>OY728155.1:440881443-441601245 GCA_963277665.1 Viscum album | reverse complement strand
AATCCATGTTTTATTTTAAATGTGTTTCCATTGATTGGAATGAAGAATACTATCTTTATGTAACCACTTTGTTTATATGTGGAATGTAATGCAAGTTTTATGATCTAATTCTCTAAAACTCTAAACCTGAAAAGATCCTCAATGTGTAATCTTGTAATAACTCAAGATTAAGTAATGTTTAAGGCTGGGGCCTTATAGTTGGTATCAGAGGTCGGTTTAGATAACTTTAGGAGTTAGAATTATATTAAATGATTATCCAAAAATATTTTTTTTCGAAATGATATAGCATTTAAAGATTACCATGTTGCTTCATCTAAGACATGTTTGTTCAGAATGGTTTTCCACAGAGGAAACAGGGAAGCAGTGCTAGGAAGGCATACAGAAGGAAATAACCTTCCGAATCAGCATCCAAAAATGGTCGGAATTGGAACTGAACAGTTTGTTGCAGTAATGGTGCAGTTGACTCAAGTGATAAATGGCGGTGGTATCCATGCATGAGATTAGCCAGAACAACCACAGAGGAACATGTCAGTGGTGGAACATTTCATGAGGCAACATCCACCATCATTCAGAGGATCATCTGACCCTGTGCTAGCTGAAGGGTGGATTAAAGCACTGGAGAAGATTTTTGATGTCATGGGGTGTTTAGACAATCAAAATGTTAGTCTTGCTATTTACCGTTTGGAGGGTGAAGCAGATCAGTGGTGGTCTATGGTTAAAAATATCAGGGATGCCGATGAGATTGATGCTCTTGACTGGGATGAATTCAAAGGTATGTTTCTTGAGAAGTATTTTCCTAAGGCTTTTCGACTTAGGATAGAAAATAAATTCTTGGAATTGAGTCAAGAGGAAGACTCAGTGGCTTCCTAGGAAGAAAGGTTCACTCGATTGGCAAGGTATGCTCCAAATTTTATCCGGGACCTTGATAGTAAAATCAATCGTTTTTACTCAGGATTAAAGCCAAAATATCGAAGGGCATTAGCTTATCGAGAGTTTAAAAGTTATGAAAAGCTTGTTCGATGTGCTGAGAAGGTGGAAATGGAGTTTTTCGATGACCAAGTGTTCTATAACAACCAGCAGAAGAAGAGACCGAGGTGGCAGGAGAAAGGTAAGAATTCTTCAAAAAAGTCTGATGGTAAGAGAACTAAGTTTCCAGTTTGTGATAAATGTGGCAAAAGGCATGCTGGGGAATGTCTTCTGAATTCTGGGAAGTGCTACAAATGTGGTAAGATGGGTCATAAGGCTCGTGATTGCACTGAAAAGGATCAAGGTGAATGTAAGAACAAATTTGACTTACATTTAGTGAAATGATATAACTGCAATGAGATGGGTCACTATGCAAACGAGTGTCCGACAAGGAGCTTGAGTGATGGGAAGCAGTTAGACTACAAGAAGAAAGGGGTGGTGAAATCCTTCGCAACTACTTCAGCAGATGTCGGTCCATCAAATGAAGTTGTATCAGGTACTTTGTTTGTTTTTTCAGATTATGCCAGTGTGTTGTTTGATTCGGGGTCTACACATTCTTTCATCTCTGAAACCTTTTCTAGTAAAATGAGAATACCATCTCAAGAAATGACTCCTGAACTTTTGGTAAAAACACCTGGGGGAAATGTCGAGGCAAAATGAATTTATAAGAATCTTCCTATCCTTATCTGTGGAAAGAACCTACTTGCAAACCTTATTGTTCTACCTCTAGTAGAGTTTGATGTTATCTTGGGTATGGATTAGCTCTCTATTTACCATGCTAAGATTGACTGTAGAGCTAAAGAAGTTTCTTTTCAGAAAGACTTTCAGTTTTTTTACAAGAATGAACCCTTAATTTTGATAACATATCAAGAGGCCGAGAAACTTGTGAAAGATGGAAATGAATGTTACCTTGCACACGTCGTTGAAAATAAAGGAACTGTTCAGATTAATGATGTGCCAGTGGTAAATGAGTATCCTGATGTTTTTTCTGAGGAGTTTCCTGGAATAATACCAGATTGGGAAGTTGAGTTTACTGTTGACTTAGTTCCTGATGCTACGCCAATTTCAAAACCCCCTTATCGAATGGCACAAATTGAACTTTTAGAGTTGAAGGAGAAATTGCAAGATTTATTAGAGAAAGGATTCATTAGACCTAGAACATCACCATGGGGTGCTCCTATTTTATTTGTTAAAAAGAAAGATGGTTCTATGAGACTTTTCATTGATTATAGAGCCTTGAATAATATCACTGTTAAGAACAAATATCCTTTGCCTCATATCGATGATTTGTTTGATCAGCTCCAGGGAGCTCAGTTTTTTTCAAAGATTGACATGAGATCGGGGTACCATCAGCTGAAGGTAAAGGAGGCAGATATTCTGAAGACCGCGTTCCGTACGAGATATGGCCATTATGAATTTGTAGTAATGCCTTTTGGGCTAACCAATGCACCTGCTGTATTCATGGACATAATGAATAAAATTTTCCATGAGTTCTTGGATAAGTTTGTGTTTGTGTTTTGAGGTTTGTGAAGAGGTTATGTGTGCCTTGTGATTCACAGTTGAAGAATGAGTTGTTTTTTCATCCTGGCAGTACTAATATGTACAGAGGTCTGCGGGAGTATTACTGGTGGGATGGAATGAAAATAGACATTGCTGATTTTACTGTGAAGTGTTTAACATGTCAACAGGTTAAAGCAGAGAGGCAGTTACCGAAAGGGATGCTTCAGCCTTTACCAGTTCCAGAGTGGAAATGGGAGAATATATCCATGGACTTTGTTGTTGGATTACCGAAGAAATCTCGAGGTAATAATGCAATCTGGGTTTTTGTTGATCGCTTGACCAAATATGCTCATTTCCTTGCTATACGAGATACTTTCTCTCTTGGTCAACTTTCCCATTTGTATCTTAAAGAAATAGTCAGGTTACATGGAGTTCCTCTCTCCATTGTATCGGATCGTGATCCCAGGTTTACTTCTAACTTTTGGAAAGGCCTTCAGAAGTCGTTGGGTACTGAATTATATTTTAGTACCACTTTTCATCCTCAATCAAATGGGCAGTCAGAACGAACAATTCAGACATTGGAGGATATGCTACGAGCTTGTTCTATGGATTATCAGGGAAGTTGGGACCAACATCTTTCTTTGGTTGAGTTTTCATATAATAACAGTTTTCATTCCAGTATACAGATGGCACCATTTCAGGCATTATATGGGAAGCGGTGTCGAACTCCCTCTTTCTGGGATGAAGTGGGTGAAAGAAAGTTGATGGGACCAGAATTGGTAGAAGAGATGGCAGAAAACGTTCAGCTGATTCAGAAACACATGAGAACAGCTCAGAGCAGGCAGAAGAGTTATGCAGATAACTGGAGGAAGGATCTATCTTTTGAGGTAGGTGATCATGTTTTTCTCAAGGTTTCTCCTTGGAAAAGTGTGATGAGTTTTGGTAAGAAAGGAAAGTTGAGTCCAAGGATCATTGGACCATACGAAATTCTGGAAAGAGTTAGATCAGTTGCATACCGAGTGGATTTACCTGCGAGTTTATCTCAGGTACACAATGTTTTTCACGTTTCAATGTTGAGAAAGTATATGCCAGATCCATCTCATGTTTTGAGTCCAGAGGTAGTTCAGCTGGAAGAGAACCTATATTATGAGGAACAACCGGTCCAGATTCTTGACCACAGGGAGAAAGTGTTACGGACTGAGGTGATTCATCAGGTAAAGGTTTTGTGGAAAAACCATGTTATTGAAGAGGCAACGTGAGAATCTGAAAATGCTATAAGGGATAAATACCCCCACTTATTTTGATAAGTGAATAAAATTGCGAGGACGCAATTCCCAAAAGGGGGGAAGGATGTAACATCCCAGGTAAATAAAGAATAATGAATTTTCATATTTATTAATATTTACGAATTAAATATTAATTTTATTTTAAAGAGGTTGCTATGTTCGATAGCGTACCCGATACGCAACGATGAGTTTCTTTGAAACTTACGTAGCACACTAGTAATAAAATAATATTATTTTAAATGTTAGTTAACAAGTAGTCGTTTTACTGGCAGGAATGGATAGAAATAACTAAAATATGATTATATATGTTTTTAAATGTTTATACATTTACCCAATAAAAGATAAAGGATTAAAATATGGAAAGAGTTCAATTTTACGGGTATATATACTCTAATTTTCATTAAAGGTTAACTTATCACCTTTTAATGGTGAACCGTCATTAAATATAGTTTTGATCACTCTTATACTTTATTTTGGACCAAATATAACTCTTCTTTAGAATCGGTACATCAAAATTTACTTTGTGTAAATTTTTGGTACCTTTCTGATAAAGTTCATTTTTTTATGAATAGTGTAAAATGTTGTATTTTAATTCAAAACCACTTTTTAATATAAATTATTTATATGATTATATTATTATTTTAATTGGTTTTAAAGTGAAATTAGAAAATATTTTTACCAGTTAATCCAATGGTGGTCATTGGAATCAATTTCACTTTGAAATTGGACTTAAACTGGTGTCAATCTTTTGATACTTATTGTTTCACAATAACACGCTATTTGTCATGACAGCGGGAATTAATTATTAAATTAATTAATTTGACTTATATGTTTTGAATTTTGTAAAATGGACTTCATTTTTGAATTCGGAATATCAAATATAGCTTAGGGTGAATTTTTGGTAATTTTCTGAAAAACTTCAATTTTGATGAATAGTGAAACCACTAAGTGGTAATCAAGCAAACTGATTTTTCAGTTAAATGAAAGTTTACCACTAATGTGTATTGAATTTTGAAAATCCGACATACATGGTTGTCATTAAGAAGTAAAATTTGGTTCAATAAGATTAAAATAATTTTTTGGTGAATAGTAATTTTTTTTCATTAATCGCGATTAGAGGTAATTAGTGTAGTTTAAGGTAAAAATGGTATTATAAGAATGTGAAAACACCATGACACTTGTCCTACACCTATTGGGTGAGTCATGGCCGACCAAGAAATGCCATGGGCCAACTTGGGGACCCCATGGAGCCACTTTAGTTGGAAAATCACATTAATAAATTTTTATTTAATGTTAATGTGAAAATGACACTAACATAATTTGTTTTAGTAAAATAATTTTTAAGTGGGGTTATACAAGTCCAAATTTTGATTATAAATTGTCATTTGAAATCTAAAACGATTTCCTACATCATAGTATTTGTTTTATAATTTTTAGACATTAAATAAATTAAATTATATATGACATAATAATGATGTAGCGATGACATCAATATTTGACGATTTAAATAAAATGGAATGATAATGAAAACTCTAAAACCTACACATGGCCAAAACCAATTCGATGAGTGGATTTCGAACCCTTATCACCTTATCCACTAATTATATCAATTTGGGACCTTTTAAAACCGAAACACATTTTGAAATAAAGTAATATTTCTTTACTTTCCAAAAGTGACCCTCCTCTCCTCTTATAAAAGGCCCCCACCTCTACCTCATTTCACACACTTCTAAAGCCTTTGGCTCGGCCAACCCCTGCCCAATTACTTTCTCCACATCCATCTCCTCATCCTAGAGGATTCCCTTTGGGAATGATCCTTTCAAAGGAAGCCTTTAGGCTTAAATCAAAAGGGAGTTACACTTTTAAAGGTAATTCATTCTCTCTTGTTCATTTGTTTTATTTTGCTTCTCCAACCCTCTAAACTCTTTTTATTTACTTCTTTTGTAACAACACCAGTATCTTCAATATACTATGATGTTGTTATATGATTTATTTGAGCTACACTCTCACACAACTACATCAAATGGTTAGAGAACATACGGTTTCCGTGGTTGGCGAAATTCTGCCTCCCGAAACGATGATTGTTCAACACTCATTTAACACCTTCAAAGGTGGCCATTATGATGTCACTATTTTTATATATGATATATAATATGATTATGTTTTCCTTAAGCTTCTATTTTTTTCATTTTTGGCATACCTTTATGGTTTCCATTATGGGTAAACACGATATCTTCATTTTAGGAAGTGCGGACTACCGCCCCCTGAAAGTGATTTGATTCGTTAATACCATATTTGGGATGTGTAAAGGATAAAGTTAATGATATTATATATGTTATTATTCTGGAATTATAATATACTCTTATATAATTATGATTCCATTCCAGAAAATATGAAATAGAAATGGAAGTAGTGTTCATGCGTACGTACGGCTTAACGTCTCCATGAACGGTGCATTTCATTTCTTATCTTTAAATGTGATGTAGTATTATAAATGCATGTATGTACTTGATATATATGACATATATGATATCTACATCATTAATACCATTCTGGATATAATGAACCTTTGACAAAATTAACAACATGTAATGTAAGAAGTCTATTTTTGACTTAAGAACCAAATACAGACAAAATGAACATTATTAACTTAACTGATTACATGATGTTCATAACATGGTATAAAAGGAATAATGAACTTGAAAAAGATTCATAAGAAAGTAGAGATTAACTCAAGTTTATTATTCAGGAGATTAAAGAACGGTCAGGTCAAGTCGGATACGAGGTATGGGACTTCGTCTCAATCTCCTTTCGTTGAGGCATATTTTATTTTATACACAACATTCTTTTATACGGTGTATAAACCCCTTTGACTTTTACGTTTATTCAAAAGGAATCTTTTTTATACGAAGCGTTTAATAAACGACAAAAGGGAATGTTTTTGTCGTACGTATGCGGCGACAACGACTTCTCCGCCGTCGTGACCGTTATTTGAGTTTCAGCTTCCTCTAAAAGCCATATATTTTTTTAAAAACGAAAAATAAATAACATGTTTTACTTTGGTATTGAAAATGGTTTTCATAATGTTTTCATTATATAAATGTGTTGTATTGATATCTCGTGATTGAAATGTGGAAATGTTATGTTTATTTTATGCATGTTTTATGTGATATGATTATGTTATGGTTCTTGGGCATTATTATGAAGACGGGTGGTTCCGTGATAAACTATGGGCGGGTGAGCCCGTTATAGATCTCCAATGCATTGGGTAACGCGAAGGAGTGAAACGATATGGTTTCTCTGAAGAGATTTTAGGGAATATACCTTGATGGGTATTCCAAACGTTACCAAGAGGGTTACTCCCTACGTAAGAATGTTATGAATTCCTCAAGTTACCTTTACGTATTTTAATTTCTATGATTTATTCATGATTTTATGAGGTATGTTAAAGTGCCAATGTTTTATGGGTAAAGTATGATTTCATTCTTATGTATATATGAACTCATGTTTCCTTTCCATGTTTTTTTATAACCCATACTGAGTTTTTATGCTCATCCTATGTTTTTGAAATGTTTTTCACAGGTCAAGGGAAAGGTACATGATAAGATGATAGAGCCAAGGATGTGTCAAGAATTAATCCATGTTTTATTTTAAATGTGTTTCCATTGATGGGAATGAAGAATACTATCTTTATGTAACCACTTTGTTTATATTTGGAATGTAATGAAAGTTTTATGATCTTATTCTCTAAAACTCTAAACCCGAAAAGATCCTCAATGTGTAATCTTGTAATAACTCAAGATTAAGTAAGGTTTAAGGCTGGGGCCTTATATTAAAACAATTTTATGGATCTATACAACATATAAAGTGGCACAATTGATTCATATTTTTTGCTGAGAATCCAATATTCCTGATATGGAAATTTTTTATTAAAATTTCATTCATTCAAAAAAAGTTTCTTATTCATATATATGTTTGTCAGTTTGAGTTTTCAATGGAAAATTTACCTAGAAATATGTCTATACCAAATAGTCAGTAGATAATATCCCATATTCAGTTAGAGTAATTGAAAAAATAGCGATAATTGAATATGGAAAATGATCCAATATTACAATGGCCTCTTCCAGGGGATACTAAAATACTCTTTGTTAAGATAAAAGATGGATCAATGTGCCTTTTCATTGATTATAATGAACATAACCAGATCATTATCATGAATATGTTACAACTACCCTATATTGATGAATTTTTCAACCAATTCCAATATGATAAATACTTCCAAAGAAAATAAATTTAACATACATATCATCAATAGAGGGTGTAAAGGGAGGATATATCAAAGAAATCACCTCATAATAGATATAAACAATATGAATTTATAGTGATTCCATTCAGAATTAAAAATACCCTCATCAATCATCTTTGACTTTATATATAAATTCACTTGATATTATAATGAATAATTTATGATAGAATTTATATATTACAATATAATATAATCTATATTAAAGAAATATTAAGAGTATTTGTTAATTGTAGTAATGTAGTTAATAAAGAAGAAATTGTATACCAAATTTAGTATGTTTGAATTCTAGATGGAAAAAATGTCATTCATGGTTCATGTAATCAAATGTGATGGTATTTATATGGATACATTAATGATTGAGGGGATTGAAAAATAACATATACCAAAAAAATTTAATAGTTATGTGTAGGTTATTGGTACTTTTTGGATACTATCGGCCCATTGTGAGACATTTTACCTAATTATAAATTCCAATAACTAAGTCAACTTATATGGGATTCAGTTCATCTAGATTTTTGAATGAAAATATCGATTCAAGGATCTTATGAGAACGTTAGTCCAAAAACATTTACCCATGCTACCCTAGAGGGTTGAATGATTCATTATATATAGTATCATTGTGATGGGATTGTTATTTTTTCCTATAAAAAATAATTGGGTGATATTTTTTTTTCAAAACTATTTAGGGACAATGAGTAAAACTATTCAACATATTATCTATAGTTAAAGGAAATAATTTTTTACATTCATGATTTATAATTTTTATATTTATAGAAAGAATTTTTTTTAATACTAATCACAGTATCATAAAGTATGTATTCACATGTATTGAGTTGAATATTTTCAAATAATATAGAAAGAAATCATGGTTTATTATTAATTACTACTTTACCATCATAAGACTGAAAAAGAGGTGGCGATTTCTCTATGAATATTTTATCATGATACATTATACCTAATGGGAATTAAATGGAGCCTAATATTCTAGGGTACATAAAGGATAAACATGAGAGATAAAATTAATGGGTAGAGAACCTATATTTCCTAAATGATATCCTAACCATCTATTGATGTAAAGATTATGATAGTAAATACATATTATGAGTAGTTATTGAATATTGAAGAAATATTATGTTCATTACCAATTGAAATAATGTAATTATAACATTCAAGAATCACAAATGTAAAAATCTTATACCATAGTTGAAGGGGTGGTTGTATAATTATCATATCTTGTTATCGTATATTATTCCTATAATCAGAATGATTTATAGTAAACACTTATAGAACTTATATTTGGAAAAAATGAAGTGGTTAATTTCATAATATACATCATGATGACTTATTTTCATTAAATATAAGGTTGGATATATTGAATCAAAACGGATGATATATCTATATAGATATCTTTATGGAAATCAGATAAAATGATAATAAATTTATAAATATGATTTCCCATATCCTTTAAAAGATATAATTTGATTTGGTTTTTAGTTGACTACTTTATAAAGTTAGTGAATTTCATTTATATTTGAGAATATTACTCAAACCATCATCATTTTTGATATAAATAAACCAAGTGGAAAAACAATATGAAGGACCACATTCCACTATATATAATTGATATATGTGGATTCAATTTTTTTTAATAATATAATTAAATAACAACTAAATATGTATTAGATCTTTATCACAACATATCAACAACAGAATGATGGTCAATCGAAGTGATCCAGTCATACAGTTGATGATTAGTTCAAATCAGGTTCATTGTCTGTAAAAGGAGGATGAGATCCACATATTCCTATGGTATAGTCAATCACCAAATGTTTTTCTATTATTGGATTTAAATTTCAACATATATGGAAAATAAAAGATGTTAAAAACTAGAAGATGTTTTGATGATGTCAAATATTTTATTTTATTGGGACTAGAATATGATTTGTTTCTGAATTGGATCACCAGGTAACAATAGAAAAACATATTATCCACATGGCCTCATGTGAACCTCCTCACATGCCAATGGATGTCGAATAGTAGTGAGGGTATAAGGTTTTATAATTGGGTGACTCTACAATCATAATCATAGATGGACATAATGATAAAACATATACAAATAAATAATGAATAAAATAATGGGATTATAAATAATATGTAAGTGAAACCATTATAAATATAGGAGTCACAAATAATTAACATTGAAACAAAAACAATACCATATACAAAAACTATGTCATGTCTATAAAAAACATCAAACATAAATAGAATAAAGAAGATATAAATATTCAAAAATACTAAAAACTATCCAACAATCCCAATAGTTAACTTGGTTATCTGGTGCAAATATCTCATCCTAATACATGATGTCACATATCCATAATACGATACCTCCCCTTATATACCTGAAAAATTTCATATCCACCTTTTGAATATATACTATAGTACTCTCAAGGTAAATCAATGTAAAGAAATAGTAAATACAACCTATGTTGAGCATGAGTTCCTTATGGGATGTCTGGATGACCATAGCTGCTTAAGTACATACCAGATTTCTATGAGCATTGATTCATTAAATTTTTTTATCTAGGGTTTAAGGAATATAATAGTGGAGACATAGAGTAGTAGTAATGATAATAATTAAATGGATCCAAATAGAAAATTAGGAATCGATGATAATAGAAGGCCTTACTAGCTCATGGTACATAACATTATATCTTACCAATAAGGGGGAAAGTTTAATTCTAGGTTGTATACCCAAGGAAATTAAGAATAAATGTGCCAATCAATGTCCATAGATCAAGTATATGTTAAATATCAGGCAAATCATGAATGTATACCATGAAGGATAGACAATGTGATGAATGTTGAAAGACATCATATTGAATACAAGGATTTAATCCCACAAATTCTATATTTTTAGGGGAGGATAAGGATCCTACAATGTCAATCCACAAAAACTTTATTATACATGTATATATTTCAAAGGTGGTTATATCCCTTATAAATGGGCTCAGTGATTCAGAATGTACTCATCTGAGTGCTCATAGAATTCCCTAGGAAATTGAAGGCTAGTACATGTCTTATTATTCAAATAATGAAGAAATTTTCAATGTGTGATAGGAATCATATACTAGTATTTATAGATATTCATGATTCATCATCCATTCTCATTAAAATTAATAGTGGTTCATTCCAACACATTTTCATTAATATTAAAAAGGGACATTGAGGTACATGAATCCACAACAATTCAATCATATATGATAAAATTTGATATATTTATGGTTCTCATTTAACGATTTATTATCAACTTTTATAGTGAAGAAAATTCCAATGAAACATTACGTCCAGACCACCAAACTATGTTATGGGTAGTCACATCATTGGTCTTTGAATCCATAACAAGGAACATGGCCTTAATGGATAGTTTTCAATGTGGTATCAACCTATAACTTTGTTAATTAGGGTCCTTATAGTTTATATTGCAATTTATGAAATTTATTTAAATGAATATAAATTTTAGAGGCAATTAAATTTTAAACCAACATGAACCACAATGGAAACAATTCATAAATATTTAGGTATTGATAAAAAAGTCAAAGGAAACCTACCTTATGCTTTATGTATAGTATCCATCCCGTAATGACCATTAGATCATCCTAGAATTAAGGGATAGTTATGTATAAGAAAATTCCTTGAAAATTGGTCATTTGATCTCTCACCAAAATAGAACAAAATATGGAGAGATAATATATGTAATGATGGTAGTGGATCGATTCACGTACCGATAAAAATCCAACAAGATGAAAATTTCTTAAATAAGACATCAGATTAAGAATAAACCTCAAAGCCTAGCATATTTGTAGTAGAGGGTCTCCCAATAGGTGGTATACTATGCATAGATGAAGAATGAAAATGTGGCGTGTAGGTTTTAAAGAGGGGGAAATTGTATTTTTTAAAATATTAAATAGTTCACTCTTGGACAAACCCTACACCAATCATAGACAAACCACTACCCAAGACACACCTCACACAAAATTGAACACAATATAAGACAAACCATACATGGACAGTGTGCTCAATAAATTTAATTCATTCACAAACAAATACTCATCTATATGGTTTAAACCAAAAAAATTATATTTTCATTGGATATCATGATTCTAGTTTAATAGTAATCAATTACCACGTACTAACTGTGCGCCTCTCCATTTCTCTCAAAAACCAAAGCTCCATTATCGATTCAAGACCCATAATCTGATGGAAAAAGGTTTTACCTGTAGAAAAAATTTATAAGAATAAAATAAATCATTTAAAACATGAATTAGGGTTTCAATACCATATAATAAAATCATGGACCTTATGGACTTACCCCTGTAAAGAAATGGTCCCCAATTATCCCTCCCATGGGTTATAAATTTTCATCTGAGAATAACTCTATCCACAAAGCATGTACATCAACCTCTCTCTCTTCAAAGTCACATATTATACATTTACATTATTCCATATAAACTATTTTAAAGTAACTAACCAACCATGGAGATCCATCATTCATCAATAGATGATACGAATTTGATACTTATCAAAAGAAGCATCAAACTACAATGAAAGATCCTTATGGTAAAAGTATGAGATGGGTTGGCATGATATTGAGGATGATAAGAGTTTTGAAAAATGTTGTTCATGTATCTCTACCCCTGAGAGGGTGTTATCTGATATGTTATCATCCTAACCATCTAAAATATCTCTAATGGTCCAATGTGCCTAATATTTAGCTACCCTCCCTATATATATGTTAATGCCCTAGACATTAAGAAACAATCTAGAAAACATGATCCCAAACCTTAATCTCTATAATACCACAATGGTGATATGAAAAATATTAACATCTGTACTAAGTAGTATCCACATGCTTATTGATATTTTTTACATACTTTGGAGTCTCCAAGTTGATATGAGGTCCTAGTGGCATAATATCTCCTCCCTCTAGCTAACATAATTGGAATTGACATAGCCCATCATATTTTTCCTCATAAACATCCGTTTGTATTATCACACAAAATAAATTACTTTAGGTGAACTAAAAATAGTTTTATGTTTATCTTGATAACCTCAAGATTCATGGATGCATTCTCAAATCAGGTCCTCTAGAACATATACTGTCTATTCTCACTATCTTTCAATCTAGGGGTGGTATGGTTTTCTTAGAGGTACCTACGTACTACTAACTTTCTATAACCCCTACCAGTTCGAGGATGTGAAATGAGTGTCTCTATGTGAAGAAACGGAATTAAAAACCATGTGGAGGTATATAATATTATAGGTGTATAGTGTCTCCAAGACGTCCATTATAAGTTTCTCCCAGATATGAAAGGAATAGGGATACCTCCATCAACCAATCCATGACTACACAAATTACATAGCTTACTCTAGGGGAGCATGGTAAACCCGCCACAAAATTTTGTTTGACATTGTATCATTTCCATTTCAGTATTGGAAATGGTTGTAGCATGAAATTATGACATTGGTCATCCACCTTTATCTGATGAAAAGTTAAATACCTTGGGAAAAAACCTTGAATATGGTATATCAACTAAGGACCCCCATAGTAGGGGCAGATGTCACAATTAATCATAGATGTCTTAATCCGAAAGACCCATTATGAAGCATTATATTTTTGAATTAATGTACATTACATGTTTATAGGTCTCATTATACACCAATTTATAAATAGGATATCATCTCTATTGACTGTCAATCCGCTGGTGGGTCTGCACTAGAAATAATATCCCACAAGACCAATCATTTAGGATCTAAGAATATCCGCATCTTCAGTATATCCATTAGTGATGATAATACCACCTTTGGTGTAATAATAAACCACTCAATACTCACCTAAACATCTGGATGGATCTCAGAATGAAGATCCATCACCCTCTATTCCTAACATTATTCATGATTATCTTGCATCTGAGTCATCCATATCATATCATTGACAACTATATTTCCTATTCCAATCATATATGCAAGCATGAAATCAAGGTACCAACTTTATTCAACCAGTATACATTGTATAAACTTTATGTTACATTTTGTGAAGATATAAATGAGAATATTTTGGTCTATATACCACACAATGTTCTCTATGATCAAATACTGTCTCAAAAATGAGAGGAATAGACAACTGCTTCTAACTCGTGACTGTGTACTGGGTAGTTAAGATCATGAGACCTCAATAGAAAAGAACCACACACAACAACTAAATCTCCCTAAATTATAAATAAACATGTCCTAATGCATATGAAAAAATCACTATATATGCCACATCTTATATTTTTACGATCGGGATTTCAGATGAGGTAATTCTTTCATTCTACTCTTGAAAATCATTCTCATACACCATAGAAATGATAAATATTGTAACTGTATTGTTAAATTCAATAATAGATGTTGAATAATGAGAGAAATATTGTATTAAATTCTAGTAATATGCAGCCACACCACATAAAATTTCTATATAAAACACATTCTTTGGATTATCCTAGGAAACAATATCCCTAACCGTCTCTAGGAAACCCGACAATCTTAATTCTGATATAATATTAACATCAAATAAATCCTTGTCCATCTTAATGTGTAATTTCATTTGATTATCATACAACGTATTCTCTCCCATTATAAACAAAATTATATCAAGGTTCTTAGCATGATCAGGTTGAGTCTATGATTATACAAGGATTCCATCTAAAAACACCTTGAAAAAGTAATCAATGTTTGGGTGGAAAACCGAATAAACCTTGGGCATGAAATGGAAGCTGTCTTTGTAAGACTGAAAAACATAACCAAATTCTCAAAGAGACCATACCTACCTCAGAATGTTATATGAGGTATGTAAGAAGGTAAAACATGAACATAATGATATCCTGGCCTTAGATCATTCTTCAAGGATACTCTAGCTACATTGAGATTTTTGAAAATATCATATATACATGGAAATGGATAATATTTTTTAACTATAAGCTTTCTAAACCATCCATAATCCATTTATATCCTAAGGGTCAAATCCTCTATCCTACTAAAATGAATGGGTGAACCCCATGTTGATGTACTAGGTTAGATTAAAACATTATATTCAAAGTCCTCTATCGACTTCCCTAACTCATGTAACATTGTAGGGGAATATTTTATGTAATAATGGATTATAGTTCTTCTCTTGTTACATGAGAAATAGAGACCTCATAATCACTCTTAGGATGTAATGAATAAAAATTATCTTGGATGATATCCCTAATATGATCTACAATAGTAGAAAATTAGCCTGATTTATTCCATGATTCTCCATATAGTGTTTATTGATCTGTACTCACACATCCACCTACCCACAATTCACAGGTCTAGATCTACATACATAACACTACAATTTACCATTGTGAAGATAATTAACTCCCTTTGGGTGTAACGCCCCGACCCCAGCTACCCAGAGTCGGTGCATTACTTTGTAACATTGGCATGATCACAAAAGAACAAGTCTCAAAAGACCCATTAGTTTAGTATCCTTGGAAACACTAGATACATTCATAAATGTTACATTACATCATAAAGTGAAAAACTAATAACAAAGTATTCATAGTCCAAACTCATATCCTCTTTTGACTATTCCTACAGGTCATTCATAAAATACTTCTTCACATCTGGGAAAATATTAAAACATTGAAAGGGGTGAGCTCAGATGCTCAGTAAGGATAACAATATTGCGGAAGCTTTCATAAATAAACATAAACATTTAAGGCAATGTATAACTAAAAAAATCCTTTTAAACATGAACATCAATATAATATGGCAAAAATAAAATGAGATAATGCCATTTACTTCTTCACATGGATATTCTACTGGTCGAATAATCACATGCAATATCAATAACCACTTTCATAATGATGGAATGCATAATGCTAGATATTCTCAAACATTTTGTCAAGGCCTCGGCCCAGACGTCTAAAATGATTAAGGCATCGACCAAAACCGTAAATCAAATTGGGAAAGGGCCTCGGCCAATTCCATGTCTAGTTGTCTCATGAGACCTACCGATGCATCGAGGAGTTATAGCGGACTCCACTCGTCACTTATTAAGTCCAATGCATTCCTCATATGAATAGGTTTAAACATATCATAAACCATAACATAATCGTATCACATAAATCATGCATAAAGGAAACATAACATTTCCACCTTTCAATCACATGATATCAATACAGAACATTGATATAATAAAAATGCTTTCAAAACCATTTTCAATACCAAAATAAAAGAAAGTTAAAACTTTGTATTTATTTTTCATTAAAAAAATGATGGCTTGTAGAGGAAGCCGAAACTCAAATAATAGTCACGGCGGCGAAGAAGTCGTTGTCGCCGCATAAGTACAGAAAGAAAAACATTCCCTTTTTGTCATTTATTAAAACGCTTCGTATAAAAAATATTCCTTTTGAATAAACGTAAAAGTCAAAGGGGTTTATACACCGTATAAAAGAAAGTTGTGTATAAAACCAAATATGCCTCAATGAAAGGAGATTGAGACGAAGTCCTTAAAAAGATCATTTTTAAAATAAAATAGATCTATTATGTGTATTCACTATAGGTACACATAAAGAAAGTAAAAATACAAAATAATACATAATAATATCATGACATAATTTGAAAGTAGGAGATTAACCCAATGAATGGAAGTTGGGTTAAGAAGTTCCCTTACCTTGCGTCATGTCCTGACTCGATCGTTCTTTAACCTACTGAATAATAAACTAGAGTTAATTCCTATTTACTTAAGAACCTATTTCATGTTCATTATTCCTTTTATATCCCTTATTACCATGTTATGAACATTATGTAATTATTTATGTTTATAACGGTCATTTTGTCGATCTTAGGTACTTGAGTCAAAAATAACATTCTTATAATTACAAATTGTTCAAGTGGTGATATATCCATTATATCCAGAAATATATTCATGATATATATATCATATATCTCATATATATCCAGTATATACATGCATTTATAATATTCCATAACGTTTAGAGGTAAGAAATGAAATGCACCATTCATGGAGACGGTAAGCCGTACGTACGCATGAACGCTGATTTCATTTCTATTTCATATTTAATTAAATCATAATGATATTAAGGTATATTATAATTCCATTATAACATCATATATAATATCATTTACTCCATCCTTTATACATCCCACATATGGCATTAACGATTCAAATCACTTTGAGTGCGCGGTAGTCCGCACTTCCTAAAATAAAAATATCGCGTTTACCCATAATGGAAATAATAAAGGTATGCCATAAATGAAAAATAAAGAACCATAAGTAAAACATAAACATATTATATATCATTTATAAATAGAGTGACATCTTAATGGCCACCTTTGAATGTGTTTTATGAGTGTTGAACAATCATCGTTTCGTGAGGCAGAAATTCTCCATCCACAGAAACCGTATGTTCTTTAACCATTAGATGTAGTTGTGTGTAAGTGTAGCTCGAATAATCATTATAAAAACATCCTAGTATATTGAGGATACTGGTGTTGTTACAAAAGAAAGGAATAAAAAGAGTTTAGGGGTTTGGATAAGCAAAATAAAACAAAATAACATAAGAGAAGACATTACCTTAAAATCGGGTAACTCTTTTTGATTTGAGCCAAAGGCTTCCTTGGGAAGAGTTCATCCCAAAGTGAGGCTTCTAGGAGTAATAGGGGGATGTTGGGAGAGTATTTGGGCAGAGGTTGTCCGAGCCAAAAGGCTTTGAAAGTGTGAGTAAGGTGGTAGAGGTGGGGGCCTTTTATAAGTGGAGAGGAGGGGCACTCTTAGAAAGTAAAGAAAAGTCACTTTATTATAAAATGAGTTTCGGATTTTAGAGGTCCCACAATTATATAATTCGAGGATAAGGTGATAAGGGTTCGAAATCTACTCATCCAATAGGTTTTTGACAAGTTTAAGCCTTGGATTTCACATTATCTTTTTATTTTATTTAAATCGTTAAATAATGAGGTCATCGCTGCATCATCATGATGTCATAAATAATTTAATTTATTTAATGTCTAAAAATTATAAAAAAATACTATGAGGTAGGAAATCTTTTTATATTTCCAATGACTATTTATAGTAAAATATATGACTTGTATAACTCCATGTAAAAATTGTTTTAGTAAAACATTTCATGTTTGTGTCATTTTTTACTTTAACATTAAATATAAAGTATTTATGTCATTTTCCAACTAAAGTGGATCCATGGGATCCCCAAGTTGACCCATGGATTTTCTAGGTCGGACATGGCACATCCAATGAGGGTAGGATATGTTTCAAGCTCATCTCATATTATTAAAACATTATTTTTACCTTAAACTACACTAATTACCTCTAATCGCGATTAAGAACTTAAAAGATACTATTCACCAAAAATTATTTTAATCTCATTGAACCACATTTTACTTATTAATTAAAACCATTTATGTAGTATTTTTGAAATTTAAAACACATAAGTGGTAAAATTTCATTTAAACGAAAAATCAGTTTTTATAAATACCACTTAATAGTTTCACTATTCATCAAAAATTGAAGTTTTTCAGAAAAATCCCAAAAAATCACCCTAAGCTATATTTGATATTACGATTTCAAAAATGATGTCTATTTTACAAAATTACAAACATATATGTTGCATTAATTAATTTTATAATTAATTCCCGCTGTCACAACAAATAGCGTGTTTTTAAGAAACAATTTATTTCAAAAGATTGACAATTGTTCAGGCCAAATTTCAATGTTAAATTAATTATAATGACCACCATTGGATAAAATGGTAAAAATATATTCTAATTATACTTTAAAAACACTAAATAGTATAATTTATCACAATAAATTATTTTGATTAAAAAAGTTGTTATAAGTATTTTTCACTATTCATAAAAAAATTGGAAGTTCTCATAAAGTTACAAAAAATTCAACTTAGGATAATTTCGATATTACGAATACAAAAATGAAGTACATTTTTAAATATAAAATTTCTATAATTTTAAAAAGTTGTTATTACTATTCATAAAAATTACTTTGATTAGTTGCGGTGTGTTAGAACTCGAACTTGCGTACAATGCCAGCTATTGAACGAGAGGCGTATCGTGGAAGCTCAGGGTGTTACATTCTTCCCTCCTTCAATAAATTGCGTCCTCAGAATTTGAAATTTTTCTTTGAAAATAAAAGGTTGAAAATATAAAATACCTTTGTGGAAAACCCACATCGGAAATAAGGTTAATAAAATTTACCCTTAATAAGAGGGAAAAGGAAATGAAAAAGTCACCACCAAATTACGATCTCGATAAGGAGAACATTAGTGGCTATTAGAGACATATAATAGGAGGAAAAATGTAAATATTTGTAGGGAGTGATTGAAGTCATCAATCACAAACAAGTGTCAAATTGAGGGCCTCAAAGCCTTCAATCTATGTTGATTTATAACATCATCAGTTCAACAAGACATAAGGTATTAGGATAAGACAATTTTTTTATTTTAATATCCCTTTAATAAAGATTAAGAATTAATTTATTCATAGAGTAAGATATAGGTATATATATATTTATTCTTGACAAGTAGAGTTTCATCCTTCAACTAATTTCTATCACAAACTCATCTTTCACTCAAAAAGATAATAGAACTCAAAAATAATATATTTATCCTAACCGTACAAGGTTCAAAGTATTAGAACATACCATTTAGATTACCAAAACTATTTTGTAATAACCAGGGACTTCCTGTAGGCTAGTGGTAGGTAATAATGGCCTGTCGCACTATGGTTGTGGGTTTGATTCCTGTAGCTTTGTCCGACGCGACGGGTTATGCCCCACCCTGCAGGTAGTCCTTTTCCAAAAACTATAGTATTATAATATTCCAAAAATAATCTTCATAAATGCTTTAACCTTAAACAATACTATCCAAGGTTCAACTTAATCCATTGCAACCTATATAGTTATCCAAAATACCTCCGTCCAGACTTTTTCTAAAAGGTCTCTATATTCCAAAATCAATTGTAACATCAGATTCCCCAAACAAAGTAAAGCTTCTCTTATTGTCACATACTTAAAATACGATTAACTTCATCATATTAAAACCTTAATGAAAACAACATGTACTACATCACAATCCTTATATATATGAAATTATTCTTATAACTATAATATAATCCTTGAGTCCAAAAGCACCAATACATAAATTATTCAACTTCAAATGTAGTAACAACATAAGCTTGTCCATGATCCCTTGGCCTTTTATGAGGTAAGTTTCCTTGACGCTTAGGGCATTCATTTTCATAATGCCCCATTTCCCTACAATTGTAGCGTTCAACATTGATAGCCTCTTTCTTTCCCTTGCAATCACGTGCCTGGTGACCTTTTTCTCCACATTTATAACAAACTCCCATTCCTTTTGGGCAAGTACCATGGTGATTTTTCCCACAATTATCGTATAATGGAAAATCCTTCATTACCTTTTTCCCTTTATCTATCTCTTGTTCCACCATTCTCTTCTTCTCTTTCTTTACTTTGTTGTCATAAGACTTAGAGAATTCCTTTTCTATCTTGATAGAACACGAGACAATATCTTCATACGATGAGAAGGATTGTGATACTAAATATCGACGGAGAAATGGTTTTAACCCATCAAAGAAACGATCAATATTACTTCTTGGGTTACGTATATAATCTGCAGCATGCCTCTCTAACCTTCTAAAGTTAGCCTCATACTTTGCGACATTCTCATCCTACTTCTGCCTCAGACTTAGAAATTTCCTTTTCCATATCTGCTCGATGGTCACAAGGAAAGTATTTTTCTATGAAAATCTCTTTGAACTCCATCCATTCCATATTCGATACATCATCATATTCCTTTGTGTTTTGAATCAACGACCATCACTGATCGGCATCTCCAGTGAGGCGATAAACTGCCATGACAACCTTCTCCCTTTCGCTACTCCCCATGGCATGGAATATTTTCTCTAAGGAGTTTATCCATTTCTCAGCTACTAATGGATTTGTACCCCCCATTAAATGTTGGTGGTTGTTGCCTCATGAAGCGATCTAACATTGATCCTCCACGTTGTGGATCAGGGTGATCCATACGAGTAAGGTTATTATTCATAACTTGAGTGAGTTGTCCCAGTATGGTAATAAGTTGATCAGCACCAGTTGTATCTCCAGATCCACAATAATTTTCTTGAGCAGGAGGGAAATCCCTACACGGAGTGCGTGCGTTGATACGGTTTCCATTCCTTCTACTAGGTGCCATTTCTATACAATGGCATAAACTAGATTAGTTTATGAATCAAAATACATAATTCCATACATATAAAATACTTAACATAAATTGAACTATTTATGGTTATAATCCATAATCATAAAAATGTTTTCATTGAGAAATTATATACTCAAAACCCTTCATAGTGGTTTGTAAAGAAAACGAGAATTATCCTAAGCATATCCCCCGAGAGTGTCGTAACCAAGAGTGCAGCAAGGCCCGTTGTCGTGCACCAGTTCCCGTTCGAGTCTAGCTCAAACTGGTGTTTTCGGGTTTTACCCCTAGGTACATCTGTGCCAGAGCCACCTCTACCTGCTCATATCCAGACAGGGATGTATTGTTCAGAAAAATCACAAAATCTCTATAATACCAATATTCTAGGAAGTTCTTCTATACTAATCCTCAAAGTATATCTTTGGGCTATGTGCTCTAATCAGATTTTATCTAAATCTAGCTTCCAAGGTTAGTAATAAAATGCCTCTGATACCAACTGTAACTCCCCGACCCCAACTACCCAGAGTCGGTGCATTACTTCGTAACATTGGAATGAAAAAAAATGATCATGTCTCGAAAAACCAATTAGTTTAGTAGCCTTGGAAACAGTAGATACATTCATAAATGTTACATTACATCATAAAGTGAAAAACTAAAAACAAAGTATTCATATTCCACACTCATATCCACTTTTGACTATCCCTGCAGGTCATTCATAAAATACATCTTCACATCCTGGAAAATATTAAAACATTGAAAGGGGTTAGCTCAGATGCTCAGTAAGGATAACAATATTGCGGAAGCTTTCCTAAATAAACATAAACATTTAAGGCAATGTATAACTAAAACAAAAGCCTTTTAAACTTGAACATAAATATAATATGGCAAAAATAAAATGAGATAATTCTATTTACTTCTTCGCATGGATATTCTACTGGTCGAATAATCACATGCAATATCAATAACCACTTTCATAATGATGGAATGCATAATGCCAGACATTCTGAAACATTTTGTCAAGGCCTCGGTCAAAACCATAAATCAAATTGGGAAAGGGCCTCATCCAATTCCACGTCTAGTTGTCTCATGAGACCTACCGATGCATCGAGGAGCTATAGCGGGCTCCACCCGTCACTTATTAAGTCCAATGTATTCCTTATATGAATAGGTTTAAACATATCATAAACCATAACATAATCGTATCACATAAAACATGCATAAAAGGAAACATAACATTTCCACATTTCAATCACAAGATATCAAAACAGAACATTGATATAATAAAAACGCTTTCAAAACCATTTTCAATACCAAAATAAAAGAAAGTTAAAACTTTGCATTTATTTTTCATTAAAAAAAATGATGGCTTGTAGAGGAATCCAAAACTCAAATAATAGTCACGGTTGCGGAGAAGTCGTTGTCGCCGCATAAGTATGGAAAGAAAAACATTCCCTTTTTGTCGTTTAGTAAAACGCTTCGTATAAAAAATATTCCTTTTGAATAAACGTAAAAGTCAAAGGGGTTTATACACCGTATAAAAGAAAGTTGTGTATAAAACCAAATATGCCTCAATGAAAGGAGATTGAGACGATGTTCTTAAAAATATCATTTTTAAAATAAAATAGATCTATTATGTGTATTCACTATAGGTACACATAAAGAAAGTAAAAATACAAAATAATACATAATAATATCATGACATAATTTGAAAGTAGGAGATTAACCCAAAGAATGGAAGTTGGGTTAAGAAGTTCCCTTACCTTGCGTCCTGTCCTGACTCTACCGTTCTTTAACCTCATAAATAATAAACTAGAGTTAATTAATATTTACATAAGAACCTTTTTCATGTTCATTATTCCTTTTATATCCCTTATTACCATGTTATGAACATTATGTAATTATTTATGTTTATAACGGTCATTTTCTCGATCTTATGTACTTGAGTCAAAAATAACATTCTTATAATTACAAGTTGTTCATGTGGTGATATATCCATTATATCCAGAATTATATTCATGATATAGATATCATATATCTCATATATATCCAGTATATACATGCATTTATAATATTCCATAACGTTTAGAGGTAAGAAATGAAATTCACCATTCATGGAGACGGTAAGCCGTACGTACGCATGAACGCTACATTCATTTCTATTTCATATTTAATTAAATCATAATGATATAAAGGTATATTATAATACCATTATAACATCATATATAATATCATTTACTCCATCCTTTATACAGCCCACATATGGCATTAACGATTCAAATCACATTGAGGGGGCAATAGTCCGCACTTCCTAAAATGAAAATATCACGTTCACCCATAATAGAAACAATAAAGGTATGCCATAAATGAAAAATACAGAACCTTAAGTAAACCATAAACATATTATATATCATCTATAAATATAGTGACATCTTAATGGCCACCTTTGAAGGTGTTTTATGAGTGTTGAACAATCATCGTTTCGTGAGGCAGAAATTCACCATCCACATAAACTTTATGTTCTTTAACCATTATATGTAGGTGTGTGTAAGTGTAGCTCGAATACTCATTATAACAACATCATAGTATATTGAGGATACTGTTGTTGTTACAAAATAAAGGAATAAAAAGAGTTTATGGGTTTGTATAAGAAAAATAAAACAAAATAACATAAGAGAAGACATTACCTTAAAATCGGGTAACTCTTTTTGATTTGAGCCAAAGGCTTCCTTGGGAAGAGTTCTGCCCACAGTGAGGCTTCTAGGAGTAATAGGGGGAATTTGGGAGAGTACTTGGGTAGAGGTTGGCCGAGCCAAAAGGCTTTGAAAGTGTGAGTAATGTGGTAGAGGTGGGGGCCTTTTATAAGTGGAGAGGAGGGGCACTCTTGGAAAGTAAAGAAAAGTCACTTTATTATAAAATGAGTTTCGGATTTTAGAGGTCCCAAAATTATATAATTCGAGGATAAGGTGATAAGGGTTCGAAATATACTCATCCAATAGGTTTTTGACAAGTTTGAGCCTTGGATTTCACATTATTATTTTTTATTTAAATCGTTAAATAATGAGGTCATCGCTGCATCATCATGATGTCATAAATAATTTAATTTACATAATGTCTAAAAATTATATAAAAAATAATATGAGGTAGGAAATCTTTTTAGATTTCCAATGACTATTTATAGTCAAAAATTTGACTTTTATAACTCCATGTAAAAATTTTTTTAGTAAAACATTTCATGTTTGTGTCATTTTTTACTTTAACATTAAATAAAAGGTATTTATGTCATTTTCCACATAAAGTGGCTACATGGGCTCCCCAAGTTGACCCATGGATTGTCTTGGGCGGCCATGGAACATACAATGAGGGTAGGAAATGTGTCAGGCTCATCTCATATTATTAAAACATTATTTTTACCTTAAACTACACTAATTACCTCTAATCGCGATTAAGAACTTAAAAGTTACTATTCACCAAAAATTATTTTAATCTCAATGAACCAAATTTTACTTCTTAATGACGACCATGTATGTTGTATTTTTGACATTTAAAACACCGAAGTGGTAAAACTTCATTTAAACGAAAAATCAGTTTTTATAAATACCACTTAGTGGTTTCACTATTCATCAAAAATTGAAGTTTTTCAGAAAAATCCCAAAATTTCACCCTAAGATATATATGATATTCCGATTTCAAAAATGATGTCTATTTTACAAAATTACAAACATATAAGTTTCATTAATTAATTTTATAATTAATGCCTGCTGTCACAACAAATAGCATGTTTTTAAGAAACAATTTATATCAAAAGATTGACGATTGTTCATGCCCAATTTCAATGTTAAATTAATTCTGATGACCACCATTGGATAAATGGTAAAAATATATTCTAATTATACTTTAGAAACACTAAATAGTAGAAGTTATCACAATAAATTATTTTGATTAAAAATGTTTTTTTAAGTATTTTTCATTATTCATAAAAAAATTGGAAGTTCTCAGAAAGTTACAAAAAATTAAACATAGGATAATTTCGATATTACGAATACAAAAATGAAGTCCATTTTGAAATATAAAATTTCTATAATTTTAAAAAGTGGTTATTACTATTCATAACGGTTACTTTGATTAGTCGTGGTGTGTTAGAACTCAAACTTGCATACAATGCAAGCTATTGAAAGAGAGGCGTATCGTGGAAGTTCGGGGTGTTACATTCTTCCCTCCTTCAATAAATTGCATCCTCGCAATTTGAAATTTTTCTTTGAAAATAAAAGGTTGAAAATATAAAATACCTTTGTGGAAAACCCACATCAGAAATAAGGTTAATAAAATTTACCCTTAATAAGAGGGAAAGGGAAATGAAAAAGTCACCACCAAATTATGATCTCGATAAGGAGAACATTAGTGGCAATTAGAGACATATAATTGGAGGGAAAATGTAAATATTTGTAGGGAGTGATTGAGGTCATCAATCACAAACAAGTGTCAAATTGAGGGCCTCAAAGCCTTCAATCTATGTTGATTTAAAACATCATCAGCTCAACAAGACATAAGGTATTAGGATAACACATTTTTTTTATTTTAATATCCCTTTAATAAAGTTTAAGAATTAATTTATTCATAGAATAATATATAGGTATATATATATATTTATGATTGACAAGTAGAGTTTCAACCTTCAACTAAAATCTACCACAAACTCATCTTTCACTCAAAAAGATAATAGAACTGAAAAATAATATATTTATCCTAACCGTACAAGGTTCAGAATATTAGAACATACCATTTAGATTACCAAAACTATTTTGTAATAACCAGGGTCTTCCTGTAGGCTAGTTGTAGGTAATAAAGGCATGTCGCACTATGGTTGTGGGTTTGATTCATGTAGCTTTGTCCGATGCGACGGGTTATGCCCCACCCCGCAGGTTGTCCTTTTCCTAAAACTATAGTATTATAATATTCCAAAAATAATCTTCAAAAATGCTTTAACCTTAAACAATACTATCCAAGGTTCAACTTAATCAATTCCAACCTATATAGTTATCCAAAATACCTCAGTCCAGACTTTTTCTAAAAGGTCTCTATATTCCAAAATCAATTGTAACATCCGATTCCCCAAACAAAGTAATGCTTCTCTTATTGTCACATACTTAAAATATGATTACCTTCATCATATTAAAACCTTAATGAAAACAACATGTACTGTAGTACAATCCTTATATATATCACATTATTCTTATAACCATAATATAATCCTTGAGTCCAAAAGCACCAATACATAAATTATTCAACTTCAAATGTAGTAACAACATAAGATTGGCCTTGATCCCTTGGCCTTTTCTGAGGTAAGTTTCCTTGACACTTAGGGCATTCATTTGCATAATGCCCCATTTCCCTACAATTGTAGCATTCAACATTGATAGCCTCTTTCTTTCCCTTGCAATCATGCGCCTGGTGACCTTTTTCTCTACATTTATAACAAACTCCCATTCCTTTTAGGCAAGTACCAGGGTGATTATTCCCACAATTATCGCATAATGGAAAATCCTTCTTTCCCTTTTTCCCTTTATCTATCTCTTGTTCCACCATCCTCTTCTTCTCTTGCTTTACTTTGTTGTCATAAGACTTAGAGAATTCCTTTTTTGTCTTGATAGAACATGAGACAATATCTTCATACAATGAGAAGGATTGTGATACTAATGCTCGACGGAGAAATGGTTTTAACCCATCAATGAAATGATCAATATTACTTCTTGGGTTATGTATATAATCTGCAGCATGCCTCGCTAACCTTGTAAAGTTAGCCTCATACTTTGCGACATTCTCATCCTCCTTCTGCCTCAGACTTAGAAATTGCCATTTCCATATCTGATCGATGGTCACAAGGAATGTATTTTTCTAAGAAAATCTCTTTGAACTCCCTCCATTCCATATTCGATACATCATCATATTCCTTTGTGTTTTGAATCAGCGACCACCACTGATCGGCATCTCCAGTGAGGCGGTAAACTGCCATGACAACCTTCTCCCTTTCGCTACTCCCCATGGCATGGAATATTTTCTCTAAGGAGTTTATCCATTGCTCAGATACTAATGGATTTGTACCCCCATTAAATGTTGGCGGTTGTTTCCTCATGAAGCGGTCTAACATTGATCCTCCACGTTGTGGATTAGGGTGATCCATACGAGTAAGGTTATTATTCATAACCTGAGTGAGTTGTCCCAGTATGGTAATAAGTTGATCAGCACCAGTTGTATCTCCAGATCCACAATAATTTTCTTGAGCAGGAGGGAAATCCCTACATGGAGTGCGTGCATTGATACAGTTTCCATTCCTTCCACTACGCACCATTTCTATACAATGGCATAAACTAGATTAGTTTATGAATCAAAATACATAATTCCATACTTATAAAATACTTAACATAAATTGAACTATTTATGTGTATAATCTATAATCATAAAAAAATTTCTTTGAGAAAATATATACTCATAACCCTTCATAGTGGTTTGTAAAGAAAACGAGAATTATCCCAAGAATATCCCCCGGGAGTGTCGTAACCAAGAGTGCAGCAAGGCCCGTTGTCGTGCACCAGTTCCCGTTCGAGTCTAGCTCAAACCGGTGTTTTCGGGTTTTACCCCTAGGTACATCTATGCCAGAGCCACCTCTACCTGCTCGTATCCAGACAGGGATGTATTGCTCAGAAAACTCACAAAATCTCTATAATACCAATATTCTAGGAAGTTCTTCTATACTAATCCTCAAAGTCTATCTTTGGGCTATGTGCTCTAATTTGAGTTTATCTAAATCTAGCTTCCAAGGTTAGTACTAAACTGCCTCTGATTCCAACTGTAACGCCCCGACCCCAGCTACCCAGAGTCGGTGAATTACTTCGTAACATTGGAATGATCACAAAAGATCAAGTCTCGAAAGACCGATTATTTTAGTAGCCTTGGAAACACTAGATACATTCATAAATGTTACATTACATCATAAAATGAAAAACTAATAACAAAGTATTCATAGTCCACACTCATATCCTCTTTTGACTATCCATGCAGGTCATTCATAAAATACATCTTCACATCCTGGAAAATATTAAAACATTGAAAGAGGTGATCTCAGATGCTCAGTAAGAATAACAATATTACGAAAGCTTTCATAAATAAACATAAACATTTAAGGCAATGTATAACTAAAACAAAATCCTTTTAAACTTGAACATCAATATAATATGGAAAAAATA
The DNA here is from genome assembly GCA_963277665.1 of Viscum album. Lineage (NCBI taxonomy): Eukaryota > Viridiplantae > Streptophyta > Magnoliopsida > Santalales > Viscaceae > Viscum > Viscum album. Next base: position 441,572,612 of record OY728155.1, on the reverse strand, counting down.
AAATGAGATAATGCAATTTACTTCTTCACATGGATATTCTACTGGTCGAATAATCACATGAAATATCAATAACCACTTTCATAATGATGTAATACATAATGCCAGACATTCTGAAACATTTTTTCAAGGCCTCGGCCAAGACGTCTAAAAGAATTAAGGCCTCGGCCAAAACCATAAATCAAATTGGGAAAGGGCCTCAGCCAATTCCACGTCTAGTTGTCTCATGAGACCTACCGATGCATCGAGGAGCTATAGCGGTCTCCACCCGTCACTTATTAAGTCCAATGCATTCCTCATATGAATAGGTTTAAACATATCATAAACCATAACATAATCGTATCACATAAAACATTCATAAAGGAAACATAACATTTCCACATTTCAATCACAAGATATCAATACAGAACATTGATATAATAAAAACGCTTTCAAAACCTTTTTCAATGCCAAAATAAAAGAAAGTTAAAACTTTTTATTTATTTTTCATTAAAAAAATGATGGCTTGTAGAGGAAGCCGAAACTCAAATAATAGTCACTGTGGCGGAGAAGTCGTTGTCGCCGCATAAGTACGGAAAGAAAAACATTACCTTTTTGTCATTTAGTAAAACGCTTCGTATAAAAAATATTCCTTTTGAATAAACGTAAAAGTCAAAGGGGTTTATACACCGTGTAAAAGAAAGTTGTGTATAAAACCAAATATGCCTCAATGAAAGGAGATTGAGACGAAGTCCTTAAAAAGATAATTTTTAAAATAAAATAGATCTATTATGTGTATTCACTATAGGTACACATAAATAAAGTAAAAATACAAAATAATACAAAATAATATCATGACATAATTTGAAAGTAGGAGATTAACCCAAAGAATGGAAGTTGGGTTAAGAAGTTCCATTACCTTGCGTCCTGTCCTGACTCGACCGTTCTTTAACCTCTTGAATAATAAACTAGAGTTAATTCCTATTTACATAAGAACCTTTTTCATGTTCATTATTCCTTTTATATCCCTTATTACCATGATATGAACATTATGTAATTATTTAAGTTTATAACGGTCTTTTAGTCGATCTTAGGTACTTGAGTCAAAAATAACCTTCTTATAATTACAAGTTGTTCATGTGGTGATATATCCATTATATCCAGAATTATATTCATGATATATATATCATATATCTCATATATATCCAGTATATACACGCATTTATAATATTCCATAACGTTTAGAGGTAAGAAATGAAATGCACCATTCATGGAGACGGTAAGTCGTACGTACGCATGAACGCTACTTTAATTTCTATTTCATATTTAATTAAATCATAAAGATATAAAGGTATATTATAATTTTATTATAACATCATATATAATATCATTTACTCCATCCTTTATACATCCCACATATGGCATTAATGATTCAAATCACTTTGAGGGGGTGGTAGTCCGCACTTTCTAAAATGAAAATATTGTGTTTACCCATAATGGAAACAATAAAGGTATGCCATAAATGAAAAATACAGAACCTTAAGTAAAACATAAACATATTATATATCATTTATAAATAGAGTGACATCTTAATGTCCACCTTTTAAGGTATTTTATGTGTGTTGAACAATCATGGTTTCGTAAGGCAGAAATTCTCCATCCACAGAAACCGTATGTTCTTTAACCATTAGATGTAGGTGTGTGTAAGTGTAGCTCAAATACTCATTATAACAACATACTGGTATATTGAGGATACTGGTGTTGTTACAAAAGAAAGGAATAAAAAGAGTTTAGTGGGTTGGATAAGCAAAATAAAACAAAAGAACATAAGAGAAGACATTACCTTAAAATCGGGTAACTCTTTTTGATTTGAGCCAAAGGATTCCTTGGGAAGAGTTCTGCCCAATGTGAGGCTACTAGGAGTAAGAGGGGGAAGTTGGGAGAGTATTTGGGCAGAGGTTGGCAGAGCCAAAAGGCTTTGAAAGTGTGAGTAAGGTGGTAGAGGTGGGGGCCTTTTATAAGTGGAGAGGAGGGGCACTCTTGGAAAGTAAAGAAAAGTCACTTTATTATAAAATGATTTTCGGATTTTAGAGGTCCCACACTTATATAATTCGAGTCTAAGGTGATAACGATTTTAAATCTGCTCATCCAATAGGTTTTTGACAAGTGTAAGCCTTGGATTTCACATTATCTTTTTATTTTATTTAAATCGTTAAATAATGAGGTCATCACTACATCATCATGATGTCATAAATAATTTAATTTATTTAATGTCTAAAAATTATAAAAAAACTACTATGAGGTAGGAAATATTTTTAGATTTCCAATGACTTTTTATAGTAAAAAATATGACTTGTATAACTCCATGTAAAAATTGTTTTAGTAAAACATTTCATGTTTGTGTCATTTTTTACTTTAACATTTAATAAAAGGTATTTATGTCATTTTCCACATAAAGTGGCTCCATGGGATCCCCAAGATGACCCATGGATTGTCTTGGTCGGACATGGCACATCCAATGAGGTTAGGACATGTGTCAAGCTCATCTCATATTATTAAAACATTATTTTTACCTTAAACTACACTAATTACCTCTAATCGCGATTAAGAACTTAAAAGTTACTATTCACCAAAAATTATTTTAATCTCATTTAACCACATTTCACTTCTTAATGACAACCATGTATGTCATATTTTTGAAATTTAAAACACAGAAGTGGTAAAATTTCATTTAAACGAAAAATCAGTTTTTATAAATACCACTTAGTGGTTTCACTATTCATCAAAAATTGAAGTTTTTCAGAAAAATCCCAAAAATTCACCCTAAGATATATTTGATATTCTGATATCAAAAATGATTTCTATTTTACAAAATTACAAACATATAAGTTGCATTAATTAATTTTATAATTAATTCCCACTGTCACAACAAATAGCGTGTTTTTAAGAAACAATTTATATCAAAAGATTGAAAATTGTTCATGCCCAATTTCAATGTTAAATTAATTCTAATGACCACCATTGGATAAAATGGTAAAAATATATTCTAATTATAATTTAAAAACACTAAATAGTATAATTTATCACAATAAATTATTTTGATTAAAAAAGTTGTTTTAAGTATTTTTCACTATTCATAAAAAAATTGGATGTTCTCAGAAAGTTACAAAAAATTCAACTTAGGATAATTTCGATATTACGAATACAAAAATGAAGTCCATTTTGAAATATAGAATTTCTATAATTTTAAAAAGTGGTTATTACTATTCATAACGGCTACTTTGATTTGTCGCGGTGTGTCAGAACTCGAACTTGCGTACAATGCAAGCTATTGAAAGAGAGGCGTATCGTGGAAGCTCGGGGTGTTACATTGGGGACGTGAACTACCCCCTATGGATATATCATTCCACATAACCATGATAGGGGACCCACTATCATATCTCTTGGAAGACATTAAATACCTTCATCATAAGGATGAATATATTCCATAAGAAACTATTAATTTATACATCAATGAGATATTACTTACACTGAAATATGCTATCTGAAAGAATTCCCAGTGGAATATCAAGTAACATCATTCCACATAAGTACTAAATTCCATCCCAAAGACATTATAGTATTGATGATGAAATAAATATTCTAATTATCCAATATAGAATAAATAAAATTTGATGGTAGATTTTAATAAAATAGAACCTTGTACTATATATTTTCATGCACTATTGTCCTCAGATTTCAGTTCTACTCCATGAAACTAACTTGATACATGGCCCTGAGTTACAACAAGACTACCCTAAGTGGATATACACTACTAGTATAGAAAAACATAAGTTTTGATACCACATCCCTGACCACCTCATCGAGCTGACTGGTATGTGCTATGCATGATCCATTCTAAAATTATATCTCTTGATCCTTCTCTAGAAACTAAAACTAGTACAAATACCCTCCCACAAAAAATCATAAGGTCTTGAAGAATCAGCGAGGATATCCAATTTTCAAACAAGCTCAGCACTCGACTCTATTCCTGTCACATTGTGGCCTCATGTGTCATAGCCTTCCACATTGATTTAATACTAATGATCATTCATTTCAAATACTATGGCTACGATTTCCCTGCTATTAATTGTCTTTATGACATTTATGGCCACTAGAGGAAGCAATAATCTGTCATTGTACTAACACAACATGCCTTGTATCATCAAACTCCATCAGATTGTGTTCAGAGTTGCGGGATTTATTCAACATATTTTTAATTATAAAAATAACAAATATGTATTACTATGATTGGATGGGTTATCTAAGACCATCATAATGAATTTATCCCAGGATAGCTCACCCCCACCTAGGAATGGTTAAAAACATTGTTGATTTATAGAGTGATATGAAGAGTCTATTGTGGAAATGTGTCACTACTCCAGGTGTATGATCTCTATAGACAGGTCATCTATCAGTGTCTACATGAATACAATCTCATATAATCTAGAATTTAAATCCCTCCAAGTCAATCTATAGTTTATAAAATCGATACTGAAAACATCATACCATGTTTTGGAAACATTTTATATTATTAATAATTACAAGTGACATAGCTTATTAAACACTAATAAGGTCGATCCATTTTATAGTTCCATTATATGGTTTTTATATTGCATGTTATAGTGGAAAATCCATTTTTATAATAATATAAATACATATTTAATGGTTACTATAATTTAATTTAGGATTCAGTAGTATTTCTATTCCTACTATAGGCCAGTTAAATGAAATATCATTCTCTATTTATATAAGAAAATAGTTTATGAATTTTAACTGTTAATTCATTTAACTCTATCTAGAACATTAAATTCATTAAAATAATTTAACAGGTATTATAAGATGATTTCACTAGGTATATTTTCATTCCCAATTTAATGATTTACGCGAACTCATTAAATTTGAAATTATATTCATGTATCCAAAATCATCTAATGTTTCATTACATGTAAGATTTGTTACATTAATCCATCAAGACAGAATTGGTTAATTGATGTGGAATCATCACAATATATAAGAAAATCCCCATAGTGATGATTCAAACACATTAATAAATAATTATAATTTAACTATATTACTATAGAAATGTTATTTTCATTCTAGATATATCACTCGAGGAACATAAAATTGATATCCTGAACTCAAAAAACATAACCTACATAGAATATCATAATTTATGGAATTTTATTCTTTATGGATCCTATAACGAGTCATGAGAAACACTTCAATTCCATAGTATTTCACGATATAGCATAACCAATAATACCATGATCAAAATCACACCTCATATGTGTCCCCCAGTTCTGAATTTTGTTCCAATGTAATAGGAATAATCCATAATGTCAAATAACATCCTACGAAATGTGGATCTTTCCCCATATGTAGTCTATCGACTCCTTTGAACAAGGTCATTACCATATTTAGACACATCCTAGTCTCTTTTCATCCTAACCAAATATTAATATGTTTGAAAATTGAAACTATGATTCCATATTGTGACATCTCAGTTTGCCTCACCTTGTAACATTATCCATTCTAGTTCCCCACAAAGTATGAATAACACCACTCGATATGCTAGAGGCTACTGACTAGAAGAAATGATCTTTAGTGTCATGGTGGGGAGACTATTCCCTCATAACCTGAGTGGAACATAGTTGTAAATGATTTTCACATAAATGTTGATCTGGTTTGTATAATCAACATATCAAGGAACCAAGTACAAAAATATGACCCATAAAAAATAATTTTTAAAACTAATAGAGTACCATATTATAAATTTATCTCATGCCTCCACAAAAATATCATGTATACGTTGAACCAAGAAGTTACAATGATTCAAAAATACAAAAAACTACCAATGCATCTTGAGTATTACCCTAGTCATTTTATATCAAACACAAAACCAAATAAAATAAGTCATTCATTCGAAACAATAAGTTTCTCTTTATCCACACCTTTAAAAATATACTCTAATAGGGATTCATTCCCCCGCCCCCCAAATAGGGTGTGTGATAAAATAATTATCCCACCACCAATGGAATCTATAAAAATCTGGTATGAGAATATAAAATATATTAGTGTGCATTTATATCAACATAAAAAATAATAACAAATAAAAACTATCTCGATCGTGGGTTCCTCATGGGGCACATGGATAACTATACCTACATTATCCTATATTTGGAGTCTCTGATCACATGATTAGTCCATCATTTAGTCAAGGGATTAGAGAATATAATACATGTTAGTGCATAATTATTCATATGGAAAACAATTATCCTATTTATGAAACCCTATGGAATATTTTGATTTTGTAAACACTCCTGTGGATCCCTAGCGAGTTGTGTTCATGATAAAAGGATTGCGTGAAAAAATTACATGCATGAGTAAATCTCTTCCACACCTGATACAACATCAAGGGGATCATTTTCTCAAATATATCAAAAATGACCATGTATGATTCTCTAAATTATCCAATTCATCTTGCAAGAATTATTCCCACATGAAAACTTCTTTCACACCCAATAAGTTGTCAAAAAACCACTTGCATGTGAGCCACCATGTGTTTCACTATTGTGATTTTCACCAATAAATAGATATGTACCTGCATCACATAGGAAGATGCTCTAAAAGTCAAACCACTGATCTTGTGCATGTAAGATGACACCTTCTGCAACCATTTCAAAATCACCATATCATGTTATTCGATCTTGCGAGAAAGGTCTCCCATGTGTCCACCAAAGGGTGGAACCACTAGGGATTGAACCTCGAGCATTTATATTTTTCTTAATTCAAGGTAACACAAAAGATCATCCTCTCATGCAAGAATAACAATTTGGAAAAAATGTTGTGCTCGAACCCCGTCTATTTGCGTGCAAGTATCCACACATACATGCATCCATTGGCTTTGAATTAATGCCACCAATATTATGTGCACCCATTCCTATATGATCCATTTTTTGTATTCATTATAAATGACCATGTTCAATCCCCCATTTCACACAATATCCATATCTTTCATGTACTTCTACCATGAAGCCCTCTAGGATTATGCGTAATGATTTCTGGGATCCTTGGTCAGTTATCCATGTTTTGTTTATATACCCATTTTTCTTCACATAGGTATGCTAAAAGAATTTTTTAATCACATATCTATGATAACATTGAACCCTACACAACCAATACTCCACCTCATTAAAACTTGGATTTTCTTATACTTTCCCCTCCCGATGTGAAGGTCAGTACAACTCATTTAAGTCCAAGGGTGGAGGATTTATTCCTCATCATATGAGATTAATGATATTAAACTTCATATCACCCCTAGTCATCAACACATGATGTTAAACTATGATAATCACATGTTTGATAGGACTTAAATGACTATAGATTATATTGGACATATATACCTTTCACTTCCCACCTTCTTAATATGTATTCTCTTTACCTTTGGGCATTTTCACCATGTGTGTATCAGGTGGTCTCCACGTAAACCTTGAGACACATTGAATGGGTGTTCCTTATACCATGACCATATCCACCTAATACATCGAGTCACTCTCTTTAGAACTCCCTCTTGGAGTACGTCACAATCTTCACCATTCCTCGTGGTCAAATCATTCGCGACACGATCATTAGGTCCATAACTATCTCTGGTTTCTAATACCGATCATGACTCAAGTGGGCTTAGATAAATCAATGACCATGACATCCTCCCTTGGCCTCTTACCATGAGTCAGCCCCATACCCCATCCTTCATGATGATAAACTCTATGACTCATCAAAATTCATGGAATGTGATCCATTTCCTCTAAACAATGTATGTAGGAAGCCTCTCCCATAATAAATCCCATAACTTCCTACCATCCATTTGTCCCACCTACATCATGTCGGTTCCTTTTTCCTACATGACAATAAAATACACCCCTACTACCAACATGGTTTTTATCCCAATCATCAACATAGGGTGTGTATAATGCCTCTAAAAGGATCAATCCTAGCTAATGGTAAACATTGGTTCCCCACACCTAGGGGTAAACCCTCTATTCCCCCCACAGTGGTGTCAAAATCATCCCCAACAGTGTGAAATCTGCTATTTTCGGTACACATCATCCTATTCCACCTCCCTACTATATTTTTATTCATCCATGTGGGATGGTAACCATATGTAAGACCTAGAAATTCCATGTGTTGGTGTCCTTTGTTTACACCCCAACTAGATGCCCCATTTTGGTAGGCTATTAACAATGCATCATCCCCAAACAACCCATACCCCTTTAAACAAGAGTGCCTCTATTGCGATTTGCATCTAACCATGTGTAATCTCTAGGATCTATTAATGTTAATGTCTTTTGGGTTCTATACACCATCCTGTTCAATGTGGACATTGATTCTCTACCATGGGGATACATTGGAAGCCACCCTAATGTTCTAGCACATCACCCATGCCCCCCCAAACACTACATTGATTCTTTGTGTTACAGTGTGATCATGCCCTAATTCTAAAGTCATACTTTCTTCATTTCCCCATCCAAGCACTCTATTCTCATATACATTCTCTTTAGGTATCCCATCACCCCACCAAAATAAGTGTACATTTATTCCCATCGATGGGGATACATAGGAAGCCTCCATGAGGTTCAGTCATAATGAATACTCTACATTCACGTCTATCCAATCCAATTCATCTCATCCAATTATTTAAATCACTCATTATCCATCCTGATTCCTACCCAAGCCACCACATCTTAGATTGATAACACCATTAGTATGGGCCACTAATCATGTGTAATCCCCAAATCACCACTCCATACTATGTGTGTATTGATTAATATATTCTACATAGGCTACATATGATGTCTCTTTGAGGTTCAATCCATGTTGATTGTAAACATTGTTTCCCCCTTCTAGGGGTTCTCCCTCTATGATCCTCCCTTTGTAGTGTTCATATCATACCCATGGTGTGAAATCATCGCTTTTTGGGACACACTATCCTAGATCCATCCTCATTGGATGCATTAATCCATCCATTTGGTAATAATTTCATGTTCTAACTCCATGGGATATACCCCCTGATCCACTCTCATCCATGTTCTAATCTGTCCAATCCACTCTAATAGATGCTCAACAACCATGATTCCCCTTTTAAACATGGGAAGATTAGGAAATCCTAAGATTCATGGCACTTGAATAAGATACACTGTGATCAATATGGGATCCCTTGGGATTCTATGCCCTTGATAATCCATATAACGATTAAGAATATGAGTGGACTGGTGTTTCAGCATCCAGACATACCACATATATCTCAGTGTGACAGCACTCCCAAAAGAAGTTTCCTACATAGACATGACCATTTGGAATGTCCTAAAAGAAGCAGCGTAATTAACTGGCATAAACAAAGAGGTGGCATAGGGAATGTGTTTTAGGAACAACATCTTAATATATGAGGGAGACTCGAAATATGCAACGATTGTTTAGGATGAATCCGAAGATGGAGGATCAGACATACCATCATCCCATTTCGATCCAAGAGAAGAAATTCACAGAAAGGTGGTGAATGCCTACCAACATTGGAATGGTGTAATGTGGGCAGCAATCAACATTTCTACATCAATGATGAATTCCCCTATGCAATGCATCATTAACAGACATGGTAAACCTGGCATGAACTAGTTCTCATCCAATTATGTGATTGACTAATGCTTGAGACATCTACAAATGAGTGTGTCACCAGATCAAGATATTAGGTGCTAGGACCCACTAGGAAAGTAGAGGGCCTAGCAAGAAACTCACCATAATTTTTGATAGTTGATCATTAGACATTATGATCTATTGAAATCTCACTGTGGGTCTTTCCCACCAACCATATATTAATAATCATGCTAAGGAATTGTTCATTGTGTAGAAAAAAAGTATTAGTTACTAAATCTACATACTTTGCAGGACCCATGCAGCATCCATAAGAAACCAATAAACTTCCACCCACAGGTGTAGGGGTATGGGAAATGACAACACAACTACTCAACATGACTCAATTTCCTCTACGATATCCTCCATAACCACAACTAGTAGGAACCCACACCCCTCCTCACCCAATAGATAATTAATAGGAGGGTGTTTGATTCTATTGTTTGATAATATGATCATTATGGGGTCATCCCTTCAAGGGATATGGCCCACTAGGATATGGAGGCTTCTATTCCCTATAGTCACCACCACCACCAAGTGCCGCGTAGGGATCCACTGCTCCCCACTGAAATGTCCAATAGTATTGGGATCCTGTCCAAATATACCCCTTATGATTCACTCCCATTTGCATTGAGGTAAGGGGTGTTTTATTTATTCCAGCTACAACAACAATCATAGAAACACCACATAGGTCTCCAACTAGGCCACATCAATGCTGTAATCTAGTTCCCCATGCTAAGGAAAAATTTGTTTACATCGCTGCTCTGTCGACCCTAATTCTACTGACCTGACGTCAATGCTAGGCGTAGACTCATGAAGATAATCATTAGGGAGAGTATCCTTTTACAAATTCAGTTGACCATGCCACCACCAATGCATACCATCAGTACCATGTTATCACATATTAGGGTTATGTGTATTCCCGATCAGGATAAAGACCCCAACAACCTCATGTTCAGGATTTTCCTATTCTTCGAGTCGACAGTGTGAGTAACAACTATTATGGGATAACCCATGGTGATTACATTCATTATAGAGGTCCTCAATGTTCCCATGATCAAAAGTGTTGTGATTTTCCCCATATGTATGTTTATTGGGGTGAATGTACTCCTCACCTCAGGATCCATCAACATAGAGGTCCTCCCTAAGTATAGCTTGATTAGAACGAATTTCCTCCACATACTACCAAAACCAACCGACTTGGAGATTCCTCACATACCATACGTAGAAAACATAGAGGAACTACCCAGATCCTTTCCTACTCCAGCAGTGGCCCTCCCCTCTCTATTACTTCCAACTATGGAGTCCCTCCCCACGTCTCCTTCACTATATGGGGGGGGGGGGTCCTCCCTTTGTTCTGTTAGACATCTGCCTAAGTTCAACTCACACCCCAGTGCACCCATGTAGAGTTTATCCCCACTCCCATGAATCCCATAGGCCATCCCCATGTCCTTATCATCACCCTCCATACATATCCTTCTCTCTCGGATGGCGTGATGCATGACAGTTTCACCCATTCTCTTACCAGCTCCAACGAAGGCCCTCCCCACTCCAGCACCACCCCAAACTGATTTACTCCTCGTGTTAATGATTTACCCTACACCAATTAACCATCTCGGGGCCGAAGGGGGAATTGTAGCCTTAGATGGAAGAATCCTACAAAGTGGTAGATCACTATCAATCCAGCCTATTTTCAGACTCTACAGAAGAGTGTGATTTAATGATTGTGCCTTTACCACAATCCTCTATATCATGGTCTAGGTCATGAACGCATCATGTACACTTTGTTCTCCCATAATGTTAGATGAACTTGATCCCTAAATCTATTCACAAATATCTATATGATGTGGACGGTTTGGATCCCTTTTTGGGTATGTACTTGTAGTCCACCCTGTCATCACTAGGTACATTCTCTACCTTGAAAGGATATCGTGGAGGATTATTCTAGATGAAATTTTATGAAGAGAACCACCCAGATTCTCCACCGGTGATTACCACCATAACAAAGGATGTTTCCACCAATGCCTCAACATATAGGGATGTGGTTATTGATGGAGGGATTAATGATCACTGCCTTGATGAGACCATTCACAGCTTACATGTCTAGTGATCATGGTAGGTACTGGGGAAACAAATCTTTTGGGGGAGAAGTTTGAATTCATTATCTACCAGTGATCATGTTTATTTTGAATGAAATGTTTCTCTTTTTTGTTGTATAATTAGGATTAAAATTAGTACTCTTGGGCCTTACTCTTGATGGATAATTGGGAAGGATTATATCTTGTTCTAGAACAATAATTACCATGGTGAGATAATTGGATATCTTGTTTTCCCTACTACTATTAATTAATTCAAGGTAGATCAGTATTATCCTAGGTTTGTTAAGGTAGTGTTGTGTAGGGGTCATCTTGATTTATCTACCCTCACTGATCAAATCCCTAATCTGGAAAATTGTTTCTTTACTCCTTCCTCTTATGACTGTTTAGCAATAAGGGATTACTATAAGTACATGATCATGAATTTTCAAGGATATTAATGGAATGAAAATAATTGGGTTAACTAAATTCCAACCAAATTCAAATTTCTTATCTGGAGGATAATAAATAGATTTGTTCCCATAAACGATATCATTAAGAGGTGGCATATTTGTGTGGTTTTTAGATTTGTTTGTTTGAAAGAACACAAGGTGGAAAGTTTAGATCAAATTTTCTTTGAGTGTGAGTGGTCGAATGAGGTATGGGGATATTTGGGTGTGTTTTCCATTTTACATGGTCCAATGATGGATGGTCAACCTTTTCTGGACCGTTGTTTCCTCTATTTTGGTAGGGGAAACAGGATGAGATCTCTTGAGAACATTTTTTTTTCATATAATATGGTAGTGTTTGTGGCATTATTTGAACCAGAACATCTATGATCGGGGTAAATTCTTATTGAAAAATAATTATAATCAATGTTAAAAGAATGCTTCACTACATTGTCTTGGTTCTAGATAAATGGAGAGATTCTCCATCCCGACATAATTTCATTTCTTGTCTAATGAATTCCTCTCATGTGATTGACCACTGCTGTAACACCCCAAGCTTCTACGGTACGCTTCTCTTTGAATAATGGTATAGCGTGTGTTGTACGCAACACCGAGTTCTAACACACCATAACCAATCAAACTAGCCGTTATGAATAGTAATACCTAATTTTCGAAATTATATATATTTTATATTATAAAATGGACTTCATTTCTGGATTCGGAATATTGAATTTAGCCTAAGGTGAAATTTTGGTACTTTTCGGATAACTTTCATATTTTGATGAATAGTGAAAATTACTAAATTTTAATTACAAACAATTTTTTTAATAAAAATAATTAATAGTGATAAATTATGAATTTGAGTGGTTTTAAATTATATTTAGAATATAGTTTTACCATTTAATATAATTTTGGTCATTGAACATAATTTTACAATTAAACCGAACATAAACAAATGTCAATCTTTTGATAGTTATTATCTCTTAAAAACACGCTTTTTGTTTTGACAGCGGGAATTAATTTTAAATTAATTTCTGACACTTTTGTGTTTTGAATTTAGAAAAATGGATTCCATATTTGTAATCAGGATGTCAAAATTTTGTAAATAGTTAATTTTTATTTTTAGACATTTTGAATAATTACTGCGGTAAATATTTTATTTACCATGGTTAAGGGTAAATCCGGTAAATAAGGGTTAAAAAAATATAATAATACTAAATTACCATAAAACGTGTCCTAGCCTTATTGGTTGATACAAGTTCTACCATAGGCATCTTTGGGTCTATTTTGGGACCCCATGGTGCCACTTGTAGATGATAGAGACAGTTTTTTTTAATTAAGTTAAAATGAATACAAAAATGACACAAGCATATATCTTTTATAAATCCAATTATTACATAGGGTTATATATGTTGGATTTTAGATTATAAATATTCATTAGAAAGATAAAAAGATTTCCTACATAATTATATTTTATTTATAATTTTTAGACATTAAATAATTTAATTTATTTATGACACAATGAATATGTAGTAATTACTATAATAGTGAAAAATTAAAATAATTGATATTATAAATACCCAAATAAATATAACATGAAACTTTTAATGAATTAAACTAATTTTATATGATAATATGATATATTAGGATTGATTTAATTTACTTTTTTCGAAGTAATCAATCTGTTATGAGTTTCAAAAAAAATCAACTATTAAATAGTGTCAAAATTGACATAAAAGAGTTCTTAAAAAAAAATTATATTATTAATTGATATTAAATTCCTAAAAATATAAGGTTCGGCCAAGTGACTTATATCATGATAGGTTAATCATTAATGGACCACTTGGGGGTATCTTGGATGTATATAGTAAGTTTATTAACCATATAATATAAAATACAAAGAGACTTTGTAAAAGTGAAACTAATTAACTAAGAGTCAATACTTAATGATAAGGTTAATATAATGACCCAAAACTGTCTAAATTCAATTGGTTGTATTGTTTTAGACCTATCCCCACCTTAAAATTTAAATAATAAACTTTGGAGCCATTATAAACTGAATATTAATTTATTATAAATTAATATTTCTAGCTTTTCCAAAGGTGCCCCTCACCCATCTTATAAAAGGGCACTCCTCCTTCTCATTTCTTCACACCTTCAAAGCCTTTTGGTTCGGACAAACTCTGCCCAAATACTCTCCAAACTTCCCTCAATACAACCTAGAGACCTTAGTTTGATCAGAAAGCCATCCTAAGGAGCCCTTTTGATCAAATAAAAAGGAAGAACCCGAAGAAGAGGTAATGATTTCACCACCCTTTTCCATGTTCATTTCTTCTTCCACTTCTTCTTCCTTTGTTGTTACCATTATAAAATAATAAATCCAGTATCATATATATAATGTGATTTTATTATAAATATGGTACAACCATATTCAGTATTCTATCCACCCTTTGAATAACATGTCACCATACGTGCGTACGTACGGCTTACCATCTCCACGTCGTGTTGTAATTGTTATTCAATATAATATTATTAGGATGGTTATAATAATGATGTGTAACTCATGTAAATAATAAATATAACATTTTAATGATTCTGTATATATGATATACCATCCATTTATACATTATTTTAATATCAAAAGAATGATATTGTCGCTCGTGCGTACGTACGGACTACCGTCTCCACGAACGCGATGAGATTCATTCTCCATCGTATCCAGTCAAGTATAATTATCATTTGATGATTTAAAAATGATGTTTAAGGACTTGATATCATTCTGTATATGAAAAATATACATCCTATCCATGAAAAACATGGATTATTTAACAAAACATATAAAAGAAAACGAGTAAGTTAACTCCCGAAACAACGATAATTCAAAGATATCATTAACAAATCAATATTAAAAGATCATATATGATATCATATTAATTTATATGATTCTTGTACAATTTAATAACAATTATTTCACCATTATACAGGAGGTTAACCTACCCCAACCAAGGAAAAGTACAAGGTAAGGGTTATTTCACAATATCTTCATTATCCGAGGTTGTTTATACGTAATAATCTACTGGGATCTCGTTATCATCCACATCCATGTTTCTTCAAAATGTATTCCAAAACATTTTTATTATTTACATGAATATGGGTTAAAGTCATTTATACCCTTGTTTGACTTTTTATAAGAGGAATCTTTCCGTCGTTTTCAAAATAAGGTCCTTTTTAACCTTTTCGACAGAATTAAGGTAAGAATGTTTTTTTTAACTTATACGGCGGGTGCGGTTATTTTCCGCCATTATAAAATCTTCAAAGCTTTCCTTATAATCTTATAAGAATATTTTCAAGAAAATGTTTTATTTTATATGGCTGTTAAATGATTTCAAAAATCGAAAGAGATATTTCTCTAAAAAGTGTTTTGATTTCATCAATGTCAACATCCTTTGATGGATTTTATGCTTATTTGAAGTTGATTTATTATGATACAAAACTACTATAATGTATTGAAGGTTTTGTGATATGTTTGACTGTGGATGTTCTATTTTTATACCATTCATAGTTTACGGTGAAATTATTGACATTTCGTATGCTAGTTTTAATACGAATGTTTGTGTTATGTTTAAACCTTTTCATATGGGAATGCATTGGACTTAATATGTGACTGGTGGAGCCCGCTATAGCTCCTCGATGCATCGGTAGGTCTCATGAGACAAACTAGTGTCTTGGCACATGGCCCTGGAAAAATATTATTTGTATTCTTGGCATGAGGCCTTGGCTATGTGGTTATGATAGTCTGGAATTATGCATTCCAACATTATGAAAGTGGTTATTGATATTGCATGTGATTATTCGATTAGTAGAATATCCATGTGAACATGTAAATGGAATTATTTCATTTTACATTTTCCATACTATGTTTAAGTTCAAGTTTAAAAGTCTTTTGTTTTAGTTATACATACCCTTAAATGTTTATTCTTATTTATTAAAGTTTCCGGTATATTTTTATCCTTACTGGGCATTTGAGCTCAACCCTTTTCTATGTTTTATTTTTCCCAGGAAGTGAAGAAGTAAGTTATGAACGACCTTCAGGGATATTATGAGGGGATAATAGTGTGGTCTGTGGAGACATTATGTTGTTGTTGTAGTTTTTCATTTTATGATGTATTGTAAAACTTATGAATATATCTAGTGTTTCCAAGGCTACTAAACCAATCGGTCTTTCGAGATTTGATCTTTCTTGTGATCATGCCAATGTTATGTAATAATGCACCGACTCTGGGTAACTAGGGTCGGGGCGTTATAGTTGATATCAGAGGAATTTTAGTACAAACCTTGGAAGCTAGATTTAGATAAACTCTGATTAGAGCACGTAGACCTAAGATGAACTTTGAGGATTAGTATAGAAGAACTTCCTAGAATTTTGGTATTGTAGAGATTTTGTGAGTTTTCCGAGCAATACATCCCTTTCTGGATACGAGAAGGTAGAGGCGGCTCTAGCACAGATGTACCTAGGGGTAAAACCCGAAAATACCGCATTGAGCTAGACTCGAAAGGGAACTGGTGCACGACAACGGGCCTTGCTGCACTTTTGGTTACGACACTCCCGGGGGATATGCTTTGGATAACTCTCATTTTATTTACAAATCATTATGAAGGGTTTATAAGTATATAATTCCTCAAAGAAAACAATTTTATGATTATGGATTATATCCGTAAATAGTTCAATTTATGTTAAGTGTTTTATAAGTATGGGATTATGTATTTTGATTCATAAACTGATCTAGTTTATGACATTGTTTAGAAATGACGCCTAGTGGAAGAAATGGAAACCGTATCAATGCACGCACTCCATGTAGGGATTTCCCTCCTTCTCAAGATAATTATAGTGGAGCTGGTGATGCAACTGGTGCCGATCAGCTAATCACCATACTGGGACAACTTACTCAGGTTATGAATAATAACCTTACCCGTATAGAGTACCCTAATCCACAGCGTGGAGGATCAATGTTAGATCGATTCATGAGGCAACAACCACCAACGTTCAATGGGAGTACAAATCCCTTAGTAGCTGAGCAATGGATAAATTCCCTAGAGAAAATATTTCAGGCTTTGGGGAGCAGTGAAAGGGAAAAAGTTATCATGGCAGTTTACTGCCTAACTGGAGATTCTGATCAATGGTGGTCATTAATTCAAAATATGAAGGAAGATGATGAAGTATCAAATATGGAATGGAGGGAGTTCAAAGATTTGTTTTTAGAAAAATACTTTTCTCGCGACCATCGAGCAGATATGGAAAGGCAATTTCTGAGTCTGAGACAAAAGGAGGATGAAAATGTCACAAAGTATGAGGCTAACATTACAAGGTTATCAAGGTATGCTGGAGATTATATACGTAACCCAAGAAGTAAGATTGATCGTTTCTTTGATGGGTTAAAACCATTTCTTCGTCGAGCATTAGTCTCACAATCCTTTTCATCGTACGAAGACATTGTCTCATGTGCTATCAAGACCGAAAAGGAATTCTCTAAGTCTTATGACTTTAAAGCAAAGAAAGAGAAGAAGAGACCTGCTGATCAATCTAGGAATGGAAATAAGGGGAAGAAGGGAAAGGTTGATTATCTATCTTGTGGTAAATGCGGGAAGAAACATCCTGGTACTTGCTTGAAGGGAATGCGAGTCTATTACAAGTGTGGTGAAAAAGGCCACCAAGCTCGTTATTGCAAGGGGAAGAAGGAAGCTACCAACGTTCAATGCTACAATTGTAGGGAGATGAGGCATTATGAAAATGTATGTCCTAAGCGTCAGGAGAACTTACCTCAAAAAAGGCCAAGGGATCAAGGCCATGCTTATACTATCACTACTGCTGAGGTAGAAGCTCCGAAAGATGTGGTGGCAGGTAATTTAATGGTTTCCTCAAGTTTATCAAATGCATTATTTGAATCTGGATCATCGCATTGTTTCATATCTTCCCATTTTGCTAAGAAAATTAGATATTTCCAATTTGATATAATAAGGGAATTGTCAGTGAAAACTCCTAAGGGAAGTATCATTGCAACAAAGTTTTGTGAATCAGTCCCCATTAGAGAACATAAATGTTCTTTATCTGCAGATCTCGTCATCATACCTATGATTTAGTTTGATATAATCCTCGGTATAGACTGGCTTTCAGACTATGATGCGAAGATTTATTGACAGAAGAAAGAGGTTATGATTCTTGACGATAATGATAAGGAACACCGTATCTTTAGAGCAGAATCGTCACCACCTAATTCTTATTTAGATCCACCCCCAGTAGCTCAACTTAATTCAATTATTGGGGAGGAAGAGAATGAAATAACTGTCGGTGAGGAAAGGAATGTTCAAATAGAGGATGTACCTATTGTGAAAGAATTTGTAGATGTATTTCCGGAATATTTACCTGGACATCCTCCAGAACGAGAAGTTGAGTTTTCCATTGATTTAATTCCTGGATCAAGTCCTATATCAAGGACCCCTTATAGAATGGAAACTGTAGAATTAGTTGAACTAAAGAAACAACTAGAGGAATTGAGTAATAAGGGATTTATTCAACCTAGTGTTTCTCCATGGGGAGCCCCTGTTCTTTTTGTTAAAAATAAAGATGGATCTATGAGGTTAGGTATCGACTACAGGGAGATCAATGCTATAATGATAAAGAACAAGTATCCCCTACCTCGTATTGATGATTTATTTGACCATCTACATGGAGCTAAATACTTTTCATATATTGACCTTCGATCTGGATACCATCAGTTGTGTGTGAAGAAGGAAGACATTCCGAAGACAACATTTCGAACCAGGTACGGGCATTACGAGTTTACCGTAATGACGTTTGGATTGACTAATGCACCCTCTGTATTCATGGATCTGATAAATAGAGTTTTCAAGGAGTATCTCGATGAATTTGTGGTGGTATTTATTGATGATATCTTGGTATACTCCAAAACCTACGAAGATCATGAAAATCACTTGCGCATTATCTTGAAGACTCTGAGGAGGCGTGAATTATATGGGAAGTTTAGCAAGTGTGAATTCTAGCTTCAGAAGATTTCTTTTCTTGGCCATATTGTCTCTAAATATGGAATCTCTGTTGATCCTTCTAAGACCAAGGCAATCCAAGAATGTCTAGCACCTACGAGTATAACTGAGGTACGTAGTTTTATTTGTTTGGCAGGTTATTATCGACGTTTCGTCCGGAATTATGCCCGATTGGCTAACCCATTAACGAAGCCCACACGTAAAGGGGTTAAATTTGTTTGTAAAAAAGAGTGTGAATAATGTTTTGAAGAACTGAAGAGAATATTAGTCAATGCTCCTATATTGACTCTACCATTGAGGAATGATGGGTTCATTATTTATAGCGATGCATCAAAGAAAGGACTTGGTTGTGTCCTTATGCAGAATGATAGAGTTATTGCCTATGCATCACGACAGTTGAAAATTCATGAACAAAACTATCCTACTCATGATCTCAAGTTAGCAGTTGTGATCTTTGCTTGAAGATATGGAGGCACTACCTCTATGGTGAAAAATGTGAGATTTATACTGATCACAAGAGTTTGAAGTATATTTTCTCACAAAAAGAACTCAACATGAGGCAAAGGAGATGGCTTGAATTACTCAAGGATTATGATTGCACGATACACTACCACCCGGGGAAAGCAAACAAGGTGGAAGATTCTTTGAGTAGAAAAGACCATGGAGTTTTGAACAATATGAGAATTGAAAGGGATCCAATTTTCATGGATCTAGTGAAGATGGACATGGGAATAACCAGGGAAGGTGAAACATCAATACTTTTTCAAATGGTTGCCAAACCATCTTTACTAGAAATGATTAAGAGTTCTCAGACCGATGATGAAGAATTTCAAAAGAAGATTAAAGCTGTGAATGATGGGAGATTGAGAGACGTTGTGTATGAAGATGGAATTTTGAAATTCGGGAAGAGACTTTGTGTTCCCGATTTACCTGATCTAAAAAGGGAATTGTTGGATGATGCTCATAGTTCAAATTTTTCTATACACCCTGGGAGCACGAAAATGTATAGAGATTTGAAGGAACGTTTTTGGTGGGACAACATGAAGAGGGAGATTGCTTATTTTATGTCAAGATGTATGGTTTGTCAACAAGTGAAAGCTGGAAGGCAACAGCCTGGAGGAGTCATGCAACCTCTTCCCATACCGGAGTGGAAATGGGACAATATTACGATGGACTTTGTCAAGGGGCTACCAAAGAATCCTAGAAGGAATGATGCAATATGGGTTATTGTTGATCGTCTTATCAAGTCAGCCCATTTTCATGCTATAAGAGAATATCTACCCCTGGAACGTCTAGAAAGACTATATATTAATGAAGTTGTGAGACTTCATGGAGTACCCCTATCGATTGTTTCTGGTCATGATCCCTATTTTACTTCATGAATTTGGAAAAGTCTTCAGAAATCCCTGGATACTGAACTTCATTTGAGCACTGCTTACCACCCTCAGACAGATGGACAATCAGAACGGACTATTCAGACCTTAGAAGACATGTTGAGATCTTGCTCACTTGACTTTCAGGGTATGTGGGATCAATATTTACCACTGGTAGAATATTCCTATAATAATAGCTTCCATTCGAGTATTCAGATGGCACCATATGAAGCATTATACGGAAAGAGATGTCGTACACCAACCTGTTGGGATGACGTTGGTGAAAGAAAACTTGTCGGCCCAGAACTGGTGGAGGAAACGGTGGAAAAGGTGAAGGTAATCCAAAATCACATCAAAGCAGCTCAATGTAGGCAAAATATCTATGCCGATAATCGAAGGAAGGATTTGGAATTTCAAGTTGGTGATCATGTTTTCCTGAAGGTATCTCCATGGAAGGGAGTCATACATTTTGGTAAGAAAGGTAAATTGAGTCCCAGGTACATCGGACCCTTCGAAGTTCTAGAACGAATTGGGGTTGTAGATTACCGATTGGCAATGCCGCCAAGTCTCTCCAAAGTTCACGATGTGTTCCACGTATCTCTATTGAGGAAATACATGCCTGACCCAACGCATGTACTCACCTATGAGGAATTTGAACTGAAACCTAATCTGTCTTATTGTGAAGAGCCTGTCAGGATTCTTGATAGAAGAGAACAAGTACTGAGAAACCGGACGACGCGTCTGGTAAAAGTTTTGTGGAGAAACCATAAGATGGAAGAGGCAACATGGGAACCTGAGGAACTTATGATGAAGAAACACCCGAGTCTTTTCATGTGGTAGTATTCTAGAAATTTCGAGGAAGAAATTATTTGAAGGAGGGGAGAATGTAACACCCCAAGATTCTACGGTACACTTCTCTTTGATTAATGGGATAGCGTGTGTTGTACGCAACACCGAGTTCTAACACACCATAACCAATCAAACTAGCCGTTATGAATAGTAATACCTACTTTTCGAAATTATATATATTTTATATTTTAAAATGGACTTCATTTCTGGATTCAGAATATCGAATTTAGCCTAAGGTGAAATTTTGGTACTTTTCGGATAACTTTCATATTTTGACGAATAGTGAAACTTACTAAATTTTAATTAAAAACAACTTTTTTAATCAAAATAATTAATAGTGATAAATTATGAATTTGAGTGGTTTTAAAGTATATTTAGAATATATTTTTACCATTTAATATAATGTTGGTCATTGGACATAATTTTACAATTAAACCGAACATAAACAAGTGTCAATCTTTTGATAGTTATTATCTCTTAAAAACACGCTTGTTGTTTTGACAGCGGGAATTAATTTTAAATTAATTTCTGACACTTTTGTGTTTTGAATTTAGAAAAATTGATTCCATATTTGGAATCAGGATGTCCAAATTTTGTAAATAGGTAACTTTTATTTTTAGACATTTTGAATAATTACTGCGGTAAATATTTTATTTACCATGGTTAAGGGTAAATCCGATAAATAAGGGTTAAAAAATAATAATATAATAATACTAAATTAGGCTAAAACGTGTCCTAGCCTTATTGGTTGATACAATTTCGACCATAGGCAAATTTGGGTCGATTTTGGGACCCCATGGTGCCACTTGTAGGTGATAGGGACAATTGTTTTTAATTAAGTTAAAATGAATACAAAAATGACACAAGCATATATCTTTTAGAAAACCAATTATTACATAGTCTTATATATGTTGGATTTTAGATTATAAATATTCATTAGAACGATAAACAGATTTCCTACATAATGATATTTTATTTAAAATTTTTAGACATTATATAATTTAATTTATTAATGACACAATGATGATGTAGTAATTACTATAATAGTGAAACATTAAAATAATTGATATTATAAATACCCAAATAAATATAATATGAAACTTTTAATGAATTAAACTAATTTTATAGGATAATATGATATATTAGGATGGATTTAATTTACTTTTTTCTAAGTAATCAATCTGTTATGAGTTTCAAAAAAATCAACTATTTAATAGTGTCAAAATTGACATAAAAGAGTTCTTAAAAACAATATTATATTATTAATTGATATTAAATTCCTAAAAATCTAAGGTTCGGCCAAGTGACTTATATAATGATAGTTTCATCATTAATCGACCACTTGGGGGTCTCTTGGATGTATATAGTAAGTTTATTAACCATATAATATAAAATACAACGAGACATTGTAAAAGTGAAACTAATTAACTAAGAGTTAATACTTAAAGATAAGGTTAATATAATGACCCAAACCTGTCTAAATTCTATTGGTTGAGTTGTTTTCGACCCATACCCACCTTAACATTTAAATAATAAACTTTGGAGCCATTATAAACCGAATATGAATTTATTATAAATTAATATTTCTAGCTTTTCCAAAGGTGCCCCTCACCCCTCTTATAAAAGGAAACTCCTCCTCATATCTTCACACCTTCAAAGCCTTTTGGTTTGGCCAAACTCTGCCCAAATACTCTCCCAATTTCCCTCACTACAACCTAGAGGCCTTATTTTGATCAGAAAGCCAACCTAAGGAGCCCTTTTGATCAAATAAAAAGGAAGAACCCGAAGAAGAGGTAATGATTTCACCACCCTTTTCAAAGTTCATTTCTTGTTCCACTTCTTCTTCCTTAGTTGTTACCATTATAAAATAATAACTCCAGTATCATATATATACTGTGATGTTATTATAAATATGGTACAACCATATTCAGTGTTCTATCCACCCTTTGAATTACATGTCACCATACGCGCGTATGTACGGCTTACCGTCTCCACGTCGTGGTGTAATTGTTATTCAATATAATATTATTTGGATGGTTATAATAATGATGTGTAACTCATGTAAATAATAAATATAACATGTTAATGATTCTGTATATATGATATACCATCCATTTATATATTATTTTAATATCAAATGAATGATATTGTCGCTCGTGCGTACGTACGGACTACCGTCTCCATGAACGCGATGAGATTCATTCTCCATCGTATCCAGTCAAGTATAATTATCATTTGATGATTTAAAAATGATGTTTAAGGACTTGATATCATTATTTATATGAAAAATATACAAAAAATCCATGAAAAACATGGATTATGTAACAAAACATATAAAAGAAAACGAGTAAGTTAACACCCGAAACAACGATAATTCAAAGATATCATTAAAAAATCAATATTAAAAGATCATATATGATATCATATTAATGTATATGATTCTGTATAATTTAATAACAATTATTTCACCATTATACAGGAGGTTAACCTACCCCAACCAATGGAAAGTACAAGGTAAGGGTTATTTCACAATCTCTTCATTATCCGAGGTTGTTTATACGTAATAATCTACTGGGATCTCGTTATCATCCACATCCATGTTTCTTCAAAATGTATTCCAAATTTTTTTTATTATTTACAAGAATATGGGTTAAAGTCATTTATACCCTTGTTTGAATTTTTATAAGAGGAATCATTCCATCATTTTCAAAATAATGTCCTTTTTAACCTTTTCGACAGAATTAAGGTAAGAATGTTTTTTTAACTTATACGGCGAGTGCGGTTATTTTCCGCCGTTATAAAATCTTCAAAGCTTTCCTTATAAGATTATAAGAATATTTTCAGGAAATTTTTTTATTTTATATGGCTCTTAAATGATTTCAAAAATCGAAAGAGATATTTCTCTAAAAAGTGTTTTGATTTCATCTATGTCAACATCCTTTGATGGATTTTACGCTTATTTGAAGTCGATTTATTATGATACAAAACTTCTATAATGTATTGAAGGTTTTTTGATATGTTTGACCGTGGATGTGCTATTTTTATACCATTCATAGTTTATGGTGAAATTATTGACATTTCGTATGCTAGTTTTAATACGAATGTTTGTGTTATGTTTAAAACTTTTCATATGGGAATGCATTGGACATAATATGTGACGGGTGGAGCCCGCTATAGCTCCTCGATGCATCGGTAGGTCTCATGAGACAAACTAGGGTCTTGGCACAAGGCCTTGGAAAAATCTTATTTGTAGTCTTGGAACGAGGCCTTGGCTATGTGGTTATGATAGTCTGGAATTATGCATTCCAACATTATGAAAGTCGTTATTGATATTGCATGTGATTATTCTATTAGTATAATATCCATGTGAACAAGTAAATGGCATTATTTCATTTTACTTTTGCCATACTATGTTGAAGGTCAAGTTTAAAAGGCTTTTGTTTTAGTTATACATAGCCTTAAATGTTTATTCTTATTTATGAAAGTTTCCGGTATTTTTTTATCCTTACTTGGAATTTGAGCTCACCCCTTTTCTATGTTTTATTTTTCCCTGGAAGTGAAGAAGTAAGTTATGAATGACCTGCAGGGATATTATGAGGGGATAATAGTGTGGTCTGTGGAGACGTACTATTATTGTAGTAGTTTTTCATTTTATGATGTAATGTAAAACTTATGAATATATCAAGTGTTTCCAAGGCTACTAAACCATTCGGTCTTTCGAGATTTGATCTTTCTTGTGATCATGCCAATGTTATGTAATAATGCACCAACTCTGGGTAACTAGGGTCAGGGCGTTACAATTGCAGAGGCAATTTGGTGTGCTGGAGGTATCCTTCGTAAGAGTTGGATTTCAATAATTATGGGTCCTATATGGATGGTTTTATACATGGTGGATTGGTTGTTCTTGAAATAATGTATTGGTTTTTCTAGCTTTTTCTACCAGATATGGGAAGGGGTCGTCACTTCAAGAAGAATGAATAGCCATGCCAGAAGGCTTCAATGTTTTCAGACAAAGGGATTTAAATAATGAAGAATCTGAAATAGATTTGATCCACTTATACATCATTATTTATAGAGTGTGTACTTCTATTTTGTTGATTCATTATATCATCAGTAATGTCGTGCAATCCTTGGGGACAACGTCATGGTTTCTCATATGAAGTGTGAGAGAAACAAGGTAGAGGAATAGTTATCTTTGGTCGATATTCCTAGTAATTAATTTTTAGATTTTCATACAATGAATATGTTAACACCAAAATGGGTTAATACTAATATTGGGGATGCCCTAGCCAACATTTCATTAGACCTCCTTAGGTTTTTTTCCTCTTTGATCTACCTTTGTAGGTTTGTAATTCCTTTAATTATCCTCTATTTTCATCTAAATAAAAATTTCATGATATTAGTATTAGGAATAATTAATTGTGTGAGTATCATACTCGAGTGATAGCCCATTATGAATCATTTTTTTAGCCTGTGCCGCATTCTATCCACTGGGCAGTCCACCACCGTAGAGATCCATATATGTGTTTTTACCTATTTCTCATTCATCGCCATTAACGAGTGGAAAAACTTGATATCAGATACCTCTTATGAACAGAGAACCTTATGGGATATCCTTACAACATACCAGTTTCCTAAGACGTTCTGGTCAATAGATACACAAGACATCAATGGTCTGGAGACCCTTGACCAGGATGAAGTAATTTTCATCCTTCGGAATATCTATACATCATATTTTTCAACTCCTTCATCATCATCTAATTTATATAATGAGTCTAGACCATTATAAATATATCAATCAGTAATTTACCATTATTGTCCGGGTCATGCTCCCATTTCCTCAACACTTGGCATTTTCAAATCATCACCAATATCTTTTACAACGATGAGTTCAGATCTTTATTAGGCCCCACCAAGTTAATGAAGAGGAATCTCCACACGTCAAGATTTGTGGTTGGGGATATTATTATACAACCTACTTTTTCTCAATCATATGACATCTAGATATTATCTATGATATTGGGGATTCATCTCCAAGATTCCTCACTAAAAACATGGCTGATCTTATAAATACGGAAACCGAGGATGGACTTGTCGATGAAAACCTACCACTAGGGACAATAACACATCTGTTAGACCCCCATGTGTTGTAACTATCTATTAAAGACATCTTCTTGGCCTTGAAGAACTTATTGAATCCTTTCCTCTTGGACAAGACCCCAACAAGGGAAGAGGGAACACTGGGACACCTAAGACCTATGACGTATCTGGTTCAGTGTAAAAGGCTTAGGATGGTCCTGAAAAGGTCTCATTGCACCAAATAATCATGGAACAACTAAATTTTATCCATGACATCCATTCCAAGAATGATGTATAGTGTGAACAATCTATGGTATCCCAGGTATGATCCCAACCATCCTCTACCGGGGTAGAAGGGGCATGTGTAGGATACCCTAGGAAAATTGCCTCCAGTTGATCTCAAAAACCCTACATATCCTGACATGATGGATGCTGATGTTTATATAAATAATCCATGGTATTCATCACCTAATACTCCAAAGCTATGTGGGGATCTTCTCTGGGTAGAGGATATACATTTCACTCCCCATGAAACCCCTCATGCTTCTATTTTGGTTTTCCCCCATCATCACTGAAGGTTGTTACTCTAGAAACTCCTTAGGTCATTCCACAAAATTCTCAATGATCAAAGGGCTTTATTATCTTGTTTATGAACCCACCTACACAATGGAATCCTTGGATACTTTCGAGGATATGATCCCTTTCATGGATGATATGATTTTTCATCTCATCATTCACCTCAAGGACCTTGAAAACCGAAAGGTTGCGATCCCAGCTAATGGAAATCCATATCCGGCATTGGTGGATGACATGATGACACCCCAAGGTACGGGAATACTAAAATTTCCCCCTTCAATGGGACATTAAACCCACTGTATCATCTGGACCACTTCATATCAAGGTGTGGACCAATGCCATAAACTCTCGCGTAGAAAGAGGATGCCAAACTGTTGTGTTTGATATAGACACTAGAAGATCCTATATTCATCTTGTACATACAACTACATATCAGGTTTGCATCTCATTAGGAGGATCTTCACAAGATGTTCCTTTATCATCTCTGCTCCATAACTCACAAGACTTGTATTACTGACCTCATCAGGTGCCAAAAAAATCTAGATGAGCACATCACATACATTGTTTCTCGGCGGAAGTGCCTCACATATTCATTTAATATGCCACTTACTAAAGAAAATCAGTTTAATATTTGTGTGGAAAATGTCAAGACCAAACTGATTCCTTCTATCATCACTAATGACATCCGTGGTGGATTCTAGTATTTCTATGATTAAGCATAGTACCTATCAAAAATATTACCAGAGACCAAAGAGGCAAGTTCATTTACTCCCACAACCCCTTCAGGAAGGGGTGAAATAACAGAGGCTACAGTTGTTGAATACATAGAGGGCCCAAACCCACTAGATTATATGCTCCCAACACCTCCCCACATACTCGCTAAGGATAGATGACCTCGGATCATCCATCGGGTTAGCATCACCAGCCTCCGAATCGGGTGACACCACTACATCCAACAGTGCCACCTAGATGAGATAATATGGTTCCACCTCCTCAGTAGAATCCTGCCCCTCATCTAGTTTAGACCCGTAGAGTACCCTTTTTATATAGATGATATTGGGCCAACTCCTTTGAATAGGTCCATTCCTCGGATTATTTCCATAGTGTTTTGGATCAAGGATTCTTGAAGATGTTGGAATAAATGAAGCATGAGGAGGCTGAACTCATTAATCTCCCCAACTATTTCATTTATCACTGGTTCCTTTGACACACCCTCAAGAAATTCTATGTGTTTGATGAAATGATTTAAGGATTAGTTGATAAGAATATTTATTGGCTAGGAACATCCCTATCACATGTTCCATGTGTGTATGCAAATATTGATGGTGATATAAATAGTGAATGTCAGCAGGTCATAGACTTTCTAGCTCAAATTTATGATGACTGCATGGATCGTAAGGAAGACACTCAATAACATGGTATCATCTGTGCTCATTTAAATCATATCGAACCATATAAATCAATTTCACCATCTGCAACTGCCACTTTTATATCTGATTCCCATTCTTCTACCTCCCAGAAGAGTAGGCACTGACAATGCAAGGGAAAGAAAAGTCCATTGTCAGTGTCGAAGCATCCCGCACACTTGGTGAATTCATGTCCCCACTAATGGGGATTGAATTTGGTATTTATCCATTAATGGAATGTTCTTCACGTGATGATTAGGAGTGATTCTTAGTGAATACCATTTAGCTAGTAGACCCTTATATAGTTCCTCACACAATGAAACACTAGGAATACCCTCCTAATGTCACTGATCAATTTAATAGTTGATGAAATCATAGAGATGTGAATCATTAGAGTGCAGTGGACAGTGTTTTCAGCCTTTATGTGAATTCCACTTTGATGAGACTGTACACTTAGCACAGGGCACACCACATGCATTCGCCTCATCATATGTCATCAAATTTACTTCCAACATTATTTATGATGCCTGATCATGTAGAGCTACCACAACCATGCTATGGTCATACTAATTTAGCTGTTGATTGATCCCAATGATCAGGATGTCATCCGTTAGCCATTTTTTGTGGATGGACTATTAATAAATTGCATATCCCCAGTACTCGATAGAATATTCTTGTCCAACCAAAAGTAACTATCATACATCCTATTACAGATCACCCTCATGTTGATAGTAATTCATGTATGGAATGGATGTATGATGTATTTATGACCTTCATTATCATTCCATCGATGCTCTCAATGCTTGAGGCCCTCCTCCTATCAAAATATATGTGTGACGCCCTTATAGAGTAGTTGAGAAGACCCCACCAATTATAAATAAAGGTAATGACCGTATATTCCCTTCATGATGAGGAAATTAATAATGAATAATGAAAATACATTATATCATTCTTAGGGTAAGATGAAGTTTCTCTCGTATAGGGGCACATCCGCTTGTTGTATATTACTAGAAAATTTAATGACATTGTGGTCAACTATTATCTTTTCCACCTAGGTTCATGGATCAATATCAACCCAAACCAAACACTCTTCAATATAAGACATGATGAAGCAGACATAAGACCCTCTAACATGATGAATCATGGTTATGATTTCCCAGAGTAGAAACCGATTAGAAAGATCTACCTAAAGTACTGATTCAGTTGCCTAATTTCCATCATTGAGTTCATGGTTGTCTGGTATGACTCTTACTACAATGCATTAATGGGTACACCCTGGCTCCATATACATGTAGTGGTACCCTCATTGTATTAATAATGCCTTATAGACCCCCTTAACGGTCAAGTGGGTGTATTCCAAGGTTAGTTGTCTCCATTTTCCTCTTAAAAATCATGCTACATTGGTGTGGACAATTATAAAAAAAAGGAAAAGATGGTTTAGACTAATGAGGTTGGGCTTACCCTTACTGTTCCTGTTCCATGTAGAGATTTGGGAAATTCATTTATCCTCTAGATTAACTTGTTGGAGGCCACAACACTAGATTTAAAGAAACAAATTGATATGTCGATAAGGAGTGAGAAGTACGTTCCCATGCACAATGATAATCAAAAGATCACTTCTTATTCATACATGAATAATGCTAGAGTAATAATAGTCACCCTTAACCCTCTAAGGTAGTGATATATTCTCCCCATAGAAATAGAAATACGAAACATAAGAATGTTTCAATAGTCTGGGCTAAACCAACTTCAGTAAATGTGTTTCCACTATTTTTATATTAGCATGAGTGGTCCCTTATGTTGATGGTCATATGGGATTGGATCGATAGACTTCATTCACATGGTATTAGCAATACAAGAGTCTCCTATTAAATAATCCCCTACAACTTAGGCCATCACCAATATTTCATTAGTGTCAGCTGATTCAGAACAACTTCCTCTTATTGATGATCCTATCACCACTTATAAAGAAGAGTACATAGAGTATACTCATCCCACAATCAAGGAATGTGTCTCCCCCAAAGATTATGAGTTAATATAGTTCAATCTAGGCATTGAGGTAGACTCGTGTCTGACGACGATCAAAAAAACTATTCCTATTAAGGAGTGGAAATAGTATGTGGACCTCTTAAAGCAACACTAGGACGTATTTTTTGTGTGTGCTATGATGAGATTCCTAGATTAGACCCTCTGTTTTCCATCCACCCCCATGGGGCTCTCGTAAACAATCATGTGGTAAAATAGCCTCCTAGAAAGATACACCCATCTCACATCAACATGGTCGAGGAATATGTTGATGAGCTCATAAAAATAATCATTTTAAAGGAAGTTCAATACCTTACGTGGTTGGAAAACACCATTAATGATAGGAAGAATAATATATAGATCATAGTGTACATCGATTTCTGAGATCTCTGCTACCACTGTCAAATGGATGATTTTCCAATTCTCGTGACAGAGTAGTTGATCGACTCCACCACTGGGTTATATGCTCTCTCCTTCATGGACGGGTAATCCAAATAAAATTAGATCTGAATATACCATAAGGAAGAATATTTTATCACCTTTAGAGAACCATAAGGTACAATTTTTTAATAGTTGATGCATTTATGTATGAAGAATCTAGGTTACACCTATTAGCGTTCTAAGCAGCTCATATTCATGATGATTCTAAGGATGATAATGGAATACTTCAAGGATGACTTGGTGAAAAAATACCATTAGTGTTAGGGCCATATCATTGATATTGAGAAAGTTTTTGGATTCCTATGTTCTCATAAACAAAATATAAACCCCTTGAAGTGTGAATTTGGGGTTCCATTAGTAATGTTTCACTCCATCATTATTAAGTACAGAGGAATCGAGATCAATCCATAAGAGATCAATTGTATCAGTTAGATACCACCACCATGAAACTTGTGTGGGATTCGAGGAATTCCTATCCAATTAGAATACATACTTTTATTCATTTTGAATCATTCATGAAAGTGTAATCCTTTTTGACTAATAAATAATGGTGTCATTTACTAATGGTATGATGAATTCCCGACTTCATTCGATTACATTATGTAGTTTTTTCTCCAGCCTCCAGTTGTAACACCCCATGAATTTACAAATAAACTGAATATTGAATGCATGAAACACTAAGTTTCTACCAATCAGCATTTTGTTATAACCTATCTAGTAAACATAACATTTCCACTTCTATTATTTGAATATCAAATTACTATCCTACATGATTGTGTTCAGTAAGATATTTAGAGTTTGATATGGGATGTTTAATTTTATTTTAAATAATAACATACCATTATAAATATTAATATGACCCTTATCAATAGAAACCCATGTTGTTATTTTATATTCTTATGGATATAAGATAATGAGATCTTGATTAAATTTTCATTGTGATATAAAATGATTTATAGTACTAAAATTGTCATTTTTCTAATAAATTATGATTTTATTTTAGAATTCAATTAATAATATTTAAAAACCTATTTTCAAATAATGGAGTTCCATTTTGAAATCTACACATCAAAAAATTGTTACGGTGAATATTTGGGATTTTTTTGAAATTCATGAATTTTTTATGAATATTAAAATACGATAATTTTCTGAATAAATACATTTTTAATTAAATTTACTATTAATTATATCATGGATGATATAATAACACATGTCTTGGACTCTATTTCACATACTATTATTCTTGGTCATTGGAATGAATACTATTGGGTGTCTTTGGAAAACAAATAAACAAAAATACTGAGTAAAATAAAGGGAAACCCTCCGACCCTCCACTATAAATAACCTCCTCACTCCCTCTTCTCTTAAATCCTTTAAAAAAATTTCCTTGTCAAATTGCTTCTCACATATCCTCCCATGGTTTTCTCTCACATCCATCATCCATTTTTCTCCTAAAATGGCCAAAATCTCACGCCTATAGATGCTCTAAAGGAATATTTCTTCAAGAGGTAAATAACTCATTTTGTTTCATTTATTTCAAGTTACTTTCATTTCTTTTTATTTCCTCACCTACTTTAATAAAAAAAATTTAAATACAGTAGTACATTACTTGTACAAGAATTTTATTTATGATAAATGAAAAATTATTCGTCATCTATCCTTTCCCCATCTTTTTATCATGAAATAAAAACACTATTCGAGATTTGTTAATTTATCACCTTCACAGACGACATGTTTTAAATTTATTTTACAATCTTAAATTATTCTTATGAATATATTTTGATTTTGTAAGTAGAATATAATATATGTATTCTAACTTTTTTATGGTTCTGGATTCCTTTTGTACACATTATAATTATTTATTAATCAAAATGTTTTTATTGTGAACCAAACTGCCAATTAACCTAAACAATTATCCTTTATGTTTTTTAAAAATATTCATCATCACTCCGAATAACCAAATTAAATTTATGGCCATTTATTTTTCTGGTTGTTCAATAAAAAAATTACTTCTATTATATACAACCATTCACATTCTACCAGTTTATCATAACATGAATATAAGTAAACTAATCATGTGACCCAAGGAAGAAATCTCACCCAAATAGTGAAATTGAATCTCTTAACCCATCAAAAATAATTTAATGTTCCAAATAAGGTTATACTAAATAAAATATTTGTATATGGGATTATAAAATCAGTAAATTATGAAGCTAAATTTTATTATTCAGGTCATTAATATCTTATGGGGAACACCTTTAGACTTAAGGTAATTTTTTTCCACCCGAAACACCATTTTCATTCGAGTTACTTTTATTATCTACTCAACTCAATTAAATTATTATTCATTAACATGTAAAAAATATAATATATATTTTTATTTTATATATATGTGTCCAACTAGAATCATACCTTCAAATATAGGGATTTATATGTTATAAAAGGATCATTCGAAAATTATTCTGGAAATACAATCTTGATGCAAGGGAATTTCTCTAATTCTTATATATTTTCAAGGGACCTATATAATCAGTTTTTAGAATCCAATATATTTCTAAAATAAAATATTTTAGTGTAAAAATACCATATTACTTCACTTATGGTTTTATAAATGATTTTTAAATATTAACTCATTCTTCAAAGTAAAATAGTATCTATACCAAGATTTACTAGATGATTTAATAAGAGGGTCTTCATTTATTTCAACACTCCAATTGACAGTTATGTATTATTGGGATTATAATTTATGATATTATCTTACATATTTAATTTAATGGTTTATTATTAGATTGACTGTGGATTTATATCTGAAATTCAATCACCATTTTACTGTAAATGGATATGGTTTATTCTTAGTGTTCAGGGATTGTTATTTACTTTTCATATATTAGTTTCAATATGATTTTATGTATTTTTTATGTTTTTTCATTAATATTAGGAATATATTGGTCTTATTATGTGACTTATGGGTCTCACAATATCCACTCGTTGCATCGGTAGTCCTTGTGAGACAAATAGATATGGACTTGGTCGAGGGCTTTTCCATTTTTAGATACGGTTTTGGTTGAGGCCTTAATCATTTTTAGATGTATTTGATAAGTCCTTGATGGTATGTTTTACAATGGTGAGAATATGAATTTTATTTATTATGACGATATAAATTCAATGATCATGTGGTTATTTGACTAATATAATATGCATGATTATGTTTTTTTGTGGAAATATTCACTCATCTCATATTCCTACCATAATGTGTTCAAATTTATTTTTTATAATGGAAGGTGTCTTAATTCATTCACCATTCCTAATGTTTATGTTCATTATATCTTCCACTATATTTTTTTACCCTAAAAAGGATTTGAACTCACCCCTTTCTTATGTTTGTTTTTATCAAGACATGATGATGTTTATTATGAATGACCTGCAGGGATATAATTGTAGTTTTCTATGTTCCCAATATAACATATATGTTGTATTTATTTTCAAGTTGTACTGTTGAACATATAAATGTATTTGTATTCCCTAATCTACTCAACCATTTTTCCTCCAGGGTACAAAATTCTCATAATTATGGCAATAAGGCACCGACTCTGGGAAACTGGTGTTAGGTCTATAACATTGGTATCAAATATAGTTTAGTAGAAAACATGGAAACTAGATTTAAAAAAGTTGATTAGGGAAAAAACCCTATGATATTATTAGGGGATAAATATAAATGTAAACACAAGAATTTTTGGTTAGTAATAGATTATGTGGATATTTATAGAAAATACATCCCTGTCGGGATACTACATGTTGACGTTGTTCTAGAATAGATGTACCTAGAAGTAAAAACTCTGAAAAGGATATTCAGGCTTGACCTGTGGTATCCTAGTACATGACAATAGGTGTTACTACACCCCTAGTTTTTTCACTATTGGGTGATATGCTTAGGATAATTCACATTTTCTTTACTAGACATTATGAATTATTGAAATGAAATTTTTTTCTCAATGAAACCATGTTTTCAATTTTTGGATTAGAAATGCATAGGAATTTAATTTATGTTTAGTATTTTTTTAAGATGATAGGGTAAACTATGAATCATAACCTAATCTAGTGTATGAAATTATTTATAAATGGTGCCTTGTTGGAGGAATGAAAAAATTATGAACATGCACATCCCTTGCAAGGATTTCCCATATGTGCAAAAAATTGATGTTGGATCTGGAGATGTGACTGCTGCTGAGAAAATTATAACTATAATGGGAATACATACTCAGTTTATGATAAATAACCTTACCTGTATAGATAATCTGGATACACAATGTGGAGGATCGATGTTACATCTCTTTATGAGGCAACTGTATCCATTATTTAAGGGGAATACAAACCCATTTGTAGCAGAGCATTGAATAAGTTCATTAGAGAAGATATTTCTTCCCATGGGATGTAACTAAAGGGAGAAGGTTTTCATGGATGTTTATTGTTTTTTGGTAGATGTTAGTCAATGGTCGTCACTAATTCAAGACACAAAGGAGGAGAAATAGATAGAAAACATGGAATGGAGTTAATTTAATAATATTTTTTAGATAATTACTTACCCTATAGATAGCGAGCAGATATGGGAATGCTATTTATGAATTTTATGGGAAAGGAATATGAAAATGTTATAATGTATAAATATAACATCTCATGGATAGAAATGTATGTTGCAGACTATATACGTAATCTATGGAGAAGTATTGATCAGTTCTTTGATGACCCAAATCCATTCCTCTGGCAAGAGTTGGTCTACAAAAAATCTCATCATACAAAGATATTGTCTCATGAGTCATCAAGATGAGAAAATATTTCTCTATGTCTTTCAACATTATAGGAAATAACGATGAGAAGACGGTTGATGAAAACTTTGGAAAATGAAATAAGAAAATGGGGAAGAAGGGAACGGTTGAATTTCCACCCTGTAATAATTTTTAATGGAAACACAATGGTGCACACTTATAAAGAAAAGGGTTAGTCTAAAAGTGTGGAATGAAAGGAAATCATATTGGTGTCTTTATGGGGATGAATAAAGCCATTGATGTTCAATGATATAATTATTGGAATATGGGACACTATGATAATGATTTTCCAAAGAATCACGTAAGCAGTCATTAGAAAATGCCACGGGAGCATGGAAAAGCTTATGGGATCATATCTTCTTATAGTGATTGTTTCGGTGCGGATGTGCGTCGGGTTACGCTGTTCCGCCAGGACGCGTTCGCGCGTGCACCCGTCAACCCGAGGGGATGGGCGCGCGGCTTGTGGTCCCGCAGTCCCGTTTTCCAAGGGCGGGCGGCATTCGTCCCTTATTCAGGGGCGTCTGCTCCTTGATCGAAACCGGGATGATGGGATGTCGGCTCCTCCTTCCTTGGACGTCTCCTCGGAACTCGTCGCCTAATCCGGGTCTCCCTCATAGACTTAAGAATGTTCGTGAATCTCGTTCCCGGCGCCATATCTTCATGGACACCGGTTAATTACGCTGCTTCCGCCCGGACGCTCCAAGGGGTCTGGTCGGGGCAGCAACCTACAGTGAGAAGGCCGGGTGGCTCTGGGTGCTGGGGGCGTGTCGTATCACTGCGGCTCTGCACGTCTGTCTTCCATCCCTAATAGGGCTTCTCGAAGGCATGATGGCCTGAGGCATCCCGCACTGGGTGCGGGGAACTGTGTCACCTGAGGTTTTCCTCAGCTTCCCATGTTTAACACGGGGTATGCCGCGAGTTTAACATCCAGCGGGGACGGCATCGGACCGATCAACACGAAAAGTGGATCAGATGACAGAACCCCTTGCGGGGAACCTCCGACGCTGGGGCCAGCACATGGGCGGCTTCCCAAGTAACGTGGAGTGGAGTGAAGTGGCATGACCCCACCGGGATGTGGCGGCCCGGGTAAGGATCAGGATGGATGATGAAGTGAAGAGCTTGGACCCCGTAGGGTCTTCCTACGTACCGCGCGTTAGCACGGATCAAAGTCGACGTAGTTCGGGTATACAGTTTAACGTCATGCTGGACGTCGGCAAGCCGACTCACGAAGAGGTCTATGCCGCCGGGCGGAGGATTGAACCGAACCACCTCACACAGAGGGGGATGGAACGGCCGGGTGGATCACAGTTTCACGTCATGCTGGACGATAAAAGGAGAAATGGAAAAAAGGGGCTGTGGGGAGGCACAGTGGAGATACACACGGGCAGTCTCCCACAGGGGCGGATTCATAGGTGAATCGACGCAAGCGTGAACCCTGGAGGGGTCCACTGATGGACGAACCGACGTAAATACGACCGGGACGACCAGGTGGTGGGCTTGGACCTCAGGGAGGCTTCCTACGTACCCTATAAAGAAGACAGGGATCAAAGTCCACGTAGTTCATTCTGTCAGGACTTACGCACTTGAGGCAGCCCGGTTGCGGCAAAACTCAGTTGGAAGGGACTTGGACCGAAAGCAGAAGACACCTCGATCCCAGTCACACCCTCTACTGGCTTCGGCAGTGGGGAGGCGCAATGGAGATACACATGTGCGGCCCCCCACAAGAAACTAGGGGTTTGTAATACCCTGCCCCCGTAGGGAAAAGCCGCTCCCATTAAATCGTCCCAAAAGAAGGACAATCCCGACATCCCTGCAGAGACGAGCGGGTGGAGGCCACATCCAAACCGGGGGAGACCCTGCGTGCGAGGCACGGGATCGAATGATGCGGACGGTTTAACGTCTTGCCAGACGAAGTACAGTTTAACGTCGTGTGTTGAGGACGAAGCGGACGGTTTAACGTCTTGCCGGACGAAGTACAGTTTAACGTCGTGTGTTGAGGACGAAGCGGACGGTTTAACGTCTTGCCAGACGAAGTACAGTTTAACGTCGTGTGTTGAGGACGAAACACTTGGCAGTTTAACATCTTGCAGCGCGGACGATGGGGGCTAGGCAGTTTAGCGTCGTGCAGCTTGGACGTAGTACAGTTTAACGTCATGTTGGACGGATGTGCAGTTTAATGTCATGCTGGACGTAAGGGCAGTTTAACGTCATGCGGGACGAAGGTGCAGTTTAACGTCATGCTGGACGTATGCGCAGTTTAACGTCATGCTGGACGAACGGTCAGTTTAACGTCATGCGGGACGAATGCGCAGTTTAACGTCATGCTGGACGAATGGGCAGTTTAACGTCATGCTGGGCATAGATTGCCGGACGATGGGTCCGTGTCACTTCGCGCGAGCCTGGAGGGCCGCACGGGAAGACAACGCACGGTGCGGGCACCCAGGATGGAGATCATCGGGCGCCACGCAGGCGGGTACCCTCAGGGGGTCGAGGGGGGCGACCCTGGCGGGTTGCGCGCAAAAGAGAAGCTTTGCGCGCAAAACCGCGGGTCGGCGCGCAAAAATGGCGGGCTGGCGCGCAATCGGGCCAGCACTTCGCGCGCGGATGATTGGGATTGCGCGCACCGGGCTTCGGGTAGCGCGCGGGGGCAACGGCTCATTCTCTAACGAATGGCCACTTTGAAAATGGGGGGTGCGCGCAATCGGGCTGGATTGCGCGCACCCGGGGGCAATTGCGCGCAAGAGGCTTCTTTTGCGCGCAAAGGCCTTCGGATTGAAGTTTATTCAAAGGAAAGGAGCCAAGGGGATTGCGCGCGAAGGCGGACCCCAAGGCTCTATTGCGCGAAAGAAAGGAGGTTACCTGAAGATCGGCATTGCATGCGGAAGGAGTCAGATTGCGCGAACGAGCGACGCTTCGGATTCTGGCAACCTTCAAAACGGCGGGGGTCGCCTTATATTTATAGGCAACCCCGGGCGCGGAATCCGGTATCGGGCGCGCAATTCGCTTCACGGGCGCGGAATCAGGACCCGGCGCGCAAAGGAGCCGCGCCGGCCCCGGGCACGCAAAATAGCGCGCCGGTCCGGCGCATTGCGCGCATCCCGGGAGGATTGCGCGCCGCGACTCAACTTTGCGCGCGAACCTCTGAAATTTCGCGCAAGTCCTCTAGGCCCTCCGGAACGTGCCTCTGACTCCAAATATCACTTCGCTTTCCGCATCCGGAGTTTCGTTTGGGAACAACGGACTTTTCCGGCATCTACAAAAGCCCCCCCTAGGAATCTGATCGGCGAGAGGTCGCAACGATCGGGTTCCGAGGGAGACGCCGGAATGCCGAAATCCTGGGCTGCGCGGGACTTAGGCGCGCAAAAAGGGGCGCCGGGCGCGGAATTCGCCGCTGCGGTCGCGCAAAGCGCTTTCCGCGCAGTGCGGACCCCGGCCTCGCCTATAAATAGGGGCCCTGGGTCCCGCGTTCCGTACTCAGGCCTTCCGCGCGATAAGCTCCAACGCTCTCGTGCGCGAAATTGCCTTTTCCTGCGCGAAATTCGCCCGATCGGCGCGCAAAACCGTCCGGAATTCGCCTGTCTTTGTGCGAAAACCCGGAACTTTGTACGACATTCTTCCCAATTGCGCGCCGTCCACTTGGATTGCGCGCCAACCTTCAAACTTCTCTACCAGCCTCGTCGGATCCCGCACGCTTCATCCCTTAACCCGCACGACTCCCGAAACTTCTGAGATGGCCGCGCACAGAGGAAATGAGGGGGATGCCGCCACTCGCAGGGCTGAGATGGCGACGAACGAGGAGGTTTACGGAGCCAAGGAGATTGTTTCCAACAATCAATCCTTGTTCGACTTACTGACGCCGGCCCAGAAGACATATCCGCTGTCGGACAACCTGCCACTCTGGAACTTCGGCATCCTAGATGAGGTTCCGGTGCCAGGGTTCGAGATTGATGCGCCGCGGACCTGGGTGACCCGGGAGGACGAGCTTCTCCGCTATAACATCACCAACAACGGGCATCCTGCCAGGGAGACCAGACACTTGGATGTCTATGTCCTGAACCCGAGGACGCGAACCATTGACGGGGGTGAGCCTACTGCGGAGAATTCTCCAGCCCTCTACTCGAGCATATATCGCCAGAGCGTCACTGACGACACCAAGGGCTGGCTGAAGGACTGAGACTTGTGGTCTGGGGGCAACTTCACCAGTGAGTGGGCCTGGGCGTTCTGGGTACGCCACACTTGCGATCACTTCGCAGAGGAGCTGCGGTACATCGGCCTGTTCGAGGCGGTGTGGACGTCGCAGTTCCACTTCTACCAGCAGTCCGAGCTCGGGCCGGAGCTGTTCACCCGATGGTCTCCGGATACCAACACCTTCCATCTTCACCATGGGGAGGTCGGCATCGGTCTCTGGGACATCCACTGCATCGGAGGTATCCCGCTGGAGGGTTACCAATACGATGAGTTCCTGCCACCGAAGAACACCTAGGAGGACAGGTCACGGACTCCCATCCTGACCTGGCATCTGCTTGACCTGGCTACGCAGCGGCTCGGGATCAAAGACTTCCAGAAGGACATAGCCTACAAGGAATGGTTCGGCCAGTTCTTGGAGCATGACCCGGCGGTCAAGATGCCAGGCCGGGGGAAGCGGTGCCCGACCGCAGCTCAGAGGAGCCGGAACGGGTCGTACTGGCGGGTCCTGGAGACGGGCGACTACCGCTCATGGGGGTACCGCGTCATCGAGGCCCGGGACCCAAACGTCCGGTACGCGGCGTTCCTGGCCGCCTTTCTGAGTGGGTGGCTCCTGCCAGTGCGGGACGCGAGAATGGGCGTTCGCCCGGTGACTCTGGCGATGGAAGGCGCTATGGCCGCCAACAAGAGATACAACCTCGGGGTCCCAGTGCTGGCGAGGCTGTATGCCATCCTGGGACGCATCTCACGAGGGGGGTCGCCACAAAGGATCTGTGGGCCCTTTCAGTTCTTCCACGGCTGGGTGGCTGCTCACCTCGGTGGGTACACGTTTCCGAACGCCATCATTCCTCCGGGCAACGGCCTGCGACCCTCCCTGCTGAACATCGCGGGGGTCGCTCCGATGACCCTAAGTGAGGAGGGCATGCGGATCCGGATTGGCAATCATGCCAATTTCAACTTCAGTCCGTTCCCCACTCCCGTCGGCCAGATGATCGACAATGGGCAGGGTCCGCTGGAGCAGCATGAATACTTCCTGAACATGCGGGGCGGGGTGCTCGTGGCTCAGATCGACGGGAAGGTGATCTGCGAGCCTTACGTGCCGACCCGGTTCGCCAGGCAGTTCGGGTGCCTTCAACGGATGCCGAAGAGGGTATTCACTGCTGTCCGGGAGGAGAAGAACCCTGGCGTCCTTCGCCAGATGTGACTGATGTTTGCCGCTTTCGGCTCTGGCGACGTCATCACTCTCCCTCCTACCGGAGTTGACGCAGGCTTGGCAACCGAGTACGCCGAACACTGGGCCATCGCGTACCCCGAGGGGCTCTTG
Source organism: Viscum album (assembly GCA_963277665.1). Classification (NCBI taxonomy): domain Eukaryota; kingdom Viridiplantae; phylum Streptophyta; class Magnoliopsida; order Santalales; family Viscaceae; genus Viscum; species Viscum album. The sequence goes on along the minus strand of OY728155.1, from coordinate 441,531,246 downwards.
CGGAAGCTAGTTCGGCGGCTCGAGGTTACCCGTGCGGAGACCGGGCGTCAAGGAAGGAGGCGAGGCGCCGCCACACGGGGGAGAACGGAGGCGCGCCAAGCAGCGGAGCCGGCGCGGGCAGGGACTTCGGCGGCGGGTACAACGCAGGCTGCCGCTACGACCTCGGCGCCCAGAGAGGGGGCGCGTGCGGTGGTCGAAGAGCGGCCCGGGAAGCAGGTGAGACGTCTGCTCGAACCTTCCCATGATGCGGTCTTCCCGGCGCTGTGGTCGGCCTGGATGACTCTGCGGCAGTCACTGGGGACCGACGCCATCTGGCGAAAGATACTCAGAGAAGGAATCTATCTGCCAGAGGTCGGGTGCCTCCAGATTGCCGACAGAGTGGACTTCAACCGGCAGTACGCATATCTGACGGCCATGGACGAGTACGCGTGCCAACGTGGTCAGCGCGCTGAGCCATCCCTTCTGGTGAAGGTGATGCTCGGTCTCGAGCCCGCTCCAGAACAGATGCCGCCGGAAGAAGATGACAGTAGCAGCGACTCCGAAGAAGAGGAGGAAATGGGGGAGGATGAAGGCTCCGAGGGAAGATCCCATCAGGGGAGCCCACGGGAGAGCGGCGAGGTGGCCGGCTCTGACAACGTTGATGTCACTGAGCTCCTCGAGGTCCGCTTCTATCCCTACTCAATCTGCTTCATCCATTCTCTTATGCATCTTCTAACCCATTTCTCCATCTTTCTCAGGAGCACACGGATGTCGGTCAGGCGTCCTCAGCGGGAGTAGGAGAGGCGCCAGCAGGACAAGGCGGGGGCCAGACACCCATTATCGAACTGACAAGCGCTAAGGGGTCCCCTGCTGCAACTGTTCCTGCGGCGACCGGGGTAGCGGAAGATGACGCTCCGAACCCCCATATGTCTCCCTACTTTACTGTTGGTGCTTGCCGTTGACGATCCGTGACTAACCATGGCATGCCCTGCGCAGTGATCTCAACACTGGAGGCTCATCGGGTTGCCGAACCCGGGCCATCCACGAGTGGACCAGTGGCAGACATGCCGCCTGCTCCGGAACAGACTTCCCAAACCGAGCCGGCCCCACCAACTGCTGATCAAGGGGCTGCGGACGTCGGCGGTGCTGCCATCGGAGAGAGGTTGGGGGCTGACGAGGGTGTCAGCGCCGCTGGGGAGAGAGAAGAAGGTCGCCCGGCTATTGGGGAACCTATCCCTCGTGAGGACCTCCCAGGGGCGGACCCTGCAGCAGACCTGCTGGCTGCCTTCCCTGCCTACCGGCCTGCCGATCCCGAGGAGATGGATGACTCAGACACGGAGGCGGTCGAGGAGAGCCGGATAACGCACCGTAGGGGGTGGAAGTGCATCCAGCGCTTCCTCAAGCGATACCCGTCGGAGTGGCTGGGGCGCATGGGATCACTTCAAACCTGGCTGCGCTTTCTGTGTGCCGGGGGAGCTGATGCTCAACGCCTCCATCTAACGGTCCGTGATTTCATGGCCGAAAAGATGCGCGAGAGCTGCCGGCGTGCCGACGTCACACAAAGTCGGGACATGTCGGAGAGCACGCGGGCGCTCCTCGCGGCGGAGCAGGAAGTCCGGCGCCTCGAAGGGCAGGCGGCAGAGAAGGAGGCCTTCGTCACAACGTGTACCGAGCTTGTGGAGCAACTAGCAGCCCAGCTGGTTGACGCCCAGGTACAGTTGACGGAGGCGGGCCAACAAATGGTCACAATTCAAGTCGAGCGGGAGCGTGCACAGGCCAGAATCGACGAACTGCGCGCTGCGACCGCCGACGAAGAGAGGGCACGCAGAGAGCGAGAAGCAGCTCTGGAGGCCACCAGCCAAAGGGTAGCGGCATTAGAAAGACTCATCCAGCACGCTAATCCCTAAGGGCTTTGTCTTGCCATTCCCAAAACATTTGCTTCCGCTACTTTGATCCATTTGTATGAATCAATATATTTATCTGCATCTTTTGGTTTAACATGCTCAACCACAATTCGTTGTCTTGCGGGAGTGTTAACCAAGCATCAGGCATCCATAATTGGGCCTGGATTTCTGGAGAAAAGAGGGAGTTCATTCCTAGGAAAGGAGACCTCAGACCTAATCAATGTATCATCCCCCCAACTTGTTCCAACACACGAGCGGGACAATGCTAGGGGCGTTGAGATTTTATCCGAACATAGGGAAATGGGAAAGGGTGAATCGCGCGTCCCGAATCCAGACATACACAACGGTCGGCCTTCCAGGAAATGCCCAAGACGGTAGGCGGACAGTGGATCGACCATAACAACTGCAATAGACGGGCCGAAAAAGGTCATCATTCATATTGCAGGAGGCGGACCACATGTCATCATGAATACCACTTTGGGGTTCCTTCAGACACAAGGGTGGAAAATCCAGATCAACATGGCATGCGAAGCGTGGGGCGAAGTGACGGTTTGTTCGGACAGAATCCAACGCTCTCAAAATTGCGCCACCGTGGGGAAAGCGTATTAGGCGGACGCACTAATCTGGCCGTGAATCACCTCAATTCTCAGACAGCACCTCTCTGACGAGGAAACCGTCGCTTCCCATCCTTGCGATGGGGCATCCCGAGCTGAATCAGGGAGAATATTACGACTGCACCACTCTACCAGAATCCAGGCCAGACGGCCGGCGACGAGGAGGGGCGGGACTTAACGATCCCTGAGGCTGGACCCGAGTTGAGATGCCCGGGCGTTCCTACGTACTCCGTCAGACTGGAGATGAAGCCACACGTAGTTCTGAGAGTGCAGTTTAACGTCATGCAGGACGCAGAACCCCATTTGGGGAGATCTTAGTTTAGGGTCGTAGAGCTCGGACCATAGGGGTGGATCTTAGTTTAAGGTCTTAGAGCTCGGACCATAAGGGCTAGATCTTAGTTTAAGGTCTTAGAGCTCGGACCATAAGGGGAGATCTTAGTTTAAGGTCGTAGAGCTCGGACCATGGGGGGAGATCTTAGTTTAAGGTCGTAGAGCTCGGACCATAAGGGAGATCTTAGTTTAAGGTCTTAGAGCTCGGACCATGGGGCTATATCTTAGTTTAAGGTCTTAGAGCTCGGACCACAGGGGGAGATCTTAGTTTAAGGTCGTAGAGCTCGGACCATGGGGCTAGATCTTAGTTTAAGGTCTTAGAGCTCGGACCATAAGGGGAGATCTTAGTTTAAGGTCTTAGAGCTCGGACCATAAGGGAGATCTTATTTTAAGGTCTTAGAGCTCGGACCATAAGGGGAGATCTTAGTTTAAGGTCGTAGAGCTCGGACCATAAGGGGAGATCTTAGTTTAAGGTCGTAGAGCTCGGACCATAAGGAGAGATCTTAGTTTAAGGTCTTAGAGCTCGGACCATGAGGAGAGATCTTAGTTTAAGGTCGTAGAGCTCGGACCATAAGGAGAGATCTTAGTTTAAGGTCGTAGAGCTCGGACCATAAGGAGAGATCTTAGTTTAAGGTCTTAGAGCTCGGACCATGGGGACCTCAAAGTACGCCGCATCGTGGTCATATCCCCTGGATATGCGAAGATGCACTGAGGGATAGTGTCAAGAGTGTCGAGGTTTCGCCTGGTCAGAATGGGAGGTGGAAAATGTGAATCATGCGGCCATTCACTAAAGGACTAGGGGCACCGGAGTAACGATATGGGAGTACTGCCGACCGTGGCGGAAAAGCAGCATCAATATCGCACTAACCGTTGGTGGAATGAGGCAGCAAAAGAGCATCGACCGCTCAATCGCAGGATTCATATCGATTTGCTGCCCAAGGCCATTGGGGGTACCGGCCCGAGTCGGTGGGAGAGCACTGAGGCATTGTGTCCGAACCGTTCACGGGGGCTCCACCCAGGGCGTAGACGATGGGTCCGAATGAAATGGGGCACGAAGCCTGAAAAGCGGAGGAAACCTGACCAAGCGGATCCTGACCCTCCTGGCAATAAACCAGAGTACTCTTGACACCGATGGACCACGGCAAGGGGCCGGGGAACACGCCTTGAGGGTGACCTGAAGGCGGCGGGTTCCCCAGAGAAGGGGGAATCTCTAAGAGGTGGGGGGCTAGACCCGAAGTTTCAAACATTCGGGCGTTCCTAAGTATCCCATAAGGATGGGAATCAAGCCACACGTAGTTCTTGAAGCGCGGCGCAACACAATCGGGCACCAGCGCGGGGAAGAGTGCGGGTCTGACCCTCGCACACAAAAGGAGCGGCATTTGATATTTCTTGTTTGTCCTTAAAGATGAATGGTTTTTCGTGCGGCGACATGCCTGTGATTGAGAAATCTCTGGCGTCGCCACAATAATCAAGCCATGGAAGGCATTGATGAATGGCGTGGTCATTAACCAATGCCCAACATGAGTGTCCCCCGAGGAGAACATCACGATGCAGTGCCGTTTCTCGTCGGGCGGCCAAGACGATCACAGTTTACGGTCGTGTGGTAGGACCAGACAACACAGTTTAAGGTCGTGTGGTTCGGACCATGGGGGAATCCGCTTACCGCGGTACGGCGGACACAGCGGAGGTGGGAACATACCCAGCCCTGCGGTCACGCACGATTCTAGGAGGAGAGTCTTGGGATAGGGGTCTGCGTATGTCCATCACCCGAGGGGCAGAGATGCTAGCCTCCAGATACACTGGGCCCAGAACGCGATTGTTCGGGCGACTCCCTCCTCCTTATGGGGACGAGGGTCCAGCTACGCACGGCCCTTGGGGAGAACATCCGCATATATCCTTGGTGCTCAGATCATGGGAGCCTCGAACGACATCATTACCCTGGTTGGTCTGCCTAACGTGTAGAGGTGTACTGAAGGTCAGTATGAAGAGTGTCGAGATTCCACTACAACGCACAAAGGCGGAGTGTGATGAGGACTGCGCAACCAATGTTCAGAGCCTCAAAGAGTCGACATGGCGATCAAGGATGTTGCTGACGCATTCGCAACACAACATCCGATCGCGTCAGCCTAAGACGGGGCAAGAAAACGAGCATCAACCACTCAATCGCAGGATTCATATCGATTTGCGGCCCAAGACCCGCCGGTAAATCGACCCGGAGCGGTGGGAGAGCACTGAGGCATCGTACCCAAACCGCTAACGAGGATCCCTTTGAGTGAAGGCTCGAACAAGAGGAAGCGCGAGGCCTGACAAGCAACACAGGACTTGTCGGGATTGAATCTGACACTTCGAGTCATAGACCGAAGTACCCAAAACATGTTAACAGATCTCCGGAAAGGGTCGGAGGACTCACCCTGAGAGCAACCAAAAGAGGGCAGATCCCCGTGATCAACCAAGAGACGTGGCTGGACCTGAAACACAAGCGTCCAGGCGGTCCTACGTATCCCATAAGGATGGGAATCAAGCCATACGTAGTTCTGGAGAGGCAGTTTAACGTCATGCAGGACGAATGCTGAACAGTTTAACGTCTTGTAGCTCGGACGAGGTACAGTTTAACGTCATGTTGGACGAATGCTGAACAGTTTAACGTCTTGTAGCTCGGACGAATGCAGTTTAACGTCGTGCAGGACGTAGTGCAGTTTAGCGTCATGCAGGACGAAGTGCAGTTTAGCGTCATGCGGGACGATGATGGGTGTGAGGTAGTCCCACACACGGGGGAGGGGTACGGCGCGGCCAGTAGACCGACGTGAATGAGGACATAATCCCCTGCTCACGCGATACGCCTCGCACAAAAAGAAGGGGAACTTGGGCCAGAGGCCCAACGCGGGATAGAGATTCCCGGGAGATGGGGCTGGGCCTGAAACATGAATGTTCAGGCGGTCCTACGTATCCCATAAGGATGGGAATCAAGCCATACGTAGTTCTTTGAGAGGCAGTTTAACGTCATGCAGGACGATGAGGGAAAAAGAAGGGGGGGAGCAGAAGGCATCCCCAAACGTGGGGGGCGTACAGCGTGGCGAGCAAACCAACGTGAATGAGGACAGAATCCCCCGCGCACACACCATACACCACATACCCAGAGGCAACTGGACCAAGGGCCCAGGATGGGATGGAAATTCCCAAAGGATGGGGCTGGGCCTGAAACATGAATGTTCAGGCGGTCCTACGTATCCCATAAGGATGGGAATCAAGCCATACGTAGTTCTTGAGGGGGGCAGTTTAACGTCATGCAGGACGAATGCTGAACAGTTTAACGTCTTGTAGCTCAGACGAGGTACAGTTTAACGTCATGTTGGACGAATGCTGAACAGTTTAACGTCTTGTAGCTTGGACAAATGCAGTTTAACGTCGTGCAGGACGTAGTGCAGTTTAGCGTCATGCAGGACGAAGTGCAGTTTAGCGTCATGCGGGACGAAGTGCAGTTTAGCGTCATGCAGGACGAAGTACACTCATGCAAAGTACTGCTTGAGGAACCTAGCGTTGGTGGGAGGAGTGACACGCTCACCATCCATAGTCGCTAGGGAGTACGCGCCACTGGGATAGACCTTGTGGACAACAAAAGGTCCCTCCCACTTGGGCTCCAACTTGGTCGGCTTCCTGCCAGGGATCATCGGCGCTCTTAGGGCTAGCACTAGATCACCCTGCAGGAAGGAGCGGAGGCGAACCTTCTTATGGAAAGCTCGAGCCATTCTGCTTTGATGCCTCTCCACGTTGTGCAAAGCGCGAAATCTATTCTCATCCAGTGCTTCCAACTCGACTAGACGGGCTTCAGCAACTCTGTCCGGCGCTTGCTGGTCGTAGACCGCAGTGCGCAAGGACGGCAACTGGATCTCGATGGGCAGGACGGCCTCAGCTCCGTACACTAGGGAATAAGGGGTCATCTGGGTGGAATTGCGAGTCGTCGTCCGATAAGCCCAGAGGGCGTTGGGGAGCTTGTCCGGCCAACTCTTCTTGTTCTGACCAACCATCTTTTGCAGAATGTTAGAGAGGGTTTTGTTAAACGCCTCGATCTGTCCATTCGCTTGCGCATGATAGCGAGATGTATGGTTCGAGCGGATGGTATACTTGGCGTACAACTTCTTCAACTCGGCTGCTCGGAAATTGGTTCCGTTATCCGTGAGGATAGCGTGAGGCACTCCAAATCGATAGATGATGTTGGAGGTCACGAAGTCAGCGATCGAACAGGATTTGACCGCTCTGAGTGGAATCGCTTCTGCCCATTTGGAGAAGAAGTCCGTGGCGGTCAGGATGAACCGGCACTGGCGAGCTGTCGCCGGCGGGTAAGGTCCCACAACGTCCAGTCCCCAGACTGCAAAGGGCCAGGAATACCTTGTGGTATGGAGAGGCTCCGGCGGCCGATGCACAAAGTTCGCATGAACCTGGCACGCATGGCACCTCCTGGCATACTCGATGCAGTCATGGATCATAGAGGGCCAGAAGTATCCCAACCTCCGAATCTGGTGGGACAGCTTCGGCCCAGTCTGGTGGGCGCCGCATGAACCAGCATGAACCTCTTGCAAGACTCGTGGGATCTCAACTCCCTGAAGGCAACGGAGGAGAACACCATCAAATCCGCGTTTGTAGAGGATCTGCTCCAGGCCGGGACTGCTCTGGAGGACGAACTGCGATGCGCGGCGTCGAACTCGCTCGCGCTCGGCCCGATCCGATGGAAGAATGCCATGTTGGAGGTACTCAACCAAAGGCGTCCTCCAATCAGGGGCTGATCCGACTGTCATATCTGGGGTACTCGGAGCTCCGGGCATAGGGGCAACCGTGGTGAGGTTACTTACCAACGGGCCGCGATCTTCTTCCGGGATAACGGGAGCGATGATCCTGCGGCGCGTCACGCGGACGATCAGGTTGTCCTGTTCAGGCTCCGCAAGTGACGCAGCAAGGCTGGCCAAAGCATCTGCTCGACCGTTCTGCGACCGGGGAACATGGACAATTTCCGGCCGAGAAGGGAACCGGGCCATCAGAAGGAGGGTGCACTCCAACAATGGCACAAGTTCCGGCTTCCTGACAACGTAGTCGCCATTGATCTGCTTAACTACCAGCTCGGAGTCCCCTTTCACGCACAGACGGGGCACGTCGATCTCGAGAGCCAACTCGAGGCCGGTGATGAGGGCATGGTATTCCGCCTCATTGTTGGTACAACCCTCTGACAACAGGAACGAGTATGGCAGCACGGCTCGCTCCGGGGTAATGAAGACGATGCCCAAGCCCACTCTGTTGAGCTTAGGATTATCGAGTCTTTTACCGGTGGGGCTCCGGGAGGCACCGTCAAAGTGCATCTGCCAGCATGGATCGGCTCGATCAACCGAGAGAATGGTCTCATCAGGAAAGCCTAGATCCAGCGGCTGATCCGCGGAGGTCGGGTGAGCTGCCAGAAAGTCTGCCAATGCTTGCCCTTTGATGGCCTTTTGAGACACATACCTGATGCCGAACTGCTGGAGAATCACAGCCCACCGCGCTAGGCGGCCAGTCAACATAGGCCGGCTCAGGATATATTTCAACGGGTCTACCCGAGAAACCAACCGTACCTCATGGTGCTGCAAGTAGTGCCGTAATTTCTGTACGGCAAATACGAGCGCCAGGCAGCTCTTCTCGATGGGGGAATACCTAACTTCCGCATCGAGTAGCATGCGACTGAGGCAATAGAGGCTATTCTCTGTTCCCTCGTTGTTCTTCTGGGCGAGAAGGGCACCCAGGGACCGTTCCAGGGCGGTCACATAAAGGACCAGCGGCTTTCCGGATACAGGCGGCATCAGGACCGGAGGTTGAAGTAGGTACTCCTTGATTTCCTCGAAAGCGGTCTGACACTCTTTATCCCATACATAGGTGGCACCTTTCTTCATGAGCCGAGAAAAGGGCTTACACTTGCCGGCCAGATTCACGATGAATCGGCGTATATAGGCTAAGTGGCCTTGGAACCCTTGCAGTTCCCGGACGGTACCTGGGGGAGGCATCCGACTAATCGCCCTGATTTTCTCTGGGTCGATCTCAATACCCCGGTATCTTACCACAAATCCAAGGAACTTTCCGGAGGTGACCCCAAAGGCACACTTCAACGGGTTCATCTTCAGGCAGCGAGACCGGAGGAAGCCAAACACTTTCTCAAGATCTTTGAGATGGTCCTGACGCTGGCGCGATTTGACAACCAAGTCGTCGACGTAGCATTCCACCAGTGTGCCGAGGATTGGCTTGAATATGCGGTGCATCGCCCGTTGATAGGTGGCACCTGCATTCTTCAGGCCGAAGGGCATGACCCGGTAGAAAAAGGTACCTTGGGGGGCCCTGAAGGCAGTGAACTCCTCATCCTCAGGGGCCATCCGAATTTGGTTGTATCCGGAGTATCCATCCATGAAGGAGAGGGCTTGGAACCCTGCCGTGGCATCAATCAACAGCTCTGTCACTGGAAGGGGAAAATCATCCTTCGGACAGTGGCGGTTGAGATCGCGGAAGTCGATGCAGACTCTAATCTGCCCGTTCTTCTTCCTGACCGGCACAATGTTGGCCAGCCATTTGGGGTACTGAACTTCCCTCACGAAGTTGGCTTTGATAAGCTTGTCAACTTCGGCCTCAACCATGGCACCGTGGGACGGGTGCATCTTCCTGGGAGGCTGCTTGAACCCGCGATGGTTCGCCGGGAGACCAAGGCGGTGGACGGCTACCTGAGGATCTAGCCCCGGCATCTCGTCATAGCCCCAAGAGAACACATCACGGTGCTGCCTGAGAAACTCCACGTACTGCTGCCGCTCCTCAGAGGGCATGGCGGCACTAACCAATGTGGGTCTTGGATCGGCCTCGGTTCCAAGGTTCACCTGTATTAACTCATCGACCGTGGCGGGGACGCCCTCCTCAAAGGCTGGGGGTGCGTCTTCCATATCCTCTCCGCTCAGGGAGGGATCGTCCACGGGAGAGACTGCGTTGGAAACTGCATTGGGGCTACCATATCCTGCTGGGCCACTGGTGCTGGCGTGGGCGGTCGCGGCCATCTCATCAGGAGACTCGCGGACCGTCAAGACCATGGCGACGTCCAACCGGTGAATCGGGAGGATGTAAGCGTCATCCAGACTTGCCCAGGGATCGCTTGCAACAGCGACAGGCTCAACCTCACCTGCCAGGATCTGCTTATCCTTGCTCTTGTAATAGTCCGCGTCCAGATAGCGGGCTTCACATGAGGCAAAAGGAGAGGCATCTCCTTGAAGCACGCCTACTCGACCATTAAGGGAGTATTTGAGGCATTGGTGGTATGATGAGGGAACCGCCGCGTGAAGGTGGAGCCATGGCCTGCCCATCAATGCGTTATACGCAGTGTCCTGAGAGACCACCATGAATTCGGTGTTGGCAACCAAGTCACTGAACTGGGTCTTCAAACGTATCTTGCCGACCGGGGTTTGCTCGGTGCGGTCGTACCCCTGGATCCTGAGGTCGGAGGGAATCAAGTCATCCTCAGACAACCCCAATCTCCGGAGCGTCCGAGTTGGAATCAGGTTAATCCCGGACCCCGTGTCGACAAGACAGCACCGGACTTCAAGGCCGTTGAACTGGCCAGTGACATACAGCGGACGAATGTGTCCCTGTATAGGAGGGTCTTCATCCTTACCAGAGAACGAGATAACTGCCTGACATTCGGTGTCCTCGATCGTTTCGGCGTGAAAGGCCTCTGCAGCCGCAACCTCTGTCTCAAACTGGAGGGGGCTTTTCAGGGCTTCAGCGAGTGCCTCGCGCATCTCAGATGACATGCGCAGAGCCTCAAGGATGGAGAGCCTTGCTGGGATGTCGGCCAAGTGCTTCAGGACATCATACTTTTTGGCCAAGCGCGAGCCCCTGGTTGCAGGAGGTTGCTCTGCGGTTGGCGGCATGACGGGCCTTGCCGGTTGGATCGGCGGCCGACTGGTACTTGGCGCATCTCGCTGTTCACTGGTCGCAGTCCGGGAAATGGTCACCGTACTGGAGTCAGGAGGCCGGGATGGACTCGTGGCAGGGCGGAGCTGGTCGCGACGCGGCTGAGGCGGTTCTGCCTGGTCCCACACCACAAACAGTGGCGGAGGCGAATCCGTCATCCCCGGATGGGGGGGCTGCGCGCGCTGAGCTCGGTTTTGAGCCTGCTGCCTAGTCTCAGTGGCGTGCACGGCCTGGCTGGAGGTACCAACGGCCGTTCCCCGGCGACTCCTGCTGTTGCGGTTCTTCCGACGGTAGCGACGACCGGGGACACTAGGGAGGTCCACCTGGTGTTCTTCAACGTCGGGAACCGAGAAGGGATTTACCAGCTCGACGGTATTAACCGAAGCGTACCCAATACCGTCATCGGATGAATCATCCATCACCGGGAGGATCCGAGGAGGGACCCCAATCTCCGGGGGCATGAAATCTCCGAGAGTGCAGGATAGTGGCGGAACTGGCGGGGCGCGCTCTTCCATCTTGCGCTGCCGCCGTTTGCTCCTCTTGGAAGAGGCAGGCTGGGACGACGATGCCGAAGCAGCACCCGCAGGTTCTGGGGGCTCAGGCTGATTCAAGCGCGCATGGATGATTCCATGGGCGCGAATGGTCGTCTTGCGGGCCATCCAGTTATTGTACTTCTGGGATCCGCGGTCGGAGACCAGCTGCCATTCGTCCTCGTTGCCACTATCGTCATCTGATCCCACGAACACGCCCGCCACTTGTGCTGGAGCTGGGCCCAACCTGATTACATTGTTGTTAATCTGGTCTTGGAGCCAGTCCTTAAACACATAGCACCGCTGGATGGTGTGCCCCATGGCCCGATGGTAGGGGCAGTAGCGGGGGTTATTCGTAAGATGTGCCTCCTCTGGCTTCCAACACTCAGGCAGTCGCACAATCCTCTGCTCCAGGGCGCTCCGGAAATAACCGGGGACCTGATCCTCGTGGAATGAGTAAGTCAGGTGTCGCGGGCTCCTGGGAGCGTGGTCTTGACGAGGGGCTGGAGGGGCCGGCCGAGGAGGTGGACCCTGATTATCTCGCCTGGGTTGTGGCGGTACATTACGCGGAGGGGCCGGCCGGTTCTGGGGCGGCCGCTGCTGGGCCAGGAACTGAGCCCGTGGAGGCAGATTCCTGTGAGGCTGTGGAGCTGGTCTCACCGGCAGCAGCTCCAACGGCCTGGGAGCCTCTATCTGGGCAACAGCAGCGGGCTCAGCCCTACTGACTCTCCTTGCAGGAATCATAGGAGGCAGCGGGTGTGCCTGGCTGGCCTGTTGCAGGGCTTCCTCAAGACGTTGAGCTTTGTCTGAGAAGTCCCTGAACCCTCCGGGGTAATTCTGAGTGATCAGGGAAGGGACCAGATCGGTCTTGACGTTCCCGACGCACATTGTCAGCAACTTCTCCTGAGTCAATGGCATGTCAAGGGAATACGTGAGACCCTTCCATCGGGCGACGAAGTCCGCGACTCGCTCATCAGGCCTCTGCTTGCACTTGAAGAGGTCTGCGATACTTGTCTTCCGGGTCGTGGAACTGAACTGGTAGAGGAACTGTCTACGGAGGTCCTCCCAGCTGGTTACCGACCCGACGGGGAGCTGGCTGTACCAGACAAATGCTGGCCCTTCCAGTGTCTGAACAAAGCAGCGAAGCTTAGTGGCCTCCTGCTGCGCCGGAGTCCCCAACATAGGCCCGCACCTCGAATTGAAGTGGGCTAAATGCTGTGGCGGATCTCCAGTTCCGTTGAAGGGGGCGAAAGTGGGATTCCCGAATCCCGGAGGCGCCGGCATGTCATCCACCCATGCTGGGTAGGGCTTGCCGTCCGGTGGGATCGCCACCTGCCGAGTCTCCAAGGCTTCCAAGCGGGCAATGAGTGCCGCCATCGGATCGTCCGGACATGGGTTCCAGTCCTGGCGAGGATCTATAACCACGAGCGCATTGCATGGCCCTTCAATCGGGTCGTCGACCGGATCGTCGAACTCGGCAGCTCGTGGGATGGCGGGCGGAGCGGCCCTTGGGGCAGCGGGAGGAATCCGAGCGGGATCTCTCAGGTAGTCACGCCGCTCGGGAGGGTGTGGCGAAACATAACTCTCCCTCTTGCCATAGGCAATGGCCTCTCTCCTGTCGGCGAACACGGCGTAATCACGGTTGCCCGGGAGAGTCTCATCGAGGAGCGGTTGTTCTGGTCCCTGCTGTCCTGGCCTGGGATCACCGTAGTCAGGCCGCCGTTCTGCAGCGCGCTCGGCGAGGAGCTGGTCAACCAGCTTCTTCTGTTCGGCGAGCTGCTGACGTAGCGTAGCCTTCTCGGGATCCTCCTCTGCCCTCTGCATGGAGGCAGATGGGTCGGCGGGCCTTATAGCCTCGCTGTGCTCTTTTCCTTTGCTGACGTTTCGGCTCAACGTCAGTGCTTCAGTGGGTACGGGGAGCCCCAGGAGGTTCCTCTGATGACGAGTAACTCTCACCGATGGATCTGACGACGGCTTGTCTTCGGGGGGGAAGCCCCCGTCGAGAAGTTCCAAGTCGTTCCCCTCTCCCGACAGGTCAGCCATATTGACTGTTCCTGTCCCTGGGGATATACCCTCAGGGCCACCCAGCGAATCGGGCTGTCGGCGGATCACACTGAAGCGTAGGGCAGCGTACTGCCCCCATCCACGGATATACACGTGGGGAGTGGCTTCCTCGATAACTTTGCGGAGTACTTGAAAACACTCAACGCATCGTTGTTGGAGGGCCTCGTGGTGCTCAAATGACCTGGGGTGCCGAACCGCGGGGAGCATGACCAGGTCAATTTGACGGCACTGCTCACCAATATCCTCCAGGTGCGCTTGACTCCCGGGGTATGGCATTTGTAGGCGGTGAAGACAGGAGCGAGTCTCCCGGAGAGTTCGGCGGAAGCATTCGAACTCATCCGGGGTGAGCGATTCGGGTGCATCAAAGCCCGGTCCTGCGACTGGCCAAAACTTCTCAGGGAAGTGGCCCTCTGCAAGGACGGTCCAGAAGCTCCACGACTCAAACTCGGGACCCAGATCTCCTTGGTCCTCTTCCATGGCTGGGAACGGACGGGGAACTGGTAGTGGTGCCGAGGCGGGCCGCCGGGCTGACGGGCTGGCCGGCGGTGAATACGGCGAACAGGCCGATTGGCCTCCATATCCCGGGCCGCCCTCTGGGGGTGGCGGTGCCCTGGCTACCACATCACGATAAGACGGGCCGGCGAGGGAACATCCTGCCGTAGCATCGGTGCTCGCCGAGGGTGCACCAGATCGTGGTTCGACCGTCGGTCCCCAGAAAAAGTCTCCGGCTTCTCCGATCGAGGCGGAAGGCACTTCCGGAGGGGCCGGTACCAACCGCAAGCTTGATCCTTGGGGGTCTACCAGGCCCTCGTTACTCCGGATATACCTTCGGAGAGAAGCGGGGATCACATCGATCTCGCTCTCGGGGAGCACGAGGCTGACGTGCCGCATTCCTACCCCTGCCCTTGACTGGCGGGATTGGGGAAGGGGCTCTGTCGCCGAATCGTACTCCGCCTCTGAGTCAGAGAAGCAAACCGGTCGGATCTCTGTCCGGAATTCCGTAACATTCTTCCCTCGGCGTCGACGGCTTGCCTTCCTGCCCCTAGGTGGTTCTTCGGGGCAGGGCTGATCTCTGTCCTGGCGTCCTCCGGCCGCACTGGTGCTGGGGCCAAGAGGACTGGAAACCAAGGTGCGAGGGGCACCGGGACAGATATCAAAGGGGACGCGGGGAGAGATGATTCCGGGCAGGCCTCCGGGCCGGGATCGGAAGGTGGGATGACCCATGCCTCCTGGATCAGCCACACAGAGTAGATCCTGCCGGTGAATAGTGCTACCGCGAGGTGGTCCGCGGTGGCTACTGCCAGTGCCAACAACCGGGAGAGTCGACCCAACCTGCCTTTGGGGCGGTCGGGGCCTCGATCCAGGTCGGGCATAGGAGTTCCCCTGCTCAGGATGCGCAGAGGCCTGGCGACTGGAGCCAGCAGTGGCTTGGGCCAATGCGGCCGCTGTTGCTAGAGCCCCAAGGTGGGCATCCTCTTCCGCTCGCGCCCGATGTTGGCGTCGGGACAGGCGAGTCGGAATGAGCGGCGCGGGCAGGTGGAGAGCCTGTTCCTTGACTTGAGGGGCCTGGCGGCGGTGTCGACGTGGCCTGGCGGGAGCCCTTATCGTGGATCCCTGGAGCGGACCTCGGATAGGGTGATCCCGGGCATCTTCCACCTCATCCTCATAGGGAAGGGAACTGTCAGAGCGCTCCGGGGATAAACTCCCGAAGCGATTGGACGTTGAGGTAGGCAGCGGTGCCTCCCTGCGCGGCCCTCGGGGGCGGCGGTGGTGGCGAGGCGCAGCCTCCTCAAGGTCTAGGCGAGCCATTTCCCTAGTGGGGATGACTCCCTCTTCCTCGTATCTCCGCACCAGGGTGTTGATCACCCTTCTCTGGATGACCTCCGAGGGGGAGAGAGGGCGTGGTCGTCCCGCAATTGCGGCTGCTGGAACGACTGTGGAACGGGCAGGACCGCGCGGAGTAGCCGCGTCGGTGTTTCCCCTATCCCTGCGCCAGTGGGCGGTTGGCGATCGGGCACTGGATCGGGCGACCTGATTTCTGAAAGCAGGGAGAATAACCCATTAACACTGACAGGAAAAAGGAACCGACAACCAAACATTTGCGCCACGACGCCTTCCGTGGGGGGAACCCAGGCCCTCGACGTTGCGAGACGGAGTGCCTGATTTCACTTCCCCAGCCCCCGGCGGGTAAGACTGAATGCTTGGCCGGGAAACATGCCGGTCTTCCAACACCTCTGAAAGCCATCAGTCTTCATATCGAGGAGAAGAGATTCACGTCAGGTTCACCATTTTTCTGTTTCGGTGCAGATGTGCGTCGGGTTACGCTTTTCCGCCAGGACGCATTCGCGCGTGCACCCGTCAACCCGAGGGGATGGGCGCGCGGCTTGTGGTCCCGCAGTCCCGCTTTCCAAGGGCGGGCGGCATTCGTCCCTTATTCAGGGGCGTCTGCTCCTTGATCGAAACCGGGATGATGGGATGTCGGCTCCTCCTTCCTTGGACGTCTCCTCGGAACTCGTCGCCTAATCCAGGTCTCCCTCATAGACTTAAGAATGTTCGTGAATCTCATTCCCGGCGCCATATCTTCATGGACACCGGTTAATTACGCTGCTTCCGCCCGGACGCTCCAAGGGGTCTGGTCGGGGCAGCAACCTACAGTGAGAAGGCCGGGTGGCTCTGGGTGCTGGGGGCGTGTCGTATCACTGCGGCTCTGCACGTCTGTCTTCCTTCCCTAATAGGGCTTCTCGAAGGCATGATGGCCTGAGGCATCCCGCACTGGGTGCGGGGAACTGTGTCACCTGAGGTTTTCCTCAGCTTCCCATGTTTAACACGGGGTATGCCGCGAGTTTAACGTCCAGCGGGGACGACAACAGACCGATCAACACGAAAAGTGGATCAGATGACAGAACCCCTTGCGGGGAACCTCCGACGCTGGGGCCAGCACATGGGCAGCTTCCCAAGTAACGTGGAGTGGAGTGAAGTGGCATGACCCCACCGGGATGTGGCGGCCCGGGTAAGGATCAGGATGGATGATGAAGTGAAGAGCTTGGACCCCGTAGGGGCTTCCTACGTACCGCGCGTTAGCACGGATCAAAGTCGACGTAGTTCGGGTATACAGTTTAACGTCATGCTGGACGTCGGCAAGCCGACTCACGAAGAGGTCTAGGCCGCCGGGCGGAGGATTGAACCGAACCACCTCACACAGAGGGGGATGGAACGGCCGGGTGGATCACAGTTTCAGGTCATGCTGGACGATAAAAGGAGAAATGGAAAAAAGGGGCTGTGGGGAGGCACAGTGGAGATACACACGGGCAGTCTCCCACAGGGGTGGATTCATAGGTGAATCGACGCAAGCATGAACCCTGGAGGGGTCCACTGATGGACGAACCGACGTAAATACGACCGGGACGACCAGGTGGTGGGCTTGGACCTCAGGGAGGCTTCCTACGTACCCTGTATAGAAGACAGGGATCAAAGTCCACGTAGTTCATTCTGTCAGGACTTATGCACTTGAGGCAGCCCGGTTGCGGCAAAACTCAGTTGGAAGGGACTTGGACCGAAAGCAGAAGACACCTCGATCCCAGTCACACCCTCTACTGGCTTCGGCAGTGGGGAGGTGCAATGGAGATACACATGTGCGGCCCCCCACAAGAAACTAGGGGTTTGTAATACCCTGCCCCCGTAGGGAAAAGCCGCTCCCATTAAATCGTCCCAAATGAGGGACAATCCCGACATCCCTGTAGAGACGAGCGGGTGGGGGCCACATCCAAACCGGGGGAGACCCTGCGTGCGAGGCACGGGATCGAATGATGCGGACGGTTTAACGTCTTGCCAGACGAAGTACAGTTTAACGTCGTGTGTTGAGGACGAAGCGGACGGTTTAACGTCTTGCCGGACGAAGTACAGTTTAACGTCGTGTGTTGAGGACGAAGCGGACGGTTTAACGTCTTGCCAGACGAAGTACAGTTTAACGTCGTGTGTTGAGGACAAAACACTTGGCAGTTTAACGTCTTGCAGCGCGGACGATGGGGGCTAGGCAGTTTAGCGTCGTGCAGCTTGGACGTAGTACAGTTTAACGTCATGTTGGACGGATGTGCAGTTTAATGTCATGCTGGACGTAAGGGCAGTTTAGCGTCATGCGGGACGAAGGTGCAGTTTAACGTCATGCTGGACGTATGCGTAGTTTAACGTCATGCGGGACGAACGGGCAGTTTAACGTCATGCGGGACGAATGCGCAGTTTAACGTCATGCTGGACGAATGGGCAGTTTAACGTCATGCTGGGCATAGATTGCCGGACGATGGGTCCGTGTCACTTCGCGCGAGCCTGGAGGGTCGCACGGGAAGACAACGCACGGTGCGGGCACCCAGGATGGAGATCATCGGGCGCCACGCAGGCGGGTACCCTCAGGGGGTCGAGGGGGGCGACCCTGGCGGGTTGCGCGCAAAAGAGAAGCTTTGCGCGCAAAACCGCGGGTCGGCGCGCAAAAATCGCGGGCTGGCGCGCAATCGGGCCAGCACTTCGCGCGCGGATGATTGGGATTGCGCGCACCGGGCTTCGGGTAGCACGTGGGGGCAACGGCTCGTTCTCTAACGAATGGCCACTTTGAAAATGGGGGGTGCGCGCAATCGGGCTGGATTGCGCGCACCCGGGGGCAATTGCGCGCAAGAGGCTTCTTTTGCGCGCAAAGGCCTTCGGATTGAAGTTTATTCAAAGGAAAGGAGCCAAGGGGATTGCGCGCGAAGGCGGACCCCAAGGCTCTATTGCACGAAAGAAAGGAGGTTACCTGAAGATCGACATTGCGCGCGGAAGGAGTCGGATTGCGCGAACGAGCGACGCTTCGGATTCTGGCAACCTTCAAAACGGCGGGGGTCGCCTTATATTTATAGGCAACCCCGGGCGCGGAATCCGGTATCGGGCGCGCAATTCGCTTCGCGGGCGCGGAATCAGGACCCGGCGCGCAAAGGAGCCGCGCAGGCCCCGGGCGCGCAAAATAGCGCGCCGGTCCGGCGCATTGCGCGCATCCCGGGAGGATTGCGCGCCGCGACTCAACTTTGCGCGTGAACCTCTGAAATTTCGCGCAAGTCCTCCGGGCCCTCCGGAACGTTCCTCTGACTCCAAATATCACTTCGCTTTCCGCATCCGGAGCTTCGTTTGGGAACAACGGACTTTTCCGGCGTCTACAGTGATGTTGCTAATGATGCGGCGGTAGGTACTTTAATCATTTTTTCAAAATTAGTCAATGATTTATTTGATTCAGCTCCATCACATTTTTTCATTTCCTCTTAGTTTTCCAAGAAAATTAGAAAATTCCAATGTGATTTAGTAAGGTATATTTCCTTCAAAACCTATAAGTAAAGTATCATTACAACAATGTTTGGTCAAGAAGTCCCCATTATGGAATATAAATTCGCATTATCTACTAATTCTTTATCATACACATGATGGAATATGATATAATCATTGGAATATATTTGATTTTAAACTATTATGTGAAAATATATTGCAAGAAGGAGGTAACAATTTTTTAGGTTGATGTGGAATACCTTATCATTATAGAGGAAACTTTACCATCTGATTCTAAGATATATCCACCCCAATAGCTCTACATAATTCAACTATTAGGGGGGAATGGAATGAAATAACTATGGGTGATGAAAGGAATGTTTGAATATAGGATGTAACTATTGTGAAAAATATGTTGATGTGTTTCTAGAGGATTTACCTAGACATCCTCCAAATGGGGAAATTGATTTTTTTCCATCAACATAATTCTTGATTGAAGTAAAATATCAATAAACCCTTATAGAATGGCCACTATGGAGTTAGTATAATTGATGAAACAATGATTGTAATTCAGTGATAAATGATATATTCACAATATTGTTTCCCCATGGGGGACCCTGTACTGTTCATTAAGAAGAAATATGGATCTATGAGGTTGTACATTGAGTACAGGGAGAACAATGCTATAACAATAAATAACAAGTATCCCATAGCTCACATTTATGAATTATTGGATCAAATTAATGGAACCCAATATTTTTCTAAGATTGTTATCTGATCTAGATATCATCAGTTGCATGTAAAGAAGGATGATATTCAAAAGACAGTATTTCAAACTAGGTATGGGCATTATGAGTTTATTGTAAGGCCTTGTGGATAGAATAATTCACCCTATGTCTTCACAGATATAATGAATAGGGTTTTGAAAGGAACATCTTGATGACTTTGTGGTGGTATTTATTGATAATATCTTTGTATACTCCAAAAGCTAAAAAGATCGTGAAGATCACTTGTTCACTATTATGAAGAATATTAGATGAAATAAATTATATGGGAAGATGAGAAAATGCTAATATTGACATAAATTAGATCCCATTAATGGAAAAATTTTCTTTATGGATGGAATATATGTTGATCCTATGAAGTCAAAGGATGACTAAGAGTGACCTACTCCAAGGAATATAACTGAGGTATGTAGTTTTGTTGGATTTCCAGGTGGTTATTGTAGTTTTTTAGAACATCACCCTTTTATCCAACATAATGAACATGATTTCACATAAATGGATACGGTTCATATGGAAAAAATAACATAAGGACTATTTTGAAGAATTTAATTGGCGATTATTGAATGATCTGGTCCTAAATCTACCATCGTGTAAAGATGGGTTTGTAATCTATTGTGATGCATCAATGATTGGACTTGGTTGTGTCATGATGTAGAATGATAGAGTTATTTTCTATGCATCATGAGTGTTAAAAATTAAGGGAAAAACTATCATACTCATTATCTTTACTTAGATGCATTTATATTTTCCTGAAAAATATGGAGACACTATATCTATGTTGATTGTTGTGAGACATATACAGATCACAAGACACTGAATTATATCCTCTCACAGAAAGAAATCAGCATAAAAAAAATTCTATGGCTTGAACTACTCAAGGATTATGATTCTTACATAAACTACCACCCAAGAAAAAAAACATGTTAGATAATTTCGTGACCAAGAAGGATCATGGAGTTCTCATCAAAATGAGGATTTATTTGGATCCTCTGTACATTGATCTAGTGAGGATGGATATGGTAATTATCAAAGAATTTGAAACATGACTACTTTCAGAAATGGTTTCCCAACCTTTTTTGTTGAAAATATTTTTATATTTACAGCCCAAGGATAAGAATCTACCAAATAAAATTAATGCGGAGAAATATGGGATGTCAGATGACTTCATGTGTGAAGATGGAATTTTGAAATTTGGGAAAAGGATATGTGTTCTATCACTACCTGATCTAAAAATGAAATTATAGTATTATTTTCATAGCTCAAATATCTCTATACACAATGGTATCACTAAAATTTATAGATGTTTTAAGGAACATGTGTTTTGTGATAACATGATGCGGGAAATTGCTAATTATGTATCAGGATGTTTAGTCTGTCAACAAGTAAAGGTCGAACAACAACATCCAAGAGAATTCATGGAATGTATACCTATTCCAACAAGGAGGTGGGATGACAGAACAATTAAATTTGTCAATAGATTACCCAAAACACCATTAAATAATGATGCAATATGGGTAATTGTGGATAAACATACAAAAATGTGCACATTTCCTCGCTATAAGTGAGGATTGTCAACTAGAATGCCTAGAAATACACTATATCAATGAAGTTGTGTGAATTCATGGATAACCTCTCTTAATTTGTTCTGATCGTGATACATAACTTACATCAAAATTATTGAAAAGTCTTTAGAAAACTTTTTATACTGAGCTTTGATTGCGTTTTTATCATCACACACAAAATTATGGGCAATCAGAAAAGACGATCAAAACCATAGAGGAAATGTTGATATAATGTTAAAATGAATTTAAATGTACGTGGCATAAATACATACCTTTAATAGAGTATTCCTACAATAATAGATTCCATTCAAGTATTCAAATGGAACCATATTATACATTGTACTGAAAGAGATGTCGTACACCAACTTGATGGGATGAAGGTAGACAAAAGAATCTTGTGAAACCTAAGAAAGTGTAGGTAAAAACAATAAAGGTAATGATTATTGAATGTGAGGCTGATTGTCACCTATCGACTGTTCAAAGTTTTGAAGCTCTGCTAATGTGTATAGTAGCAATCGGGTCAAATCCTCGACGATAAAACTTTTTTAATAGTCGAATGATTTGAGTAGATGGTATTTTGATTGGGGTGTTTGTGTGCAGAGCTTAAATGAAGTAATTAATTATTTCTGTTTTATTTATCAATTTTATAATTATTGGGGTGAGTTTATTTTTAGAGAGTTATTCTAGTGATATCCTTGATATTGTCTTTATATTTCATTTAAATTAACACCCACTTTACAAGATAACATTGATTGGAATTCCTGAGTGTTAAGGATTTTATCCATGACTTAACATAAGTTAGGGTTCTAATATCTTTCATAGATTTTTTATGGTAGTGTATTTATGGTTCCAATAATCCATGGAAACAACATGTTTAAACAAAACAAGTCATTAATCCATGACCTGTTAAATCCAACATACACAACGTTAAACTAAATAATACCCATCTAGAAAAATCTCTCAATCGCTTAACATCTTAAAAAAATGACTCACCCCAATAGTATATTTACTCATACTTTAACAAGGTTATTAATCTGGAAATATATGATTATGGTGATGAAATATAAATAGAATAGAAAGAACAGGATAAAAAAAGAGTAGTGTGTTAGACACACATGGTTGTTGATGAGTGTTAATAAAAGACATTCAATTGAATAGGGAAGCAAAGGAAGGGAAAATATATTATCATTATTTAAAATATTATAAGAAAATTAATATTAAACAACATAAGGTGGATTATAATAAGATATATTGAAGAAGAAACATGCATTAAAACTGAATTACAAAACACAAACACTTATATGATTACAAACGAAGAAAAAACCAAAAGTAAATGGAAGAAAGCAAGGAGGAATGGTTTCTCAACTAAAAACATGAGTAAATAAGATCCTCCCAATCTTTTGGGAGAGACTTGGTCATGCCAACCTATCCTACTTTTCTCTAAAATACCAATGCTTTTGATGGAGTGGATGGGTTTGTGCTTATATCCAAAGGTAGTGGACTGTTTCCATTCCCAAACTATATATCTAATTGCATCACCAATTTGGATTTTCTTGACAACCAAAACTCAATATTTCCTCTTCTTCAATGTTTTATACAATACAGATTTCTGACTTCTCTAATAATTTGAAGTCTTTTGGATGAATGGATCCAATTTTATGGTGATTTGTATAAACAAAGTTAAACTATCCATTTCAATCCATTCTTTTTAGAAGGATAAAATTTGAATCGGTTCATCAATAGAAATATGTCTTCAAATCTGAATAGTTAATTCAATAAATTTGGCCACCTATATTTCCAATTTTACAATGAAAGCTGTAATTTTTATTTGACGATTACATCATGTGATATGTTATGAATAATATATTGATTTAATTTCCCTACCAGAATGGTTGGCTGAGTTTAAATGAATCTATTGGCCCCCATGTGTTTGTATTTGAGCCTTGCCATTTTTAACCAACACTAATTAAATTTTCCCCATAACTTTTGTGGAGAATGAATGAATTTTCAAATTTTGGATTGATACCATTAATTCAATATTCATGGATGGGCCAGTTTCTTCATAGATTCTGTATGCCTTCTTCTGTGGTCCATATGACCCTTCAAATGGAAGAATGGGCCAATTATTCCATATAATTATATGTGGGAAATTTAACTAGGAATCTTACTAAAAAATAACCCCAATATTTAGATCACTAGGGTTGGAGTTATAAAGATTATAGTAAACTGACTCAATTGGACTACTTCTAAAAATGATCAAAAATTATACTTAGTATTAAAACATTAAAATTTCACAAAAATTATGCAAATATCATATAAAATAAGTAAAGGGAGTATATAATAAGTCATGAAAATATTAATAACATCAACTCCCCCACACTCTGTCTTCTTCTTGTCCTCATGTTCAACCAATATAAAATCAAGCCAAAATAATTTTCATTCCCCAACAAATATTAATATTTTATTTTCCCCAATGAGGGGAGGTTTAGACAATATCACTCATCCATATTGAATTCCCCCAAAAGTTGTTACAGATATAATTTTCCAAAAAAAATTCATTTTTTCATGCTCAAATTTAGAAATGGAAATTGGTGTCACACAAAACATACTCATCTCAAGATGATAAAATCAATTTATGGATCTTCACACATTCAACAACCAAAAGTAAAAAACATAGAGTTATTAAGAGCTCTTAGAATCCACTCCTTATCCAAATGTTCTCAAAAATCAATATGGATTTTTAAAGATTTATTTGGGTAAGTGAGACAGTAGGAGGATGATATCCAAAAGATAGGAAAAAGGGGGTAAAAAACCAACATAGAAAAAGAAGTGCACATTTTTTTTGAAATGAAAACACATATTTTCAAGGGAATGATTTTGTTAAGAAAGACACAAGAGAGGAAGAAAATTTAAAGGGTATGAGAAGATCAAATATTTACAAAATAAAATACTTCTCCCAAGGACATAAGGGTTCATCATTTTTCTTGTTTTTTAGTTTTTTTTGAAAGTTGAACATGACATATATCTCACACTATTCTCCCTACCCCTGATTGATCCCCTCCCATCAATAATTATAATTTTTATAATAAGATCAAAGTTTGAGGAAGAGTGATTTTTGACGTACCCAAGACACAACCCTTTTCATGTTATTTGGTTTTATTTTATATTATATTATTTGATTTTATTTTACACTTGTCAATAACATTTTCAAAATTACATAAATGAAACTACATTACATTCCCCAAAACACACTAAATGACAACCTATCCCTCACACTGTAATGGATGCTTTCCCTCAAGAATATTATAACATGGTGAAATCAAAAAAGGGTAACCAAAATGAAATCCATTCCCCCCACACTTAAATTTAAAAAAATTATGCAATGTAAATCCAAGGTGATATTGGGATCCAAATGGTATTGGGCTTGTAATGCAGCTATCAAATAAAAGGTTTTCATAGGCTTAAATGGGCTTTCAAAATGAGGATTAATGTTAGGGAAATGGGAGGCTATTTTTCTATTGTGATTCCCATGTGGTTCAGAAAATGACACTCGCATATTAATTCACAGAAAAGATAAAAATTCAACTAAAAGGTCTACAAACTCTAGACTCACAAATGGGGGTGAAAAACAAACATTTTTAAAATATGGCCACAGGTAGCCTTGTCATGAATGCTAATGTTGTTCCTCACGGTTGGGGAAAATCATTTCCCAAAAAAAATTATGCATTCAAAATTTGATAGTTTTGACACAATGTTCATTATCCAAATTTTGGATGTAACGACAATTGTTTTTTGATGAAACAATGTCTTTTGACTCCACAAAATGGTCAAAAAAATTAGAAAATTAGAAGGTGAGTATTCATGACTCTTTATTTTTAATATAATTATTATTTATTTTAATTTTTTAGTTTTTCAGTTTTTTTATAAAGGCACAACCACACAAAAAAGGAAGAGTAAAAAGTGTGAGGAGGAAAGTGGTAAAAAAGATTAATTGAGAAGGAGGTAGGAAGAAGAGAGAAAGAGAGAGAAGATGACTCAAAGGGAAAGAGGTGCCCCCTGGTTTGGATTTTGGCGGTTCCCTTCTCCACCCACTGGTGGGTCAACTGTAGAAGTTGGCAATTCTATAGATGTCTATGTGGTTCTTGGATTTTGTGTCATCTCATGGTTATGCTTTAACCAATGTCCATTAACTGTGAATGTCCTTTTTGAAGAAGGTTTTTGGACTTTCACTACACCAGATGGTAAAATAGTAGTAATAACAAAAGAACCTTCCCAACAATAATTAAGCTTACCTGGGTGAAGCTGAAATAAAGAATTAAAAATAAATAGCATATCATCATCAAGGAATACCATTCTTAGGATGTTTTTATCATGGATTAACTTAGCCTTTTTATTGTATTGATTGGAATTCTCATATGACTCTAGAAAAAGATCCTCCAGTTCTGCCAATTGCAACCATATTTATTCACTAGAATTTTCACAATCAAAATTATATGTTTTCACAGACCAAAAAGACTTATGTTGGATTTCAACTGGTATATAACATGATTTACCAAAAACTAACCTAAAATAATAAATCTCAATGGGTGTTTTATAGGCAGTTCGATAAGTCCAATGTGATTCACCAAGTCTTTCAAGACAGTATTTTCTAGTGGGTTTTAAAATTTTCTCAAGAACTCTTTTCACTTCTCTATTATAAAGTTAAGACATGACATTTGTTTGGAGGTGATTTGTATTTGATGTTTTATGTACAACTCCATTCTTTTTCAAAAGAGAATCCATGGTTTTATAAAAAAATCGGTTCCTATTTTAGTTATCAAGGAAGGTGGTGTTCCAAATTGGTGGAAGATGTGTGTATTTAGGAACTCACTAACAAGTATTTGAATCATCCTTTCAAGTGGGTTTGGACTTAACCCACCTATAAACATAATCAACTGCAAGTTGAATGTTTTAGAATCTATTGGAAGGGGGGAATGGTAAAATGAAATCGATTCCCCAAACATTGAAGATATGAAATAATATTAAAGGCTTTTGGGGAATTTCATTTCTTTTGGAAATTGTGAAAATATTTTGGCAAGTTGGATGTGATTGAAAGAACTCATGCGAGTCCTTGAAGATTGAAGGTCAGACAAACCTATAGTCTTGGACCCTTCGGGATGTAATTTTTGGTCCAAAATGGCCACCACCAGGCATTGAGTGACAGAATTCTAAGATGGAAGAATGTTCATTTTCATCAACACACCTCATAATTACCATGTCTACCCCAGTTTTCCAAAGTTTATTTTCTTCCCAAAAATAGTTTTTTGAATCATGTTTCAACTTCATTTTTATTCTTTTGAAAACAGTTTAGGGAAACACCAGAAACCAAGTAATTTACAATTGGGGTATACCATGGTATTTTTGGAGTGAGAGATAAAAGGTGCTCAGTTGGAAATTCGGGATCAATTATTTTAGAATGAGAAGAATTAGAATTATACTCAAGTGATTAGCCACATGGTTTAATTTTCTTGTTCTATCATTTATTTCAAAGTCAAACTCATGGACCAATAGGATACATCTAATTCGCCTTATTTTGAAATAACTTTTATTGAGTAAAACATTATAGAAGAATGGTTAGTGAAGATAATGATTTTGGAACCTAAGAGATAGGGACGAAATTTATCTAAGGAAAAAACCACTACTAAAAGTACCGTTTCAGTGACAGTGTAGTGAGATTTAGTTTCATCCAATGTTTTTGGGGCATAATAGATTACATTATGAGTTGATTCTCTCCATTGACCATGAATGTCCCTAATGGACCTACCAGAATCATCACACATCAACTCAATGGGTAAAGACAAATCTATGGGTTGGATTATCAGGGAAGATGTAAGAGAAATATTTAGTTCAATGAAGGATCACTTGAAAACATCATCAAAATGAAAAGTGACATCATTTTCGGGTAGACGACTGAGTGAGAGAGAAATCCTACTGACGTTATTGATGAATCGATGACAGAAACCACCATGACTAATAAATGAATGGAAGTCTCGAACAAATGTGTGTTCAGGAAGTGATTGGATCACTTCAATTTTTCTCAGAGCTACTTCAATACCCACTTTTGAAACTATGTTCCCTAGGACAATCCCATTTGAAACCATGTAGTTACATTTATCAAAATGATACATAAGGTTACACTTGACATAATTTTGTAGGACTCAAGAGAGGGAATTCAAGCACGATTTTATGGACTCACCCTAAATGGTAATGTCATCCACGATTAATTCTATGTAGTGTTCAATGAATTCTGGAAAAAAAACTCTTCATACACCTGTGGAAGGTTGATGGAGAATTGAAAAGGCCAAAAGGTATTCTCTTATATGTATGTGTTTCTAGCATTTGATCAAGGAATGGAAGAGGGTAGTGATATTTTCTTGTTTCAACATTCAATTTCCTATAGTCGATACTCACATGCTATGTTTTTTAACTCGAGTTGTGAATACCTCTCCATGTTCAATTGACACACAAGTTATCCCACATTTTTTAGGTACAACTTGAATTGGACTTATCCATTCACTATCAGAAATTTGGTAGATAATACCATCTTGATGAATCTTGGTAATAGCTTCCCTAAAAACCTCATGTATGAGTGGATTGAGTCTTCTTTGTGGTTGTCTAATTGGTTTGGTTGATTCCTCAAGATGGATGTTATGCATGAAGAGAGCAGGGTTGATTCCTGGTATGTCATCAAGGGTCTAACCTAAGGACTATTTTTCCTCTAACACTTGAACATGTTTAGCATCCTCAGTTTTGATACGTGAAGTAGAGATTATTACAGAATAAGAGTGATAATGGAAAAGGAATGCATATTTCAGGTGTTTAAGAAGATGTTTTAGATCAATATTATCTCTCATTTATGGGTTAGACAACTCAATAATGGTGGAAGGGACATCAGTTGCATTAGATTCATTTTCCTTAATATTGTCTAAGTTGGAGATGTAGAGATCAAAGTTGATGTGGGATTTAAGAGAGTTTTAATGATCCTCTAGATTGTTGGATTCTATGAATGAGATGTCTACATTCACATCACCATTTATAACATGGTTAATCATCTTAAAAAAATTCAAGATCCTATCTCTTCTAAATAAGATGGAAATGATTGAATAGGGTTAAATTGACTCTTAAAAGTGCCCTAAGATGCATGGATTGAGACAGCAATGTGATCCTCAGATGGGTATCGATTGGATTGGAAAAGGATGAACTTTACAAGTTGGTCCCCAAATTCACTGGATAAGATGCCTGAATGGATATCAATTTTGGTTCTCATTGTCATTAGGAATGGTCTTCCAAGAGTTAAAGGAGATCGAGAAGAGTTCATCTCTAATTCCTAATCTAGGACATAGAAATCAGATGTGAAGATAATATCATTAACTCAAACAAGGACATCCTACATTATTCCCTTAGGAATGGTTGTGCTTCTGTTTTCTAACTGAATGACAACACCCATTGGGTGAAAGGGACCTAGACCAAGGTTGGAGAATATGGATTTGGGCATGAAATTAATTGAGGCTCCTAGATCTGTGATTGAATCTTCCAAGTATGAACATCCAATTTTTCATGGAACCATAAATGTTCTTTGATCTTTGTACTTTAAGGTAACTGACTACTGGGTGGAAACATTTTTGAAGGTCCTAAGTTGACTCTTGTGGGAGAAAAATTCTTTAAGAATCATGGATTACATAGAGATTTGTATTATGAAATATAAGAGGGGAATGTTGAATTCAATATATCTAACCTTTTCAAGCATTTCAGGATCAAGTTCAAATGAATTCTTTGCCATAAAAATGGGGTGAGGAAAATGAATTGAGTTACTAAGTGAAATGGAAGGAGTTGAGGGAATGGATTGAGATTCCTTTTCATTTTTCATTTTCATTTCATTTTCTAGGTCAACATTCCATGGAAGATTGTAGGACTTATAATGAGGCATAATAATTTTCTTTCCTGATCTAACTAAAATTTCACTTACATTACCCTACATGATGGGTAATGGTTGAACTGGGATTTTAGATGATTTTGATGGTTGTTTCTAGCTTAGGTGGGATGAAATTTGACCATTTTGGGTTTAAATGTTTTTCAGGCTGAAATTGGTGAATGAGTCAAGATCTACTACTGCACTTTCCCATGGTTTCTTGGAAAAATAGTCTTGTCTCATCTTGGGATTACTTTACTTTTGGTTCTTGGGAAAGTGATTGTATTGTTTTGTGAATTAGGAAGGATCATTAGAATAGTGGAAGACTAGAAGATCAGGAGGAGGATTTATCCTTTGCTGTTGAGTAATAAAGGGATAAGGTTGTTGGAATTTACAAACACATTGACTATATTGAATTGTTTTGGTGTTTTGAGTAGGGAATTTAGGGGGATGAGTGACAAGATTACAATACCTCGGGACTTGGTTATAAGAAGAATAAAAGGGCTATGAGTGAGGTTGGTTGAGGTTTCCAACAAACCGTCTTGATAGTTGAGGGTTGGTGTTTTGCTGAACATAGGCTATATTAAGCTGCATTGGTATGAATGAATCAGTGGGATCCTCTTGAAGTTGTGGACATGTGTCAATTAGATTATATGGGGAGATACAGATTTGGTAGTTCTTGATATGTCTAGGGAACAAATATTGTTGAGAAGATGAGGTTGGGGCTTTATTATCCACAACTAGTTGTCGTACAAGACCTGTAAGTTCACTCATCCACTCAGTCATCTTGGTTGGCTCTATAGATTGAATATCTTGGGCTTGTTTGACTTGAGAATGTGCTCGGGTATGGAATTTTTGGGTGTTTATAGCCATGTAACTTATGAGATCTCTCACTGTTGTAGGATGTTTATCAACAAGAGAACCGTGAATTGCAACATCAATGAGAGTTCTCTCCATAGACAATAACCCCTCATAGAATTATTTCATGAAGAGTTGGTCAGGTATTTGGTGGTGTGGGCAGGTTGAAACTAGCATTTTTAATTTCTCCTAGTATTCATAGAGTGATTCATTATGGAATTTATGGATACCACTAATTTACTTTTGGACGGAATTTGTACAAGAAGCAGGAAATAATTTCTCTAAGAAGAGTCGCTTCTTGCCATTCCATGTGGTTATGGTACTAGGAGGAAGGTAGTAAAGCCATGAATTGGAAGAGTGAGCTTGGGATAAAGGGAATTCTTGAAGTTTTATTTGTTACTCAGAAACCCCATGAGGCTTCTAGCTAGAGCACACCCCTTGGAACTCTTTTAGGTGGAGATGTTGATCCTCAATGGCTATCCCATGGAAATGAGGAAGAAGATAAATCAATCCCGATTTGAGTTCAAAGTCTGAATCCATGTTTGGATATTGTATACCAAGCGGTTGGTAATTCATATCAAGGTTATCAAGTTCGTTAAGTGTTTGTTCCCTTGGATTGGCCATTTCTAATTCAAATAGTTAGACAAGGACTAGTTCTAGAATTATTTGATTATCTCTTATGTTCCTCTTATGTTTGCTACGTGTTTTCTCAATTTCAAGGTCAAATGGATTGTTTTGGATGATATGGGGAATTCATATTGATTTTATAAGAAATAGGAATATGGGGGTTTCATTGTGTTTTTTCTGTTTATAATTTTTATGAGAAGACAGGGTTTTCTTCGTGTTTTTTTTCAATTTTTTCTAAAAATTTTGTTTTTATGTATTTTTAAAATAACCAGAAACCCAAGACTATTTAATTTAACCATCCTAAGAAACGATTCCATTTGAAACCCTGACTAATTTTTTCCTATTGACCATTCGATGTTTGGATTCTCTTCTAATGTGTATAGCATCACTCGGGTCGAATCCTCAGCGATGATACTTTTTTAATAGTTGAATATTTTTAGTTGATTGTATTTTTATTAGGTGGGTATGTTTCCATATCATAAATGAAGTGATTAATGATTGGATTTTGATTTAACAGTCTGATAAATATTGGGATGAGTTCATTTTTAGAGATTTAAGCTTGTGATATCCTTGATGTTTGTTTAATATTGTATTTAAATTAACACCCACTTCACAAGATAATTTTGATTGGAATTCCTAACTATTAAGGATTTAATCCAAGCATTATCATAACACAGGGTTCTAATATCGATAATATATGGTTGATGGTAGTGTATTTACAATTACAATAATCTAGGCATACCACACGTTTAAACCAAACAAGTCATTAATCCATGACATGTTAAGTCCAACATACACAATGTTAAATTAAAGAATACTCATCGAGAAGAAGATCTAAACCTCATTACATATCTAAATAATGACTCACCCCAATGATATATTTACTCATCCATTAAGATTTTTATTAATCTAGTAATATAATATTATGGTGATGAATTATAAATAGGACAAAAAGAATGGGATAATAATAGAGTAGTGCGTTGAACCAACACGATTGTTGAAGAGAGTTAAAAAAGACATATGATTGAATGAGGAAGAAAAATAAGGGTATGGGTTTTAAAATGATTTAAATAATTTTAAGATATTAATATTAAAATATATAAGGTGTCTTAGAATAAAGGATATTGAATAAAAAACTTGCATTAAAACAGAATTACAAAACAGAAATGCTTTCACGATTACAAACAAAGAACAACACAAAAGTAAATGAAAGGAAGAAAGGAGGAATGGTTTCTCAAATAATAACATGAGTATAGAAGATACTCCCAAGCCTTTGGAAGAGCCCTAGATGTTCCAACCAATCTCCCTTTAGGAAGAAATTCCAACCCCTTTGATGGAGAGGAAGGGGACGTGTTTATCGCCCAAGGAAGTGGATGGTTTGCATTCCCAATCTTTCCCTCCAGTAACCTCCTCAATTTGGCTATTTTGACAACCAAATATCGAGATAGCCTCTTCTTCAAGGTTGTATACAATAATGTTTTCTGACTGCTTCCCAAATTTGGAGTCATTTGGACTTTTGAAGCCAATTTTATGGAGTTTTTATTAAACAAAGTTAATCAATCCATTTCAATCCACATTTTTAGAAGGATGAAATGTGACTGAGTTTATCAATATGAACATGCCTTCAAATCCAAACAATTTATTCAAAAAATAGGCCTTATATATACCTACTATCACACTGAAAAAGTTCATCTTGATTTGATGATTACATCATGAGATATTTTCTAAATATTGTACTTATTTTATTTCCCAGCCTGAGTAGTGGGATGCGTTTAAATGAATCAGTTTGCCCCCTTGTATTTTGATTTGGACCTTGAAAATTTTATCCAAGATGAGATACAATGTCCCCGAAACCATTGAGGATAATGAATGAATTTTTACTTCTGTATTGATCCCAATAATTCAATCATCAGGTATGTGCTAGTTTCTTCACAAGTTCTGTGGGCCTTCTTGTGTGGTCCATATGATCCTTCAAATGGTATAATGTGCCAATTATTCCTTCTAATGATATTTTTGAAATTGAATAAATAATCCAACAAAATAAGAACAAAAAAATTGGGATAAGTAGGGTGATAGTTATAAATAAAATAGTAAACTGTCTCAATTGGATTACTTCAAAAAATGCTCAAAAATTATACTTAGTATTAAAACATTAATATTTCACACAAATTATGAACATTTCATATAAAATCAGTAAAGGGAGTAAAAAATAATTCATGAAAATATTAATAACATCAACTTTTCAAGGCCATATCAAATAATATGAAACTAGAAAAAAAATGGTGATAATCGAAGGAAGTATTTGGAGATTCAAGTGGGATGTCATGATTTCTTAAAGATTCTCCTTGGAAGGGTGTTAAAAGTGTTCGGGATAAAGGGACATTGAGCCCAAGGTACATAGGACCTTTTTAAATTATGGACTGATGTGGGGCTATTTAATATCATTTGGTTGGGACACATAGCCTATATAAAGTAAACAATGTGTTTCATGTCTCACTACTGAGAAAGTATATGCTTGACCCAATGCATGTCCTCACTTATGAAGGTATAGAATTTTAACATGATCTATCTTCCTATGAAGAGCCTATCCAAATTATGGACATTGAAGAACAAGTTTGAGTAATCATAAGAGTCTACAAGTAAAGATATTTTCTAAAAATCATAAAATCAAATACACAACATGGGATCCTAAGGAGGTTATGTTGACGAACTACCCAAATCTTTTTGTGAGGTAACATTCTGCTAATTTCGAGGAAGAAATTTTTGTAAGGAGGTGATAATGTAACACCCCATGATTTTTAAAATTAATTTAATAAAGAATTATTGACGCATTGATTCTCTATAAAACAATAAATTGTAATAACCTAGCTTGTAACCATAATTTTTCCACCTTTGGGATTTCACTTTTGGAAAACTAACATACATGGTTTCGTTTAGAATCATATCTATCATCTAATAAGACAAACATAATTTTTAGTGAATAGTATCATACCCATTTCAATAGTAACATACAATTATGAATAGTAATATGACTCTTATGATTATAAAATCATATTAGTATTTTATTTTCTTATGTTTATATGATAATGAGACCTTCGATAATTTTTCATGGTTGAATAAAATGAATTATACAATTAAAATTTTTACCTTCAAATGAATTATGATTTTATTTAAAAAAATTATTAATAATAATTAGAAAATTATTTTCAAAAAATTGTGTTCATTTTTGAATTATAAATGTCAAATAATTGTTCGGTTGATTTTTTTTAATTTTTCTGAAATACCCGAATTTTGTATGAATAGTAAACTACCATAATTTACCGTATATATAGTTTTTAGTTAAATTATCTATTTTTTAAATCATGGATGATTTACACACACATTATTCTAACTCAAATTGCCTCATTAATCTTCTTGGTCACAAGAATCAATACTATTGTTAGTCTTTGGAAAATTAATAAAATAATGAGTAAGATAATGGGTAAACCCTCCTGTCCTCTACTATAACCCCCCCCCCCACTCCCTCTTCTCTTAACTCATCTAATGATTTTTTAGTTTCCTAAAATATGCTCAAATATCTTCCCAAGCTCATATACCACGTCCTTCTCCCCTTGGTCTCATTAAAATACCAAAACCTATAACCAAAATAGGATCTCAAAAAATATTATATCAAGAGGTAAATTCCACTTTTCATTTCATTTATTTCAAGTTTCATTATTTTCATTTTATTTCATCACCTCCATTCATATTAATTTTTTGATGAATATAATACCATAAATATTATATAATTTTTTATGATAAATTCATATTTCTTCATCATATCTCCCTTCCCATTTATTTTTACATGAAATCAAAACACCATCCAATATGTGTAAATTTATCACAATCAAGGATGATGAGATTTTAATTTATTTAAAAATATTCAAATCTAATCATGAACACATTTTTATGGTTGAAAAATAATATAATATATGTATTATATCTTATTTGATTTCATGTTATCCTTTGGAACACTTGATAAAATTTTATTATTCAAAATGTGTTCGTTGTAAAGAAAACGGCTAATTAACCCAAACAGTTGTCATAAATGTTTTATAAAATTATTCATCGTCACTCCAAATAACCAAATTAATTTTATGACCATGTATTATTAATTTTCTTCACAAATATAAAAAAGATTCTATTTTAGAAAACCATTCTCATTCTACATGTTTATCTATACAAGAATATTAGAAAATTGATCATGAAAACTAATGAAGAAAACACTCCAATAAATTAAAATTGAATAACTTGACCCATAAAATGGCCATGAATGAACCTAATAAGGTTATAATAAATACATTAAATGTAGATGATTTTCTGTACTCATTAATTTATGAACCTAAATTTGATTATTCGGGTCATTAAGATCATGTGAGAAACACCTTCATACTTAAGGAAAATGTTTTCAACTTGATCCTCCATTTTCATTTGGGATACTTTTATTATCTACATAGCTCAATTAAATTAATATTCATTAATATGCAATCTTTATTATTTTTGAGTGAATGTTCTATATATGTGTTCCAAAAATAATCATACCTTTATTTATGGGGAGTTATACGTTTTAAAAGGATCTTTCAAAAATTCATCATGAAAAACAATTTTGATTCAAGGGACTTTCTCAAATTATTACCTATTTTCATGGGCACTCTATAATTTGTTTTTACCATCCATTATTTTTCTAAAATCATGTATTTTACTATGAATAATCCATCTTAATACACTACTAGTTTTATATAAATAGTATTTCAAAAGAACTCTTCTTTTCAAAGTAAAAGAGTATATATCTCAAGAATAACTCGTTGATTTTATTAGAGTATCTTCATCTATTTCAACACTATTATAGATTATAATTTATTATTGGTATTAATAAATATGATATAATCTACCATATTTAATTTAATTTTTTAGTATTAGTTTGACTGTGGATTTTATATCTTAAATATATTATCCATTTTACTCTGAATGGTTATTGTTTCTGCTTATTGTCTGGGAAAAGATATTTATGTTTAATATGTTTGTTTCAATATGATTATATATATGGATTATATTTATACCAATTATTATGAGGAATGAAATGGTATTATTATATGATTTGTGGTGCCTTTTATACCCCCTCAATTCATTGGCAGGTCTCATAAGAAAAATAGATGTGGACTTGGCCAATGCCATTCCCATTTTAATATATGGGTTTGGATAAGGAATTAATCATTTTTGATGTCTTGTATAAGGCCATGATGGTATCTTTCAGAATGTCTATCATATGAATTTCCCTTATTATGAATCTATTAATTAATAGTTCATGTTGTTATTCGACTAGAAAAATTCCCGTGATTATGTTTTGTTGTGGAAATATTTACTCTGCTCATATTCCCACCATAATCTATTCATGTTTATTATCTTTAAAGACATGTATCAACAATTATTTCCCATGAATAGTGTTTTTGTTTATGATATATTTCATTTTATCATTTACCCATACTGAGCATTTGAGATCACCCATTTCTTATGTTTAATTTTCTATGGACCTGAAGAAGTTTATTATGAATGACTTTCAGTGATAAAATAATACTTGTGGATTATTTCAATAAAACATATATGTTGTATTAAATTTAAAGTTGTAATAATGAACTTTTGTATGTATCTAGATTTCGAAATTTAATAAACTATTCTTTCCTTTGGGTTAATACTTTATTGTAATTATGCCAGAAAGGCACCAACTCCAGAAAACTGGGGTCAGGTCTTTACACTAGTTCTGATGCCACATATTTCAGGAAATACACTACTCCTTTATATGACCACCTTGAAAGGATCCCTCAAAACAATAATTTCTTAGAATTTTTTTTACTGATATAGAATAGTCTAAACTATCTTAGTCGCATGTTACTTGATACTAAATATAGATATTCTTCTATCAAGAAAATATGCGTTGAACTAGTCTTTGTGCTGCTGAATCTACGGAATTATCTACACAACCGTAAGATAAATATGGTGTCCCATGTAGATCCACTGAATTATATTCCGATTCTACCTATGTTGAATAGACCTGTAGCTAAGTGAGAAGTACTCCAATGGCCTAATGGCCTTCATTTTTCATTGATTTTGATAATACCCCTTTCAAGGGGTGAGGTGGAACCCCTGCAAGGCCCGTATGTGTAAGTATTACATGGCCCATAGGACTTGGAGGAATTCATTGCCCGTAGGCTTCAAACATTACATAAAACCCAGACTAACTACTTGGAACTGCCCCTCCCTAGCATCATCATCGTGAAATATTCTCTCCACCTTTGCATGGAAGTTCAGCTATGCTTTATGATGCATGTATAGGCCTGTACCAATTTCAGGTGCAATACCCTCTCATCCTTGAAATCCGTTTAGCTTCCTCTATATTGAGTGCTACTTGCTCCACTTCCTTCTAAAGCATGTTCCTTGTAGGTTTTCCAGTTTTCATGTGCACTTAATGTGACCTGAAGGCCTTGAGGTGGCATGAATGCCCTACTTACCTAATGTTCTAGGTGGACCGAAGGCCTTAAAGGACTCATGGACCAAATGGATGGCCCAAAGGCCCAAACGAGGGGAATATTCCCGGCTACTATAGTTCCAAATTGTGCCTGCTACAATTCAATCTACTATACCTACTAAAATTTTGCACAGTTCCTTCTATAGTACATAATACAACAAGTGATACAGTACTATTATAATACCCGTAAATTAGCCTCCATAGAAAGCTATCAAGCATGTGGCATTATCATATTTTCTAGCCACTCATCCAGACCCTGTAGAGCAGCCTTTGGTCATGTTTTCCCAGATGAGGCCATCCTCTTATTGTATAAGACTACAACCATGTTGGCATATGCACATTGATGGCTATTACAAATGTTTCACTATTAGAGGTCTCAATGACCTCATATTCAATAGAGTTAGCATGGGTATCATCTTCATCACGCCAACATTTGGTTGGATTTATATTGTCATTATATTTTTCACAAGGCTTCACCAATAATTTGGTAGAGTATCATGCTCTCATCAATGGTCTTGAGCTAGCTTTCATTATTGTTGTTCCCCCCTTACATATGAAATGGGACACCAAGCTAGCAATCAAGCACATATGTCATATCTATTTCATCAGGAAGATGGGGCACATGCCCCATTTAGAGGGTACTAACCGGATGATGGACCCTTTTCCTTCTCGAATGGTGGTTACTCATGTCACTCGGTGACAGAATGGTCAATTTGATGCCTTTTCTAGAATAGATTCTTCTCTTGTAGAGCCTGATCATGTGGACTTGATCATCTATGTGGCACATTGAAGATTCATAACTCTCATCTCTTTGGATAAGGTCGATAACTAACAAGGAAGACATATTACCCCTACTGCATCCAAAATGTGACCTATAGGTCTAAAAAATGTATTAGAAGGGACCTATGCATGGAAAATTATTTTTTACAAGTACATACATCACAGTAACCTTCCATTAGATAGAGTCAAACACGAGGGAATCTATCAGTGTTCAGTGCAATTTACCCTCCAATGTGGTCCTAGCCTTCAAAAAATCCTCTAAAAATTTGGGTTTGATAGTTTTACCATCTTTTTAATTAAACATGATGAGATCCCCTGGGGTATGCATGAAGATCATGCCAATTCGAGTAGAGCTCATCAGGGAGGGTTAAATCTCTCTCATCAGATTTGAGGGTTGGGGTACATTTTTTCAACCTTGGTTCATGATTATACTCAGTTTGAAAAAAGGTGACTTGCGTTAGAGATCAATTTTATCACTTTGGATCCCCCATAGGATCCCCCCATAATACAAATTACTCATAGACTTTTTTTAGTATGGGGACTCGATGTTGTTGGACTATGCCCACCCGCAACATCTCAGCAGTGCTAGTTTATCTTGACAGTCATAGATATATTTACCTTGTTGGAAGAAGTGATACAACTTAACGAAGTCAAATACCCTTCTATTGTCAATTTCATGAGCTCTAACATTATTCACCTGTTCTAACTCCCTCACATCATTACAACTGATAAAAACACTATCATTCAAGAGGCTGAGATGAAAAAAACTATTCTCTATGTTCAGTATCTTGTCTAGCCACACTTATCCCTATCATGGACAAGAAAATAGGCATATTGAGTCATTCAACAAGACCATGTCTATTATTTTGTAGAATATAGTTGATTAGAAAAAAGAAAATTTGGCCAAAAAACACTCCATAACTCTCTAGGATTAATGGAAAACAACTTGCAATTCCACCAGAGTAACCCCATATTCCTTATTGTACGAAATAGAGGTAGTCCAGCAAATGAATATTTAGTTAC
Source organism: Viscum album (assembly GCA_963277665.1). Classification (NCBI taxonomy): domain Eukaryota; kingdom Viridiplantae; phylum Streptophyta; class Magnoliopsida; order Santalales; family Viscaceae; genus Viscum; species Viscum album. Next base: position 441,492,432 of record OY728155.1, on the reverse strand, counting down.
TGTCACTTCATATGACCTTTTATGGTAAAAAACAATAGAAAACATAGAATAAATATAGCTAGCTAATCTGGGGGCCATCGACAAGAATAGAATATGGGCCATATACTACATGGGGAGACACCCAAAAAAGAAATCCATATATTTCAACAAGAATGTATGTCTTTAATGTTTCCTCCAATGTGGCATGTTACTGAACCTATGGATGCCAATGATACCCAATAGAAATACACCATTGTTTTAGGCTAAATGGGCGGGTCCCTACACTGTTCATAAGGTGTACCCTAATGATTCATACTCATTGATCACCATTTATGGGGAGGATATCAATCCTCTCAGAGAAAAATTCCTACAATAGTACACCACATGAGGATCTCTCACCATCTCGCAAGACATTAAACTACTTTGTTTGGGCTTGAATATGTACAATTTCATATAATCATAATCCCACATGATGACAACCCACACTGATGTCACACGTTATGTTAAAATGTAAGCCCCATTTTCCTTCAGCATGTCCTTATGTCATTAAATTATCACTTTCATCCTTACTGCATGATGTTAATGTACATGAAATTTGAAAAAATATATATGTCTTCAAAGCTATCCTCATAGTATATATAGGAATGGAAAATCATGTTTTCCATTTGGTCTAGATTTATGTTCCATGTTTTTAGTCTTATGGCCTAAGGACCATTTTCAGAGCATGTGGTGTGATTTTCCTTATTGGTCCTCATTTTGATGGGTATATAATAGCTACACCATTTTTGTTCCTTAAGTGTACCTACCTTAATACAATCATTACCATGTGTCATAAAACTTCAAAACATTTCCATAAAAATGGGGGATGGTTTTACATCATAATGGGATATATAAGAACGCTCAAACATTTTGTATTCATGTCTAGACCATGTTTTTTTTTATTTTTTCCCAGCCCCTTGGCCTGAGCTCTCTCTTGGAAGTGTAAATGATGTGATTAGAAGACTTCTTTTGTACTCAATCACATCAAGATATTATTTCATGCCACCAACATTCCACTTTTTAGATACTTATACTTTTGTCCTTACCACATGACAATAAACGAGACGAAATCTTAGAACAACGTGCGACTGGATTCACTCCCTTTTAGGATACGTAGGAATATTTGGGAATTTTTTTCCACAGAGTCCAGAACCATGTTCCAAAAACCATTCTATATCCTATTGTATTATTTTACCTATTTTCTATCTAAGTATATTATATAGCGTATACATCAATTGTCCTCATTCACGTCAGATTTTCAATAGTCACATCATGTTCCATCATTGAGAGCCTTTGTCCCCCATTATTCCTTACCACATAATGCTAAACTGCAAGACATTTCCAGAAATATGTGTTGATTACTCATGCCCTTGTAGGATATAGAGGAATTCCCATATGCTTTGTCTTTGGGTCAAACCCTTGGTACCGAATATCTTATCATCATTCTTGCCTATCGACCTGATTGTCTTGGGACAACATGGTGTGTTGTGGACTTCTATTATCCTCGAACACATCAAAATTACAACTTCAATATCATGTATTCCCCATTATGAGTCTTACCCTTTACATTTTTTCTTACCGCATAATTTTAAAATTCATGGAATTTTCAAAATAACGTGGGGAATGATTGTTATCCATAAGGGATATGTAAAAACACCTGAACATTTAGTCTTCGAGCCCATCCCAAGGTCCCTTGATCTTTTATTCCTTCAAGATTTACTTTATGGTCTGAGCTATATGATGATAAACTACTATCTTATTCATCCTAATTGATGATAAACTACAATGAACTTCCTGTAAGATGTTAAACTAGTTGGTACTCAGTCGTAGTCCCCTTCATTCAGCCCTTTGTCATGATTCCTCTCTTGAGTATGTGTATTGTAGTGTGGAATTTTATTTTCCTCATTCACATCTGGTTTATTTAACCACACCAGGAGAATACTCATTGATACATCATTCATAACTACCATTATAACTACATGACATTAAAATGCATGATAATTCCATATCTATATGTGTATTGATTCCTTTTCTTGCTAGATGTGTAGGTCTGTCTGGACATCTGTCCTTAGGTCTAGCCTCAAGTATATCTACCTATTTTGTTTCTTACCCCTAATAATACTCTAGAGTCACATTATCATAATCAAACCCCTTCATCTAAATTCCCTAAGTAGTGTTCTCATATGCATCATGTTATGAGACATAAACTATTGAATTATCTATGGAAAATCTCTAATTCCACCACAACACTTTTTGTTCCCTTTATTGGGTCTCTATAATATATCATATCAAAAAATCCCCCCAAATAGTATGGATACTTAGATGAATGGTTGGCCCACCATTCTGGGACAACATGCCGAAGGATTCACAATGACATCTTGAGATAGTTTCAGCCCTTGTTTCGTATATGATCAATGACCAAACCTTAGTTTTTCCCATCTCATGCTACACAATATATATGTTATTTTTCTAATATGTTCAGTATTCATCCTACATATCAATTTCATTCCATATTTTGTCCCAAATATTTTTCTATTAATTCACATTATATCTCACATAATTTTATACATATTGTACTTCAATTATCTTAGTGTCATCCCTCTATTAACCTTTACATGTTGAGCAGGAAAACCAATGATGCATGGTTTCCCTTGACCACACACCTCTATTACCCTTTCGTGTGGTCAAGTGTAGAGTAAAGAACTTTTCCACACGGTTTTCCACCACTGAGCATGGCTAACATGGACTTATGGGTCCTTGAAAAGTTTTAAACATTAATGGAAGAGTCACACATCATTTGGTACAAACTTTATGACAGCAATCTAGGAGTTCAAGTCGTGATGTCTAGGTATCAAGTCTTTAAAATTTTACAATGTTCTCACCTGAATTAATAATATACTGCGGACCTCATACGTCCTCATTCCCATCATATTCCTTCATGGAACCACATAGTAGGTTTCATCTTTACTGAGATGCTTCTTATGGTCTGAAATTTATTACCCTAAACTATGAAATGGAGTTTCCAACGTCACATGACATTAAATTTCATTTTGAGATCAGTATTTTTGGTTTATAAGGATATCACCCCATTGAGTTTTTCCCATTTTCTACAACATACTTTATGAAATAATAGTGTATTTACTCCTACCATTGCGGTATATATAGGGATACATGGAAACTATTTTCCTTGGTTGAGCCACGGAGTAACACATTCACCCTTTCTAGCTACTATCAGATTGGGTTTCCCATAGAAGATGTGTAGGGCGTGGTAGGAAATTTTTGATAAATAATTCAAATAATTCCTATTTAGAACACCCCAAATTTCTTTTATATCATGACTTCATGACAATAACTTTTGTGACTTCATTGTCCACACCACTTGATATTAAACCGCACTGATGTGTCCCACATCCATGAAAATATACTAGGACCCATTTCACCATACTCTACAAACATAATCTTAAATATCCAAGTCTGATCGACATAATAACCAAACTACTCACATCAACCATATAGATCCTGATCATTGAGGGAGGTTCTAATTCTTCCTTCATATGTTCCTTAACAACGTACTTGAATCTACTGTGATACATGACCCGTAGCCTAAGATTCCACATAGACACATTCTTACCTTCACTTCCAAGCTTCATATGTCACTTTATTTGTGCCACTAAAATCATTCAAATATAAATGGAACTCCATGTGGCATTTATTATTAGACATAAGGCACACCTACCATTTTAGGGAAATATTCTAGTTGATCTTGAATGGAATCTTGAGACAGATTCCATTTGAGATTCGAATATGGCCAGCATCTAACTCTCAGTTCCTTCACCCCATCTCATGCTACATGATATGATGATTTGTTTTGAATATGGTTAGAATTCATCCTCTTTATTTATCACTTTACCTATTTCACCCCATTACCGTTCTCTTTGATTCACACTCATCCTTCCCATTAATGATCTTGTGGATTTCCAATGCCCATGGTGGTGTCCCATCACTAATTTTTATACGTTTATTTGGATTGCTGGACTGGTTAAATTATCCCACGCATCACTTTCCTTCATATTATTTTCACTCACATGATATGGGTAATTCCCGATATCACTCATTATTTTCCTCACCGAGTATGGGTCATCTGGACATAGGATTCCGTGTCTGGTTATACCCACATACAAAAGTTTTTATACCTTATGGTATAATTTCTAGGACCTTAAAATATGCACTCATTATGTCCAAGGGATATGATGTTAACCCATTATTCCTCTTCCCCCATGATATTAAATTATTGTGTCCATGACATTTGAAATTAAAATTCATTGGCCCATCTTATCATACGTCTTTATACTACAACACCATCATCTGTGACACATGAATAAAATGGGACCACATTATGGTGTTCTCACTTGACATGAAATCACCATTGAAACTGGTAACTACCCTAAAAATTATCAATACCTAAACTAGGATTGATTCCTTTATGGACAACCAAAATTTTATTCCTGGGCTGGTTGCTCCAAAAAAACAAAAAAGAACGAACAAGAAATATCAAATGCCTATTTTCAATAGGCATGGATAAACCCTGGATGACATCGTTTCCCCTGGCATTTTTACCTTATCCTGACATCATTTAGAACTATGTGTGGATTGATTCGTTCCCTCTTAGGATGCATAGTGACACCAAGATCATCGATCTTCGGTTCAACATAGGTATTGGTTCCCATTTTCATCATCTACAATTTGACATTAAACTATAAACATACCCAAAACAAATTCATGATAACATATGATAATGACTGGATGCTTCAGCTTCCCCCCTACCAAAGGGAATTTCCTCTTTCAGTGTTAATATTTAATCACACTATTCTTTAAGAATGGTTGTCAAAATTATTCCCTTCTTTATGGGATACGAAGTGATGCCCAAAATGTTTTTCTTCAGGAATAGCCTCATGTTTATTAACCCTCATAACCCATTCTCCCCAATTATGTTCCAAAATATATGAAATTAAACTAGGGTCCCATAGTATATGTAACATGAATTTAATCTATTATCCACGTCCAAGGATTATGACCTTTCAACAGTGTGCAACGTCATGGTAATATGACATTAATCTATTCTATCACCATCCTCACCATATGATGTTAAAATATATATTTATCTACTTCATATGAGGGGAATTTTTGTTCCTCATCAGAGATGCCATGTATGGAAGTAAGTTCAATCTTGGAGTAGACTAATGAAGTCATCCATTGTTCTATCGACCTGGTGGTGTAATATCAATGTGGCTGGACCCCCCCCCCCCCCAGAACAACATATCACTCCATATCCAGTCTTTTCGTAACCTCAATTTTGATCCTCACCCTCTTTCACATCCAATTAAAGACCCTAATAGTAAGTATTATCGACCCTAAGGCTCCCCTAACATCCTGGGATAATGTTGTAGAAGACGTCAAATGAAATTTAGAGTTTGGCCCAATGTTTTGAAAAATTTATATGGTTGGAACTTATTTGTTTGACCCCATTATTTGCTGACAATATATGGATGGTGTGTATTGAACATGTGTAACTGTTAACCTCCTTCATCATGGCCTCTCCTTCTATATATAGAATTATTGGGGTCATGATTCCCATTTCTCATTCCTATTTTATTGGATTGCTTCTAATACCCATAAAATTAGCTTGCTCATGTATTATATCATGTTCGGAAAGGAATTTGGTTTCTTTTGAGATCCATAACTTCTATTCAAAACCCTTCTCTCATCTTGGATATTCAGTGTAGTCAGATGAAAATATAGGACTCTGAGTATTTGATATCTGGATGATGCTCTCATAGAAAAAAATATAACCATGTGTTTATCCAATGTTTTTCAAACAATAAATGACCAGTGTGTGATTGGGAATTGATATTTGATTGAGTCATTGTTATAATTGATACAGAGATAATAGATGAAATACTAAAATATAAAATTCGTGCATGCAGTTCAAAATTAAAAAATGTGGAAAAATGTTTCATGAGTTTGGCCAAAATACATCCCTTATGGATCAACAACTTCAATGGTCTTCTTTAGTTCAACCACTTTATGGTGTGTATCCTCTAATGTTATTTCTTAATCTATAAGCTCTCTTTCATCATCAGAAGCTATGTAGATAATCTTGTTAGGCAAAATACTAATTTGTTCATGTTCTACCCGAATATCCTCTATCTAATAGCTCGCATGCACTATCTTCACATAGGCTTCAACTACCTATGATTTCAATATTCAATGATCCTGGATTGGTTCTTCTTGAATGTGGCATGATGGTTGGCTTGCATGTCGAGATATCATATTTCTTTCTTAGCCTCATCGAGATTATAAATATTCATATATTCCTTCCAAAACTCGGAGGCTTCTACATGTTAGATGCCTTACTATATCTTTGAAAAATGATCATCACGGATCATCATGTTGATATGGAAAGCATCCACCCCTTTAGCGTAGAGAATGTTAATCCATGTTCGATGTGATCACATTCAACTCATACATTCCTCCTATGGTTTCCCGAGGCAATGTTTGATACATTTCCCTGCCTTGTACCATGTAATGTGACTTTCCTCAGCCGCTTTTGGGTCAGAATCATCCAATTATTAAGGATAAATGCGTAGTTATTTGATAATGATAGAAAGAATTTTGGTAGAAGGGTCCTCCTCTTGAATGTTTCCTAATGGATTGAGATCTATTCCATAAGGGAAAACCACCTCACTGATTTATTCTTCATCATTACTAACCTCATAAAATTAATGCTCCACTTTAGAAATAACATATCTTCTGGCCAGAACATCCTTCCCAACATATGCCAAGTCTAGATAAGTTTGAATTGATGGTTCTACACAAATAGGAACAATCACGGGTGGATCCCCTACTGATGTCTCATACATTATGGTTTTTCAAGCCTCTAGTCTTGTGATAACAACATAGGGAATGAATAATTCAGTTAGCTATGTTCTAAAACAATGGATATGGTTCTATAAATAGTATGACTTACTATAGCTAAGCATAGCAGGGTCTTGTTCTACAGTCACTATAGAATCTTCCACCAAGGGAGAACCCTCCAAATATTTCAACTCAATAAATGGCACCAGATCATTCTAGACAGTGGTAACAACACGAGTCTTTGAGTTCATCACTTTAGACCCTCTTGTTGTTTCACTACTGACTGCTTCAGCCATGAATGGTCCACTACCTTTACAAACCCTATATACAGGTTTACTGGGACGTCCATCCATGTACATTAGTATATTTTCACCCCTACTATGGGAAAATCCTAATCACCACTATCAATGTGTACCTAAATGGATAATATTGTTTTTACTAGATTGAGTTTTTTGAACGATATGGAATCAGGAATGATCGGATTTAGTTCATACCCCATGATTTTTATTTACATCCACATTAGAGCCTAAAATTTCTTTACACTCATGTGGGATTCATTGATGAGATGATGTGTGATGAGGTCCCCTACCTTTATAACCCATTACATCTACCTCATCTTCTTCATCTTCACACTCCCCATCCACCTCTTCATCTTTTTCATATTCATCATCATTCTCAAGTGTCATCTCTTACTGGTCATGCTCTTTTCCAAGAATCACATTCACCGATAGATGTGGTTCTTCATACACCCCCTATTGGCATAAAGAAACAACCATGGATTTCATATACCTGTGTCGGTGATGAAAATCCACCTTTCTCACAACTGGAATATTCCCAATTTGTAGAAGGTCATGTCCAGTGCGCACCATTTGTTTCCACATGTCATTTGAACTTAGCATTTGTCATAGTGTTTTTTAGGAAGAACATAAGGGTGAGAAACTGGCATCATAGGATGGATATAAGAGGTACCTTAGTTTCATACTAGGTTGTTCCCTAGTCATTTGATGTGGTTGCCTATGATGCCACCCTTATTCAGAGGGTGGAGGAGAAACCACACCACGGGATGCTCCTACGTTAGAGGATCCATCTTATGTCATCCCAGCATCCTATCTCACCTCTGGTCTCACATCCCCAATAGCACCTTGCCTTATATGTCACCATATAGGCTCCATTCTATCCTCCTTGATTATTTTGAACATGTTTCAACAAAATCAGATCATTATACGCCACCACCCAGGGGTAATAATATTGTGTTGAAAGGAATGTGTCACCATTAATCGGTGGGAGGAAGGTAATTACATCAAAAAATCTATAGTAAGTGAACATGATCACGATCTGGAGAAGGATACAAAGATAATGGTCCTCCCTTAATTTCATATACACATTCTTCATCATGCACTGCATGCACCCAAGCTTCATTTCAAATCATAATGGCACATAGGGGTTGCAAAAAATTTCCCATCTATCCAGGCTACCCGCACACTGCCCTTAATACTCTACAAATATTCCCTCTTCATCAGTGGGCCTAACCCATCATCCTCCATATGGCCAATTGGTGTTAGAAATGGGTGTATGATTATGTATACATAATTGTTGATTGTGAGCTTAATCCTCTCATTCTTAAGATTTAGAGGAAAAACATGATGATATTCAATATATATGGTCACATACCATCTCCTAGTAGATATCCTGCATTCATGAAATCATACTGCCATAATGATCATCAAAAAAGTCATAAAAAATTGTAAAAAGGGTTGTAGATTCTCTGAGGCATACACCCTCTTGAAATGCAAAATATTATGTTCTACAGTCCGACCAACAATCGCACACCCGAAATTGATCATAGGACAATCTTCCATGATCCCGACCATAATTAATATCTCTAATAGAACCCCCATCCACAAATGAATTAGTATAAACAACCATCCCATCAAGAAGGATGTGAGGAACCCAACATATCGAACATTCAGGTCTCGATATTCATTCACGTTGAAGCCCCATGATTTGTATTGGCTGGATTCCATGATCACCTATTATGATCTGACCTTTCCGCTTTGCGTTGTGTTTATTCACTGTTTCCCCTAACCTAGCATCCTTACCTCCTTATCCTGTATGAAAAAAACAAAACCTAAAGGATAATATATATACTTCATGATGTGCTTGATCTAAAAACTCTCCATCACAATGTCTATCAAATTCCATGTTAGTATTGGGGATCACATCCTATCCCCCATGAAGATATCCGTCGGTAAGAACTCGTCATAATGGTACTCTTCTAGGGAATACCTCTGATGCAACATATTTTCCAACGACTAATTCTATATTCCCCACGGTCGGGGTGGAAAGTGTTTGTGTTAGGGACCGGCGACTGAATAACTCTACTACCAGGTCTTTATAATAGTAGAAATTGAATTTTGATATCCCCACAACCCCAAAATGAAAGATGTGTTGAAGCTCCACCTCGAACTCCTCATATTACTTGCTTACCCAGTAATCCCATTACCACTCACTAGTACTGTTTTCCTATAACCTCATGTCATAGTCTTGAAACAATTCCTTGGTCTCATCAGTTACACACCACCAATAAGTTCATGCATAGATTGCAGGGAAATATTTAGAAACTAGTTAAACCCTTGTAACTTTCCACGTTATCCGTTTGATGACATAAATGGAAATATCCCTGGCTTCCCTGGAAGGATGACTATAGTTCGTAATGTTGAAACATAGATGGTCATCCTCACGCGTCACCCGTGGCCGAGGTGAGTCAATCTCAATGCCTTGACTGAAAACCTCATCTAGGATGCTGAAGTTCCATAGTGGAAGATTATTGCTTAGGAAATAATCCTTTTGGGCATGCATCATCATACCTATAAGAATATGATGGTCTGATAAAACAAATCTTGCAAGAATAAATTGAGGGTTTATATCAATTTCATCCCTCCATAAAGTATAAGAATCCTCCGAAACCTCCCTCTCATCTCTGATATTTTTTTCGACAAAATTTTAGCATCATGGAAAAAATATTTTTTAAAAAAAGATAGGTGTTTGGTGTGCTAGATAGAAATCTATGTGCAATATTGAAGAAATCCGCATAGGAATCATGCAATTTCTGAAGTGTTCACAATCTTGCAGTTGCACGTAAGGCACTAACTACATTTGAGATCATTGGTATAGACTGAGGAAACATTCATGAACAATAGATGATTTCATGTCATACGGAGCGTCAATTTATATTATATGGCCCCCTGTTAGTGTATTTGTAGGTTCAGGTAGGGCCTTTCGTATGAACAAATGGCTTCATCCAGGCCAGGTCATCTATTTTTGCATGCACCACCAGAAATCATTAAATTCTCTTAAGTGTTACCCTAAAAACCCGAAATTTTATTTTCCTTTTACGTCTAATTTCGATGGGTCCTTTTATGGTGACAAATTATTCATAAAGCCACTGATTGGCCTATTTAATCTATCAAATGGAATATTTAATTTCATTGGAAAACCCATCAAATCCCAAGGGATTTGCGTATAATAATTAGGGACTACATACAAGAATGAAATGTGTGTTGAATGCTCTAACATGAATGAGATGACATGAATGGGGATATTTCTCTCCAAGATCTCTATAATGACCATGCCTGATGTGAAAAATAATCCAATTCAATGAACAATAATGAATTCTACAAAGAAACATCTTGTACGCTTGATATGACATCAAATGGCTTCTTGCCCGCAGCCAACCCTAGATTCCACCACCATGATTATCACATATAAATAAATAAGTACCCGACAACCTCATAGAAATGTTTTGGAAGTTGAACCATCCCTCATGTTCTAGTAATATGACCACTTCTTTGATCACTCAAAATTTACCATGTCATGGTACTGGATCATGCACGACACATCTCTCGTGGGTCCCCATTCAGGTGGTCCCACTAGGTCATGTCCCTCAACCATTTCTATTTTTACCAGGTATTGTGTGAACCAAACATCCTTCTTGTACACAAGACTTACCCTTGGGAAAATATCTTGTGCTTGGAAATGTTCCCGTCATGTGCTTGGTTCCACACAGGTGTGCATCGATTGGCTCTACATGAAAGGCTCCAATATTCAGTTCACCCTTTCCAATATGATAAATGAGTTGTATTCTTTCAGAAGAACCACGTTTGATCCCCCCTTATAGAAAACATCCCCATCTTATGCTCACCTCTTCTAGGTGGCCCTCCCAGATTATGTGCAGTGATTTCCAGGGTCCACGAGTGATGATCCATGTTGTGTTTCCATACCTCATGATTCCATTCATTGGTATGCTGAAAATTTTTTCTTATTTTTATAGCTATGATAACATCGATACATTTATCGACCACTCCTACACCTCAATATGACATAGAATTTATTTTTCCTTCCCCTACCGCACAACAGGTTGGGACAAGTCATGTATGTCCATGGGCTAAGGTGTGAGTCCTCATCGTTCGAGCATCAGGATGTCAAACTGCGTATCATTGCTCATCCTCAACAAATGACGTTAAACTGTGATAACCGAATGTGTGACAGTTTTAAGAGGACCAGTAAGGGGATGGTTATAAGATCCCTTTCACATCCCTCATTTTTAATTAGCCTTCTCTTTTACATTGTGCTTTTTCTCTATGTGTATCTCGGGTAGTCTCTACATAATCCTTGACAGACCTAGATAGGGTGTTCCCCATAATATGGCCATATCATCCTCATAAATGATGTTAGTATCCTCAGGATTCCCTCCAAGAGTATGTCCCATTCTTCACCATTCCTTATGTCTACATTATTCATGGGACAATCATCAAATCCGCCACTACCTCTTGTTTCATATAACTAACATGACTCAAAAGTGCATAGGGGAAGTAGATATCATTATATTCTCTCTGGCATAAAAACCATGTAGATGTACCAAGCCCTCAGTTATGCATGTTGTTAAACTATTTACCTCATCTAAATATGTGGACTTTTATCCTGTCCTTGAAATAAGATACGTAGGAATCCCCTTCAAGGTTCAATCCCATCATTCCCCAAAATCCATTTATCTGGAATACATCACATGGATTCATTCCTCTTGTAGAGTTGTAAATTTTTTTAGAAGAATATCCATATATTTACAGAAATGAAATGATCATCAAACAATAAAACAAGTAAACCTAAAACTATGTAAATAATGAATGTTTGTTAATATATAGATTATTGGATGTCATAAAATAATCACATAAGGTATTCCAAATAATAATATTTTTTAAACGAGATAATAATTTTATTTAAACAATTCTAACAGTGGTTAACTTTTGCACCACTAAAGGGAACATTGAGATATGTGGTTTCCCTCCTCAATTTCACTTTTTTAAGATGTAATCCTTAATCACCCATTGTTGTTTTATACCATGTACATAATATCTATTGAAATATAATATAATTATTGTCATTATCCTAACATTATTAAATGTTTATTTTTATAATTAGTACTCTTATGGAGAATTTGATTTGACAGATTACAAATTGGTAATGTAATTCTTATCCCAATTTACATTCTTTTGGATAAAATTATACATCCTTTATTATGTAATATTATGATTATTTGGGAAATTAATCTTGAATATATTTTTTTATATTTAAAATACTATTATGTTTATTTACATAACATAAATATATTCTGTTTAGTTGGTTAATTCTCACTTCAATGATATGATATTTATAATGGACATTCTTTTTTAAAAATAGTCTCTCTATAGTTTCCCTTAAACGAATCATCTTCTTCATTATATGTGTTTTAAAAATTGTTTCAATTTTTTTTACTATTCAACTATGATTTTTGATGTAATTGTTTCTAATTTTTGACCTTAATTTATTTAATGTTCAATTTCATTATATTGGAAACAATGTTCTTTGATAATTTTTTTAAAATAATATTGATGGAATTTTTTTTAACTTATAAATAATGAGAGTATTTTCTTGTCATCATTATGCCTTAATTTATTAAATATTACCTCACAAACATTCATGGTTATATATAATTGAAATGTTTTATTTAAAAATTTCACAACATTTTAAACATAAGTGATTTTGCATGTTAGAAATGATATTTTCTGTAATAATTTTACAATTATATCATTAAATTATTTTCATATATGTCATAATCATTTGTTAAATAATGTTCATAATTTATTTTTATATATTATGATACAATTTAACCTATTGTATTATATTTTTTTGATTATTTGGACTGATTATGTACAAATTTTGAACTATTTACTATATTTCTATAGAATTTTTATGATTATGTTTATTGAATTAGAAAAGTATTTAAATTTCGTATGGTATTTTAAATAAAACAATTTGGGTTGATTTTGGATAACCAATTTCGTATGAGGAATTCATTGGACAAAGTAAATGAGGTGAGGGGCCTATTATTTCCTCTCGATTCATCAATTGGACTCATGAGACAAATGAGACTAGGTTTGGTTCATCCCATACCCAGTTATATTGAGTTCTAGGTTGAGGCCTTGATTGTATATTTTAGATGTTAATAATTATGAATTACCTCATTATGTGATTTGTTATTTATAACAAATGATTTTATTCGACTAGTTTAATATCCATGGGTCTGTTTAATTCAAAATATATTATTTATATGGAATTATTTGATCATATTTTATTCCTATAATATTATGTTCATGTTTATATTTAAAAGTCATTTTTTTAGTTTTTAAATATTATTTATTGATTAGGATTATTTACGGAATCTTTTTATGTATCCTTACCCTTACTGAGAATCTATGCTCAATCCTTTCCTTTGTTTTATTTTTCCCAAGGATACCCGGATGTGATTTTAGATTGACAATACATGATTGTGCTAAGTGTATAATAGTGCTCTCAATGAAACTAATGTGTTTATTTTTTGTTTGAATTGTAATTTTAGTTTTGTTTATATGTATTCTTTTGAAACACTACACAAACATTCATTACTTTTGTATGTGATTGCTTATATCTATTTACAGTTAAATATATTAATGCATTGGTTGTAGGATACAATAGTGAGGGTCATTAAAATCGTTCACTCTCAAGTGAAATATATGCTAAGAAGAAATTATGATTGGTTTTATATTCATGATTTCAAATTATGAGTGGTTTATCATTATCAGGTACGAGTGCATGGAATTATACTTTTATCTAATGTACTTATTAAATCATTATAATTCATGAGATTTTTTGTTTTTGGATATTGTAACAACACGAGAATTTATGAGAAATATTCTTTTGAATTTCCTTTATGTCTTTTGTTGAACGCTACACCAAGATTATCTTGCGCTATACGCAACACCGTATTAGCTTGCAATATACGCAACACTATTCTTGGCTCGTGTTACACACAATTTCAAGTTCTTTTTGTGGAAATTATTTTACGCAACATTAAGTATAGATTTTGTTTAATGTATAAATGTAATAAGTTTTGATAATGTTATACACAACATTGAGTATATATATATTCAATGTATAAATGAAATATGGTTGGATTTTATTATACACAACAAAAAGGAGTCTTGCACTACATGCAACCCTAACTAGGATTACATTACACACAATCATGAACTTCCTCGATAGCATGTGTAGTATGGAATACCGAGTTTCACTAAACAACGATATGCTATTAAAATATTATTAAAACTAGCCGTTATGAATAGTAATACCCACTTTTTAAAATTTTGTAAATTTTTTCATTCAAAATGGGATTCATTTTTGGATTCGGAGTATCAAAATTAGCCTAGGGTAAAATTTTGGTATTTTTCTGAAAACATTCCATTTTTGATGAATAGTGAAAACACTAGGTTACTATTTAAAAACCGACTTTTTATTTAATTAATTATTTATTTTATTTAAATTTATTTTAGGTCAAAATTGATACATAACACATATATAAGTTCAATATAAGTCATTTGAGTAATTTTATAATAATTATATATATATATAAATTTTATTGAACTTTTCACCGTCTTTTACCCGCCTCCTAGCAGAATTTGAAAATTTACATAAAACATAATTTTACCGCTTCTGTGAGTGGAATTTAGAAAATCTAAGAGACCTGGTTAATATCAAGGACAAAAATGTGGTTCAATGAGATGAAAATAATTTATGGTGAATAGTAACTTTTTATTTTTTTTACCACGGTTAAAAGTAAATAGGGTAATTAAGGGTAAAAATGATATTATTATTACCCGAAAACATATCCTAATTCTATTTGATATGCTTAAATCTACCAGAAACAACCTTAGGAATAACATATGACCATTTAGGCCCACTTGGATTAGATTAGAACATTTAATATTATTTTATTTAAAGAATAGATAAAGTAGTTAAAATTAATGTTTAATAACTAAGAAATTTTTAATATAGGGTTATACATAAGATACATTCGCCTATAAATATTCATTATAAAGATAAAAAGATTTCCTACATAATGGTATTTTAGTTATAATTTTTAGACATTAAATACATTAATTAATTTATGACACAATGATGATGCAATAATTATCTTATTAATGAAATATTGACATAATTGATGTTATAAATACCCAAATAAATATAATTTGAGACTTTTTATGAATTAAAATAATTTTCTAGGTTAATATGACATACTAGTATTAATTTAATTAAATTTTTTCGAAATAATAATTCTGATATTATTTTCACAAAAATCAATTACCAAATAGTGTCAAAATTGACATAAAATAGTTTTTAAAACAAATATTATATTATTAATTTTTATTTTATTCCTAAAAATCTATGTTTCAGAAAAATTAATTATATAAGGTTATATATATTAATAATAAACAACTTGAGATTATTTTGGCTTGTTATAGTAAATTTATTAACCTTATAGTGTAAGAAAACAAGAAGACACGATAAAAGTAAAATTATTTAACATAAAGTTAAATCTAAATGATAAGGTTAAAATTGTAACCTAAACTTGTATAAAATCTATTGGTTGAGATTATTTATACCCATACCCAATTTATATTCTAAATAAATCAATTTGGACCTATTATAAACCGAATATGACTTTATTATAAAATAATATTTTGAGTTTTTCCAAAGGTTCCCCTCACCTCCCTTATAAAAAGGGAACCCCTTCCCTCTTCTCTTAAAACCCTTTTGAGCCTTGAAGCTCGGCCATACCCTGCCCATGTCTCTTATAAACTTCCATAGAAACATTCTGGTGGTTCCAATCTTCTCAAAAGACCAACTCTACTTCCTTAAGATAAGGATTAAAGGAGGTGCGTCGAAGAAGAGGTAATCTCTTCTTTCGATTATCTCAAGTTTCATTCTTCTTCAACTTCTTCTTATTTAGTTGTTTCATTATAAAGTAATAAAATATGTATCACTCATATACTGATATGTTATTATGAATATTAAACAACCCTATTTCACCGTCTATCCATCCTACGGAAAACAAAATAACCACGCGTGCGTACGTACGGAATATCGTCTCCACGCCATGGTGTAATCAGTTTTTCGACCACCACCTTACATGTATGGGTATAATTGTGTAAATAAATAACTATATATGGTTATTTTAATGTGATATTGATTCTGTAATATTATACATACACTTCAATACAATTCCATGATCATGGGAATGATATAATCGCTCGTGCGTACGTACGGACTACCGTCTCCACAAACACGATGAGATTCATTTTCCATGATTAGCCATTGAAGAATAATTATAAGGTATATATAATGAATAATAATGAAATATATGACATAATGGAGCTACTAGATTTATGTATACATATACATACATATATATATATATATATGTCATCTACTTACATCCATTCTAGTCAATAAATAAAGGAAAACATCATTCATGCATACGTATGGCCTACCGTCTCCATGAATGGTGTGTTTCATTTCATTTATATATCTATTATATATATATATATACTGAATATATATGATATATAAATAATGTTTTACATTCTAGATGTAAGTAAATCAGGATATAAGTAATAATAATATCAAGAACAACAAGTCCAAACACGTACGATAAATTAAACAATTTTACCCAAAACACAACTTTAACATGGAATTGACAAATGAACGGGTAATATAAATAGTCAAGAAATATCCATTTGTTTTATATGGATTATGTGATGATTGGATATTGTTTATGAAACCCATTTTATTCTTTGAGTTATGATGAACGTTTCAAGTTTATTTTGGGGCACAAGTAAGAATAATTTTATTATGAGATGGGTGGCTCCTATATCTCCCTCCAATGCATTGGGTAAAGATTTATATCTCATGAGATAGACATGGCTGGAATGGTAAGTTAATCCTATTCAGTGATACAGGATTGGAACGAGGAGTGAACTTGATTCAGAAAGGGATATTTTCCACTAAGATGGCCTTGGCAGCAATGCCTTGTCAACTATGGAAATCATATCAAGTGATTAATGGTTTTCACATTTACATGTTTAATTACCATGCTATTTTATCGTGATTGATGTTCCATTATAATCTATGCCTTTTGTACTTCCAAGATTTATGTCATTGCTCATGATTTTGATGTTTACATTTTATGGTCATGTTTGTTATATTTAAATGTTTATGGATTGTTTTATGTTCTCTATGATTACCCTTACTGAGAATTTGAGCTCACCCTTTATATGTTTTCCTTTCCCCATGATTTAAAGAAAGGTTTTAAGTAAGAAAAAAATGGGAACATATTTATGGGAGATGTTGAAGATCTATCACCACGATTAGAAGATTATTTTTCTGAGTTTCCAAAGAATCTAAACTACTACGCTCCTTGTGCGTCTATTATCGTTATGTATCAATTATTCCGAAAAACTAATGTAATTTCCATGTACCTCAAGCTTTGGGTATCTACAGTTGGTATAAAAGGAAAGGTTTAGTTAACCTTTGGAAACTAGGATGTGAAAACTTTAGAGAGATCCCTAGAGATATTTCTAATGTATGTCTAGGGATGTCCCTAAGGTTAAGTATAAGTATAGGTTATAGTCCTAGAATTATGATAACGATCATGAATAACCTAGGATTAAACCTATGATGTTATAGATTGAAAGTACTCCCCTTGATTATGTTTTTTTTCTAGTATGATTTATGCCTCTCACACAATTCTTTTTGGGTTTTAGAAAATGGATGGAAACCAGAAGATTCATGTTACTGAAGAATATGATAGACAATGGAATATTATTATTCATGATAAAGCAAATGAAATGGGATTTGGAAGGCAAAACATCATTATTATGCCTAATCAGCAATCTCATAATACGATCAATAATCTCAACTTTGGAATGTTTCCTCACTCAGCTAATAAGAAAAAGATGGAGTTTCATGATGATCATAGAGGAAAGAAAGTTCAATTTCCCTCATGTAAATCATGTGGGAAGAGGCATTAAGGAGAATGTTTCAAAGGAACTGGAAGATTCTTTGGGTGCGGAAAAGAAGGACACAAATCCAGTAAGTGCAAAGAAAAAAGTTCAGTTAACACCATGGAAAAGGATAATGGTATTGCTATGACATCAAAAATGATTAGATATTTTAAATGTGGAATGTATGGGCATTATGCAAACCAATTCCCTAAGGGAAAATCTCATGAAGATAATCAGCATGGTCATATGGGTAGTATTTATGTGGATGATGATGAGGAGACTACAAATGACATATGAGATGAATGAAGTGTTGAAGCTTGGTCAATGGTTTAAGAAGGTTGTGTAATGATTGTATGTTTATCAAGAGTTATGTTGTATAGGTAATTTAATGGTACTATGGAATAAAGAAACATATAAGGATTGTTACACTATTGTTTTTTCTAAAGTATTTTAATGTATATGTTGAATGGTACTGGTAACCATGAAAGGTCATTCAGATATTTTTTGAAAGAAGATGATATGAACATAATGAATGGATAAGGAGGAAATAATATGTTTGACATTATTCATGAGGTCATGATTGATATAATTACTAAGTGATATCATGGTTTGAGTATATAGAATTTTGAGGATTTTGGTATGTTGAAAGTGTTAACTTTTAACTGCATTCATGTTTTCACTAAGGTTCAATGGGTATTAATTTTTCAAGAGAATACATGATTAAGGCCTTCAAATGCTGGGAATGTGACCAAAAAGACATATATTATGATATATGAGGATCAACTATGGTATTAACATGCTTGTTATATGAACTCTCTGGTAATCGTTTTCACTATAATATGAGATTGGACAATAATATTTTGGATAAGCCTAAATATTGGAATGGATAATGTTAGACATAAGTTAGTATTGTTTAAGTCTATAACATTTTTGATATTATTGATGGAATGTTATAATAATGTATTTTTTGAAAAAAGGACAACCTGAAGTATGGGCGACAACCCGTCACGTCGGACAAGGCTGTGGGAATCGAACCCACAACTGAAGTGAAACATGCCTTTATTTCCTACCACTGGCCTACAGGAAGTCCCTGGTTAGTAGAAACTAGTTTTATTTTATTATGCAGGATGATAGATGAAGTATAAGTCCATTTTGGAACCATATCTAATAAATCTCACCATAGATTGACTTATGAATATAACTTTTTCTAACTTATGTTTGAGACAGATGGAATGACCAATCATTCTATCGCATGATCTACTAAAACTTCGCGAAAGAGAAACTCATCTTCATTTCTTAAAGAGATGAAGTGGGAATTGTTCATGGCATGAACAATGGTAAGATTATACAAAAATTAAATAAGTATTTCTTCTAATTCAAAATAATCAACTTTAGGGAAATGATCTTGAAAACCAAAAATGTTGTCCTAGTGCCCTTATATCCAATGAATCAGATGGTACCCTAGATCATCGCAAATTCATGGCTTTTTGATTGTTGGCTTTATCATATCCATGTCCCCTACCACTCTCCATCATAACATGATGGTTATACTTTTCTTCCATATCCATATTTTCACCTATTTTATCCTATGTGGAAACCCAGTGATTAGTTAAATTGGGTAACCGTTACGTTTTGTACTTTAGTTTTTAAAGTTATGTTTTGGTATTCCATTTTATGATGTGGGTTCCAATTAAAGAAACTTTCATGTAGAAAACCATTTATAACCCCGCCAAATTTTGAGGGAAAAATTAATTTAAAGGGGGTAGAATGAAACAACGCAAGATTTAATGAGAATTATTCTTTTTAATTTCTTTGATGTCTTTGGTTGTATGCTACAACAAGATTATCTTGCACTATATGTAACACCGTATTAGCTTGAAATATATGGAACACTATTCTTGGCTCGTGTTACACACAATTTCATGTTCGTTTTGTGGAAATTATTTTATGCAATATCAAGTATAGATTTTTTTTAATGGATAAATGAAATAAGTTTTGATTATGTTATATGAAACATTGAGTGTATATATATATATATATATTCAATGTATAAATGAAATATGGTTGGATTCTGTTATATGCAACAACAAATAAGTCTTTCACTACACACATCCCTAACTTGGCTTACATTACACGAATCACAACCTTCCTCATTAGCATGTGTAGTACGCAATACCGAGTTTCATTAAACAACGATATGCTATTAAAATATTCTTAAAACTAGCCATTATGAATAGTAATACCCACTTTTGGAAATTGTTTAAATTTTAACTTTCAAAATGGAATTCATTTTTATATTCGGAGTATCGAAATTATACAAGGGTGAAATTTTGGTATTTTTATGAAAACTTTCAATTTTTGATGAATAGTGAAAACACTAGGTTACTATTTAAAAAACCGAATTTTTATTTAAATAATAATTTCTTTTATTTAATTTTATTTCAGGTCCAAATTGATACATAACACCTATATAAGTTCTATGTAATTCATTGGAGTCATTTTATAATAATTTTAGATATATTAAAATTTTATTGAACTTTTCCCCGTCTTTTATCCACCTCCTAGAAGAATTTGAAAATTTACATAAAACATAATTTTACCGCTTCAATGAGTGGAATTTTGAAAATCTGAGAGACACTGTTAATATTAAGTACTAGAATATGGTTCAATTAGATGGAAATATTTTTTTTTGTGAATAGTAACTTTTTACTTTTTTTTACCACGGTTAAAAGTAAATAGGGTAATTAAGGGTAAAATTGATATTATTATTACCCTAAAACATGTCATAATTCTATTGGATAAGATTAATTTGAAAAAAAAAACATACTTAGGAATAAAATATGACCATTTAGGCCCACTTTTATTAGATTAAGATATTTAATATTATTTTATTTAAACAATAGTTAAAATAGTTAAAATCAAAGATTAGTAACTATTACATTTTTAATATAGGGTTATACATACGATAAGTTCGACTATAAATATTCATTATAAAGCTAAAAATATTTCCTACAAAATGGTATTTTATTTATAATTTTTAGACATTAAATAATTTAATTTATTTATGACACAATGACGATGCAGTAATTATCTTATTAATGAAATATTGACATAATTGATGTTATAAATACAAAAATAAATCTAAATTGAGACTTTTTATGAATTACAATAATTTTATAGGTTAATATGACATGTTATAATTGATTTAAGAAAATACTTTCTGAATAATCATTCTGTTATGATTTTCACAAAAAATCAATTACCAAATAGTGTCAAAATTGACATAAAATAGTTTTTAAAACAAATATTATATTATTAATTGTTATTTTATTCAAAAAAATCTAAGGTTCGTCGAAATGACTTAGATAAGGTTATATATATTAATAATAAACAACTTAGGGTTCGTTTGGATTATTATAGTATGTTTATTAACCATATAGTGTAAGAAAACAAGAAGACACGGTAAAAGTAAAATTATTTAACATAAAGTTATATCTAAATGATAAGGTTAAAATTATAACCTAAACTTGTATAAAATATATTGTTTGAGATTAGTTCTACCCATCCCCACTTTATATTCTAAAGAAATCAATTTTGAGCTATTATAAACCGAATATGACTTTATTATAAAATAATATTTTGATTTTTTCCAAAGGTGCCCCTCTCCTCCCTTATAAAAAGGGAACCCCTTACCTCTTCTCTTCACACCCTTTTGAGCCTTGAAGCTCGGCTAACCCCCCCCCCCCATTTCTCTTATCCACTTACCTAGAAACATTCTGGATGGTCTGTTCTTCTCAAAAGACCAACTCTACTTCCTTAAGAGAAGGCTTAAAAGAGGTGCGTCGAAGAAGAGGTAATTTATTCTTTTGATTCTCTCAAGTTTCTTTCTTCTTAAACTTATTCTTATTTAGTTGTTTCATTATAAAGTAATAAAATCAGTATCACTAATATACTGATATGTTTTTATTAATATGAAACAACCCTATTTCACCTTCTATCCATCCTACGGAAAATAGAATCACCACACGTGTGTACGTACGGAATACCATCTCCACTCCGTGGTGTAATCAGTTTTTCCACCACCACCTTACATGGATGGGTATAATTGTGTAAATAAATAACTATATATTATTATTGTAAGGTGATATTTATTTTGTAATATTATACATACACTTAAATACAATTCCACGATCATGGGAATGATATCATCGCTCGTACGTACGTACGGACTACCGTCTCCACGAACACAATGAGATTCATTTTCCATGATTAACCATTCAAGAATGATTATAAAGTATATATAATGAATTATAATGAAATATATGACATAATGAAGATACTGGATTTATGTATACATACATATATATATGGCATCTAATTACTTCCATTCAAGTCAATAAAGAAAGGAAAACAACGTTCATGCGTACGTACAGCCTACCGTCTCCATGAACAATGTGTTTCATTTCATTTATCTATCTATTATATATATATATATACTGAATATATATGATATATAAATCAATTTTTACATTCTAGAAGTAATTAAATCAGGATATAAGTAATAATAATATGAAGAACAACAAGTCCAAACACGTACAATAAATGAAACAATTGTACCCAAAACACTACTTTAACATGGAATTGATAAATGAAAGGGTAATATAAATACATAATGTAGAGACCCGAATCTTGACGTACATAGATATTACATTACTTTTGCGGAATACTAAATACATAACAAAAATAGACGCACAAGGACCGTAATAGTTTAGTGTGTTTGGAAACATGGAACGTAATCTTCTAATCGTGGTGAAAGATCTTCAACATCTCCCATAAAGATATTCCACTTTTTGTTTCAATACCTAAAACCATTCTTTTAATCCCAGGGAAAAAACATAAAAAGGGTGAGCTCAAATTCCCAGTAAGGGTAAGCATGGATAAAATAAAACCTACCATATACATTTGAACTTAAAAACATGAACATAATGTTTAAACATCAAAAGCTTGAGAAATGACATAAAACATGGAAGTACGTAAGGCATAGATCATAAAGAAACATTAAGAATGATAAAATAGCATGGGAATAAATCATGTAATTGTGGAATCCATTATGAACATGTAATTATTTCCATAGTAGCCCAGTCATTTCTGCCAAGACCATCTTAGTGGACAAAGTCCCTTTCTAAATTGAGTTCACTCCTTGTTCCAGTCCTTTATTACTGAACTGGTTTAACTTTCTGTTCCAACCATGTCTATATCCTGAGATATAAATGTTTACCCAATGCATTGGAGGGAGATATAGGTCCCACCCACCTCATAATGAAATCATTGTTACTTGTGCCACAAAATAAACATACATCATTCATAATAACCCAACGAATAAAATGGGTTTCTTAAACATCATCCCATCATAACATAATACATATAAAAGAAATAGATATCTTTTCATAATAAGAAAAGTGAAACCATGTAAATACTTAATACATACAAATATGAAATAATTTCATTTTAGACGGAAAATGGTTTTTATAAAACACTTTAAATTAATTCTGGATAAAAATATCCTTTCTTCTTTAAAATCGTTTTCTTTTCACAAAATGTCATGCATTTTTAAAAGTAAAAGATTTTCTTGAAAATATTCATGAAATCTTTTTGAGTAAGCTTCATGAAAAAAAGGCTTTATAAAACCGTAAAAATCCTTTCATGCCGTATAAGTTAAAAAAACATTCTTCTCGTACTTTGGCCCGAAAAGTCAAAAATTACCTCGTACGAAAAACGAAAAAAGATTCCTTTCATATCTTTTACTAAAAACTCACTGAAAGGTAAAATTGTATTTAAAAAATTGTAGGAGGATATAAACAATATTACATATTGAAGACACATGGATGTGGATGATAAAATACACCCCAGTAAATACCAAAGTATAAACAATCTTAGATAAAAATGAGATTGTGATATTTTCCCTTACCTTAGGTCCGATTTTCTTCGTAAGTGTCCAAACCTCCTGTATAATGATTTAAATAATGATATTGACTTTTTCCATAATCATACTTATTTTTATGATATCATATATGGTCATATTCTTAACTTCTTATTAATAATATTTCATTACTACTTGTTATTCGGGTGTTTATTACTTTTTGTTCTTATGCGTGTTTTGTCAAAAAAAATCTTATTTTTCTTTTTAGGTTATAGATAACTCATTTCCAGAATGTTATTAGTGTAATATATATCATATTAATTCATCAAATTCATTTATATAATCATTATTCATGAAGATCATGTAGAACGAGTCGCATCACATCGTGGAGACGGTATTCCGTACGTACGCACGAGCGATGATATCATTTCCATGATCGTGTAATTGTATTGGAGTGTATTTATACTGTTTCAGAATCAATATCACTATAAAATAATCATATATAGTTATTATTTACACCATTATACCCATCCAAGTAAGGTGGTGGTGGAAAATAGATTACACCATGGCGTGGAGATGGTATTCCGTACGGATGCACGCTCGGTGATTTCATTCCCCGTAGGATGGATAGATGGTGAAATAGGGTTGTTTCATACTGAAAATAACATATAATTATTTGAGTGATAATGATGTTATTACATTATAATTAAACAACTAAAGAATAAGAAGTGGAAGATGAAATGAAGTTGAAAGAATCGGTAACGGACATTACCTCTTCTTTGAAGCGCCTCTTTGATACATCCTCTTAGGGAAATAAAATTGGTATTTGAAGAAGAACAGGACCTCTAGGATGTTTCTAGGGAAGTGGAGAAGATAAATTAGCAGGGGTTTTCCGAGATTGAAGGCTAAAAGTGGTGTGAGGAAGAGAGGGAGGAGGTTCCCTTTTATAAGGGAGGAGAGAGACATCTTTGGAATAACTAAAACTATTATTTTATTATTAAGTCATATTCGGTTTTTAATAGCTCCAAATTGATTTTTTTATAAGATAAGTTAGGGATAGATCTAAAGCCTCTCATAAAATAGAATTTAAACAAGTTTAGGTCATTATATTAACCTTAACTTTTAGTTTTATCTCTTAGTTAATTAGATTGACATTTACAATGTCACTTTGTATTTTTATATTTTATAGTTAATAAACTTATCATATACATCCAAGATACCCCCAAGTGGTCCATTAATGATACAACTATTATTATATAAGTATCGTGGACGAACCTTAGATTTTTAGGAATATAATAACACTTAATAATATAATATTTGTTTTAAAAACTATTTTATGTCAATTTTGACACTATTTTGTAATTGATTTTTGTGAAAATCATAACAGAATTATGAGTTCGAAAAAAAGTTAATTAAATCAATACTAACATGTCATATTAACATATAAAATTATTGTAATTCATAAAAAGTCTCAAATTACATTTATTTGGGTATTTATAATATCAATTATGTTAATATTTCATTAATAAGATAATTACTGCATCATCATTTTGTCATAAATAAATTAACTTATATTAAGTCTAAAAATTAAAAATAAATTAATATTATGTCGGAACTCCTTTTAGGTTTCTAATGAATATTTATAGTCGAATTTATCTTATATATAACCCTATATTAAAAATGATTTAGTTATTAATCTTTTATTTTAACTATTTTAACCCTTCTTTAAATAAATTAATAATAAATGTCATAATATAATACAAGTGGGACTAAATGGTCATATTTTATTCCTAAGGTTGTTTTTGGCCGAATTACACTTATCCAATAGAATTAGGACATATGTTAGGGTAATAATAATATCATATTTACCCTTAATTACCCTATGTACTTTTAACTGTGGTAAAAAAAGCAAAAAGTTACAATTCACCAAAAATTATTTTCATCTCATTGAACCACATTTTATTCCTTGATATTAACCGTGTCTCTCGGATTTTTGAAATTCCACTCACAGAATCGGTTAAATTAAAAATTATGAAAAATTCAGTTTTTTTTAACTTCCACTTAGTGGTTTCACTATTCATCAAAAAATAAATGTTTTCAGAAAAATACCAAAAATTAGGCCTAATCTATATTTGATATTATGAATTAAAAAATGATGTCTATTTTACCAAATTCAAAACATATCAGTTGCATTAATTAATTTAAGAATTATTTCCCGTCGTCAAAACAAATAGCGTGTTCTTAAGAGATTATAAATATCAAAAGATTGACACTTGTGTATGTCTGGTTTAAATGTGAAATTACATCCAATGACTAACATTGTATTAAATTGTAAAAATATATTCTAAATATACTTTAAAACCACTCAAATTAATAATTTATAACTATTAATTATTTCGATTAAAAAAGTTGTTTTTAATTAAAATTTAGTGATTTTCACTATTCATCAGAATATGAAAGTTATCCGAAAAGTACCAAAATTTCACCCTAAGCTAATTTTGATATTCCGAATCCAAAAAGGAATTCCATTTTGAATGATAAAATTTATAAAATTTCAAAAAGTGGGTATTACTATTCATAACAGCTAGTTTATAATAATATTATAATAATACCCCGTTTAGTGAAACTCGGTATTGCGTACTACACATGCTATCGAGGAAGGTCGCGATTGCGTGTAATGCAAGGAATGTCAGGGATGCATGTTGTGCAAGCTCCTTTTGGTGTAGCATACAACACAAGACATCAATGAAATTAAAAGTATATTTTTCATAAAATCTCGGGGTGTTACATTCTACCCCCTTAAAATGAATTTTACCCTCAAAATTCGTTGGGGTTATAAATCGTTTACTATTCGAAAGTTTCTTTAACAGAAACCCACATCATAAAAAGGAATACCAAAACTTGGCTTTAAAAACTAATGTATGAAACGTAACGGTTACCCAAATTTACTCATCACTGGGTTTCCACGTAGGAGAACATAGTTGAAAATATGGATATGGAAGAAAACTCTAACCATCAAGTTATGATGGAGAGTGGTAGATAACATGGCTATGAAAAAGCCATAAATCAAAAATCCATAGATTTGTGATGATCTAAGGTACCATCTGATTCATCGGATATAAGATCACTAGGACAACATTTTCGGTTTTCAAGATCATTTCCCTAAAGATGATGAAATTGGAATTAGAAGAAATACTTTCGTGATTTTGGTATAGTCTCACCATTGGCCTTTCATTGGACAATTTCCACTTCATCTCTTAAATAAATGAAGTTGAATCTTTCATTCATGAAGTGTTAGAAGATAGAATGATGGGTCATTCCATCTGTCTCAAACAAAAGTTTAGAAAAGTTATCAAAAATACATAAGTCCATCTATGGTGAGGTTAATCGTATACGATTCCAAAAATGAACTTATACTTCATATATCATACCAAGTAATAAAATAAAACTAGTTTCTACTAACCAGGGACTTCCTGTAGGCCAGTGGTAGGCGATAAAGGCCAGTCGCACTTTGGTTGTGGGTTCAATTCCCACAACCTTGTCTGATGCGATGGGTTGTCCCCCATCCTGCAGGTTGTCCTTGTTTTCTAAAACTACATTACTATAACATCCCATCAATAATATCGAAAAAAGTTATATACTTAAACAATACTAAGTTATGTCCAACATAATCCATTCCATTATTTAGGCTTATCTAAAATACTTCGGTCCAATCTCATAGTATAATGAAAATGATTACTTGAAATTTCACATAACAATCACGTGAATGCCATCATTTATCCCCCATATATCATAAGATATATCTTGTTGGTCAAATTTAAAACATGTGAATACCTTAATCATGTATTCTCTTGAAGGATTAATACCCATTGAACCTTAGTGAAAACATGAATGTAGTTAAAAGTTAACACTTTCCACATACCAAAATCCTCAAAATTCTATATACTCAAACCATTATATCACTTAGTCTTTATATCAACCATGAGCGCATGAATACTGTCAAACATTTCATTTTCTCATTATCCATTCATTATGCGCATATCATCTACTTTCCAAAATATTTGAATCACTTTTCATGGTTACCGGTACCATAAAATTATTGAAAACCACAATAGACTAATACAAAAAAATATTCTAATACACCATAAAAGTACCTCAACAACATTATTCTTGAATACCAATACATAAACACTTCAGTCCATCCTCTTCAATGATTGTCCTGCAATAAGTCCTTCCTTGATTTGGAAGTAACTTTTTAGGTCAGGGCATTGAGTTGGGTAATTCCCATGTTCTCCACAAATAAGACATTGAACTCCATAACAGTCTGACACTCTATGACCCTTTTCTCCACACAGATAACATTTTCCACTCCATTTGAGGTATTACTCAAGGTTCTTCTTCCCTTATTTATAAATCTCAATCTTCCTTTATTTATGCTCCTCAACATGCGAACATGCATAAAAGTCTACCTTCCACTTATTTGATGAATTAGGCATACCACTAAATTTCACCTTGTTAATCATATATCGCGGTGACTGATTCGGCATAATCACAATATCTTTCTCTCTAGGCATTACACAATTTTGTTTCTCATAGTCACCATTTTGTCCATTATATTAAATGTTAACCGAATTCCTTCTGGTTCCCTCCATTTGACTAAAACACAAAAAAAACAATTCTGTGAGAGGAAAAAACATGCTAGGGAAACGACATAGTAAAGGGGGATTACCGTCAATATCTAAAATCTTAGGTTAAATTCTATGATCGTTACCGTAGTTCTAGGAAAATATCCTATACGTATACTTATCCTTAGGGACATCCCTAGACATACCTTAGAAATATATCTAGGGATCTCACTAACATTTTTGCGTCCTAGTTTCCAAAGGTTAACTAAACCCTTCCTCTGATACCAATTGTAGAGACCCGATGCATGACATATATAGATATTACATTAATTTTGCAGAATAATTAATACATAACAAAAATAGACACACAAGGACCATAATAGTTTAGTGTCTTTGGAAACATTGAATGTAATCTTCTAATCGTGGTGAAAGATCTTCAACATCTCCCATAATGATCTTCCACTTTTTGTTTCCTTACCTAAAACCTTTCTTTTAATCCTGGGAGAAAAATAAAACATAAAAAGGTTGAGCTCAAATACTCAGTAAGGGTAAGCATGGATAAAATAAAACATAACATATACATTTGAACTTAAAAACATGAACATAATGTTTAAACATCAAAAGCTTGAGAAATGACATAAAACATGGAAGAACGTAAGGCATAGATCATAAAGAAACATTAAGAACGATATAATAGCATGGGAATAAAACATGTCATTATGTAATCCATTAAGCACATGTAATGATTTCCATAGCAGGCAAGGCATTGCTGCCAAGACCATCTTAGTGGACAAAGTCCCTTTCTGAATCGAGTTCACTCCTCGTTCCAGTCATGTATTACTGAACCAGTTTAACTTTCCGTTCTAGCCATGTCTATCTCATGAGATATAAATCTTTACCCAATGCATTGAAGGGAGATATAGTTACACCCATCTCATAATGTAATCATTATTACTTGTGCCACAAAATAAACATATATCATTCATAATAACCGAACGAATAAAATGGGTTTCATAAACATCATCCCATCATAACATAATACATATAAAAGAAATGGATATCATTTCATAATAAGAAAAGTGAAACCATGTAAATCATAGAGACATTATACTTAAAACATACAAATATGAAATAATTTCATTTTAGATGGAAAATGGTTTTGATAAAACACTTGAAATGAATTCTTGAGGAAAATATCCTTTCTTCTTTAAAATCATATTCTTTTCAAAAAATGTCATGAATTTTTAAAAGAAAGGGATTTTTGTGAAAATAGTCATGAAATATTTTGGAGGAAGCTTCATGAAAACAAGGCTTTATAAAACTGTAAAAATCGTTTCATGCCGTATAAATTAAAAAACATTCTTCTCGTGCATTGGCTGGAAAAGTCAAAAAGTACCTCGTACGAAAAACGACAAAAGATTCCTTTCACATCTTTTACTAAAAACTCACCAAAAGGTAAAATTGGATTTAAAAAATGGTAGTAGGATATAAATAATATTACATTTTGAGGACACATGGATGTGGATGATAAAATACACCCCAGTAAATACCAATGTATAAACTATCTCGGATAAAAATGAGATTGTGATATTTTCCCTTACCTTAGGTCCCATTTTCTTCGTAAGTGTCTGAACCTCCTGTATAATGATTTAAATTATGTTATTGACTTATTCCAGAATCATACTTATTTTTATGATATCTTATATCATCATATTCTTAGCATCTTATTAGTAATATTTCATTACTACTTGTTATTCGGGTGTTTATTACTTTTTGTTCTTATGCATGTTTTGTCGAATAAATTCGTATTCTTCTTTTTAGGATATAGATACCTCATTTATAGGATGGTATTAGTGTAATATATATCATATTAATTAATTAATTTAATTTATATAATCATTATGCAATGAAGATCATGTAGAACGAGTCGCATCACATCGTGGAGACGATATTCCGTAGGTACGCACGAGCGATGATATCGTTTCCATGATCGTGGAATTTTATTGAAGTGTATGTATACTATTTCAGAGTCAATATCACTTTACAATAATCATATATAGTTATTATTTACACCATTATACCCATCCAAGTATGGTGGTGGTGGAAAATAGATTACACCATGGCGTGAATATAGTATTCCGTACGGACACACGCGCGGTGATTTCATTTTCTATAGGATGGATAGATGGTGAAATAGGGTTGTTTCATACTTATAATAACATATCAGTATATGAGTGATACTGATGTTATTACTTCATAATGAAACAACTAAATAAGAAGAAGTGTAAGAAGAAATAAAGTTGAATGAATTGGTAACAGACATTACCTCTTCTTTGAAGCGCCTCTTTGAGACCTCCTCTTAGGGCAATAAAATTGGTCTTTGAAGAAGACCAGGACTTCTAGGATGTTTATATGGAAGTGGAGAAAAGAAATTGTCAGGTCTTTACCGAGCATGAAGGCTCAATGTGGTGTGAGGAAGAGAGGGAGGAGGTTCCCTTTTATAAGGGAGGATAGGGGCACCTTTGGAACTAAAAATATTATTTTATTATTAAGTCATATTCGGTTTTTAATAGCTCCAAATTGATTTATTTAGAATATAAGGTGAGGATGGGTCGAACGCCTCTCATCCAATAGAATTTAGACAAGTTTAGTTCATTATATTAACCTTAACTTTTAGTATTAACTCTTAGTTAATTAGATTGACATTTACCATGTAACTTTGTATTTTAATATTATATAGTTAATAAACATACCATATACATCCAAGAGACCCCCAAGTGGTCCATTAATGATACAAATATCATGATATAAGTATCTTGGCCAAACCATAGATTTCTAGGAATATAATAACAATTAATAATATAATATTTGTTTTAAAAACTATTTTATGTCAATTTTGACACTATTTGGTAATTGTTTTTTGTGAAAATCATAACATAATTATTAGTTAGAAAAAAAGTTAATTAAATCAATACGAACATTTCATATTAACATAGAAAATTATTTTAATTCATAAAAAGTCTCAAATTACATTTATTTGGGTATTTATAATATCAATTATGCAAATATTTCATTAATAAGATAATTACTGCATCACCATTGTGTCATTGATAAATTAAAATATTTTAAGTCTAAAAATTAAAAATAAATTACTGTTATGTAGGAAAGATTCTTATCTTTCTAATGAATACTTTTAGTAGAATTTATCTTATATATAACCCTATATTAAAATTGATTATTTATTAAACTTTGATTTTAACTATTTTAACCCTCCCTTAAATAAATTAATAACAAATGTCCTAATCTAATCCAAGTGGGCCTAAATGGTCATATTTTATTCCTAAGGTTGTTTTTGGACGAATTAAACTTATCCAATAGAATTGGTACATGTGTTAGGGTAATAATAATATCATATTTACCCTTAATTACCATATTTACTTTTAACCTTCGTAAAAAAAGTAAAAAGTTACTATTCACCAAAAATTATTTTCATCTCATTGAACCACATTTTAGTCCTTGATATTTACCGTGTCTCTCGGATTTTCTAAATTCCACTCACATAAGTGGTAAAATTATGTTTTATGAAAAATTCAGTTTTTTAACTTCCACTTAGTGGTTTCACTATTCATCAAAAAATAAATGATTCCAGAAAAATACCAAAAATTAGGCCTAAGATATATTTTATATTTTGAATTAAAAAATGATGTCTATTTTACCAAATTCAAAACATATCAGTTGCATTAATTAATTTAAGAATTAATTCCCGTCGTCACAACAAATAGCGTGTTCTTAAGAGATAATAACTATTAAAAGATAGACACATGTTTATGTCTAGTTTAAATGTGAAATTACATCCAATGAACAACATTTTATTAAATTGTAAAAATATATTCTAAATATACTTTAAAACCACTCAAATTAATAATTTATCACTATTAATTATTTCGATTAAAAAAGTTGTTTTAAATTAAAATTTAGAAATTTTCACTATTCATCAGAATATGAAAGTTATCCGAAAAGTACCAAAATTTCACCCTAAGCTAATTTTGATATTCAGAATCCAAAAATGAAGTTCATTTTGAAAGATAAAATTTATAAAATTTCAAAAAGTGGGTATTACTTTTCATAACGGCTAGTTCATAATAATATTATAATAATACCTCATTTAGTGAAACTCGGTATTGCGTACTACACACGCTATCGAGGAAGGTTGCGATTGCGTGTAATGAAAGGCAAGTCAGGGATTCGTGTTGTGAAAGCTCCTTTTTGTGTAGCGTACAACACAAGACTTCAATGAAATTAAAAGAATATTTTTCATAAAATCTTAGGGTGTTATGCCTTAGTGAACCATATATGATATAATAACAATGAATATGATTCTGTAATAAGTCAATGACATTATTTAAATCATTATACAGGAGGTTCAGATACATATGAAGCATATCAGACATAGGGTAAGGGATAACTTTTCCAATCTCGTTTTTATCCGAGATTGTTTATTCGTACGTATTCACTAGGGTTATATTTATCATCCATGTTCCTATTTTCTAAAAATGGTTTCATGTATGTTTAAAGTTCTTTTTACCCATTTTGACTTTTACTACATGGTATGTAAGGAATCATTATTTTGTTTACGTTACGAGGTACATTTTGACATTTCCGGAAAAAGTACAAGAAGAATGTTTTTTTAACTTATACGGAATGAAATGATTTATACAGTTTTATAAAGCATTATTTTCATGAAGCTTCCTCAAAAATATTTCATGACTATTTTTAACAAAATCGCTTTCTTTAAAAATTGAATGACGTTTTGTGAAAAGAAATTGATATTGAAGAAGAAAGGATATTTTCCTAATGAATTCATTTCAAATGTTTTTTCAAAACCATTTTCCATATAAGATGACATTATTTCATATGTGTATGTTTCAAGTATAATGCCTTTATGATTTACATGGTTTCACTTTTCTTATGATGAAATATCCATTTGTTTTATATGGATTATGCGATTATGGGGTAATGTTTATGAAATCTACTTTATTCTTTGGGTTATGATGGATGTTTCAAGTTTATTTTGTGGCACAAGTAAGAATGATTTCATTATGAGATGGGTGGGACCTATATCTCCCTCCAATGCATTGGGTAATGATTTATATCTCATGAGATAGACATAGCTAGAATGGTATGTTAATACGGTTCAGTGATACAGGACTGGAATGAGGAGTGAACTCGATTCAGAAAGGGACTTTGTCCACTAAGATGACCTTGGCAGTAATGCCTTGGAAACTATAGAAATCATATCAAGTGCTAATGGTTTTCCACAGTTACATATTTAATTCCCATGATATTTTATCATGATTGATGTTCCTTTATGATCTATTCCTTGTGTACTTACAAGATTTATGTCGTTTCTCATGATTTTAATGTTTAGATTTTATGTTCACATTATTTCTATTTAAATGTTTATGGATTGTTTTATGTTCTCTATGCTTACCCTTACTGAGCATTTGAGCTCACCCTTTAAATTTTTTCTTTTCCGCAGGATTTTAAGAAAGGTTTTAGGTAAGAAAACAAAAGGGGGTGATATTTATGGGAGATGGTGAAGATCTTTCACCACGATTAGAAGATTATTTTTCCGAGTTTCCAATGACACTAAACTATTACAGTCCTTGTGCGTCTGTTTTCGTTATGTATCATGTATTCTGCAAAAGTATGTAATCTCCATGTACGTCAAGTGTTGTGTCTCTACAGATATGGTATGTTATCAATAAGGGATATTTTTAATAATACGAGGTTTTGGTATTTGAAGTCATTATAACCATAAAATATGATTTAATATGCATGTAAATTTTCCAATTAATTTTCCTTATAATAATAATATTCCTAATTTCATATGTTTTACCATAACAATTATTTTATTATCCATGCCTTACTATGTATGATTTTTTTTATGTAAGGGTTATATACATTGAATGTTTTCCCATTCCAACATATTGATCTTATTCTCACTTATGATATCTATTAGCATCTATTTTGTTATTTTGATTAATATGTCATTTGTTTTACCCTTTAGTGAGTGCCTCATATCACCCTTTTTCCAATTTTTATCCTTTTCCATGGAAATAAAGATGAGTATGATGTATGATTTTAATAAATGTAATTATTTTGTGCAATTGTTTTTTGGAATTTGTTTAATAAATATATATTAATAATAATTTTATATATCTGATTTACATGAACAATAAACCTATTGTTTCTCAGGGTGTGATATATTTTAATTTTAATAGAAAAATAAGTTAAAATGATGTAACACATATTTGTATTACGGTTGGGTTATCTCATCATCCTTCCAAGTAATAAACTTGATTGCATCCACCAGGATGGATACATCAACATCAGGCATAGATTTATATTATCATAAAGCCTTTTTATATTGTCATAAAGTTGTTATAAATATTCAATTTCATTTAGATCACTATGAATTTTAGAGGATCTACTTTAAACTCCCTATTAAATACACATTTTTAATGATGGAAATTACTATTTCTAAATAAGGCCACGATAAATTTTATCCTATTCATAATCACAAGATAAATTATATGAATGAAAAATACCGGAAAACCAGAACACTAGTGAAAATCATATACATAGCTGTGTTAGGTAAATTCAATAATGTCAATATCTATCAAGACGATGTAAGAAATGTTAATGTAATAGACCTAATAATATATCATGGAATCTATTTCTTATTATATAAAGAATTTTTCATAGATCCTTACTATCTTATGGTCTATGTTCATAACAATATTGACCATAAATCCCTAGGGAAGATCAAGGTAATGAACTTGTTTTGAACCCACCTTTTTGATTTAGTGTTCAAGGTTTTTCATAAATTAACTACATTCAAGGGATTATTTTGGGGGACATAGAATCATTTTCTGGATGAAGTACCATCTTGATACCATCTATATTCAAAATAATCTATTTCTTGGATAATTGGATTACATTATGCATAAAAAATACCCTTTCGATTTCAATGATGCCAAATATTTAAAAAATTAATACTATATAATTATAAAAAAATATATATAATATAACAATGGTTGGATCATCTTAAATTTTATCCAAAAATTGATGTCATTATATAAGGATTTATGTATACAAAAATTAATATTTTGAAATAAATTTAGCATTATTAAATATTCCTATAAAAAATATTATTCAATAAGATCCATTTATGTATAAATATAATTATTATAATATATATTATCAATATCAAACATTATTCTTATTTCAAGATTATAACCATTAAACAGGTTTAAATGGAATTCAATTTAACAACACAAAATTATTGTTCAGTAATGTCAAAATCAATGAATCATGCTAATTTCTTGCCAATTTCACAAAAATTAATGAATTGTCCCATTAGTATTAATCTCCATCTATATAGACTATTAGTTATATTTATTTCTAATTCGAGGAATAAAATATGAATAAATTTATTCAATTTAGGTAACAATATGGTTTTAAAAGAAAAGAAAATATTTATTTATAATCTTCACAACATTTAAAATTTTTGTTGAATATTCTAAAAATCACAAGAAAAATGTAGCACCTAATTATATACTCATTAATGAATCCAATTTATCAATCGAACACTTTGTTGTGTAGGAAAATATATTTATATGATTTTATATTCTGAATATAATATATCCTTCCTAAAATAGTGAATTTACTCCATAAAACAAATTGAATACCTAATTTACAAAATATGAGTGTATATATGGCCAATATAACTGAATTAATAACAATTTTAAAGGAAAAATATAAGAATCTTTTATTTGAAACAAACAATTGCATTTCTCCTTCTAAAAAATTTCACCAATGAAAAGTAAACAAGACACAAATTTCATGATCGATACAAAAACCTCTGTAAAAATATATTTCTTTATTAAATTAAAACTCATATACATTCATTAATAAACATGTGAAAAATATAATACATTTGAAGTGATAAATTATATAACCAATCTATTTTTAATTTTAAAAGAGTTATATCAAGATACAATATTAATTTATGTGTAGAATCATAAGATTTTATGACATTAATCTTTTTTAGAATATAACAGAATGATAAATCAGGTTTGTATAAACAATTTTTATAATATATTTCTTTATTAAACTAATGTTTTTCCATGATCGTACCCCAATAGGGATGAATATAAAATAAAAAAAGTACCTACCACACAAAAAAATTATAACCTACAATGAATGGATAATCACATGAAACCTTCCCAAAACACAACACATAAAATGATGAAGAACAAAATATATGAATTTTTTTAATCCTATACCATTTTTTAGTATTTCTACTAAACATAATTAAACATAAACAGAATGTTAAATTAGAAATATCCTTTTATTTGAATAAACATTCATATCACATTCCAAAAATCATAGTTATTGATCAATATATAGAATAACAGTTTATTCAATCAATCCTAATCTAACATGGAGTATTCATGGTGACATGAATTAATGGAGTTGAAAACATTACTACAACTCTTCCCTCCATAAAAAATAATGGTTAACCCTCTAATTATTATGTGACGAAAAATATAGACCTTTAACCATTTTATTAAAGGAATATGTAGTTAATAATATTTCGTAGAATTTGTTCAGATCAACAATATCTTAAAAATTGATGATTCATATTCATGGTCTTTTAAATACCTCTTAAACATGGTGTCATACAGTCTCTACGTATCATGTAATTTCTTTTAAAATTTATCTATTCATTTCTAATGATATATAAAAACTCCCAAAACTTTATGAATACACCACATGATGTCTTTCCCATGAACATCAAATCACTATAAATTTCCTCAACATATGAGTTGAAATCATTCACAACACAACTCAATTATCAATATAACCTAGTGAAATCACACATAACCTAACCTCATTTTCTCAACCACTATATGTCGTATCAATAAAAAATTATCATCAATTGAATATTTTTATTTTGATATAAATATGTAGAAAAACAATTGAAATGTAAATTCATTTATTTTTGAATTAATAAAGAACAAATGTTTTTTAAAAAAACTATTTCATTACCACTCTATTCAATGGAACAATTATATGAAAAAATATTCATGATTTGTTTAACATCACCCTAAAATTCATGTTTTATTGCAACTATATTTCATTTCCTTTGTTTTTTTAATGTTTTATTTTTAGGAGACAGCTCATATAAAATTTAATATTATATAATATGTGGACTAGTTGGCTAGATGAAAACCAGTAAGGTATTTTAAGGACAAAGCTAAATGTACCTCAATATATGTCAACTGAAAATAAATATCTCTAAAAAAGAAATAAAAAACATGTATCCATGACCATGATAAAACATTCACCCCGCTATGAAATATGTAACTAATTGATAAAAATTAAAAACTAACATAATTGTTGGATAATCATGTAACCATGGATGGAACATTTTATAATAAATCCATTAGTGATGAGTTTTAAACTGCGATATGGATGTTTACAATATAAAAAAGTGACACTAATTTTTTCCCTGATATCCCATTGTTTCCAATAGCATAACTACCAATGAAGGGGTTGTTTTACATTCCATTAAGAATTTATGCATGTTAGTGATAGTTCAACCAAAAAAACATGTATAATTTTTGGGTAGAAGGGTGTTCTACAAAAGATCATAACATTTAATGAGATTCAGTAGATGTCTAAAACCATTTCAATATAATAGTATTATAATGGATTATTTCACACAAAGACTGCATAATATTTTTAAATCATATATCCAAATATAGGGTGAAGAAGTGGAGGCTAATATTGGAATCATCATGGATTGAAAGAGGCTTATTTGTATGAGATTCAAATATCCACTCATAAAATATATAGAGAATTGTTTTTCTACCATTGGGTGTGTGAAACACATTAATTTTTAAATCTATTTGATTCAAATTTTTTGGCTACCATTATGATTTGAAATTACCTCTAATGCACCCATGAATCAAAAAACTAAACACTACTGGGATGAAAGAATTGTAATGTATTTTATCACATGGGCTTTCTATTTGTATATCATATTATAGAATGTGACTAAACTTGGTAGATGAAATGCATGTTGACGAGGGAAATAACATACATTGTTCCTACTTCTCATTGAGAAAAAATTATTAAAGTAGGTCCATTTTATTATCTTTTTGGAAAATTATTTTATATTTGGACATATTAATGGACATCATGAAGTTCATATCCCAAGTAGATAATTTGAAGATGTATAGGGGAACCCTTACCCAAATATCCTTAAAATAGGTGTAGTCTCATTTTCTAATATTATAGCATGAATTTTGTATAATTGTATGTATGTTTTGAATAATATTTATTCAATGGCCTTAAGAGTGTTATATGTTACTATTAATCATATCTAGTAGTTTCCTATATTAATGTATTGTATAGTTTTCCCATAAATGTAGACAATTGATTTGAAACCGAGATTTTTTTATTTCATGTCAACTATGATGTACTCTAGTATTATGTTATTGAACTCTACATCATAGAAGGGACAAAATGTGTTTATCCATTCAACCTAGATAATCTCCCAGTTATGGAAAGGATGTTGTTTTTCAATTTTTGATTGTGGCTGAATATTTTTACAAATTGAGAATAGAACCACTTTGCAACATGATATCATATAACAGTTTAGAATTTTTTTTAATGAATTAAAACTTATTCAAAATATTTTTTCATGATATCTATTAATATTTAGATAATCACTTAAATACCATGATATATTTTTTATTTAATGAATATAAATTATTTTTTTAATGAAAAATAAATATCATTACATTCGAATAAAAATAATGATTTTATTTTTATATAAATTTAAATAGATTTTATTATTTTATAAACATTTATAAGGTAATGTTACAAAATTTATCATTTTCATTTGAATATGATAAATATAATTTTCATACATATTCCCTAATATTTGTTTCTTACTGGTTCCTTACCAAATTATAAATATGTAACCATTTTTTATCAATAAATTTATTGGTATATTTATGATAATTCCTGATCGTATTCCATGATGTAATCATTAAAAAAGTATTGTTACACTGAATCAACCAATTTATCCAATAGGATAAATATTAATATCAGATGATAATGACTAAATGATATAGAAATATTTACATCACACAATGCATGAATCTTTTCTCTAATATCATTGTTGTAATTATTCATTACTATCTAAGTATCTCAAATTTACTTCCTGAACATTTAGACTAAATAAGAACATTTAACTTATCGTTGTATAAATCTAACATCACACTTATATAAAAAAACATATTATTTCACTTTAATTATAACCATTTTATCGATATAAAAAATAAAATTTTGTTTAGATAATAAAAACTGATTTTATCACTAATAAAAAGATGTATTGGGTATGTTATTATCAATTTAATATAGAACTCGTTTTTAAAGTGTTATTGTATCTTATAATATTACACCATTTAGTTATTTTACTTAATGTAAAATATTTTTCTAGGGCATCGGAGTTCCGCATCTAAACTCAATGATAATAAATATCTAAAATTTTCCACGATATGTCTATTTCAAGCCCCATAATAAATCATGAAAAATATAGAGTGTACCCCTCATGATGAACATAATTACAAATAAGTGCTTAATTTAAACCATACACTATTATATACAAATGGCTGTAAAAGTAAAATATAATTAATAAGTTCATATCTATTCAAATCCTTTCTGGGTCACTAATAGGTCTTAATATTAATTATATTAGGTTTGATAACATTTATTAATAATCTATTAGAAAATGTGATAATTTTTTGACAACCACATATTTATTTTTATACTTCTATTTATTATACAAATAATATGTT
The DNA here is from genome assembly GCA_963277665.1 of Viscum album. Lineage (NCBI taxonomy): Eukaryota > Viridiplantae > Streptophyta > Magnoliopsida > Santalales > Viscaceae > Viscum > Viscum album. Next base: position 441,451,601 of record OY728155.1, on the reverse strand, counting down.
CTAATTTATATCTCACATCCCAATATCTCAAGTTAAACTAAGATGTAACCAAATAATCCTATTTTCTAATAGTAAATTATTACCTATATTGATCAGTCATCATAAAAATCCTTACTCGTATTATAATGTTATTTATACAAGCCTGTTTACAACATTATTTGTTACTTTAAACTCTTATACCGGTAAATAGTTATGTCCTTGAATACTAAATTTTATGTGGGAATTGTATTTTTATTCAATAAGAAACAATGGTTGACAATATAATATCATGATTTCATTCATGTTAAAATGTTTACGGGGGTGTAAGGACAGTCTTTTTTGGAAATATTTGTTGAAGTATCTACGTTTGGTTTTGAATTAATTGTAGATTATATTTTTAGAAGATGAAGAGAATAACTACTCAAGTATTGTTATCATTAATGAAGATACATAGTGACCCTAACATTGGTAGTGTTGGGGAATATTCATTAAATGAATGGAGGAAGCACATTAATGATGTTATGCAAATGTATGATGATTGGTGAGAACTCTTAATGTCAATAACAATGTTCCTCGATAGGATAAGAACATGTGTTATTTTTATTGTATAGTTTCCTTCAGAATTTTCCATAAAATTTTTATGTTTAAAATGATACAATATGGAGATATTGAAGATGAATATATAGAAAAATCTAAGGTGATTGGTCAATGTTCATTGGACTGAGAATATCATTAAAAAATGATCAAACTAATGTGGTTGGTAAAAGTGGGTCAGAACAAGGACATCTGACTATGCTGATTAGCATAATGTGACCGTACATTTCATGAAATGACATGAGTAAACCAAAACTGGTCACCAAAAACATCCCATGACATCTCTAATGTGTGTTCTAGATCACCTTAGTGTAGGAAAAAACACATAGAGAATTAATGAGAGTCATTAGGAATGGTTCCACCAAATATAAATTAAGAAAATTAGTGGAAATACAAACAGAAAGCCTAATATAAATTAAAATTAACTTTATGAACAACAAAACATTAACACAAAATAAATAAATGTTAAACCTTGAGACCAAATAGATCCCTGAGTTAAATCAAATGTCAATCACAGAACTCAAAACCCAACATCGTTCTATAGTGAATGAAACCATGATGTACCTACTCCTAATGAAAAGAGAGAAAGGGATAGAGTATAGGTGAGACTATTAAACCTTAGTAGGCATAACCATGTAAAAAAATTTCATTTTTATCATGGTTGATATACAATATATAAACATAGGTTTCTTTAACATTCCATTTTAAAACAAATATCAGTGCATCGAATACTTACTAGAAATAGGATTACATTTTCGAAAAGGTGTAGGCATGATCATTTAGTAGTAAAATAAATTATAAGGGTGTTTTTGTAAATTAGAGGAGATTTCGAAAAATTATCTATAAAAAATCTATAAAACATTAAAAAATCCTTTAATTTTACCAAATAAATGTACCAGATATATGAAGTAAAAGCAATGAAAAAACAAGGCAAGGTAAAAAATGTAAATTATGTAACCAAATCAAATGAGGAAAATGTATAATCATCTATATGTAAATATGTTCTAATAAATATGGAAATACCTTGTACCACAAAGGATAATCTAAAACATATTGTAAACTGATCCATTCTGTCATCTTCTCTAATGGAATCAAATATCCCTAACACATCTTCATATCCTAACAAAGTAATTTTAATCAATTTCTATATTGAAATTGGATAACAAACATTTACACATTTGAAATATTCTCTTTAAAACACTGATGTAACAACCCAACTGTGATTATAATGATAAATTAATTTATTCCACTTATGTAATTATAAATAGGATAAAAGTGTACCATATTTATAATCATAAAAATTTATAATGTATTATAATTTTATCATAGGTTTTTATCTAAAATTAAAGTGAAATTAATTAAAAGTAATCACAACTATTAAGGTATAAATGATTTAAGTTAGTGGTAAAACATTGATCATAAGAGTCCAAAGAACCTAAAAACATTTCAAAACCCCATGTTATAGAAATTGTTCTACCATATACCATATTAGATCTATTTTCAATCATTAATTTAGTAACATTATTTATTTTATACCTCCAAATAATGTTTACCGTTTTATATTTACAAGAATTTAACTCCCCCTACATAATAAAAGGGCTTTCACCCCCCATATACTTCGCCCCTATCAAGACCATTGTCAAATAAAATCCTACCATAATGTTGTTGAAAAATTCTATAGTATAGTATTATATTCATCAGTTATGGAATAAATAAATCCATGGAATTATTTTGGTGTATTCCAAAAATTGTTACCCGAAAAGAGGAAACATTCTTCAATGATCACTATTGTTTTATTTCACTATATAATCAAATAAATTATTCTTATTACATGATAATATAATATCATAAGTATCATATGTATTCTAAGAATCTTTTAGGATAACGTTTTTACCTATACCTATAAACAATTCACTTAAATGGGTAATTAAATAACCCTTTATGTGTATAAAAAACTCTCACCTCACGAAATGATGTCGATCATTTTCTCTTTACCACCTATTATGGTATGAAATTATTATTTCCCCAATATTTTTATTTGATATGTATTATATTTATAATTTAATAATAGTTATATTATTATTATATAACACAATCATTCATTATTTATATATTTTCGTAATATGATTACATCGTTTGTGGACTTGTGGATTACCGCCTCCTAAAAGCTATTTGATACATTCACCCTTTACATATAATGTTGTAAAAATGGTTTTATTAAATTTATATTTTATAACTGATGATTTTATGATATTAATGACATAAGTATCTACATTGAAATATAACATATCTTTTTGTATTTCCATTTAACACAGTGAAAATTTTATTAGGTCATTCGATGATGTGTGGACTACCACCTCTTCAAATAAATATAGATCTTACTTCTTCATCTCCGCAAAAAATAATGATATTTATAAATATATATAATTTAATTAAATTTTATAAATTATATAGTTATAATTAGGGATATGTATTCATTTCATACGTTTTGACAAAAATGGGCATAAAAATGGGAATGTTACTCAGGTGTATTTAAAACCTATCGTCTCCATGATGCTAATGTTCGATAATATTTCATAAAAATATTTCATATATGATTCTAAAGATATAATTTATGAAATAATATTATAATTATTTAATTATTATAATTTTGGAGTTTTTTAAAAAATGACCTTATTCACCATAGTCATTCTATCAAAGTCGGTTTTGAGACATAATCAGAAGATGGTCAAAACGTCTAACATAAATATTTTTGTTTATATAATTGTATTTAACATGTTTATAAGTATATTAAAAGTAATAATAGACAAGTAATCATTTTAGATGAAATTAAATAATTAAAATATGTTTTTTATTGAGGAAGAAATATGTCAATCAAGAAAAAATCTTACACAAGTTAAGAGATTTATAAACTCAATTTCTATTCATTAGGATAATTTTTTTAGTTATGTTAGAACAATAATATATTTTAAATTACCTATATTTGTTTTATTATTTATATAAAATTTTATTGTTTGGTTCTAAATTTTTACACATAATTTATTTATTAATTTATTATCACTCCAATGATATGATCTTTGTTTATTACTTTCATCTCACTTTTTACATCTATGAGAGAAATGTAATATTAACCAATTGCTTATTTTGTGTGTTGTATATACAAAATGTTTTTATATATTATATCTTGAAATATTTTTTAATTATAGTACATAAATGTTTCATTTTATGATTATTTATTTATTTTCCTTTCGATTAAGTTGTTACAACAGTTTTGAAGTGATTTCTAGTCTCACATTTATTTCGAGGAGAATTTTGTCCTATTCACCACTTATTTATGTTATATTCGTTATTTAAGACAATTAAAGTAATTTATGATTATTATACATTAATTTATGCATATTAACATACCAATGATATTATATAACTTTTATTTGATACAATTTTTTTAAAAAAACTAATCTCGTATTGGACTTTTATCACAATATTCATTACATGAGACATTTGTTATATTATACATTTATCTACAATTATAAGTTATATATACATATCCTAAAACATTATATATCATGAATATACTTATTTTAAGGATGTTATAATTTTCAATTACTTTTATAACATCTTTAGGATTATCATTTTAATGTTTTAATGTAGTATGAGACCCTTTGGAATTTTTAATGATTATTTTTCTCATGAATTCATTTAATTCTATTTTAAGAGAATTTACATTATCAAGAATAAAATTGATATTTATAAATATAATAATTTTGGGATGTTTTGAACTAATACAATACTAATTTTGTTTTGGGATTAATATTATTTCAATGATATTTTTATGGAACCGCTTTTTTCCATTGGTTAATTATGTTTCCAATAGATTATAATTAAACCCATTTAATTTACATGGGTTAATAATTTATCAAATATATTATCATTCAACAATTTTCATTTCCATGTTTTAATCATGTATCTATTATATTTCAACTGAAAACCATTATTTTCCAAGGATTAATAAATTTCCAAATTCATTTTTATTGAACATGTTTCTTTTTTATGCGTTCATCATGTTCTAAAGAGATTGTTATGGAACCCATTCCTTATCCAAATGTAAATAATGTTTCTAATAGATTTTTATTTTATTCACTCCTCCTTCATATTTAAATTATGTTATGAAATGGATAATTTTTTGTTCCGTGGATTTTATGATGAAATGAAAATCTTATGTCTGATTATTTTTCAATTGTACCTAGAAATTTGATGGGTTTTCACATTATATAAAAATTATGGGTTGACTCATGTTAATATAATGAAGGGTGCTTCAATGCTAATAAAACTAAGGGTGGTTATATGATAAACACCAAACGGCGGGGTCCATATTAGTTGTCCAGTTCATTTGGTATGAAAGTGGGTTATTTGGTATTTTATTTGTAATAGTGACAGGTATGGAATTTGACCTCATGGTTATTCCATTTATAATAATTAAATTTATAATTATGTTTTAAGATACCGTTTTTCCTTCTATGATTTCTATGGGTTTAATTTTTTTTAATTATCTTCATTGATATCAAATGACTCGCGGTTGTTTCTTATGATGCATCATTACTTTTCCCAATATTCATATTTGATGATCCATGTATTGATGTGTATGTGTTCATTTATGATTATCCCATGAATGATTATTATATAATCATACCATTAATCACTATTATCCTCATTTAAGACCTTTAATTTTTAATTCTTATGTTTACACATACTGAGCGTCTGAGGTCACCCAACAAATGTTTACTTTTACCGTTGTTTTATAGATTGATATAGAATGATTTATGTTTGTAGTGGATTTCATAAGGATAATGTTGATGATATATTGTGAAATAGGAAATTATCAGTAAATTGGGAAAAAATTCTAATTTTTATATGTTGCGGTTTTTTATAATTATCAAAAACTCTAATCCTAAAGGTTCCCATAGAATATAAGTGATTAATGTTTTGCATTTTACTTTTTTTTGGTTTTTTTAACACCCTGAGATTTTTTGAAATATTATCTTTCTAATTAATTATATATTTTTTTATTTTTAACTTTAAAAAATTTGAATATATATTTTTAATTATATAAAAACACTATGTTTGGGGTATGTCATACACAAAACCATGTTAAGATTGAACTATATTCAACGCTAAGTTTCTATGAAGCAACACATTACTACTTTAATTATCTAAATGACATAGTTATAAAATAGAAACTAAACACATTAATATTAATAATAATAAACAAATTTTATATTATCTCACAAAAATAAACCATAATTTTAACAAAATATTTAATTATTTGCAAAGTCATTATATGTTTAGAAATTTTAATTTCTTAAAGGAACAGTTTTTAATTTCCTCCGTTGAGCAAAAATAAAATTATTTTTTCAAATATTAGAAATTAAATTTAATAAAATAATAATCATTTTGAATTGGTAATTTCCTAATTATCTTATTATTAATTTTTATTATTATCATAAGATGTTTCTTATTTTGATGTAAATTGAAAAATATTGCAGTGTAGTTAAAAATTCAATTTTTAAATAATTATTATACTTGGAATTTATTTTAAAAAAAAATAAAGATCAATTTTACATATATTAATCAAATTTTTGTCACATGAATCATTTTTATTTTGAAATTAGGTATAAAAATTGTCAAACTTATTGTTATTCATTTTTCTGACTTCTAGCCACGTCTGTGGGATTATTGTCAAACAAAATTTTTCAACTTCTGTGAATTGAATTTTGACACAAATACATATATGGTTGTAATACGTATGATATTTATATTATGATAGAATCAAATTAATGTTTTGAATATTATGATTAGTAACATTAGTTAATTTTTTTTACCATGGTTAATGGTGAATTTTATAATTAAAGTTAAAAATAATATAATAATATCTAAAAGTTACACTGAATAATTTCATAATTTGTTTGGATTATTTTGTTAAACTAAAATTACCCTTATTACTAAATTATATTCTTTTTAATACACTTAGGTGTGAATAAGAAATTTATTTTATTTTATTTAAAGTTAAGTTAAAATTTTCATACATAGATTTTGAAGAACTATAAAAAAAATTATATAGGGTTATACATAAGATAAATATGACACAAAAAATTATTTTTAAAGATTAAAAATTTATATAAATCAATATAATTTTTGTAACAAATCATATAAAATAATTGAATTAAATTGTAACAAAATGATGATGTTGTATTTTTTTAATTAATAAAACTATCAAACTAATGTTATAAATATTATTAAACTATATATTATATGAATAAATTGGGGTTCCCAAAATTCGGTATATGGGTCATTGACATTTTAGGAATGACTTATATGGTTTGTTTCAAAATTATATTATTTCTAGTTTTTATTTAATGAATATGATGTGAATACTATCAATGTTAACAACAATGATATTTTATAAAACAATATATATTTTTAAATTAATTAAAAAATATTCTAACATTTTAAAATAAATATATATTCTGATATAGTCAAAATTTTCATAAATACTTTATTTATGGAAAATTTAACCCATATAAATAATAATTCCAAACCTTATAATATTTAAAATGTTGGTACCACAATTAAAATTTCAATAGATTAAATATGGGTAAATTAAAATGATAGGGTTTAAAATAAAAATAAAAATATTTCAAAAATTATTAGATAAAGTTGATTTGACCATTATATCCCTAATATCTAATTTTATTTGTTTAATACAAATTATTCTAGGAAAATTACTTATAAATTATTTAATGTCAATGATTTTTACAATATATCACTCTCTTGTATTTTGAATAATTTATGTGCCCACATATAGAACAAATCTAGCTATAAATGAATATAAATGTCTATTTTGATAATAATGAATTTAATTTCATTATATGATAACATTTATAATTTTTAAAAATTATATAATTACCTTATATGGTTAATCAATGTTATAATATTATTTTTTTAATTATTAAAAAAATAAAATAATTGATATCAACAATATTAAATTTGATTTATTTTCGATGATTAAATGTGGATATTGAATTGTATTGATATATAAGATATATTATTGATGTATGAAACCATAATATTATAATTCTCACTTTTTTCATGATGTATTTAATGAATAATTTAATTAACAGTATCAACACTCAAAATAAATAAAATTTATTGAATAAATATATTATTAAATTCTTTGAAAATTAAAAAATGACAAAAAGAGATAAATGTGATATTAAATGGTCTAAAATATCTCACCCTATTAACTTATATCTCTTTTATGTGTTTTTTATTTGTAATAGAACTAATATAATTTAATATTTTTTGGATTTCCAAAACGTCCAATCACATCAAGTATAAAAGGGATTCTTTATCCTCACATACTCCCACCCCTATGATACTTACAGATCAAGAAAAATCTTCCCTTTTCCCATATAAACGTAAATATACATATAATATAAATTTTGGTATTCCCAAAGGACAGACTCTAGTGTCCTTTGGAGGATATCTAAAGGATCCCTTCTAAAGAAGAGGTAATCTCTCTAACTAATCATTCCCTTTATCTACTCCCTTATACCACTTATATATTTATGATATATATAATAAAATAATAACTTAATAAACCTAAATATTATGAAATACAAATATGATTATAAACACACCATTATACAATCACTTTCCCATCAAACAAAAAATGAATGTATCACTTATGTGTACCTACGACTTACCATCTCTAAGTAAAGATACCATTAATTTTTCATCACCATATTTTATGAGTAAGAATTATAAGGGGTTAATATTTCTATATTATTTTCATGATATAATATTTATTCAAAAATTATAATATCATTTCTTCCTTTTTATCATCAATTTATTATTTTGGGAAAATGATAGTGTCGCTCGTGCGTAAATATGGCTAACCATCTACATGATGCAATATGATTCTCTATTCACCAATATTTCACATGGATGGTAATAATGATGAGGTTTATTAATATATATGTTATATATGACATAAAAATAATTCTGTATTGATAATATATATCATATAATTTCCTTTTGTTAACCATAACTCCACAACGAAAACTGCGCTCATGCATGCGTATGACCTACCATCTTCATAAACTGTGTATTTCGTTCCATATATCGATTTTTTATAATATTATTATAAATTTATTAATATTGAATAATTATGATATATTAGTCGTGTTTTAAATTCAAGAAATAAGTAAATTATTATTAAATAAAGTGTATTAACAATGAAAAGATAAAACACATAGAATAAACAAAGAGGTAATTACCCAAAAAAAAGTATATTAATAATGGAATTTTAATAAAATTATAATAGAAGGACATAAAAATATTATATGGTATATATATGAATATAATTTTGTGGATGTCATATAATAAAATTATATGTATTATATATTTGGTTTTAATGTGAGCAAAGCGAGTCAAGACCTATGGTTTGGGAATTAGATCTCACTTTTTATTTCCACAAGATACATGCCATATATACCACTCTTTTCTTTTGTGTGGTATATATACTACCATAAGACATGTTATATAATTAATTTAATTTATTTAATGGTATTAAATAATTTAATTTAATTTATTCATTCATTGATAGCATGATTCTAATGTTAATGATGTAGTAAGGGAATTAGGTCTTACTTTTATTTCTCATGTAAGAAAGAGTTATACACTGCTTATTTCTTCTATATTGTGTATATAATTCCAACAAAATGATTTTATAATACTTATCCAGATGATTATGGTATTTTAATATCCATGTAATTTTATGTCATTCATGAGTAATACGATTCTACTAATTATAAACTGATGAGTATGTATTTCATAATCTTATCATTATTTTTGATTATTTATTTTTATGATTATTTTCAGTAATATTTTTCATCCATGACCATGTTTTCAAAAAAATAATTTAACCACTATTATAATATTGATTTTTAATGTTATTTTCACCCATCATTAACATTTAACTAAATGGATTTAATGGAATACTTTTTTTGGTTTTCTGAATATGATACTTTGTATATATTATGAAAAACGTACGAGAAGAATAACATATTATATTATACAGCATGCACAAAAACTCAGGATTTAATGTTACATTATATACCTAATGTATTCAATAAAATATTATAGGTTTATTTTCAAATTTTTTTTCTTTTAATTTTTTTTTAAATTCTTGTCAAAATATATTTTCAATGAAAAAACAATATTTTCCTGAATAATATTTTTCAAGAGTTCTCTCAAAATTATATACCATATAATATAACATAGTTTTATGTTTCTAATATTTTACTAAGGATATATTTCAATATTTACGTTTTTATTCTTTATATAGATTGTGTATTATTATGATGGAATGATATTTGTAAAAAAATGTTCTTTCAATGGGTTTTAATATAAATCCATGGCATTTTTACCCATTTCATTCCACGGGTTATGAAATGATAAATGATTTATGTTACTATAGAACACATATGAATGGATTTAATTATATTATTTATTTTACCTATATCACCCTACAAATCCATTGATAAGGATTGAAATATCAATAGATATACATAAATTACCTTTTTTGTTAATATAGTTATGAGACTGAACCATGAATACCAATACCATTATGGGAGTAAACCGTGACTACCAAAATTTTTATTAGAGTGAACCATTAGTACAAAATGTTATGGGGTTTAAATCCATGCTACTAAGATAGTATTTGTTATGATTCATTTACAACAATAGAAATAATTTTTATATCATTTTGTGTCTTCCATAAATTGCATGTCTTATTCCTATATTATGATTTCATGGATTATTTTATTTATTTACTTGTGATTCATGTCTTATGAACTTCTAATAACTCTATACTATCTATCATAATTATGATAATGACTATACATGGTATGATAATATTTTTTTATGATCCTATTTTCATACCCTTATTCTCATGATATATTTATGTATCATTTTTATTTACCATTAATGGGAATTTGAGGTCACCCATTTTTTATGTTTCTTTTCCATATGTTAGGAAGAATGTTTTTATTTAGAATTACTAATCTAGGAGATCTATGTCGAAATAATTGAAGATATTTCATGAAATTAAAATATATTGTTCCATGTTTCCAAAGACACTATTGTTTTATGGTCATTATGCATGTATTTTTATAATTTTACGAATATTTATAAAAAAAGATGTAATACCCATGAATGTAACAATTGGGTAACTATAGTGGGTATGAAAGTAATGTTTTAGTCATCATTTTGATTCTAGGATGAGAAAACTAGAGTTTGATCAATAGAGATACTTCTACCAAAATGTGTAAATAAGTTTCTTAATAAATTTATATGGATGAGTTAATATTGAGAAAAAGATTCTATAATTTTTTTAAGAAAGAGAGCCAGTGGTTTCATGGAATTATATACCTCTATAGATACAACTAGTTGTTGTTTCCCTGCCATAGATTTCCCTAGCGGTAACAACTCTGATAATGTCTATTGGGCTTAACTCGATAATCATATGGTACACAACAACAGGCCTAGATTTACACCTAGTTTGACACACTTGTGGGATATTTATTGGATATTCACAAACTCCATACGAACTATCATGAAGGATCTTAATGTAATTTTTCGTTGAATAAACTATGAAAAAACTTATGTTTCATATGATAATTATGTTATCCATATTTAGAAATCATATAATTTTTTTATAATGAATACGTGGTCGCTCTCTATGATAATCGATTATTACTAAATGCTTTATAGAAATAGTTGATGGAGGGAACCCGAAAAACTAGATTAATGTTCAATGTGATGGAATATTTTTTTTTGATTGGTTTAATGAGATTATCACTAAAGTAATGGCTTTTTTGATCACACCTAATTAGTTTTCATGGAATGTGGTTAACAAAGTGTACCTTAACCAAAACCTGAACCCACCAGAGAGGAGGATGATGGGTTCAATTAGATCATGGGTAATGGAGACCATGTTAGAATGAGAATTCAGTTTACATTTTCATAAAAATGTGGATGTAATCACCAAGTAGAATTCCGTAGAGAAAAAAGAATATTTTTTGACTGTGGAAAATAGTTAAACAATGAAATTAAATACAAAGTAAAATTTATGGGTTCCATTAATGAAATGGATGAGAATAGTGGCCTCCAAAACACATTATCAATTGTTAAATGAATTATTTTTGGACTGAATGGTAATTATGTAAATTTATTTCCTATATAAAAATTTCTCGAAGATAATCTGAAAGGTGGTACGAGTAATAATTATATTATTGATGATAATGAGACTATAGATGAAATGTGAAATGAATAAAAGGTATTATGTATTAGAATGTGGTATCCTTTTTGTAGAATATAGATTAAGTGTAATAAGTGAGGTTTTAATGTATTTAGAATTATGAACTCTTTTATATTAATGGTCAAATATAAAAATATTCTTCAGTTTATAATTTCACTCAAGATATACTAGTTTATGTTTAAAACTTATAATGGAATGGAAAAGTTATTTAAAGGAAATGTGAAAATTTTACTAAGGTATTATAACCCTTAATATGTTTCTTATGTTTAGATAATGATATGTTGGATATGAATAAGTAAATTAGATGGTACAAATTACCTTGAAACTAATTATGGAGGTGTTGATATGTGGTTTTGTTATCATTAATGATGTTTACAATATTTTTGGACTTATGTAATATATCCAATATACAATGTAATAAATACACATCCATGCTTTAAATATGGTTTTATAGTAATTTAGGTCATTTCAATGTTTCAAGAGAATACATGATAGTGTTCTCACATGTTTAGGGTGTTATAATTTATAGCCACATAATGTTGTTTTGGTTATTAATTTAGAGTTGAAATTAGATATTTAGTGACCTTTTTTTATTGTTATGAATTTTTATATTCATAAAGGATCATAAAGGTAATGATTTATGAATATTTTTTATTTGTTTTATATTAATTTATTATCTTTTTATGTGAGAATTTATACATATTGTATAAACTATTTTATCATTGTTTTATTATTACTTACCTTTATATTAATCTAAAATGATTTAATAATGAATAAAACCACCTTCATTTTATTGAATAATATATTAATCCCAAATTGATCAAGGTACAATGAAAGGATGAGATTATTCTATATAAATAATGTATTTATTCTCATAAAAAGCTTCTACTCTAGAGAGAGGATATTGATACCCAATTTTGTGTCCTAGTATCTTCTTTTTTGAACAATCAACTAGTTCCCTAGATCATTACATATTTATGGATTTAATATCGGAAATTTCCACCTGCCCATGTTCTCTATCACTCCCCATAAAAACATCATAGTTAGATTCCCATTCCAAGTCCATATTTTAAATTGCAAGCTATGTTCTTTTATATGTAAACATAGTTATGAGTTACTCTGGGTAACTATTATGTTTTCAAATTTCATTATTAAAAAGATTATTTATTATTAATTTTTATAATGTGGTTTTCTATGAACAGAACTTTAGTTTATTAATCCTTTAATAACCAAGATGAATTTGGAGGGAGAAATTCATTTTTAAGAGGCTAAAATGTAACACCCTGTGTTTTTTTAAAATATTCCAACGAAAATTAATTTAATATTTTGGTTGTTTTCCACTTTATGAAACACTGAATATAATGTTTTTCATTATGTAAAAACCTTATGTCTAGATTCCATTATACACAACACCAAGTGAATGTCAAACTACACGCAACACTGACTTGGATTGTGTTACCCAGAACATAGATTTTTTAGGAAACAATACTAGACTATTATAATTATTTAAATGATTTTTTATAACATATCAATTATAAATATTAATATTATTAATAATAACTAATTTTTAATTTTTTCATTAAAAATTAAACATATTTATAATGTAATTTATAATTTTCAGTATAGTCTTTATATGTATAGAAATAGAATTTTCTTAAATGAACTTATTTTCCTGTACCTCTGAGAACAATAATGAAATAAATATTATACACTATTAGAAATTGAATATGACAAAATTAACTTATTTCGAAATTTTGAGGATCAAAATTATCATTGGGTGAATTATTATTATTTTTTCTGATATGATATATTTTTGTCTTAAAAGTGAAAAATGATGCATTATACTTAAAAAGATACTATTTGTTTAAATAATTATTATATGTAAAATTTATTTTCAAATTCCAAAGAAATTATTTATAAATATATTAATATAATTTAGTTCATTAGAATCACTCTAAAATTTAAATTATTTATATATATTGTTGAACATTTGAACGTTCTTTTTACTCCCTTTATTAACACGTCTGCAAGATTAGTGTTAAACATAATATTTCCTCTTCTGTGAATTAAATTTTAAAAAATGAGAATAAAAGGTTCTAATCAGTTCGATATTTAGTGTTTAATAGAATCTAAATAAAAGTTTTTGATATTATGATTAGTAAATTTAGTAAATTGTTTTTTACTACAGTTATGGGAAAATTGTACGATTAAATGTAAAAATATTATTATAAAATTATAAAATTAACATAACAATTTTTTTAATTTCATTTGTTGAGTTTTTTTCAACAAATGTCTTCCTAGGGAAGAAACTATAAATTTTTAATCATGTTCGGTTAGAATATTATATTTTTTATATTTTATTTAATTATAATATTAAAATTTTATACCCATAATTTCAATAACTGTAACATTATTAATATAGTGATATAATAATGATAAATTATAAAATAAATATTTATTTGAAAGTTAAAAAATTTCTATTTACATCATCATAATTTGTTAATAATATTTTGTGACAAAATAATTAACATTAATGGTGACATAATGACGATGTAGTAATTGTTTCGCTAACAAAAAAATAAAATAAATGATTTTAGAAATATTTGCATAAATATAATTTGAATTTATTAATATGCTACCTGAATTTTATATATCACTATAACATTTTAGAAGTGTCTTAAATTTTTTGGATTCGAAGTATATAGCTTTTAGAATTTTATTTAATGACAATGCTGTGAATGGTGTCAAAATTGTCACTAGTGATATTTTATAAAAACAATATTTTAATAAATTAAATGAATATCACTAAAATCCCCAAAGAATACATAGATATTAATATATTTTCTATCGTTTCATAAATTAACCATTAATGGAAAATCAATCATATATAAGTAATAATTTATAACCACTTGATATTTAAATTATTCTTCCCATAATTTCCTTTACAGTGGATTAATTAAGAAGAAATCAATCTTATAAGGTCTAAAATGAAGAAAAATCATCTACAAGAATTATTTTGAAAATATTATTCGATACTCACATCCTTAATATATAATTTTCTATGTTTAATTGACACTAGTAGATGAAAATATCTTATATATTATATAAATTCATGGATATTTACAAGATACAATTCTTGTATTTAGTAAAATTTATATTTCCACTTATGGAGAAAATCCATAAATGAATGAATATAAATGTATATTTTCATCATAATGATACTAATTTCAAAATATAATTTTATTTTTAATTTTTATAAATTATATAATAATCTTATATGATTCATCAATGTTAAAAATTTCTTTATTTATTAAAAAGAAATATAAACTAATTTATTTTAATAATATAAATTTGATATATTTTGGATGAATTAATGTTTCTAAAAAAATCAATTGATATATTAGATATATTATTTATATATGAAACGATTATAAAAGAATTAGAATTTCTCTAGATGTAATTAAATACCTAATAAATGAATAATATCAAAATTAAAAATAATTATAATTTGTTGAAATAATATATTAATAAATAATTATAAACAAAACATGATTAAAATGAAAATGGGGATATGATTTTGACCAAAATTTCACATACAATTAATTTATATATCATTTGGATATATTTTGGCTTGAAAATTGCCTTGATATAATTTAATATTCTGAGAATTTTTAAAAGTGCCCCCACCTCAATTATAAAAGGGAACCTCCTCGCTCACTTACTCACAAAACATTGAGTATTATAGCTCTACCAACCCCAGAATATTTCCCTTCTCATCATGCCTAGATACATTATTGTGGTGTTGGTATTATCAATGTATAAACTCTATAGTAATTTTAGAGGAGATCTAAAGGAGTCGCTCTGAAGAAGAGGTAATTGATCAAATCGATAATTTTAGTTTTCTATTTTTCTAAAACATTGATGAATTTATGATATATATAATAAAATTTTAAATTAATAATCCTAAATTATTTTAAACGTTGTTATTATTTTGTGTACACTATTATGTATCCCCATTCCCATCAACCAGAAAAGTAATACATCAGTCGTGTGTATGTGGGAGTTACTGTTTCCATGTGGGCATACAATTCATCTTCCATCACCCTATTTTATGATTAATATTTTTGATATGTCTAGTATTTATATATCATATTTATCATATAATTAGAATTATGGATTTATAATATCAATTATTCCATTTTTATCATCCATATAATATTTTTGGCAAACGAAAATGTTTCTCATGCGTATGTATGGCTTACCATCTCAATGATGTGATGTGATTCATTATTCACCTACATTTCACATATATGGTTACACATATGAATATTTTGAATATATTTTTTAAATATGAATATAAAATAATTTTGGAATTATTATATATAACATATAATTTTCATTCTTTTAACTCGAAAATAAAATTAAAACATCGTTAATCGATATATATGATATGTTGTATCTTGGAACGGTGTATTTCCTTTCTTATATATAACATTTACAAGATTATTATAAATGTTTATATTCTGAATAAATGTGATCTATATGTCAATTTTTACATTATGGAAATAATTAAATCATTTTTTAAGTAAGAGGATCAAGAAAGAAAAATCAAAACACGTACGATAAACAAACCGGTTATAACCCGAAAACAGCACATTAACATGGGAACTGTTAAATAAGGGGAATATAAGGTCATAATAACATCAAATATGGCGTGTTAATATGTCTATGATTGTGTGGAAGATATATAATATACTTTTATTTATTATAGATGATGATTTATTATGTGCAATGGATGTAAATTCTTAAGGAAAGGGAATTTCAACTCACTTTTTATTTACACGAGATACATGTCATATTCACCACTCACTTCTTTTTTGAAGGGTATATACTCTCCTATCACATATTATATCATTAATTTTAGTTATTTAATGATATTTAATGCTTTAATTGATGTTATTATTTCATCGAGATCATGATTACAAGGTTACTCAACTAATAATGGATTTATGTATCACTTTTATTTATATGTGACACATTCCATATACACTACCTTATTTCTTATAATTGGTTTATATACTTCCCATGAATGTATTTTTGGATTATTATACCAAATATTAAGGAATTTTAAAATCAATATAATTTTATTTCTTTTCTGGGGCATAAAGTTCTACTAATTATAATGTGATGTGTATTTATTTCATAATCTCTTTAAAATTTCTGATTGTTTATTTTTAAGTCTCTGTTCGGGAAAAATTATCATCACATTACATGTCTTAATAAAAGTTGTTGTGAATTTTTTAATTATTCTCCTATGGATGTTTAAATTCATTTTTACACATATTTTAATTTTTACTAAATTGTGTGAATGGAATCATTTTTTCGTTTTTTGAACAAGGTATATAGTAAATTATATCGAAAAAGAATGATAATATTTTTTTATAACTTATACATAATTAATTATTTTTTACACTTTCATGACACCTTATTTCCTTGAATATTAGCTTACAATCATATTATTCTATTTTAATAAAATATTTTCTTTTAAAATTGTGTATTATTTCAGGTAAATAAAATGTCATCAAAGCTAAAAGGATATTTTCTTCAAGAATTGTTTTCAAAAGATATCACCAAATTATTTTCCATCTCTGATAAAAATATTTTAGGTCATATAAATTTTACTGGGGATATTATTTAATGATTCAATTCTTATTCTTTCTAGGAATCCATTATGTTTATAATGGAATGATATTTATGAAACCCATTTTTTGGGTTATGTTATGATTGAATGAGTGTTATGAAACCCATTTCATTCTATGGCATCCGATATGATAAATTATTGTTCATAGAGAAAAAATATGTATGGTTTTCCATATGTGATGGTTGGAATCTATATCTCCCTCCAATAAATTAGGTGAATATTCATATCTTATGAGATATACATAAAGGTCTTGGTCTGCTATGATGGTTATGGGAGTGAACCATTACTACTAAAATAGTTTTGGGAAGGAACCATTACAACCAATATGGTTATATGAGTTACGAATATCTACCTAGAAGGTATGGGGTGTTAACCCATACTACTAAGATGTCTTTTGAAGAGATTCATTTACAGCTATCGAAATCAATTTGATATGCTTATCTGTGTAATGAACTGAATCTTGTCACCATCAAACCTAGAACCAAAATCATCTTGTGACAAGGTTCGAAGGACGTTCCTGATCTCCAAGGTCTAGAACAAGTTCCTGAGTATCACAAAATGAATGTTGGAAAAAATTTACCATAGTTTATAAACAATAAAATACAAAAAATCCAATAAACCAAATATGGATTTTTTAAAACAAAACCATCGTTTAAAAAATTTCAGAATTGAATTTCAAAATATTAAACTATTATCAAAGACTATTAGAAAAGTGAAAAAAATCAAAATAAGATTCCAAGAACCTATTCCTAGAAAGAGGCATCACCCTTAATTCATCTTTACAACACTCCATCACGAAGGACCGCTAAAAACCGTACCATTGGAACAATAAGTTATACCCAAATCTATGTCAAAAATAACCCAGTCTACATAATCCTAAATGAGTAAGTAGGGTGTGATACAAATACTAGTAGGATACCACCACTGAAATATTACAAGTGATAACCATTCAATGACGAAAATCTTTTAAGTTTTCATAAACATGAAATGCTAATGATAATTTTATAGAATGTATCTCTAAATAAAAACATTTTTCAAGTAGAATGGTTTAATGAATCAAAACATTTAAATAAAATTCCAAAGCTACAAAATTTTCCAGCCAAATATAATTTATGCCAATAGTAATCATAAATCATCCAATGTGTACATGCAATGGGAAATAACCACTATGCACTAGCTCGTTGTGTGTCTGAGGTACCTCGTCAATCGGTAAAAGTAACCATCACAATATCTATTCTCATGCACACGATCCACTAGTAGATATCATACCCATAACCCAGTATTCCCCCATCATCATTATCATCATAGTTTATTTAGGGTTTTAAGAGTAACACTTTCTATGTGAAAATAAGGTCAAACCCCTTGGCATCACTAGCACACTAGTACATGCCCACCCACTATGATTCCTGAGTTTCCCTCTGGGGCTTAAAAAAGATCAAAAATCCATGAAATGTTATTTTCAAATGAAAATACCACTTCCACATCACACACCCACAAAACATGCCACACATATGTCACATAATACTCCTTTCGTAAAAAAATTCATTTTTCACAACATAATCACACAAAACTGCCCACAAATGTGTTTCACACCATTCTTGCAATTTGAAAAATCATTTTAGGAATTTATAAAACATTATAAATTTTATTGACATCTTAAATCACCACATTACCCTTAAAAACCCCATAGTAGGTGAACATCGTCACCAAGGCAATACATGTACATACTTTTCCCACTTTTTTTAAATCAATAAACCATTTACAAGTTTTATAAAACAATCCCATGATCTTTACCTTTGTTTTTCATAGAAAACCAATTTCAGACCCCTATTTCCAGGCCAAAATCACACCAATAACAATCCAAAATAAAATTCTAATCCCTTGAAACATTTATAAATCCACTCTCAAGTGTTACAAAATAGCCTCAAATAATGCCACAAAAGATACACATGGAAAACAATCGTTTCCTTAAAACACCTTCAAGAAGTATAAAATGTTTTTACACATAAGACCCATTAAAATTCCCTCTTTTAAATCTACAATAAAACCAATGACATACCAATGAATAATTTTCATCCCAAAAAACATTTAATAAAACACTTTCATATGTTATAAAATAATCCCAAATATTTCCACAATGGTTACACAGGGAAAACACTCATTTGAAACAAAAGTGAAACTATAATATTAACAGCTTAAAAACACTATAATAAATGGTATTACCACTATGAATTGAATTTTTGGAACATTAAAAATAATTAAATCATTCATGATAACTCAAACTCAAAAAAGTATTACACTTGGAATCACCCACCGAATATTTGGTATCCCAAAAATATTGGTGTGAAACAACAACCGCACCACCGCCACACATCATGGATGTGAAATTGATCCCTAAACCACCTGATTTGATGAAAAGACACAAAATCAAACCCTAGGTATAATCCCTAACTTCTATAAATTTTAGAGCTTCATGAAAGACGGAGGAAACCCTACTAAGAATGATGGAAATAAAGAGAGAACCACCTAATTGAAGAAATCTGAAAGAAATCACCCATAATCCACAATCATCAGAATCTAAATGTAACCAAAAATTTTGGGGGAACTACGAATCCATATTAGGTTCTTTGGGGTCTAAAATGGGTGAAAAATAGTGAAAATTGAAGGAGTTATGAAGGTTACACTTTACCTCTTAAAATCAGGCTGATTTGAGAAATATTTTGAATTATTGGGCTACTTTGGAAGGGATATGAGCTCCAAAGAGAAAAAATCGATAATTAGGGTAAGCCTACGGTGTTTGGATTCGACTGGGAGGTGGAATTATCTAAAGATAGTTTATTATTAATGCGATATTGAGAAATAAAGAAAAACAATTAATGCGTGAAATGGGTTTACAGGAAGGCCCAATACCTTAATTAAAAACCCAAATCCATCATGATTATTGATTCATATGTCATATAAATAGATATAGTTATTTTAATATACATGAGGATTCCAATTGGGAAGTTTATTTAGTGTAAAATGTTCAATAATTAATTAGTTATAGAAGAAACAATATTTACTTTTAAATATGGAAATGGGCTCAGGGTTTGGCCCTAATTTCTAAAACCACCATTTCCACCAAAATAAATGGGAAACCCTAAAAAAAGAAATAATGGAAATCAAATGAAATATTCATTTGAATAAGTCATGGATGTTACCCTTCCCCCCACTTTAAAACATTCCGCCATCATAAATCCATATCAAGGAGAAAAGATAATATATAAACCCAACCGAGAGGCCGAAGTGGAGTCATTTTCCAGGCTTCTCCCCAAAGGAAAAAACACCTATAGTAATCAATTATAGAAGATATACTCTCAAAAAAACATGAAACCAAATTCATAAAATAATCAATCATGTTCAGGCTTCATCCCAAAAGAAAGCTCCACAAACACTACCCAAACAAAACTCCATCAATTTACCTAAACAGACAACAATAACGAACAATGTAATAATTTCCTTCCTTTAACTAAACTATTGGGAACTCTCCAGTCCAAATATTTACCCCATGAAGATGTTGGTAGTAAGATAAATCTGAATGAGAATACCTGCTTCCAAGCCATGAACAAGGAAAAATCTAAGTTACTAGTATGGGGAGACACAATTGGGATCCCCACCTTAAGAGACAACTTAAATATTCCCTGGGAAGAATTAGGACACTTAGAGGGAGAGTCCCGAATGAAATCCCTTGTAAAAGGGGTATAATTCCATCAGACCTTTACAAAATAACGTATATAAAACTCATAGTGGTTCTCCCCATCCTTAAGACAAAACACTTTAACCGAACAACACGACCGACATAGAAAGTCCCCAAAATTTAATGAGTTGGGACAGTCACACGGTTAGTTTTCATAGTTTGGAGAGATCATGTGCTAACTGTTTGGATCATTGTACCTACAAGGTTTTCTAGGGCATAGTTACTACTATTAGTGTGCTCAACAGGCCTGGAAAAAATTCAAAAATTTTCATAAAAAACACAATGGAAACCAAGTAGGGAATGAATGACATTGGGTGATAACAAGGGAAAGAGGCCCTTCACCTCTTTCCGTCAAACAAGACCAAAAAAAGAAAGATGGAGACACTAGAGGTTTAAAATGTTCCCATATTTTCTATTGAGGATATGACTTTGCACAATGGTTTGAACAACCCTTGGATATCCCCTAACTACATGACAGCTTCACTACGTAACCTATGGCTGGAGCTCAAATTATTGAAGCATCATCAGCCTTGCAGTTAGGCTTTAAAAACCCAAGAACATAAATTCTCCTTACGGTGCTACAAACAACTACAACGCAACCCCCAATGGGTTTATCAAGACATAACACACTCCAAAAATCATTTTTCCAAAACCTGAAATTTCACTGAAACAATGGATTAGAATATGCACACAGATCACACCTTTTTTCTTTAGGTGAGAAACAATAGAAAGAAAAGAAACATATAGACACCTTCCTCTAAAATGGGATATTTTGATGATTTTCCAAGGGATACATATTCAAAACACAATAGAGACTCTCAATGGATTGTAGAACCTTCACCCTTATAGTCAAAGAAGCATATGACATCATAAGGCATCACCTAACATGGCTATTGTGTCTGATAGATACAATACATTAAAAGGGGCCTTTTTCCATGTCCACAAACAATGAAAATTTTTATAAAGTGTACATAACATCCTATCATGACCAGATTTCCCACACTAGTGGTTTAACATAGACCCATGTTTTGATGAAACTACGAAGTACCCTGAGGCACTCTTAGACACCTTTTAATCCAACAACCCTAGACCACTTCCACCTTTGATGAATCAGGTAACATAAGAAACTAATGTATCTTTCAACCTTTCATGAGAACACTCCCGCTACAAGAGGATCCACAAAATAGGAATGTAAAGGGTATAGAATCAATCTATAAATCATGAGAAAAATATTACTTATATTGATCAACATGAGGGTCTTTCAATGGTCAAGAAATCTGTGTTGCACTTCAATCGTGCATTAACTCGTAATGGGGTGTACCCTATCAAATGAGAGAACCAAAGGACCCAACCAATATTTTCCATTGGTATAAACGTTACAAAAAAAGAAACTGAACACTTGAAGGGAACAAACATAGGGGTATCCCAATAAATTTCATAGATGAGATCACTAACCAGTCTTTTGACCCAACTCACTAATGAAACATAAACCCAAAATATCATTCCACAAGAGGGTTTTTTGGACTCAAAACACCCCACAATGAAAACGTTTCCAAAAACACATATGACACACCATCCTAAACTAGTCATCAAGACATAATTTATTCCTTTAAAACCATCTCTTTGAAAATAAATGGTTAGGTGGTTAGCGTATCCAACAATGGTACCCCATGAGTCTCAAACATTCATGTTTATGTGCCACACTGAGCACCCCCCCTCATATCCATCTCAACACTCATCTAGTCATGCCATTAACCATCCATAATCCCATATAATCCCCATTTATGTGGTCACTCACAAAAATAAAAGAGGTGAAAAAAATTATTTTTACTTTTCAAAACCAACACAGTCACCCAATACATCCTTTTCATCAAAACAACTAACTATATAATCAAAAACCAATTTACATGTTTCAAACCATCATAGGAAGGCACCCATAATTCAAAAAAACTCACTTTCATGCCTTGTACAAATGTTTAAAAAACTAAACCACTTTCAAAAAACTTATAATCTAATGAAAAAATCCATTCCATACATCACCATTTAATTAAGAACTCAACTCTCGTAATTTCAAAACTAGGTCATAAAATTTCATAAAAAATTTGTAATGATCTCTTGTTACCAAATTAGAATCCATTTCCAAATCCCACATCTGACCTTGAAAACATTCTACCCATTAAAATAACTTTCAACTGTTTAATGAACTCTATTGGAAATACAATTTCAAAATAAAATTTAATATAGTTCCTACATTCAAAATAGGCTAGAAACACCAGTTTCCATTTCAAAACAATCATGAAAATTTAGTTCCACCATTTCAAAAACAAACCATTCCCTCTTAATTAGATAATCATATCAAAAAAAACATTAGGCTTCTTAAAACTGGGTCATTTAAGATTTAAAACTAGACATCCAGGATTTCAAAACTAAAATATATAAGAGAATGTGAGGGGAAACTAGTTTTTGTGGGTGACATAGACATACTGTTGGTAGCCAAATTCCAATCACTTCACCATCACAGAGTATGTTCTAGTAAAATATCAGCATCTCCACCTAGCTTATTTGGACCTGAGAGATTACTAGTACCACTAACCCAACTATCTTTTCATTTCCCTTAATCATCATCAAACCATAAAAACCAAAGGATTCAAATAAAAACCAACATCTCCTGGAGAAACGAATCTCATCATGAGGTGTGTTGGCCAATCACACAACCCATAACTATAATGTCAAGTCCCAACAATCCTAGATCAATATTATCCTAACTCTTCCCTAAAAAACAAGACCCAAATAGAGTGAAACTCCTTTAATACCAATTTTTCAAAAACAGAATCTGGTGAACATCAAAACAGGCACCAAACCCAGCCTGAGACAAGGCCCGAATGACATTCATGATCTCAACGTGCTCGCACAAGTGATCAGGAATCAAAAATTGGATGTTTATAATGATATACCAATTTTTTAATACAAAAAACAAAAAACAAATCAAATAAACCAAATTGGTAATTTTTATTCAAACAAAACCATATTTTAAAAAATTTCAGAATTTAATAAAATATTTTAAAACAATTCTCCACAAATTTAATAAAATGGAACAAAACCCAAAGTTCAGCTCAAGAACCTCATGTTTCCAACTCTTTCATCGGGGTGAGGATCTATCACTTTTGGTGCATGAGCAAATATTGCACCACATTCCAAATTTCCATGGGTTGGCGGAATCTATTTCTTGTTCAGGGAAGTATGCTGAATGATTGAAATAGGATGATGGGAAGTCTATTCCTCCAGTTGTGGATTCCTCCTCTCAACTCATTTCCTAGTCCGAGACTCCTTAATAAACTTAAGATATTGATTGTGAAACTCTTCCAAGTGCCATGTGTTCAGGGAAACAGGTTAATTACATTTCTTCTGTCAGGACATTCCAAGGATTACGGTTAGGGTAACAACCTTCAGTCAGTGGAGAAGTTACGTTGGACATTACTGGCATATTTGGATGATTGAAAGCTGGCGCGTCTGGGTTTCTTACCCTTAGGATTGGGCATCTCAATGGCACAGAAGCCCGTGGAATCCCACATTGAATGAGGGGATTTATATCCAATAGGAATGTCTCTAATATTTTTCTTATCTTCCCATTTTTATCATAGAGTTTTTCGTGTGTTAAATGTCTAGTTAAGATGGATCAGACTGATCAGAGCACTAATTGGTGTGGATCAGATTGATGAAACCTCTGGGAGGGAATACCGATGTTGGTGCTAATGTGTGGCCAATAGACCAATTTCTACATAGAGCAGTGAGAAAGTGGTTGACATGATCTTACTTGGATGTTGTGGCATGAGTAAGTATAAAGATGGGTATAGATTATTGACATTATATGTTGAGTGGGATGGAGCTGACGTGATGATGATATTGATATTGGGCTTGATCCTTGAAAAGACTTCATATGTATCCTAGTGGCTGGGAAATAATATCGGTGTAGTTCTGTGGTTTGATGGGGGACCTATAGAGGTGTCCCACATGGATGGGACCTGGAGGAAATAGAACCTTCAAGTTGGTGAATGATCTTCTTGAGACACAAAAGCTCGAGGGAAAGACCAGGATAAGACATGGGTGATGGGATTGACCCTCAGAGAGACTTCCAACGTCCCTTGTCTTGGCAAGGATCAAAGTCTATGTGGTTTAAGATGGGGGATAAAATTAGGGTGTATTCAGAGGATAGTGACCCGATGATATGTTGGTGCTTACGAGTGGTTAACATCCCGAGTTTTCCTGATGATTGAGGTGTAGACCAGATATGTGTGTCCCAAAAAAAGGGTACAACAATAGATTACATTCAATTGTAGATCACAATGTCTTACCACTAATGGGGTATAACAACATACTATTGACTAGAGAATGCAACAACTTACTACTGATATGGTACAACGGCTTACCACTGGATGTGGTTGAAGCTCATAAAGGCTTCCTACATACCTTTCCAAGGAGAGAAGGATCAATTCCTATATAGTTCAATTGGATTTAGTTTAATGTCTGGAAAGAAAAAAAGGGTCATACAGTTTAAACTCATGTATGATGAGGGTAAACTAATGTGATGTGGTGGAGATTGTTTGGTTAACTGACGTAAATGGGATTAGGACCAGTTGGTATTGGGGTTGATCCTCAGAGTGGATTCCTATGTACCATGTTGTGGTTGGGATCAATGTCCACGTAGTTAAAGATGGTGGATATAGTTTAATGTCGCACGATACAAAAATAGAGGAATGACATGGAGAGGTCAGAACAAGTATGTGTTGTACATGAACCTCAGAGAGGCTTCCTACATATGCTGCCTTGGAAAGGATCAAAGTCCATGTAGTTCGTTAGATTTTGGTGAACTAATGTGAAGGGGTCAGAACAAGTTGATTTTGGGATTAAAACAAAGTGTGGCTTTCTAGGTACCATTACTTGGAAATGATCAATGTCCACGTAGTTCGGAAAGCTGCACTTCAGATTATGCTCTAAGGAGGCCCAGAGATGATTTCATGGTCAGTGCATACACTAAACCTACCTGATTAATGCTCAGTGTGATAAATAAGAGGCATCAAAGACCTGATGATCACATCCCGAAAGGTTCGTCTGTGGGATGTGGGGTGGACCATTCATGTGTTTAGTAAAACAAAGAGGGAACATGGGCTTAAGTGTGGTTAGAAGCCAAGGGATATGAGGATTTGGAGTTTCTTTAGGATTGTGTCCCGGTTGTGAAAAAAAATACTAGAGGGAGAGAAATGGGGTATTGAGGAACCATGTGCCCCTCTCACCTCATAGTCTTTGGAACTGAAGAAAAAGGTGGAGCTGAGTTGTAGTATCCTGCAAGAATGGTTAGGGGCTTTCACCAAGTTGGTTTCTCTTCCCTGCGAATCGGCGCCACTCCAGAAAAAAGGATCTCATTCCATGTGAGGATGATCTCACTCTTGTAGAGACCAGAGGGTGCAGAGAATGTCCGAGGTGGGGTACCCCATGTAGAAGGCACGTGGTGAGACCACAATATAACATCATGTTTTGATAATGATGGTGCTTAACAATTTAACGTCCAACAGCTCGGATGAGGCGAGTTCACTCTGAACCCCTAGAACATACATAAAGGATAGTGGCCCACCATTGGGAATGGGAAGGCATCATCAATTCCATAGTGAGGGGGTTTCATGGAGTGATCCACGGAGGTTCCCAAGTTAATGTGGCTATGTGAAGATGAAATATACATTATCATGCCAGGGTTCCATTAAGGATCAGAAATTATGAACAGGGAATACGCTTGGAAGTTTCCTGGGTGACATTAAGGAGTGAAAATGGTGAATGAGTCTTACACATGGAAGATACCCAGGAGATACTACAGAGAGAAAATTGTGGATGTGGCATACATATGGATGCAGCCTGGGTGCTGATAAGGAACAGAAATAGTGGATGGGACTTATGCATGGAAGCTGCCCGAGTGCTGTTATGGAGTGACGACAGTGAATGGGGATTACGTATGGATGTTTCCTGGGTTCCTCTATGTAGAAAAATGGTAAATGGGGTTACACGTGGATGCTTTCTAGGTGCCTCTATGGAGAAGAAATAGTGAATGGGGCTTATGCAATGAAGTTGTCTGGGTTCCTCTATGGAGAAGCAATAGAAGATGGGGATTATGCATGGAAGCTTCCTAGGTACCACTAAGGAGCAGAAACAATGATTGGGGCTTATGTATGGAATCATATGAGGTGTTGATATGGAGTGGAAATGGTGGATGTGACTTACGAATGGAAGCTTCCCAGGTGACACTATGGAGCGGTAATGGTGAATGGGGACTACCCATGGAAGCTCCCCAGGAGTTGCTAAGGAGCGACGATGGTGGGTGGGGATTATTCATGGAAGCATCCCATAATGTCTTCTTAATTTCTATCCATGAGGGAATCCTAACTCACTAGTGGGATAAGGAATATAATTGGGGTCAACACTAATTCAAAAGTGTACAAGTTGGATAAAGCCAAGGGAGTTGGAATTAGTCCAAACAAAGAGACATGAAAAGTGAGAATCTAATGCTTGACATTTCTAACATGGTAAAGGTGGTGTGACTGTGGAGGATAATTGTTTATTAGGTTTGAATGACAACATCCATATCACGTTATCCTGAAATGGGTAAAAAATGAGGGTCAACTATTTACCCTATTCTAAATAGAGGGCCTGACTCGAATTTTCATCCAATGTCTTTTGAGGCGTTGGCTCAATATAGTAGGTGAGTCAAGGAATCATGGGAATAGTCTGTTAGGGGGTCCCTTAAGATATGAAATATGATGAATATTCTAATGAAATACACTCAAGGGTGAGGTGGTGTGATGGAATTTTTGAACAAAATCCAATGCTCTTGAAATTATGTCATTGTAATCCTGGAATGAGGCACCTTATGCTTAGAACATTAGTCATCTTATATTTGGAATAAGAGGAATCCAATTATTGAATAATAATCTATAAAATAGTTTATAGTCATGTAGATATGAATATTGGAATCTTTTTCTTGAAGCATAAGTAATCTCTTGTTTGGAGTAATAGACATCCTATATTTGTTAAATAGGGAGTACTATAGTTTATAGTCTGATATAGAGGAAAATCAGAATCTTATTCATGGAGCATAAGGAATGTTTTTTTTGGATTAAGAGGGATCCAATATTATTCATATAAGGTGCACTATAGTTTAATGTCAAATAGATAGTGTAACACCCCAAACATTTTATGGTATGTTTCTCTTAAAAACAATGTATTCATTAGATAGCTTACATTTATTGAATAACAGATCATCTATGGAACAAAATGCGGTTACTTATAAGAGATAGCCAAAACCTAGCAGTTGAACTAATATTTTCCAATTGCGTGTTTTGAATTATAAAAATTTGACACACATTGTTGTGTTTAGGATGATAAATAGAGTCTGATAGAATTAACTTTTTTTGTGAAAAGTAACAAACCTTTATGAATAGTAACCTGTCATTATGAATAGTAACTTACCCTTAGGAATAGTAATATGACTCTTATTAATGGAATCCACACCCATGAATGTATAAATAAATTTAGGCACCTTAAAAATGAAGTTGAATAATTTAAGTGTTTATATTTTTTGAATAAATAATCATTTTAATCAAATATTAAAATAATCATATTTAGAAAATTATTACTGAAAAATAGTCTTCATTTCTGGATTATAAACATTGAAAAATGGTTAGGGTGATTTTTTTGGATTTTTTGAAATACGTGATTTTTTATGAATAGTAAAATGTGATAATTTAAGATAAATACTAAATAAGGTCATTATTGAGTCATTGATAATGATATGTTGATTTAAGTCTAATTTCCAAGAATTCACCTTAATTTATTAATTTTCTTGGTCATTTAATACTTACTATTGTTTTTCTTGTGAAGAAATAAGAAACTAATGATTTAAAAATTATGAAAACTCTCCTCTCCTCAACCATAAACCCCCCTCTCACCCCCTCATCTATTCACCGATATCAAGCCTTTTTCCTCACCAATATTCTGCCCAAATCTCTTCAAAATCCCTCTCCCCATGACCAAGCCATGATGATCTCACCAGAAGAACAAAAAAATGCCTTAAAGAGATTCTCAAGGAGGATTACTAAAGAGGTGATCCTTTCTTCTCTTTTCTTTCAATTTCTTTAACAAAGTTCCATTATTTTGTTCTCCATTCTATCCTCCCATCATCCAAATTTCAAGATAATTATATTACCCTAAATTTACTGTATTATCATTTTACTAATGTAATATTTCATCATAATCTCTCTTTTCCCCCTCCTTTTATACAATAAATGCAAACACTGTCCGAGATGTGTTAATTTTTCACACTCAAGGAAGACAGGTATTCAATTTGCATTATTATCTTTAATACAAGCCATTAAACCCTTTTTAATTGTTTAACCATATAATCATATCTATATTTTATCTTTATTAATGTTATGGAATCCATACACATTCATAATATTGAATAATAATACAAAATAAGTTTATCTTGCACCAAACCGCCAAGCCAAATCCAAGCGTTTATTTTTAACTCCTCGAATGAGTCATCCCCATGGTATATAACGAGAATCATTATAAGATAATTTAAATCTAATTAATTTAACTAATAATGTATATTAAAAAATTTGGATGTCTAACAATCTTTCAAAAAACACCCATTCATGAATACAAGTATACATATCATGAATACCAAAAAATAAAATGCTACCAAAAAAATAAAATAGAATATCTTAAACCTTCAAAAAGGACATTAATGAACCAAAACAATACATAAAATGTCAATTACATGTCGATTAGGTTTTGTAATTATTAATTAATGGAGCTAAATTTGATTATTCACGTCATTAAGAACAATCAAGAACACCTTCAAGCATAATGTCAGGGATTGCATAACCCGGTTTTCATTGTTTGAGTTAAACATATATTTCATTGGTTATATTGTTCCTATAATATGTGTGAATGAACTATGATTGTTTTATTCCATATATCCACATATATTTTGTTTATTCATATTTTTCACACATAAATATTTCATTGATTTGTCCTCAATCTAATGATATGTTCTTAGTAGGGGATCCTCTCTCTCACATTTGATCAAGAATCTCCCCTATGTTGTGCACTATTATTTTTAATGCCAAATTATGGATTATGTTTTCAAACCTCACCCATACTTCCCTCAGAACATATAAATAATGGGATACCCCATTACCTCTCATTAATCCCTTGCAAGAACACTTGTTACTATGCAGAAATGTTTGTAATGAGTTTTCCCATCTCACATTCAATTTTGTGGGTTTCCATTGTTTTCCTCTTATTTCTTATATATGTTATAGTTGTACTACCATTTGATATATATTATCATTAATCTCTTTATGTTCACGGTATTTTATGATTTATTGGTTTGTTATTAACTTTTGTTCATACAACTCAATTATTTATATTGTGGTAATAAGATTTTTCTTAATTTTCACATCATTATGACATGCTTAGTATTGTGCACCTACTATTTCTTATGGGGTGTACCATATACCCATTTCAGATCACTTTCCAATTGAAATTATATTACATTTAAATGTCCAAATTCCCATATCATGGATTTTATTATTGTCTAAGTCACATACCTTGTTACATGCGGTATTCATTTGGAATGTTGTTTTAACTATGGAAATAACAATGATTCCGTATCCTCCATTCTATATAGATAATGGAATGTAATATTGATTGTATGTTGAATCTATGTATAAATAATTATTTGGATGCAGAGGTGGGTGGGGCCTACTATAGCCCCTCGATGAATCGGCAGGTCTCATGATAAAATTAGTTTGCGACAAACCCTTCAAGTTTGTTTCCAAAACAAATCAGATGGGTTTCTACCCATAGAACTAAACAATTTTTATGGTATTATGGTATCATGTTCCAGATACATGAATTCCAATTAAAAATAATTCTCTTTATTCATTAACAGTTATTATTATCAAATTGGGTTTCACTATGACAAAATCTATGGTTGCGGTTTCATACTCAGTTTATTAATGGCTGGAGTTTTTCATTTATTCACCAAGCCATAATGTTTATGTCAAAGTTTTTATAATGTAGTTATTATTGATTCATTATTCTGACATTTGTAACCCTTAGTGTGCATTTTAGCTCACCCCTTTCATTGTTTACCTCCAACTGGTGATGAAGAAGAGATCATTTATTGAGTCCATGCGGTTGTGGTTTTTAGTTTTTGTTATGTGTTTTATTTTGTAACCATTCCAACCTAATTTGTGTTTCAACTATGTATCTAGTTTTTTATAGACTACAAAACTGATTTTTCATTCTGTATTTTCATTTCTTCTATCCATGCTAATATAACAAGTAATGCACCGGCTCCAGTCTAGAGGGGTCAGGGCGTTATAGTTGGTATCATAAGATGTTTAGTAGCAATCATGGTAACTAGATTAGAAAATGTAGATCAAGAAACAAAGCCCTAAGGTAGTATTTGAGGATAAACATACATAAACATCCTAATATTTTTGTAAGGTAAAGATCATGTAGATCTTTCTAGAAATAATCCATTTCTGGATACGAGCAAGTATAGGTGGCTCTAGCACAAATATACTTAGGAGTGAAAGCTCTGACATAGATTTTCGGACTTGACCTGGGGTATCTTGGTAAACGATAATGGGCCTTGCTGCACTCATGGTTACGACACTCCCGGGGGATATGAATAGGATAATTCATATTTTCATTACAATCCATTATGAAGGATTGAAATGTAAATTATTCCTCAAAGAAACCATTTTCGGATTTTGGGATTAGTCGGGCGTAGGTTTTCAATTTATGTTATGTATTTTGTTAAATTAATATTATACATTATGACCTATACCTTAATCTAGTGTGCGACATTATTTAGAAATGGCATCTACTGGAAGAAGGGGAATCAATACTCCGGGGAAATGTAGGGATCTCCTAACTGATCAAGTCCACACAGTCAATGTTGGAGCAGATATGATCATGAACATATTGGGAAAACATACTCAGGTTGAAACGAATAACAAATCTTCACCCGTTTTGGATCGTTTCATGTGAAAAATCCCCCATCATTCAGTGGGATATAATCTAGTGGTTTCTAAGTAATGGATCAAGTCCCTTGAAATGATATTCATGGTATTATGATGCAATGAAAATGAAAAGGTAGTCCTGGAAGTATGTTGTCTCAAGGGAGATGTTGATCAATACAGTTGAAGACTAATGGGAAAAATTATCCAAATCGGGATCTTTATTTAGAAACCATAATCATTGCTATGAAAATATGGAGAAAATATCTTTACGGTAAAAAATGATAGATATAAATAGATCACAAGAGTTTGTAATACATTTTCACACAGAAATATCTCAACATCGGGAAAAGGAGATGGCTCAAGTAACTCAAAGATTAAAATTTTTCAATACATTATTACCTACGAAAGATGAATAAGGCGGCATATGAATTAAGAAGGAAAGATCATGGAATTATATCTCAAAAGAGGGTTGAGAGAGATCCTGTATTTTGGTATCTACTAATGATGGATATGGGAATTGTTAAGGAAGGGGAAGAATATTTCTTCATTCAAATGATTTCTAAACTATCATAATTAGAGATAATAAAAAATATCTCAATATATTGATGAGAATCTTCACAAGAAAATTATTGCTGTTAAGGATGGGAGATTGGAAACCTTCATGTAGGAGGAAGGAGTTCTGATGTTTGGGAAAAGGTTACGCATTCCATCAGTACCTAAGATAAAAAGGTAACTATTAGACGGTGCTCATAGATCATATTTCCATATACACTCGTGTAGCACCAAGATGTACAATGATATGAAGGAATATTTTTGGTGGGATAATATGAAGAGGGAAATTGCTGACTACATGTAAAGGTGTCTAGTTTTTCAACATGTGAAGTTAGAGAGACAACGTCTCAAAGGAATGATGCAACCACTACCTATTACTATGTGTAAATGGGATAACATTTCTATTGATTTTGTCAATGGACTACTGAGGGAACCTAGAAGGAATGATGCAAAATGAGTATTTATTGATCGGCTCACAAATTCAGCATATTTCATTCTTATAAGAGATGATTTACCACTTGAGCACCTAGAAAGACTTTATATTAATGAAGTTATAAGAATTCATGGTTCACCTCTATCGATTGTGTCCGATCGAGATCCCCGATTTACATCAAAATTTTGGGAAAGTGTCCATAAAGCATAGAATACTGAGCTTCATATTTGTACTACTTATCACCCCCTAACTGACAGACATTCTGAAAGGACTATTCAAACTCTAGAAGACATGCTGAGGTCATGATCACTTGAATTCCAAGGTATGTGGGATCAATACTTTCATTTGGTGGAATTTTCCTACAACAATAGTTTCCATTCATGTATTCAAATGGCTCCATATGAAGCATTATATGGAAAGAGATGTCGAACTCCATATTTTTGGGATGGTGCTATTGAGAGGAAACTTATAGGCCTAGATCTTATTGAAGAGACCATGAGAAAGGTGAAGACTATCCCATCCCATATTAATGCTGGCCAAAGTATGCAAAAGAGTTTTACTGACAACAAGAGGAAGGGTTTGGAATTCTAAGTGGGAGATAATGTCTTTCTGAAAGTATCTCCAGGGAAGGGTGTTTTAAGGTTAGGTAAGAAAGGTAAAGTGAGACCTAGGTACATCAAACCATTTGAATTTTGGGAAAGAATCAGAGTTGTAGCTTACCATTTAGCAATGCCTCCATGTATCTCCAAAGATCATGATTTGTTCCACGTGTCATTATTGAAGAAATACATGCCAGACCAAATACATATTCTCACCTATAAAGATATATAATTGGATCCTGGTTTGTTATATTGTGAAAGGCATATCAAGATTCTTGACACAATGGAGCAGGTATTGAGAAATCAAAAAACACACCTCGTAAAGGTTATTTGGAGGAACCGGAATTTGGAGGAAGAAACATGGGAACCAAAGGATGTTATGAAGAAGAACCACCCACATCATTATGGTGGACTTTATTAATAAAATTTTCAGGATTAAATTTCTGAAGAAGGGAATATTGAATCACCCCAAACATTTTATGGTATGTTTCTCTTAAAAACATTGTATTCATTAGATAACTTATATTTCAAGAATCAATTAGCCTATGTGGAACAAAACATGGTTACTTATAAGAGATAGAAGAAACATAGACATTGAAATTAAATTTTACACTTATTTGTTTTGAATTTTGATAATATTACATACAAAATTGTGTTTAGGATGATATTTAGAGTCCAATATAATTTACTTAATCTTTGGTGAATAGTAACACACCCCTACCCTTATGAATAGTAAATTACCCTTATGATTATTAATATGACTCTTATTAATGGTATCCACACATATGAATGTATAAATAAATTTAGGTGCCTTAAAATGATATTGAATAATTTAAGTGTTTATATTTTTCAATTAAATAAAAAATTTAATTAAATATTTAAATAATCATATATAGAAAATGATTTTTGAAAAATAGACTTCATTTTTTGGATTCTACATTTTGAAAACTAGTTTGGGGTATTTTTATTGGATTTTTCTAAAATACTTGAATTTTTGATGAATAGTAAAATACGGTAATTTATGATAAATGATAAATAAGGGATTTATTGAGTCATTGATGATGATCTAATAATGTAATCCCAATTGGTTCGAAGTGACATGAATTTATTATTTTTCATGGTCATGGAATACTTACTATTCCTTGTGTTGTGAGGAAATAATATACTAATGATAAAATAATTATGATTACCCTCCTCTCCTCAACTATAACTCCTTCCCCCCTCACACCATCTTCTCTTCACTCCTCTAAAACCATGTTCCATGCCAATATTCTTCCCAAATTTCGTCTGAAGCCCCTCTTCATGTCCAATACCTTCTGGTCACACCAAAATCACAAACAAAAGGCCTTAATGAGATTCTCAAGGAGGAGTACTCAATAGGTGATCCTTTCTTCTCTGTTCTATCAATTTCCTTTAGAAAGTTCAATTTTATTGTTCTCACTTCTCTCCTTCCCTTATCATAATGGAATTATAATTTACATACTATACATGTACTGGATTTACATTTTTCTAATGGAATATTTCAACATAATCTCTATTTTTCTCTCCTTTTATACAATAAATGAAAAAATCGTCTGATATGTGTTAACTCATCACACTCAAGGAAGATGAGTTTTAAATTTGCATACAATCATTAATAATAGTCATAAAACCCTTTTCAAAGGTTGAACTAGATCATAATATACGTATTTTACCATGATTAATGTTCTGGAATCCTTACACATTCATAATATGTCATAATAATACAAAACACGTTTTTTGTGCACAAAACCACCATGAAAAATCTAAGCATTTATTTTTAACTCATCAAATGGGTCATACTCATGGTATATTACTAGAAACATTATAAGATCCTTTATATCTATTTAATTTAACTAATAATTTATATTAACTATTCTGTATGTTTGACCATATTTCACACAAACATCTATTCATGAATACAATTAAACAGATCATGAAAACAAAAGAAAAATATACTACCAAAACAATAAAAATGAATCTCTTAAACCATCAAAAAGGACATTAATGAACTTAATAAGGTCATACAATATCAATTAAATTTGGAGGAGGTTCAGGAATTATTACTTGATGAATCTAAATTGGATTATTCAGGTTGTTAAAAACAATCAGGAACACCATCAAGCATACGGTAAGGGATTGCTTAACCCCATTTTCATTCTTTGAGTTCAACATATATTTTATAGGTTACATTGTTCCAATAATATTCGTGAATGACCTATGATTTTTTTATATTGTATGTCCATTTATATTTTTTGTATTTTTATTTGTCACACATAACTATTTTATGGATTTTCCCTCAATAAAATGATACGTTCTTGGTATGGGATCATCTCTCTCACTTTTGTTCAAGAATCTACCCTATGTTGTACTGTTTTTTTATTAATGCATAATGATGGGGTATGTTTTTGAACCTCCCCCATACTTCCCTTATGACATATAAATAATGGGATACCTATTTACCTCTCATTAAGCCCTCCCATGAACACTTGATACCATGCCGGAAGGTTTGTAAGGGGTTTTTTCATCCCACTTTCAATTCTATGGGATTTATTTCCTATTATTTCGTATATGTGGTATAGTTGTACTGAAATTTGATATATATTATCATGATTCCCTTTTTATTCATGGTTTTCTGTGATTACATTGGTTATTATTAACATTGGGCCATACGACCCAATTGATTACAACATGGTAACAAGCTTTGTCACAATTTTTTCATTTCATTTTGACTTGCTAAGTTTTGTGAAACTACTCTTTCTTATGTGATTTTAACTACATCCCATTTGATATCCATTTTAAATTGAAATTATATTCCATTTAAAAGTCCATATTTTCATATCATGTATATTATTATTTTTTGAGGCGTATACCATTTTACATATGGTATTTATTATGATTGTTGTTTTAACTGTGGAAATATTGATAAATCTGTATCCTATATTCTCTACGGATAATGTAAAGGAATATTTCTCTTTTTTTGAATATATGTATAAAAACTTCATTGGATGTAGAGGTAGTTAGGTCCCACTATAGCCTTTTGATTCATCAATAATTCTTATGTGACAAATCAGTTGGCGACAAACCCTTCGAGTTTGTTTCCAGAAATAATCTGACGTGTTTTTACCCATATAACGGAACTGTTTTGTAGTATTATGGTATCATGCTCCAGATACATGACGTCCAATTAATAATTATTCACTTTATTCCTTATCAGTTATTACTATCCATGAAGTTTTCATTATGAAAAAATTTATGGATGTAGTTTCATTCTATGTTTATTAATGGATTGAGTTTTTCATTTAATCACTATGCCATATTGATTATGTAAAATTGTTTACAATTTAGTAATTATTGATTCATTCTTCAACCATTTTTACCATTACTATTCATTTGAGATCACCCCCTTGTTTTTTTTACCTTCAACAGGTGATGAATATGAGATCATTTATTGAGTCCATGTGGTTGTAATTTTCAGTTTTTGTTATGTGTTGTGTTCTGTAACCTTTCCAACGTAATTTGAGTTACATTTATGTATCTAGTTTTTTCAAGACTACTAAACTGATCATTCCTCCCGGATATTCATTCCTTCTAACTATTCCAATATAACAATTAATGCACCAATTCCAGTCTAGAGGGGTTAAGGCATTATAGATAGGAATATGGGAATCATATCCTTGGTGCATAAGGGATATTATATTTAGATCAAGAGGAATCCTATATTCGTCATATAGGGTGTACTACCATTTAATGTCATATTGATAGGACTATTGGAATCTTATTTTTGGTGTATAATGAATCTCTTATTTGGATAAAGAGGCATCCAATATTATTCATATAGGGTGTACTACCGTATAAAGTAATATAGACAGGACTATTTCCATCTTATTCATGGTGCATAAGGAATCTCTTATTTGAAGTATGTGACATCCTTGAGTTTTCATATAGGGTGTACTATTTTTTAAATAAATATAGATAGGACTATTAGGCATAAGGCTCCTAGATATGGTTTGTGTTGGGACTTATGCAAGGGCGTCCATTTCTAGTAGATACTGACATAAGAGTTAGGTGAAAGGGTTTGCATGAGTTACTTGAGGAATGGTTATAGTCAAGGTACACTGGGAATTGATGATAAGAATCTCAACTCATGATATAGGAAATGAACCAAGATGAATATTTCGACTCAAGAAGTTTCATGGTATGCTGATTAGTATCTCAAATCTGGGTATTCCATTGGTGGAAGGTGGACGCGCATAATGGCACAATGGAAATTTTCGACGTCCCAACTAAATAAGTTGGTGGTGCGACTAAACATTTTTCATGGGGGTCAGTGATGGAAGAGAAGGGACCTGGCCGGAGGGGTGGGACCGTAGCCCGATAGAGATCCCATGCAGGTGGGAGGCGCAACCCCTGCAGTACGGACCAGCAAACACAAGCCTGGATACTATTTCACGTAAGATGTCAAGCATGCAAGATGGGTTGCTCGCTAGATTGGACTGTGCGGCGTAGGTGTGAGAAATATTGGTAACCATGGCAGTTTTGTGCACAATATTGAATTTTTTTGCACAATAATGGATTATTTCTGTACATTATTAGAATATTGCACGTAATAGGAAATGTTGTGCGCACATGACTTAGGTAGAAAAGAGTTCGTGCGAGGGTCAAACCATTGTTGGCCCATGCGAAGGCAGGCCCATACGAGACCAGTCATGAAAGAAGACACATATAGGGTTCCATTCGTCCGAGATGTTGTGGAAGAGGTGGTCTTACATGAAGTAGAGCAATAAAAGACATCCGGAGTCCTCTATAGAGGTGATGGTATGCACTTGTATTTATAGGAAAAATCTTTAGAGGTGGCGCGTATGATTCTGGGCACAGAAGAGATTTTCCACACAGCCTAAGTTAGGTGTGCATGTAGAGGGGAATTTGAGGTCACATTGGGCATGTTATAATCATCTGCGCATATGCTAATCTTAAACGCACATCCCTAAACTAGTGTGCACCTTCCTTAGAAGTTTTTCAGGAGTCATGGGTAGAAGATGACATCTCATTGGGCGCGTAAAAGAATTGTGTGACATGTTGCATACAATATTTTTTGGTTGTGCACATGGGTCCATTCGTTTTCCTAAAATATCCATTATTTCAAGAAAGATTTCTATTTTGTGTGCAAGACATTGATTTTCCCCAAAATCATATTGCATGGCCATTTTCAGCTGTATAACTTCAAAAGGCAATAACATCGGATCTGTGACTCCATTCGAGCTCCACAACCTGGAGAATCGAAGCTTACGAAACGACCTATACTCTAGGATCATTTTTTTGAAGCATTCAGTATGTTACATGGAATCATTTACCGCTACCAACACCTCCTCAGGGAAAGAGGCACCATCCCCAAGCCATCTCCACAATAATGTATCACGAAAGACTGCTAAAACCCATACCATTGGAACAAAATGTTGTACCCAAAACAGAAAAAAACCAATTATACTAACACCCAAAGGTGTAAGAAGGGAGTGAGGAAAAGCCTCTTAAGATACCACCACTAAGAGATTCCATTTGATAAGCATTCAAATGTGAAAATCTAGTAATTCTTTCATAAACATGAAATGGTAATTATAATTTTAAAGGATGAAAATTAAAATAAAAATAGTTTTCAAGTGGCCTATATTGAAGAATGAAAACTTTTAAATAAAATTCCAAAGCTACATAATTATCTAGCCAAAAATAATGTATGCCGATGGTAAGAATAAATCATCTAATGAGGACAAGCAACATGATATAACCCACAGGCACTAGCTCATTGTGTGTCCAATGTACCTCATATCTCAGTGATATTAACCATCATAATATCTGTTCTCATGCACGTGAGCCACTAGTAGGGAGAATACTTATATCCTAGTGGTCTGCCATCATCATCATCATCATCATAGTTTATTTAGTGTTTTGGGAATCAAATATGATATGTGAAACTGATCCCAAACACCACGGGATCACAAGAAAACTGGTAGACGTCCACCCACCTAGATACATAAGTTTCCCTCTTGTGCTCAAACAAGTTCCACAAGCCATGAAATATAATTTTCACATGAAAATACCACTTACACATCACACACCCACCATACAGTCCACACACATGTCACACAATACCCCTTTAGTGAGAAAAATACATTTTTCACATCATACTCACACAAAGAAGCCCAAAAATGCATTTCACGCCTTTTGTTCAATTTGATAAATCAATTTAGGAATTTCTAAAACATTCTAAAAATTTATGACATCATAAATACACACATTACCTTTCATAAACCCACATTAGGTGAACACACTGACCAAAAAAGTACATGTACATAATTTTCCCACTTTTTCTAACTCAATAAACCATTTAAGAGTTTCATAAAACAATCGTAAGGGGTTTTTCCATGTTTTTCACATAAAACAAATTTTGAAACCCTCTTTATCGGCCAAAATCACATAAAAGACAATTCAAAACACAATATTCATCCCTATAATTTTATTTAAAAATAATCTCATGTGATACAAAATTTATTCAAATAATTCCACAAAAGATACACATTAAAAAAACACATTTTCAGAAAAAATAGTCAAGAAGAATAACAAGGTTTTACACATAAAACCCATTCAAAACCCCTATTTTGATCCCAAAATCACACCGATAACCTACCAAAGTATAATTGGAATCCAAAAAACATTTAATTAATCACTTACATATGATATAAAATAAACCACAAGATTTACACAATGATTACACATGGGAAACACCAAATTGAAAAAAGTGCAACTATAAAATTAGTTTCCTTATAAAATCCATAAAAAATGGTTTTCGCACAATGCACCACATTTTAGGAAAACTCAAAATCATTAAAAAATGCATGCTAACTCATCAAAAAACTATTATGCATGGAATCACCTACTGAAAGTGTCAAAAACCTCAAATATTGGTGTGAAACATCTACCACACCACTACTGCACCACAAGTATGTGAATTTGATCCCTAACCCACAATATTTGACCAAAAGAGACCAAATCAACCCATTTTAAGAACCCTAACATTGGGACACTGTATAGCTTCGTGAAAGAGGGTAGAAACCCAATGGAGTAGAAGGAAATTAAGAGAGAAAT
The DNA here is from genome assembly GCA_963277665.1 of Viscum album. NCBI lineage: Eukaryota > Viridiplantae > Streptophyta > Magnoliopsida > Santalales > Viscaceae > Viscum > Viscum album. The sequence continues at coordinate 441,410,385 of OY728155.1, read as the reverse complement.
ATATAGATGATGAAATATTATTAAATTGCCCGAAATACTCCAAAATAGGAATCACCAAGTAACCAAACCTAGATGTTTGGCTATAAAGAGTCATATTAGGTCATGTGGGGACTGAAATTGCGAAAAATAGTGAAAATTGAAGGAGTAATGAAAGAAACATTTTACCTCTTCAAATTCAATTGATCTGAGAATGATTATGAATTATATCGCTAATACATTGGGGAGATGACCTATAATGAGGCGAAATATCTAATGTGGGTGAGCCTCTAATGTTTGGGTTTGAGTGGGAGGTGGAATAATCAATAAATGTAAAACATGAAAGATATATTGAAAAATTAAAAAATAATTTAATGCAGGAAATGGGCTTATGGGTAGGCCCAATACATTAATAAGAAACCCAAATCCATCATGATTATGTATTCTTATGTGGTCCAAATGGATATAGTGATTTTAATATTCTATGTTAAGAAAATTGGGAAGTGGAATTGGAGTAAAATGTTTAAAATTAAAGTGGTTATAAAATAAAAAAAATTTATCTTTAAATCAGAATATGGGCTCACGGTTAGTCCCCAATTTTGAAAACACACAATTTTCATGAAAATTCATTAAAATCCCCCAAAACAATGTAATAATGGAAATCATAAGAAAAATGAATTTAAAAAATCAATGGATGATAAAGTTTTTCTTCCACGAATTTCTTGTAGTATTCTTATTTAATTATTTCAAGGATTAGGTTATTTATTTACTTATGATAAATGTATTATGAACTACTGATATATTTATTGTATATATCATGATTATGACTTTCGATATGAAATGTATGATATTCTATTGTTTTGATCATCTTATCATGCCCTTATACACATTTTACACTTATGTTTATCTTTCTTATATCCATAATGATCATTTAACCTAACCCATTTCATATGTTTCCATTCCCCAGGTTATGAAGAATGGATTTTAGTTGATATACTATAGGGGGTGATCCTTGTTGGAAACCTTTTAGATATTCCACCTGGTTTGAATACATTATTCCATGTTTCCAAATTCACTTATCTATTACATCCCTCAAGCATATATTTCTCTAATATTATAAATATTAATAAATATCTGGTAATAACCATGCATTTCTATCATGGTTATCAATAGTTATTCTGGAAAAAACATTTGCCAATGTTATCGATATTGTATATTGGAATGTAATGTTAATTATTTCATTTCATTATCTAAGTGTGTGGGTTCTAGGAAACTATAGTGGGTTTTAAAGGTCAGTTTATATATCTATGAATTTTTTGTTTTATTTCATGTGAGGTTATTTCAGGGTTATCGATGCCCTCATATGACAATAATCTTATGGCTGATCATAATTTCAATATCTTAAGACAACCCATTTTATCTTTTTATGTAGTGAAATGTTTTGAGGTTATCAATGATTTTAAATGTCATTTTTTTGGTTGATGTATTTGAAACACCCTCGAGAAACATGAAATTTGTTTTAAGAGGAAATATTTTTTTGTTAAAATAATTGTGGAAAATTTGAATCATTGATGACAACCTGTAGCAATTGGATAAGTTGTGATTATTGAATCGATGTCTAAATAACGATAAAGGTTTCATTACTACCACATACCTATGTGATTTATTCTTTAATACAACATTCTTACATTCTAGGATTAATATTATTTTGGAATCATAGGGGTGATTATTTTACCTATAATGGTTTATTTATCTAGGAATAGTATATTATAAAATCCTTCTAATCATGGGATTCTGAACATAGTCAACAATTTCTTGAATAGTTTTTAGGATAATTGTTTATGGAATGGTTTGGATTGAAAAATAGGTATTAATTATGATTATAAATTTACCATATTATGGTTCACTAACCATGGTAATTATATTCATATTTTATAATAATTTTTTTTAATATCTAAATAATGTTGGAATGGACTGATTAAACCTTCTATTCATATATGGTATCTAATTGTTGACTCCAGTGCTTCATGAATCAAAATATCATATTTAATAATCATATTTTGAAGAGAAATATTAGTTTTTTGGAGAAATAGAATAAAAAATTATATTATAATCATAAATTTTGTATATTTATAGTATTTTCTATGGGTCTATATAGTAATATAATTTATTAACTCATGGAAAATGATCATAAAAGAAAATTATATTCATATTACCTTAAATTAAGATGAACTAAGTTCCTACTAGATCATTAATAATTTATAGATTTGAGACCCTTAACTATCCATTGAATATCGATTAGTTTAGGATTTTTGACATTATATATATAATTATAGAATTTTTAGTAATTTGAAAACCAAGATGGGTTTTGGGGGAAAATCATTTTAAAAGTTATAGGATTTGACATTCTGATATTGTAATGAATATATTCATCAAAATTAATTTAATAATTTTTATATATTTTCTTATACTAAATTAAAATTTCATTATTATTTAAAAAAACTCTATATTTATCCATCACCTCACAAAATATAGAGACTCTTCGTCAACATGTGTTACATGCAAGACCAAGTTGTATATAAAAACAATATAATATTAATATTTAATTTGATATTCATAACCTATATATTATAATGAATTAAATAAATGATGTTAACTAATTTATTAAAACATTTTCTTCATATCAATATAAATGGAGTTAAGGGGTTACTAATTAATATTAAATGAAAATAGTGTCTAAATGATTATTAAGTATGTGTTAATATTTTGAAAACCAGTATGGTGTTTTATATTAATTAATTAACTTAATCACTATTTGAGAAAAAAATATATGAAAAATATATGTCATATATTAAATAAAAAAATTAATTTCATCCAATATGTCTGATAGACTAAAGATAAGAATGAATCTAATTTTAACTATAAAAACACTATATTTCCAAATGGTGGGTTTATTTTCTTTTAGTGGAAAAAAATTTCATTATATATTTTTACATATATAATTTTAATATGAAAAATTTAATTCATTTTTTAATAAAGGATATCAAAATTTTCATTGGCTGATATTTTTTTATTTTTCAGAGAACGTTTATGTTTGATGAACAGTGAATAAAATTAAATTTTAATTGAAAACTACATTTTGTCTGATTGTTTATAGAGTAAAATTATATTTTAAATTTGTTATAAAATATAAGTAGAAAAATTCTAAATCCATATATCCAATATATTTCATTGAAATAATTTTTACAATGAAATGTTGACTAAAAACATGTCAATTGTATTGACTTGTCTTTTTAAAAACCTTTTGTTGAATCCCATTTTTGGAATTAATTTTAAATTATTTTATCCTAATAATGTAATTATAATTTGGATAAATTCTTACCATATTTTAAATAACAATAATTTATAACATTAAATATGTATAACTCAGTTTTTGATACAAAATATTTTTGAATTTAATTAACTTTAATTATAGTGATCATGGTAAAAACAAGATTATTTTAAGGTTAACATTTAAACTCTTGAGTCCAAATGACCCCAGATCTTGTAAAAATTATCATTTTATAGAAATTATATGACCGTATACTCAATTTTCTATAAAATCGTTCATTATTTTAGTCACATTATGTAAGGGTGACCTCCCAATAGTGCTTACCTTTGTATATTTACAAAATACCACTCCCCTCTGTTATAAAAATGCTTTCACCCTCCCTACACGTTCATGACTCAGAAGCCATTTTTATCATAAAAAATGAAATAAAAATAATCTCCCAAAAAACATGATATCTCATTATAAGAATAAATTTTTATATTAATCAATCTAATGAAGTAAATTGGTTAAAACTGAAAGGATTTACAAGAAAAGTGGTAAACTTTTTAAGGATCGCATTTGGTTTATTACATTCTCAAAACACATAAATTATTATTATTAAGTGATTACATAATATAAATAGTATCCAAATTTTAATAATATTTTTTTATGATAAGGTTTCTACCTAAAACTACACACAAATCTGTCAAATTGGTAATAATGTTTACGTGTACGAAGAACTATAACCTCGCTAAATAATATCATTATTTTTTTCAATTACTGCATCTTATGGTTTTAAATTATGATGACAGTTAAAATTTCATAAGATATATATGATTTTTATAATACACTAATTATTTATAAACGACAATAGAATAGATACCATAATGATTTCATTTTTTTTGAAGGCTATAACATCATTTGTGGAAAAGTGGACTACGACCTCCCCAAGGAAATATGATACATTCAGCCATTATATAAATTTTTTTGACAATGGATTTAATTAAGTTATATTACATGAATTAAATATTTCAGATATTCATGAAATAATTTTATATCATTACATAAATGATATGATATTATTCCATACATTTACTCATTGTAAAATTTATGACATCAATGGTGGACATGTTGACCACCACCTCCTCAAAGCGATGTTATTCTTCCATTTTTTTCACCAATAAACAATAATGAGATATAGAATTATATATATTTAAATAAAATGTATTTTTGACATAATTATCTTTCTTTAAATATAAACAATACTTACCTTGATTCCATAATTATCATTTGAAAAGGGGAATCTTACTCATGCATTTATAAGACCGATATTCTCCATGATTGTAACGTTGGTTGATTTTTCATAACCATCATTCCTATATGATATATTTTTGTTTGATTTAAATATTTAATAATTATTTCTTAATTAATAATATGTATATTTTTAAATAAGTAAATAAATGACCGTTGTTAACCTCTCCAAGTTGATTTTGACACATATGTCGAATATGGTCGAAACATCTTACATAAATATTATTGATTATATGATTGTATAAAAATAATAAAAATGTGAATTTAATGTAATAATAAACTTGGAAAAGGTTATGAATCAATTTTTTACATTACATATGTTTATTTTACAAGAAGATAGTGGAAAACCATGAAAAATTAGACTAAAGGTAATGGATTTCTTAACTCAATTTTAATTCATTAGGTTGAACATCGATTTCATTGGTCATGTTTTTCTAATAATATGTATGAAGTGACCTATGATTTTATTATTATTGATTTATAATTTCATTATGTGGATCTAAATTTATTACGATAAGTTATTTCAATGATTAATTCTAACTCCAGTGATAAGATATTTGAAATATATTTTCGTCTCACATTTGACATCTAGGAGACAAATGTAAAATTCACCACTTATTTATTTTATATAGAGTATATATTTAAAATTTTGGTTTCTTATAACATGAAAACATTAATCATCATGATAGTTAAATTTTTAATTTTATGATTTTTACTTTTGATGATTCTCATTAAGATGTTACAATATTTTTATTGGGATTTCTTGTCTCGCTTTATTTTCTATGAGACCTATGCCATATTGTAACGAACCTACTCTTTGGAAAAGGTAAAGATCCTTAGTTTTTCTGTTGAACCGTTCTTTTAAGCTTTTTTAATATGTGTAATGTTTTAAATAAGGTCTGGGGTGTGTCCGGGGTTTTTTGGAGCCCGAGAGTTTGAGAAATGGACTTGTAGACAAGGGCACACGGCCTGCACATGGCTTGCGCACAGTTTGGGTAAACCGTGCGGCTTTGGTTTGGAGGTAGGGAGGTGTGCACGGTTTGCACATAGATTTGGTAAACCGTGCGCCTGAACCGTGCGACCCTTTATCTGAAGGCAGGGAGGTGCGCACAGTTTGCACACTATTTGCTAAACCGTGCACCAAAACCGTGTGACCGAGTTTTGGGTAAATTTACAGCTTTTCCCTAAAATATCTATTAATTTCTAAACCCTTTTCTTTATTTCCTCTTCCCATAGACAGAACACAAGAGGAGCTCTCCTTGATCCCCCAAACATCTCTCTCACTCTTTCTATTGTGGAGCCTCCGTCTGAAGTCCGATTCTTGATCCGTTGGAAGCGTTCGAAGGGACATGGTAAGGCTAACCTCATGCACCCATCCTTATTTGGAAAATCTTGCCTTCCGTCTTGTTATTTTGATGTAGGCTCATATGCCTTATTTTTAGTGAATTGTACTAGAACTCAGATCTCTTCCAATCTACTAAGAATCATAGGTCTATATCGAGTGAGCCTACTCCTACAGCTCTAAGGTAGGTGGTCACATGGTTTCCATTTTGGGTTTTCGCCTTATTGAGTTATTATTGTCATGTTGTGTTTTGTATTTCACCAATCCTCGTATTTATAATGACTTCTTCATATTTAAATGACCCATGTATCATAAGAGTGATGAATCCAACCTTGATAGGGTGTTTGGATTTGATGTGGACCGAGAGTGGTCAACCATAGGTGTTATGCCTCGATAATTGGCCCCTCTTTACCTTTGAACCTCAATGAAATGTCTTGAAAGGGAATTTTCCATGTTAGGAAAATGAGATGACATAGTTAAAGGTTGGCTAGGATGAGAGAGCCTGAAACACATTAATGAATTGAAATGCATGTATTCCATGCTCTGCTTATGTGATATTATAAGATGGATATGCCTTGATTTGATAATGTGATATGATATAATATGGTTTTCCTTATATAATGTGATGTGAATGGTTATTCTCTGCTGTGTTGACATGCTTGTGAAATCCCTTGTGTTGGGCGGGATGCATTCTTACCCTGTGCCAGGTAAATCTATGTGATTGAGGACGAGAGGCATTTATACCTCGTTCCCCTATAACCCTTTTTGGGTGGGAGGCATTTATACACCACGCCATTATAGTGACTAAGGATGAGAGTCATTTATAGCTAGTTCCCATATAACCTTTACGGGTTGGAGGCCTTTCTACCCCATGCCAGTTGCAGTGCTTGTGGACGAGAGGCATTCAATCCTCGGGCCAGTGATACCTGTACGTATGTGAGAAGCATGGACAAGAGGAATGTTTACCTTATTACAGTGATAAAGTATATCTATGTAATAATACCTCTTGTTATCGTTCAGTTTACCAGCCATGAGCTGAATCAGGTAGACCCACCAGGTGTCCTTCTGTAACCTTAGTGGGAGGGTTATTATTTACATTGCATTACTTACTTTTAGTCTATTACTAAATTTGACTACGAACACCTATTTGGATTACACATAGACATCGTTGGTGGTGGCCTACTGAGACTTGTCTCACAACCTACCCCAAGGCCTCTTTGGTACCTGTGTAGACTTCACTAGTGCAGGTACTAGTAGGGGAAAAAGCCCAGCTTCAGGTTGTTGATACATGTATGTTCTAGCTGGAGATCCAGAGGAGAGGATCAAGCATGGCTAGAGATTCTCGTGGACTAATTTTTCTCTTTTTGTATTATCGTATAGCATGCTTTTCTTTTATTCCCATTGTACTAGCATGCCATGCATCCATTTTTTATTAGACATTGCCTATGTGGCATTGGTATATTTATTAGAGTTTCCTTACTTCTGTTGTTTGGTTGAATGTTTCTCCTTTTCTCTTTTTTATCCATTGGTTGTGCTTCCGCTATTTGTATCACTTGCTACTATTCTGGTGTGTACTCTGACATGGGGGTACAGTCACCCCACTGACTTACCAATACACCCCGGCCGCTAGTCGGCAACCCCTGGCCAATGGGGAGATGAGCCAGGGGTCATGTGGCCAACTGGGTTTGGGGCTCGGGTAGAGGGGCAGCTGGGTCCGGGATGTCACAGAGTGGTATCAGAGGTTTTCCTTATTTCTTGTTTTACTATGTGGCGATGATAGACATGGAGACTGGAAACACTTAGTGACTCATCCATGAGCCGTGCTTGGGCATTGCGAACTCATGTGCGGGGTATAGGCCATGTTTCCAACTCTATGTTGTTATTGATTCTGCTATTTACTATTGATATCGTTTCACCGTTGGGTGCTTCACATGTTTTTTGATGTTATTGAGATTTTCAAGGATGGAATCTGGATTTCATGGTTTGACCCGATGAAATGAGGGTTATGCAATGAAACATGCATCACGATAGGCATAATATGATTAGGCCATGCTTATTGCCATGCCACATTTATGTTTTCAGCAGCATTGGCTGTTGTTTATTTCCACACATTGTTAATATGTGTGCAGTTGTGCTAACCTTTCATGCATGTTGTGAATTGAGGAATGAGGTGGTTTTAGAGGGTGTCACTCTTTGGTGCATAAGGTTTATGGGCCCTTATGAATCAGAAAATGACATTCCAACTGAACCAATCAATTTCATTAAAGGAAATTGAAATTCTTGTTTAGTAGCAGTAAATGAGAAATGACATCGAAGTGTGTGTCATCTTTCAGTTCATGAGGAGTATGGGCCCTTACGGGCTGGGAAATGCCATATCACTGGATTATGTTAAATATGAACAGTTGCAGGTTTTATTAAGAATTCCTATGGGTGTGGATAGGTGATCTTAGGGGTAGGAAGGATTAGTACTTGTCCTAGATTCTAGTGTTAAACCTTTAATTTTGTTTGTTTCTCCTTTTGAGATGTTTGTTTGGCATTGTATCACTCTGCCTCCGAGACATCCTCGAGTCGCGCGTGCTGAAAGTGGCGACGATCGTGTTCTAGAAGTGGTGGGCCCTGAGACGCCAGTTGATCTTCATGTCGAGAAACCTATGTCGCCTCTTTATATTACTGAGATGGGCATTGATTCCCAGTTTTGTGAGAGCTTCTTACATATGATGTAGTGTATGCAAGGTGGAGTGCGACCTACCCCGAGTATGGAAGAGTTGACCTGCGAGTTTCAGTCGCAGCATCCTCCTATGTTTATTGGAGATGGCGGACCACCTGCTGCAGAATCCTGGTTGGAAGCTATTATAACCATCTTTGAGCACCTTGAGATGCCTCTAGAGTGGAGGGTCAATCTCGGAGCTTATATTCTACGTGGTTTAGCCAGGAGGTGATGGGATGTCATCGCCCAGTCGGGACAACAGAGAGATATGATCTGGATTGATCTCTAGACCGTATTTTACGATTAATTCTTTCCATGTACATTGAGGGCTGACAGATCTATGGAGTTTATGAATCTGCAGCAAGGGACCATGATAGTCATAGAATATTCATCCCGTTTCACTAAGTTACAACATTTTCCCCTACAGTAGCTACTGATGATCTCACGGTCGCTAGGCATTTTGAGGATATGCTATGATATTCCATCTGGTCACAGGTTAACGTGTTCAGGCTGATGACTGTTTGATAGATCGTCAATCAGGCTTTGATCACAGAGAGGAACTTGAAAGAAGCAGACAGTGTGAACTAGGGCGGTTCGGCACCGAAGGGTCCTAGTGGATCTGCTTCTGGGAAGAAGCGGCGTTTTGAGGACTCTCACGGTGTTATTAGTGTTCATATCCTTTTCGCAGGTTTTACTCCTATCTGTCACCAATGGGGGGTGCCAGGACATATGAAGAGGCAGTGTATGTGAAACCAAGTGGAGTGCAGAGGATGTGGTAGGATGGGTCTTCTCCACTGCTTCTTCAGGACTTTTCTTCTAGGGTCTAGTGAGCATGGTTCTTTACCTACTCCATGATATGGCGTTGGATCGGCTGGATCACGTTAGTCAGGTGGCTGGAATACCTCCAGTCAATCAGGCCATGGTGGCAGTTGAGGCAGATGTAATCAGGCATATGACTCTCAGCACCAGCTGGGCAGCTCTGCTCAGGGTAGCCAGGCTGTGACTTAGGGTCGTGGTATTGGCCAGTTGTATTCAGTCGAGCCTATGCCACAACAGCAGCACACCAGACCATCTACTGTATGAGGTACAATTCTAGTTTCCTCTACATTAGTATCTACTTTGTTTGATATTGGCACTTCTCACTCTTTTATATCGGAGGTGATTATTAGAAGTTTGGGCCTTGACGTTGAGTCATATCATGGCATGATCACGTTAGATACCACATTAGGTATCCATTCATAGGGCGTTCATCATTGCCATAATTGTCCCCTCATGGTGGGAAGTTACCTTTTTGTGTGGAACCTATATGTTTTGGATATGATAGGTTTTGATGTAATAGTTGGGATGGACTAGTTAGTTCCCTATAGATGACGCATTGACTGCTATCGTCAGAGTGTGGCATTTACGTCCCCAGATGGCGACACATATATGCATAAGGGAGAATTGGATCGTAGTGCAACACAAGAAGGACCAGATCACCAGAGTTTAGGTGGCATCCCAAAACAGGTTTCTAGTCTTTATCTCGATGACCAATGGTTACAATCCTATGTTTATCCTCCCGTGGTGGAGTAATTCATTGATGTCTTTCCTGATAATTTCTATGGCCTACCTCTAGTGTGAGAGGTGGAGTTTACTAATGGGATTATACCAGGAGTAGCACCAGTGACCATTACTCCTTATAGGATGGAACCTAAGGAACTCCTGGAGATCAAGAGTTAGTTGGAGGACCTGGAAGGAAAAGGCTTTATACATCCCAGTACCTCTCTTTTGGGATCTCCGGTCCTCTTTTCCAATAAGTAAGATGGTACCCTTCATCTTTGCGTGGATTATTGTAAGTTAAATCAGCTGACTATTAAAAATCAGGATCCTTTACCTCGAATTGACAACCTCTTCGATCAGCTTCGAGGAGAGAGGGTGTTTTATAAGATATATTTGAGGTCGGGCTATCATCAGGTGCATGTGAGGACTTCAGACATACCTCATACGACATTTAGGAGTAGGTATGGTCTCTATGAGTACCTAGTCATGCCGTTTGGGATTAGTAATGCACTTGCAGTGTTTCTGACTCTTTTGAATTGGATTTTTCGCCCTTACCAAGATTCTTTTGTGGTTGTATTTGTGGATGATATCTTAGTCTCTTCACGCTTGAGACATGACCATACAACCCATCTTTAGATCGTGATAAATACACTAAGAGAGCATCGTCTTTATGCTAAGCTCAGTAAATTTCACTTTTGGATTAATAAGCTTCACTTCCTAGGTCACATCATTTTTTATTCTGGAGTTTCAATTGACCCTGAGAAGGTGACTGCTATAATTTCATTGGAGCAACCCAAGAATATATTTGATATCAAGAGTTTATTGGGGATTGCTGGGTACTATAGGCAGTTCATTTAGGAATTTTCACACCTAGCATCACCGCTTACAGTTTTGACCAAAAAGGGGGTGAAATTCGATTGGTTAGGACCTTGTGAGGTAGATTTTCAAGAAAGGAAGGGAGAACTAACTTCAGCACCAATACTGATCTTTCCAGAGCCAGGAAAAGCTTATACGATCTTTTGTGACACATCAGGTATCGGTCGTAGAGCTGTCTTGATGCAGGACGAGTGAGTCGTTGCGTATGGATCTCGCCAGTTAAAGACTCTTGAAAGGAATTATCCGACGCACCTCTTTGAGCTCGCAGCGGTTGTACATGACTTGCGCAGTTTGAGACACTATTTGTTGGGAGAGAATTTTGTGGTATTCACTAACCACAAAAGCATCAAATGTATCTTCACTCAGTATGTTCTAAATCTCAGGCAATGCAGGTGGGTCAAGTACCTGCAATCCATTGATTTCAAACTAGCCTACACTCCTAGGAAAGGAAATTCAGTAGCCGATGCGCTAAGTTGAAAAACTCAGTCGCAAGTGGTTCGAGAATGTAATGAGGAGTGGAAGCTGATGGCCCTATTTTCGAAGATGCACGTTGAGGTTCAGGAGTTTCAGGATCAAACCATTCTCTTAGCCTTAGCAGTGATGTCTACTCTTTTGGAACAGGTCAGGGCTAGACAGTTATCAAATCTAGAAGGCCATGTTCTAGGATATACTGTCATTGATGATGCCTCTATAGATTGGAAGGTGGATAAAGGTGATACTTTATTGATCCGTCGGTGTTTATGGGTCCCAGCAGTCATCAGAGAGGAGCTGATGAGGGATTTCCATGCCTCTGTATGGGCAGTTCACCCAGGCATCACCAAAATGTATCATTATTTACAACGATAGTACTGGTGGCCTAGCATGAAGTGGGAGATAGCTAGTTTCATTAAGCGTTGTTCCACCTATAAACAACTGAAGGCAGAAAATCAGTGTCCGACAGGGTTTTTTTAGCCGTAGACCATTCTAGAGTGGAAATGGGATGATTTTTCTATGGAATTTTTAACCGGTTTACCCAGGTCACCTCGCGACAATGATACATTATGGGTTATCGTCAACCGTCTGACGAAGGTCATTCATTTCTTACCTGTGCGGGAGACCTTCACGGTTGACGACTTGGGAAGACTGTTTGTCAGGGAAATAGTGCGCCTTCATGGAGCACCTCGATCTGCTGTCTCAGACAGAGATCCTCATGTTACATCTTCGTTTTGGCAGTGTTTACAGAAGGCCTTGGGTACGCAGGTAAATTTGAGCATGGCCTATCACCCATAGACTCACAGATAGACCGAGCAGACTATATAGTTACTATAGGATATGTTATGTTCCAGTGTTGTCGATATTGGAGGATCATGGGAGAAACACATTCCTCTTTTCAAGTTCAGTTATAATAATAGCTTCCATGCTACCATTAAGATGGCTCCCTATGAAGGATTATATGGTAGGCCCTGTCTCTCACCTTTGTGTTGGATTGAATCAATGGAGGCAGCTATTCTAGGACCATGTCTTGTGCAGAGGACTACAGAGCAGATATAGCTTATTAGGAAGCGTAAGCTGACAGCTCAATCTAGACATCATTCATATGCTAAAAAGCACCAACGACCTCTTGAGTTCGAGGTTGGGAACCGGGTATTCTTGAAGGCCTCACCCAGGTAGGGGAAGAGGCATGTGAGGAAGCAGGGTAAGCTCAATTAGAGGTTTGTAGGACCCTTTGAGTTGATAAAGAAGATCAGGCCAGTATCTTACCAGCTTGTACTTCCATAGACATATCAGTCCATGCATGATTTTTTTCATATATCTCAGCTACGCTAGTAATTTTCATATCTGACTCGTTTTTTTCAGCCTAATGAGGTTGAACATGATGTGGATGCTTCCTTTGAGGAATATCCGATGCGAATTTTTGACCGAAACATGAAGACAATCTGTGGCAGGTCCGTTCCTCTTGTATGGGTGCTATGGCAGCACAGCCGGGTATAGAATGAGACCTGGGAGTGGGAGGTTGATATACATTCTCAATAGCTAGAGATTTTCATTGATGACACCTCAGTACCCTCGGAAGGCTAACTCAGGGATGAGTTGCTTTAATGATGGGATGTTGTAATGAATAGAATGTTTGGAAAAGGTATGGATCGTTAGTTTTTCTTTCGAAACTATTCGTTTAAGCTTTTTTAATATGGGTAATGTTCTAAAGAAGGTCCAGGGAGTGTCTGGGGTTTGTTCGGAGCCTGGGAGCTTGAGAAATGGACTTGCAGACAAGGGTGCACGGCCTGTGCATGGCTTGCACACATTTTGGGTAAACCGTGTGGCCTTTGGTCTGGAGGTAGGGAGGTGCGCATTGTTTGCACACGGTTTGGGTAAACTGTGCACCTGAACCATGCGACCCTTTATCTGAAGGAAATGAGGTGCGCGCGGTTTGCGTACGGTTTTCTAAACAGTGCGCCTAAACCATGCGACCGAGTTATGGGTAAATTTATAGTTTTCCCCTTAAATAACTATTTAAGTCTAAACCCTTTTCTTTCATTCTTCTTCCCGCATAAAGAACACAAGAGGAGCCCTCCTTGAGCTCCCAAACCTCTCTCTCACTCTTTCTCTTGTGGAAACTTCGTCCGGAGTCTGATTCTTGATCCGTTGGAAGCGTTGGAAGGGCCAAGGTAAGGGTAACCTCACTCACCCTTCCTTCTTCGGCAAATATTGACTTCTGTCATGTTATTTTGATGTAGGCTCATATGCCCTATTTTCACGGCATTGGACTGGAACTTAGATCTCTTCCAATATACTACTAATCTGAGGTTGATATCGAGCGAGCCTACTCCTACAACTCTATGGTAGGTGGTCAAATGGTTTCCATTTTGGGTTTTCACCTTATTGAGTTATTGTTATTGTGTTGTGGTTTGTCTTTCACCATACCCTGTATTTATAATGACTGCTTCATATCTAAATGACCCTTGTGGCATAAGAGTGATGAATCCAACCTTGTTAAGGAGTTTGGATTTGATGTGGACCGGGAGTGGTCAACCATTGGTGTTATGTCTCGAGAATTGGCCCGACTTTACCTTTGAACCTTAAGGAAATGTCTTGAAAGGGAATTTTCCATGTTATAAAAATGATATGACTTGCTTAGAGGTTGGCTAGGATGAGAGAGCCTGAAACCCTTTAATGAATTGAAATGCATACATGACATGCTTTGCTTATGTGATATTATAATATGGATATGCCTTGATTTGATAATGTGATATGATATAAGATGGTTTTCCTTATATAGTGTGATGTGAATGGTTATACTCCGCTGTGTTGACATACTTGTGACAACCCATGTGTTGGGAGGGAGGCATTCTTAAACCGTGCCCAGTAAATCTCAGTGATTGAGGATGAGAGACATTTATACGTCGTGCCCCTATAACCCTTTTTTGATGGGAGGCGTTTCTACCCCACTCTAGTATAGTGACTGAGGTTGAGAGGCATTTATACCTCGTTCCCATATAACCTTTATGGGTGGGAGGCATTTCAACCCCACACCGGTTGCAGTGCTTGTGGACAAGAGGCATTCATACATTAAGCCAGTGATACTTGTAAGTATGTGAGAAGCATGGATGAGAGACGTGTTTACCTCATTCCAGTGATAACCTATATCTGTGTACTAATACCTCTTGTGATCGTTCAATTTACCAGCCATGAGCCGAAGCAGGTAGACCCACTAGGTGTCCTTTAATAACTTGAGGGGGAGTGTTGTTTATTTACTTTTCTTTACTTATATGAAGTATATTACTCACTTTGCTTACGAACACCTATTTGGATTACACGTAGACATCGTCGGTGGTGGCCTACTGAGACTATTCTCAAACCCTACCCGGGAAGCCTCTTGGGAACCCGTGTAGACATCACTGCTGCATGTACTAGTTGGGGAAAAGGGCCAGCTTCAGGTTGTTGATACATGTATGTTCTAACTGGAGATCCAGAGTAGAGGATAATGCTTGGATAGATATGCTCGTTGACTACTTTTTCTCTTTTTGTATTATTGTATAGCATGTTTGTCTTCTATTACCATTGTACTAGCATTCGATGCATCCATTTTGTATCAGACACTGCCTATGTGGCTTTGGTATATTTATCAGTGTTTCCTTACTTCAGTTTTTTGGTTGTATTTTTCTCCTTTTCTCATGTTTATCCATTGGTTGTGATTCCTCTATTTGTATCACTTGATGCTTTTCTATTGTGCACTCTGACATGGGGGTATAGTCTCCCCACTGACTTACCATTACTCCCCCACTGCTAGTCGGCAGCCCCAGGCCTATGCGGAGATGAACCAGGGGTCATGTGGCCAACCGGTCTCGGGGCTCGGGTTGAGGGGCAGCCGGGTCTGGGATGTCACACATATTCACCACTTCTTTTTGTTGTGTGATGAATATACTAAATATGAATATAAATTATGATTAATAGACACGAATTTATTTTTATTTTTCTAATTATTTTTTTACCTCACTTTCATGGTGATACAGTTTCAACTTTACTAACATGGTAATGTACTTTTGTCGCATTTTTTCTTCATTGAGATGTTTTTTATTTCAAATACCTATCATCCATTACAAGGTTTATATGAATCTAAATTGACATTATATATCATAGTGTTAATTATTCTCATTATATTATATGTTTTATTTAATTTTATCCCTTAATTGGGATTATGATGCTAATTTATGAAGGTGGTATGAGACACATTGGAATGTTTAAGGATTATTTTCCTCGTGAATGATTTAAATGTCATTTTAATTGAATTTGAATTAGTTGAAATCAAAAACCATTTCCATACATATCATCCCCAATGTAAATTTTTAATTATTATATTCCTCATTAATTTCTGGATGGATTAATATTGTTTCATATATGATATTTTAGAACCCATTTCTTTAACATAGGTTAATCATGTTTCAAAGAGATTTTCCTTGGACCCATTTATTTACCATATTTTAATCTTGATTAAAATAGATTACCATAGAACCCATTTATTTTACATGTTTTAATCATGTTTCAAATATATTTTCATTGAACACATTTCTTTTCCATGGGTAAATCATGTTTCAAGGAGATTTATATTTAACTTTTCTCTATTTCATGGGTTAAAGAGGTTCTAAAGAGACTATTTTGGAACCCATTTCTTTTAAATGGGTTAATAATAATTCAATGCTATTTTTATTGAAATAAATTCTCTTCCATGGGTTAATAATTATATTAAAGTGATTATTTTTAGTAACAATTAATTTATGATTAAATTGAAAGATTAATATTTGATAATTTTTCCTTGGTAATTGGATATTTAATAGGTGGCTACATTTTAAACCAATGAATGGAGTTTTATTAATAAAATGTATATAGAATGTTCCATGAAAATAAAATAATTGGTGGTTAAGTGAAAAAATGGTGAAAAGTGGTCACATAATATACCTAAAATGCTTTGGGTATCGATTTTTAACATATAATTATTCCATTTGTAATAGTGACTTATATGGAATTCGACTATATTTTTATTCGATTTATAAAAACAAAAATTATATTTATGTCCTAGGATATCATTATGTGTTATCTATTCTTTATATTATTTTAATTATTTTCCTAACAATTGACATTGATATCCTTGGACTCTTGATTATAAATTCCTATTACTCTTTCATTTGAAATGTTTTCATATTTCATGATCCAAATATTTATGGGTATAATCACTTTTATGATTCACTAATTCACTTTGATTAGGTCATTATAAAATTATGAAATCATATTACCAGTGACTAAATTCAATTATTAATGGTTTTTTTACCCTTATAGTGCGTTTGAACATTACCATATTAATGTTTCTATTTTTTTAGTTTGTAAATAATGATGTTGAATGATTTATGACTATAAAATATTTTAATAGGATGATGATGCTGATATATTATCAAATAATAAGAACGGGGTGAAAAGGGGGAAATGTTCATCTCAGGACATGTGAATTGTTTGTGTATATGTTTTTCCAAATTCTCAAAAACTATAATATGAATAGTTTCTCCCCAATATAAGTGGTCCATGTTTTACATTTTATTTTGTATGTATTTTGTTCAAAAAAAGTTCTCACAATTATCAGAATCATAGTTGATAATATAAAGTTATGGATTTAAAAATTGGTTATTAGAGTGCGATATCTAGGATATTATATTGAATGTTCTATTATGAGTGGTTATCTGGAAAAAATATAAATATAATTTTGTATAGTATATTTTTATAATTTGAGAAAAAGGAATAACTATCCAGTGCGAAATAAATATGAGAAGTTTGGGGAAATTTATCCCTCATTCCCATATATTCCTCAAATAGGTTAATTTTTTTGGTCATACACATTGGATATAATTATCCATGAATTGTTAGGTATAAAACATCAAAAGGTATGGTTTGACTATGTTTTTTCTATGAATATATAAATAAAATAATTTTATTATTCCTATATTATTTCATAAAATGTCATTCACATATTCATTAAACATTTATTATTAGTTTATGTAAGTAAATAAATTTATAACTATAGTTCGTCGATATTTTACTGAGTGAAGGATATAGGCATTACATTGTAAAGATATTACATCTTAGTCAAAATAAATGGTATGAGAATTACGATAATTAAATCAGAATGTAGATATTATATAAACAATTTTATTCTTATATATTTTAGGTATTGAGTATATATTTAGTTTATGTCTCCCAAAAAATTAGATTGTTGGATTTTGGTCCTAATTAATTGGTTTGTGAAAACATATTGTTAATAAAAAATGAGTATAAATTGTCTATAAATGATAAATTACTGAAAATGAGAAAAAAACATGATGGTGTTATGTTAAAGACAAAAGAAGATTATTATGATAGTACATTAGATAATAGTCCTTGATACGAAAATGTGTCTTATTTTGGACTTATTGAGAAAATGGATTTATTGGATTGTGAATCTCATGGTCGAGAAATTATTATGAATTGTAAATGGTTTTGTTAAATGATGTGATACTATAAATTTTCTGATGACCATCGATTCAAAATTATAAACATGACTAAATTATAAACTACTGATGAACCATATATTTTTACATCAATAAAAGAAGATGTTTTTTATATGAACGATCATTATGAATTGATTATGGTATAAATATGGAAGTAATAAAAAGATATTGTTTCCATGATATTTTCAATGGAATTTAGAAAATTGTTTCCCTCATTTTTTGGACCAAAATATTATATTTGAGGAATCAAATTGTCCCATGTGATAATTTATGTTCAATAATAAGTAGTGGAATGTAATATATATAAGAAAACATACATGTTTTTAGTATGTAATGTTTAAAATGACATGGGTTTCTCATATTTGAACTACTATAATTATTTTAATTCAGTTTCATTTTTCATTTAAAAGTTTATTCTTATTAATTGTATTAAATATTTATTTCTAGGATGTGTTGGAAAAAAATCATTTTATGATGTATTTTCACACATTGGGGATTACTATAATGCATGATAATTAGATTTAATAGGTAACTAAATATTAATAATAATAATATTTGTACGTATAAGGATAGTAATTTCCCTTTAATGGCCATATTTCTAACTATAAAATGGAAAAATGGCCTGGTGACCAAAAGTTATTGCTACCCAAATAGCCAAAAGGGAAATTGGATGAAATGGGAAAAATGGACAATTGGCCAAATTGGAAAAATTGAAAAATTGAGAAAATGAAAAATAGACAATTTTCTATGTGTCCATTTCAGCAAATTATCTATTGCGAATTGAGAAAATTGTCAAATGGTGAATTGGAAAACTGGTCAAATGGTTCATTGTTTAATAAATTTGTTAAATCATTAAAATTTTAATTAATTCATGGTTTAAAAAAATTATCTTATTCAAAAATTTCCAATTATATTAATAAATTTCCTTTACAACAAGAGAAATTGGGCATCTATGGTTTTTTTCCTCAAGAAAAATTATTTATCTCGACTAGGATGAAAATGGATGGTGGTTCTATAAACGGGGGTCCTAATGGTGGTCACGATAATGGTTTAGCTGGTGGTGGTGGTGGTGGTGATGATGATGATTAAGATGATAAGGATGATGTTTCTCTAGTTTCTGATGATAGTGATAATTATGATGGCACTATTGGTGATAAGAGAGATATTGATCCCTTAATTTTTTTGAGTTTTGGTACATACATGTGTGGATGAATAAAACTAAATTAGGACGATTATTTTATAAGTATGTTATTGTATTCTCAACTCTTTGAAATTTATTTATAACATGATGGTTGAATGATAAATATATAAAAATTTTATTACTGTATATATTTACGATGGTTGGTAATTTTTTTGGGTCCAATGAGAGGTGTTGGATGTTGGTGATATTGTCCAATGGGTTTATGTATATTTACACAAGGTTCTCAAAATTGTGGTTATACATGATTTTTGGAATTCCACTTATACGTAAAGTTAAGGGATCCGTGGGTATTGTCTAGACCAGCTGTTTTAGGTGATGCATGGGTATTTTGAAATAAACATGGATTATTCCTGTGGTTTCTATATAAAACATGGGAATACTCCTATCTCAACAGCTTAATATCCCATGGATAATAGTAAAATGGGTATATCCTATAACCATTATTCTCTAGGAAATACACACATTTCAAAACTATGTTTATAGATTATTATTCCATTTGTTCTCACATTATTTTCCCCATGGTATGAGAATCCATGATCCAATAATATTATTTTGTTCTGTAAGAAATTGTAGATCCTTTCACATTATTATCAAAAATATTTGAATAACCATGATCAAGTCATGGTCACCCATCAAGAGACACACCATTACTAGAACAATTACCCATATGATCCACAAAATTTGAATAAAAATATTCACTACCCGTAAAAACTAAT
Organism: Viscum album; assembly: GCA_963277665.1. Taxonomy (NCBI): domain Eukaryota; kingdom Viridiplantae; phylum Streptophyta; class Magnoliopsida; order Santalales; family Viscaceae; genus Viscum; species Viscum album. The sequence continues at coordinate 441,390,397 of OY728155.1, read as the reverse complement.
CCTGGAATGAAAAAACTAAAATGAAAATTATCTCTACCTTAAGGGGACATACCATTTCAACATAACCATACACCTGAACCATAAAACAATGGAAAACCATCCCAAAACTAAATAGTTAAATATAAATTAAATGATACCTAACCAAAAATTGGAATAGAAAATTTTTAAAAATTGTGCAAAATAAAAACCCTGGTGTGACAATTATCCACACCATAACACCTTATGACCCTTGAATCCTCAATGATTTCATTTGACCTCATAAAAATGGCTCAAAAATATACCCAATTTATTTCATCAAACATATGATCAACATAACCACCACTAGGATAAGGACTGCACTGTTAACATAAATTATCTAATGATATAAAAACACACCATGAATAGTTGAGAAAAAAATCCATAAGATAATAACCTTACCTTCCCCCCAAGAACTGGGCTTGATCAAATAGCCTGAAATTTTCTACAGGAAAAAAACCTCAGTGTCAGAACACTCATGGGGTAACCTCCAAATAGCTCCTAAAAGAGAGAAAAGATACTGGGAAAGGTATAAACAAGTAAATCAATTTAACAACATCAAGAATCCATGGTGGACACTCTAGAATATTATAAATCTAGTATCATTCCCAACCAACCCCACACATTAGAAATAAATGTCCAAACAATAAAAAACAACCATCATTATCTGACGGAACTAAATAACAAGATGAATACAATGAGCATAATAACCCATCACTCTAAGATGATGTAATTCAATATTTACCCAATAGACACTTTAATTTGAAAATTAATTCCATAAAGATATTCAAAAAACTTGTTAATTTCATAAAAATAACCACAATATATATCCATTTCAATTAAGGAAACATTTACACTAAATCCATGAAGCAGAACTGACACCACTGCCATGTTAATTTGACAAAGTTAAGTGGTTTTTCTCAGGATAAAATATGACACCACTATTCTATGAAGGGAGACCAATCAATATCTTCATATTTTTTCCTAGAAATCCATAATAATTATATGTCTTTACAGAATTTAGGAATATTGGATTATTATAATCTATAATATGACATGGATGACACACCATACTCCTATACCAAGATAGAGTTTATGAATGATCCTAATGCCTCTTAAATCTACCTCCACCATACTCAATATCTGGATACTTCCACATATCTTTAATTGAACTCCCTTCACTACATATAGAGATTCATGGAGGATTGGTTTCCTCATGAACCAATGCTAACACCACATCATCCCAAACCACTCTCCTCATCACATCAAAAATCATGGTTAGATTGAATTTCAAAACCATCGAATAAATATTAGGTCAAATCCTAATAAACATTTCATGATTTAAGAAAATATTATTTAACCATATACATGATGTATGGAACTGAATTAAAAAATATATGATTAAATTACCGGAATGTCACATAAACTTGTTGAAGTAAGCACATCTCTATCACCTTTACCACATTCATGGCCTTATAGAAATACAATTAGATAATAAAGGCCTTAATGAAATCCTAGTAGTGGTATTCTTGATGTTTTTTCTTAATGAACTACTTCCAAAACATCAAAATTGGAACTTCATTCATAATGATCTCAAACATGAGCTTCATGGGTTCTTTAAGCTCGAGCTAAGTAAAAATATCCATAATGATTTTTAACCATTCCTCAATTATTCACTCTTCTAGAATCATATAGATGTGAGGGGGGGGGTTCAAATATTCTAATCTATAAAATAATTATTGATACTGAGAGTCTCTAGGCTCTATGTTTAGAATGGTGTAACTAGACCACCAAGACAACACTAGTTCAACCAGAAGAACACATTGGAAGGGCCACCTACAAATCATCTTTAGGATTCCATAGACCAAGGCAGGGTTATAATGTAAACAATATTAAAAAACCTAAAAATATTTCACAACAATATATATAAATATATAATTAAAAAACATGGAAAAAATATTACTCATACTTTTTTTAAAAACATTTAAAAAAATCTCACAATCTATAACATCAAATACTATTTTTTAACGTTTCACTCTAATCCATTTCATTAAACCAAAATATCCCTTTATTTTTGAAAAAATTAACATCCCATTTCCATTTAAACACCATTAATATATTAAAACATTCTCTATGTTCCCTATTGAAATATCCCACATGATATCATGAAATTGACAATCTAGAATGAAAACATTTTTTCAGTGCACTTTTTATGGAAACTCATTCATATTAGAAATCCATTTTCTGATAATTTTCTTAAGTAGGATTCAAAAAATGAATTATCTTATTAGAAAACTAACATGGAACTATTTGAAAACATCGTTAAAAATTCAAAATAATTTTTTCACAAAAAAAAGATTATGAATAACTAAAATAAATTAAATGCGGGTTGAATATTGTTAATTGGTTAGTTGACCATATGGGTTTTGTACATATTCCAATCACACTAGTATCATAGTGTCTCTTTTATGACCAAATCCTTGTGCTCTATATGGATTTCATAGCCCTATGAACTCATCGTATACCACTAGCTCAACTCCCACTTTCATCACCATGCACAAAAAACCCCATATACAATCAAAAAAATATAAATAATATAAACATAATAAAATAAGCCATGAAATATCCTGAAAATAATGATATCTAAAATAAAAATGTAAAAACTAAAACCCTGACGTCCCATGGAATCCTATGGTTTGGAAATGAATTTTTTTGATAGACACTTCCTTATACTTACACCCCATGTTTTGAGAGTCTAACTCCCTATTCCTTGGAAATCCAAATTATAGTGGGTGTTTTGAAAGGTAGGACCACTAATGAAACTATCCTTTGATGATATATTGTCATGAACTAACCTAGTTAAAGCCCAAAAAAATCACTCTAGATAGCTCATGACATCCTCCACACTCATTCTTGATTTCCCCCGGGTGGTGCACAAAACTGAGGGCCTCAACGAGAGTTAGTGGGCATGATTTCAGAAAAAAAATTAAAAAAAAAGTAGTGTAATGACAAAAGATAATCCCACTGTAAAATAAAATAAATAAAATTGATAAAAAAATAGGAAAATATTATAACAAATATGGACCTAGAAACCAGACAAATCTCTCTGTGACCTCATAGGTCACTCACTGAACCTAAAACCCAATATCACTACATAATGATCAAAACCATGTTGGTCATTCTCCTGAAAAAAAAAACAAAAGTGAGAGAATATGTATTCCTGTTAAAAAATTGTATTTGTGCCTAATTAATATTATTCCTTATGAAATTACATAAAATAAAAAATTCATTTATAACATGTTTGAATTGAGATATTTAAACATATGTTCATCCTACAATAAATTGTTTAAAAATAACTTTTCATTTCTCCATTTACTAAAACAAGTTTATATTTTCATAAAGGTTGAGTCATGAAAATTTAAGTGGAAATGATAGAATACGAGTTTTTGTAATGAGGAATAGATTGTGAATAATTTTTCAAAATTGATCTGGCAATAATTATTTACAAATAAAACATTAAAATCTACTAATGGGACGCACCATAGATAGGGAGAAGAGAAAATAAAAACATAACGAGTGAAAGTGGTAAATGATAATCTTGTAACCATACCAAATACAGAAGATAGATTATCTTTCATAGATAAGTATGTTTTGGGAAGCATGGGAATACCTTGGAGCTCAGAGGAGAATCTAGAACATACTGTAATTTGATCCATAATGTTGGTGTGCCTATTGTTATAAGATATTTATAACACTTGTTCCTACCCTACCTAGAATATCCAAGGTGTACCATCCCTATATTATAGTATATCAATAATAAGGGGGTCTTGATAAAGAATAATCCTAAACTAGTGCATCGATTATTCTAGGATAATTTTCTACTTATGCTAGGTTCCTTTGCAGTATCTAAAATATGGTTGATCCAAATAGAAACAATCAATAAACACTCATATAAAGCCTCACCCACAAACCATTCTAAGGAAAAAACCCATTCCATACACATATTAATTTACAAGGTAAGTACAACGAAAATGGCCTTCTTTTACCTTCAGCAATGAACAAGTCATGGGAACAATCCCATGTGGATTTTTCTAATGATACCCATTTTAAAATGTTCTAAATAGACCTCACATTTCCTTGAGTGAGAAAACACGCCGTTTAGAAATATATAATTTTTTTAGAATCAGTATTTAATTTCTAGAACCCAATTTAGGAAATCATTACCCATTTAAAAAATACAACCAATGCTTCTTATAAGAAATTAATGTGTGTAGCTCAGTAATGCAATTTCATTGAGTAAAATCAAAGAGAAATTCACTATTTTAGTGTAAATAAATATTCCAAATAATAAATTTCATTACTTATAATATAAACAAGGTGATAAAATCATGAAATTAATGTTTTCTAAAATTAATAGTACACTAAATAGGGAAACCTACCTCAAAATCTATGATATTAGACAATAACAAACAGAAATGAATTCAAAAGGATTCATAGGGAAAAGAACACCATGGAATAACCTTCATAATAAACATGAATAATGGATAAGAGTAACCATGAATAAAATAGGATAAAAATTTAACGTCCTAGTCCTAGGTGCCGCCTTAGGGTGCCCCAAACCCAGCTGTTCATATGACCTCAAGCGTATTTCCCCAAATAGTAGAGGCTTCTTACTAGCAGCAAGGGCCATATTGTAAAAATGGGGAAACTATGACCTCATTTGCAAAGTATACACTGCGGAATGAAAATATTAAACAATGATCGAAACAGTAATACTATAAAACAAAGTAAACATAGGATTTCTAATAGTAATATAAAAACTAAAGAATATATAAATGATGCATGTCACATATTTCTAGGAAAGCATCCAATCAAGCCAAAATATTGGAATTACAATATTGAAACCTAAATAAAAAAAAATAGTAAACTCCAACAACATCATAAGCCTTAGCATGGTCCAATGCCCTCTAAAACCAACCCCAGTAATGTAAATGATGAAGGAGGGGACTTTACCTTATCAATATCTGCAACTATATAATCAGTTTGAGTCCAAAACATGACCTAAATAAGATGTGACACTAATCCTAGAAGGAAACCACCAAATAATCTGTGCCTAAATGTTAATGAGTATATATAGTAATTAATATAAAAAAGTGAATAAAAAAATTAGAGGTACTCAAAAGAAAAAAATCCAAAATTTTCAATTGTATTCATTTAAAGTTTATTAATTATTCAATCCGTTGAATAATTTAAACCTTGGGATATAGCCTAAGCTGTGTATCCCCAATTCAATAGTAATAAAAGATGTCCAAGAAGACTATCTAAAAAAATATTAGGGCCGAGTCCAAGATTTTTGTTTTTCTTGGAATACTCATCAAAATCATTCAAATATTCAATAAGAACCCTATGGGAAGGTTCTCACAGTATAATCACCCTAGTCCAATATAACAACAACTCATTTATTAATGACCATCTGGGTATCTCACATGGTCTATCCCTTCTGACCTAACATAGAACTAATCATATCCAAATGACCAATGGGAATCTCTCACGATCAATACCATTGGGTCAACCTATCACCATTATATTCAAAACGACCTCCTGGGTAGCTCTAATGGTCAATACCATGGGGTCTAACATACTATCAATCAAATATAAATGAACACTTGGGAAAGCTCTCATGGTCTAAACCCTAGGGTTAATGAACACATGGCTGCTCTCACGGTCAATACCAATGGGTCACATAATAGTAAAACAAACATAATTGACCCTCCCTCAGGGGGATCCCATAGTTAAATCCCATTTTGTCAACCTTCACAATGCATAAGACATGAATTTCATATAAACAATAACCCCATCATAACAACACAAGGCATGGAAAATAGTGCAAGACTAATAAGCAATCTGGACCAAACAGTCATAAAATTATCAATAAGGGAACGTACCCATAGGTGTCCAATAAACAAGGGTATACAATCTCATACCTTGGAAAAACCCTTAATTAATCAACCGAACCATATAAAATATTAAATAGGGCTAAATTTGAAGATTACAAAATACGCCAAATGTGGGTATACATCATTTTTAGAATATATAATCTGAATACAATGAACAAAAGGAACAAACCACCTAATTTTATGTCTTACAATTGATATACGTGAACATCAGTGCTTTAATTGTATTAGAACAATGTAGATTTGTGTGATTCAATCACACATGATTGTGTTTCAAACAGAGGTCGAACGAATAATTTGGAGGGGATCGATGCTATTCAGCTATTCGTCACACTCTTGTATGAACAATAGGTTGAAGAAATGTGTTCTGTACATGATACATGAACCATCTCTGTTATATCAAATAAAAAGAAAACTACATGTCATGTTCAATAAATGTACATGCCATATAGTATCTTTAACTAGCCCCTGCCTTAAGCAGTCAGCTAGGACACCACAAAACCATGTACTAATCAATTACATGGCCAGTATGCAGTTATACACTATACACAGGAACACAGAGTGTTCACTTATGTACATAATGTGTACTTATAAAAGTACTATTTCTTCATTTTTCCCAAAAAAAACCTGAATTCATGATCCATACCAAAAAAGAGGAGTCAGGTTCTTACAAACATCCCCCTTTAATACAATTCATTCCCCAAAATTTCCCTTCCAATGGTGGTGATGAAGAAACTTAAAACTACTCTCGCCACTATGATTGTTCATCAGCCTCCCTCTCCCGTGTCCTTTCATGTACTCGCTCGTGATGCCATAACACCTGTATTGGAGAAAAAATCTAAACATAGAAAACCTTTTTGTTGCGATACACAATCTGAATATGGTGCTCTAGGATGGATTCATATACCTCTAACACAACCTCCTCATGTTAGAAAATGTGAGATGAGTCTAAAAAGTAACACCTTAGCTGAAAAATGTGAAAGACATCATGCATATCCTGATACCTGTGATGCAACTGCAATTGATAGGCTGTCAGAATCACTCTCTCCAAAACCTCAAATGTCCTAATGTACCTCGGAGAAAGAACCCCCTGTATTTTAATCCTCATTTGTCTTATCCACTGTGTGACATGCAGGGAAACCTAATCTCAAACCTCGAACTCCAGAGGTCATATTAGTCAATCAACATAAGATTTTTGTTGAGACTGTGTAGTATCCATCCTCTTCTCAATCAACTTCACAAACTCAATGGCATCCTGGACAAGATGAAGTCCCATCATAGCTGCCTTTCCTACCACCAACCAACATTGGGGTGATAATCATGTCCTACCATACAAAGCCTTAAAAGATTTCATTTGAATCATTTCTTGGAAGCTATTATTTTTGGAAAAATCCACTAGGGGAATATGTACCACCCAAAAGCCACTGAAATCATGTGTAACACCCCAAGATTTTATGAAAAACATTATTTTAATTTCATTGATGTATTGTGTTGTACGCTACAGCAAAAGGAGCTTGCACAACACCTATCCCTGACTTTCATTGGATTATACGCAATCGTGACCTTCCTCGATAGCGTGTGTAGTACGCAATACCGAGTTTCACTAAACGAGATGTTATTATAATATTATTATGAACTAGCCGTTATGAATAGTAAAACCCACTTTTTGAAATTATATTAATTTTATCTTTCAAAATGGACATCATTTTTGGATTCGGGATATCAAAATTAGCTTAGGGTGAAATTTTGGTACTTTTCGGATAACATTCATATTCTGATGAATAGTGAAAATTACTATATTTGAATTAAAAACAACTTTTTTAATCGAAATAATTAATAGTCATAAATTATTAATTTGAGTTGTTTTAAAGTATATTTAGAATATATTTTTACAATTTAATACAATTTTGGTCATTGGATGTAGTTTCACATTTAAACCAGACATAAACAAGTGTCAATCTTTTGATAGTTATTATCTCTTAAGAACACGCTATTTGTTTTGACGACGGAAATTAATTCTTAAATTAATTAATGAAACTGATATTTTTTGAATTTGGAAAAATAGACATCATTTTTTAATTCATAATATCAAATATATCTTAGGCCTAATTTTTGGTATTTTTCTGGAAACTTTTATTTTTTAATGAATAGTGAAACCACTAAGTGGTAGTTAAAAAAACTGAATTTTTCATAAAACATAATTTTACCGCTTCTGTGAGTGTAATTTTGAAAATCCGAGAGACATGGTTAATATCTGGGACTAAAATGTGGTTCAATGAGATGATAATAATTTTTCGTGAATAGTAACTTTTTACTTTTTTTACCACGGATAAATATAAATAGGGTAATTAAGGGTAAATATGATATTATTATTACCCTAACACATGTCCTAATTCTATTGGATAAGTGTAACTCAGACAAAAAAACCATAGGAATAAAATATGACCATTTAGGCCCACTCGGATTAGATTAGGACATTTATTATTAATTTATTTAAAGAAGGGTTAAAATAGTTATAATCAATGTTTAATAACTAAATAATTTTTAATATATGGTTATACATAAGATAAATTCGACTATAAATATTCATTATAAATCTAAAAATATTTCTTACATAATGGTATTTTATTCGTAATTTTTAGAATTAAAATAATTTAATTTATTTATGACACAATGATGATGCAATAATTATCTTATTAATGAAATATTGACATAGTTGATATTATAAATACCCAAATAAATGTAATTTGAAACTTTTTATGAATTCCAATAATTTTCTATGTTAATATGACATGTTATTATTGATTTAATTAATTTTTTTTCAAACTAATAATTGTGTTATGATTTTCACAAAAATCAATTTCCAAATATTGTCAAAATTGACATAAAATAGTTTTTAAAACAAATATTATATTATTAATTGTTATTATATTCCTAAAAATATAAGGTTCGGCACATATACTTATATCATGAAATTTTTGTCATTAATGGACCACTTGGGGGTCACTTGGATGTATATAGTAAGTTTATTAACTATATAATATAAAAATACAACGTGACATGGTAAATGTCAGTCTAATTAACTATGAGTTAAAACTAAAAGTTAAGGTTAATATAATGACCTAAACTTGTCTAAATTCTTTTGTATGAGAGGATTTCGACCCATCCCCACATTATATTCTAAATAAATCAATTTGGAGCTATTAAAAACCGAATATGACTTTATAATAATATAATATTTTTAGTTATTCCAAAGGATATCCTCTCCTCCCTTATAAAAGGTCACCTCCTCCCTCTCTTCCTCGTACCACTTTTAGCCTTCATGCTCGGCCAACCCCTTCCAATTTCTCTTATCCACTTCCCTTGAAACATCCTAGAGGTCTTGGTCTTCTTCAAAGACCAATTTTATTACCCTAAGAGGAGGTCTCAAAGATGCGCTTCAAAGAAGAGGTAGTGTCCATTACCGATTCATTCAACTTTATTTCTTCTTCCACTTCTTCTTCATTAGTTGTTTCATTAAGAAGTAATAAAATCAGTATCACTCATATAGTTATATGTTATTATAAGTATGAAACAACCCTATTTCACCATCTATCCATCCTACGGAAAATGAAATCACCGCGCGTGCGTATGTACGGAATACCGTCTTCACGCCATGATGTAATCTATTTTCTACCACCACCTTACTTGGATGGGTATAATGGTGTAAATAATAACTATATATGATTATTTTAAAGTGATATTGATTCTGAAATAGTATACATACACTCTAATACAATTCCACGATCATGGAAACGATATCATCGCTCGTGCGTACATACGGATTATCGTCTCCACGATGTGATGTGACTCGTTCTACATGATCTTCATTGCATAATGATTATATAAATGAATTGAATGAATGAATATGATATATATTACAATAAAACAATTCTTTAAATGAGTTATATATAACCTAAAAAGAAAAATAAGAATTTATTCGATAAAACTTGCATAAGAACAAAAAGTAATAAACACCCGAATAACAAGTAGTAATGAAATATTACTAATAAGACGCTAAGAATATGACCATATATGATATCATAAAAATAATAATGATTATAGAATAAGTCAATAACATTATTTAAATCATTATATAGGAGGTTTGGACACTTACGAAGAAAATCAGACCTAAGGTAAGGGAAAATATCACAATCTCATTTTTATCAGAGATTGTTTATACATTGGTATTTACTGGGGTGTATTTTATCATCCACATCCATGTTTCCTCAATATGTAATATTATTTATATCCTCATACAATTGTATAAATCCAATTTTACCTTTCGGTGAGTTTTTAGTAAAAGATATGAAAGGAATCTTTTGTCATTTTTCGTACGAGGTACTTTTTGACTTTTCTGGCCAAAGTACGAGAAGAATGTTTTTTAACTTATACGGCATGAAATAATTTTTACGGATTTATAAATCCTTGTTTTCATGAAGCTTCCTCCAAAATATTTCATGACTATTTTCAAGAAAATCCTTTTCTTTTAAAAATGCAAGACATTTTGTGAAAGGAAAATGATTTTAAAGAAGAAAGGATATTTTCCTCAAGAATTCATTTCAAGTGTTTTATCAAAACCATTTTCCATCTAAAATGAAATTATTTCATATGTGTATGTATTAAGTATTATGTATCTATGATTTACATGGTTTCACTTTTCTTATTATGAAATTATATCCATTTATTTTATATGTATCATGTTATGATGGAATGATGTTTATGAAACCCATTTTATTCGTTGGGTTATTATGAATGATGTATGTTTATATTGTGGAACAAGTAAGAGTGATTTCATTATGAGATGTGTGTGACCTATAACTCCCTCCAATGCATTGTGTAAAGATTTATATCTCATGATATAGACATGTCTGGAACGGTAAGTTAATCTGGTTCAGTATTACAGGACTGAAACGAGGAGTGAACTCGATTCAGAAAGGGACTTTGTCCACTAAGATGGTCATGGAAGCAATGGCTTGGCTACTATGCAAATCATTACATGTGATTAATGGTTTCCACAATTAAATGTTTTATTCCCATGCAATTTTATCATTCTTAATGTTTCTTTATGATCTATGCCTTACGTGCTTCCATGTTTTTTGTAATTTCTCAAGATTTTAATGTTTAATCATTATGTACATGTTTTAAAATTCAAATATATATGGTATGTTTTATTTTATCCATTCATACCCTTACTGAGAATTTGAGCTCACCCTTTTTATGTTTTATTTTCCCCCAGGATTAAAAGAAAGGTTTTAGGTAAGGAAACAAAAGGTGGAAGATCTTTATGGGAGATGTTGAGGATCTTTCACCATGATTAGAAGATTACGTTCCATGTTTCCAAAGACACTAAACTATTACGGTCCTTGTGTGTCAGTTTTTGTTATGTATTAAATATTCTTCAAAATTAATGTAATATCTATGTACGTTGAGCTTCGAGTCTCTACAATTGGTATCAGAGGAAAGGTTTAGTTTACCTTTGGAAACTAGGATGCGAAAACGTTAGTGAGATCCCTATATATATTTCTAAGGTATGTCTAGGGATGTCACTAAGGATAAGTATATGTATAGGATATAGTCCTAGAACTACATTAATGATCATATAATTTAACCTATGATTTTAGATATTGACGGTACTCCCCCTTTACTATGTTGTTTTCCCTAGCATGATTTTTTCCTCTCACAGAATTTTTTTTGTGTTTTAGTCAAATGGAGGGAACCAGAAGGAATTCGGTTAACATTGAATCCAATGGAAAAAATGGTGAATATGAGCAACAAAATTGCGTAATTCCTAGAGAGAAAGATATTGTGATTATGCCGAATTAGTCATCACGATATATGATTAACAAGGTGAAATTTAGTGGTATGCCTAATTCATCAAATAAGAGGAAGGTAGACTTTTATGCATGTTCGCATGTTGAGGGGCATAAAGAAAGAAAGATTGAGATTTCTAAAGAAGTGGAGAAGAACCATGAGGAATACCTCAAATGGAGGGGAAGATGTTATCTGTGTGGAGAAAAGGGTCATAAAGTGACAGACTATTATGGAGTTCAATGTCTTATTTGTGGAGAACATGGGCGTTACCCAGCTCAATGCCCTGACCTAAAAAGTTACTTCTAAATCAAGGAAGGAATTATTGCAGGAAATTCATTGAATAGGATGGACTGAAGTGTATATGTATTGGTATTCAAGAATAATGTTGTTGAGGTACTTTTATGGTGTATTAGAATATTTTTTTTTGTATTATTTTATTTTGGTTTTCAATAATTTTATGGTACCGGTAACCATGAAAAGTGATTCAAATATTTTGGAAAGTAGATGATATGAACATAATGAATGGATAAGGAGAAAATGAAATGTTTGACAGTATTCATGAGCTCATGATTGATATAAGGACTAAGTGATATCATGGTTTGAGTATATAGAATTTTGATGATTTTGGAATGTGGAAATTGTTAACTTTTAACTGCATTCATGTTTTCAGTGAGGTTCAATGTTTATTCATCCTTCAAGAGAATACATGATTAAGGTATTCAAATGTTTGAAATTTGACTAACAAGATATATCTTATGATATATGGGGGATAAATGATGGCATTCATGTGATTGTTATGTGAAATTTCAAGTAATCATTTTCTTTATAATATGAGCTTGGACCGAAGTATTTTAGATAAGCCTAAATATTGGAATGGATTATTTTGGACATAAGTTAGTATTGTTTAAGGATAAATTTTTTTTCAATATTATTTATGGGATGTTATAGTAATGTAGTTTTAGAAAAAAGGACAACCTGTAGGACGGGCGACAACCCATCGCGTCGGACAAGGCTATGGGATTCGAACCCACAACCAATGTGCGATTGGCCTTTATCGCCTACCACTAGCCTACAGGAAGTCCCTGGTTAGTAGAAACTAGTTTTATTTTATTACGCGGTATGATATATGAAGTATAAGTTCATTTTTCGAATCGTATACAATTAACCTCACCATAGATGGTATTATGTATTTTTGATAACTTTTCTAACCTTTTGTTTGAGACAGATGGAATGACCCATAATTCTATCTGCTAACACTTCATGAATGAAAAATTCAACTTCATTTCTTTAAGGGATGAAGTGGAAATTTTCCAAAGAATGACCAACGGTGAGACTGTACCGAAATCACGAAAGTATTTCCTCTAATTCCAATTTCATCAACATTAGGGAAATGATCTTGAAAACCAAAAATGTTGTCCTAGTGCTCTTATATCTGATGAATCAGATGGTACCTTAGATCATCACATATTTACGGATTTGTGATTGACGGCTTTTTCGTAGCCATGTTCTCTACCACTCTCCATCATAACTTGATGGTTAGATTTTTCTTCCATATCCATATTTTCACCTATGTTCTCTTACGTGGAAACCCAGTGATGAGTAAATTTGGGAAACCGTTACGTTTCATACATTAGTTTTTAAAGACAAGTTTTGGTATTCCTTTTTACGAGGTGGGTTTCTATTAAAGAATCTTTCAAATAGTAAATGATTTATAACCCCAACGAATTTTGAGGGCGAAATTCATTTTAAGGGGGGTAGAATGTAACACCCTGAGATTTTATGAAAAATATTCATTTAATTTCATTAATGTCTTGTGTTGTAAGCTACACCAAAATTAGCTTTAACAACACGCATCCCTGACTTTCCTTGAATTACACGCAATCACAACCTTCCTCGATAGTGTGTGTAGTACGCAATACCGAGTTTTAAGAAATGAGATATTATTATAATATTATTATGAACTATCGGTTATGAATAGTAATACCCACTTTTTGAAATTTAATAAATTTTATCTTTCAAAATGGACTTCAATTTCAGATTCAGAATATCAAAATTAGCTTAAGGTGAAATTTTGGTACTTTTCGGATAACTTTCATATTCTGATGAATAATGAAAATTACTAAATTTTAATTAAAAAACATTTTTAATCGAAATTATTAATAGCGATAAATTATTAATTTGAGTGGTTTTAACCTATATTTAGAATATATTTTTTCAATTTAATACAATGTTGGTCATTGGATGTAATTTCACATTTAAACCAGACATAAACAAGTGTCAATCTTTTGATAGTTATTATCTCTTAAGAACACACAATTTGTTTTGACGACGGAAATTAATTCTTAAATTAACTAATTCAACTGATATGTTTTGAATTTGGTAAAATATACATCATTTTTTAATTCATAATATCAAATATATCTTAGGCCTAATTTTTGGTATTTTTCTGGAAACTTTTTTTTGATGAATAGTGAAACCACTAAGTGGTAGTTAAAAAAACTGAATTTTTCATAAAACATAATTTTACTGCTTCTATGAGTGGAATTTAAAAAATCCGAGAGACACGGTTAATATCAACGGCTAAAATGTGGTTCAATGAGATGAAAATAATTTTTGGTGAATAGTAACTTTTAACTTTTTTTACCACGGTTAAAAGTAAATAGGGTAATTAAGGGTAAATATGATATTATTATTACCCTAACACATGTCCTAATTCTATTGGATAAATTTAATTCGGTCAATAAAAACCTTAGGAATAAAATATGACCATTTAGGTCCAGTTGGATTAGTTTATGAAATTTATTATTAATTTATTTAAAGAAGGGATAAAATAGTTAAAATAAAAGTTTAATAACTAAATAATTTTTAATATAGGGTTATACATAAGATAACTTCGACTATAAATATTCATTATAAATCTAATAATATTTCCTACATAATGGTATTTTATTTTTAATTTTTAGACTTAAAATAAGTTAATTTATTTATAAAACAATGATGATGCAGTAATTATCATATTAATGAAATATTGACATAATTGATATTATAAATACCAAAAAAAATGTAATTTGAGACTTTTTATGAATTCCAACAATTTTCTATGTTAATATGACATGTTAGTATTGATTTAAATAACTTTTATTCGAACTAATAATTCTGTTATGATTTTTAAAAAAATCAATTACCAAATAGTGTCAAAATTGACATAAAATAGTTTTTAAAACAAGTATTATATTATTAATTGTTATTATATTCCTAAAAATCTAAGGTTCATCCAAGATACTTATATAATGATAGGTTTATCATTAATGGACCACTTGGGGGTTGCTTGGATGTATATGCTAATTTTATTAACTATATAATATAAAAATACAAAGTGACAAGGTAAATGTCAATCTAATTAACTAAGAGTTAAAACTAAACGTTAAGGTTAATATAATGACGTAAAATTATCTAAATTCTATTGTATGAAATGATTTCGACCCATACCCACCTCAGATTCTAAATAAATCAATTTGGAGCTATTAGAAAATGAATATGAATTTATAATAAAATAATATTTTTAGTTATTCCAAAGGTTCCCCTCTTCTCCCTTATAAAAGGGCACCTCCTCCCTCTCTTCCTCACACCACATTGAGCCTTAAAACTCGGCCAAACCCTGCCAATTTCTCTTCTCCACTTCCCTAGAAACTTCCTAGATGTCCTGGTCATCTTCAAAGACCAATTTTATTGCCCTAAGAGGAGGTCTCAAAGAGGCGCTTCAACGAAGAGGTAATGTCCGTTACCGATTATTTCAACTTTGATTCTTCTTCCACTTATTCTTATTTAGTTATTTAATTATGAAGTAATAACATTAGTATCACTCATATACTGATATGTTATTATAAGAATGAAACAACCATATTTCACCATCTATCCATCCTATGAAAAACGAAATCACCGCGCGTGCTTACGTACGGAATACCGTCTCCACGCCATGGTGTAATCTATTTACCACCACCACCTTACTTGGATGGGTATAATGGTGTAAATAATAACTATATATGATTATTTTAAAGTGATATTGATTCTGAAATAGTATACATACACTCAAATACAATTCCACAATCATGAAAACGATATCATCACTCGTGCGTACGTACAGAATACCGTCTCCACGATGTGATGCGACTCATTCTACATGATCTTCATTTCATAATGATTATATAAATTAATTGAATGAATGAATATGATATATATTACACTAATACCATTCTGGAAATGAGGTATCTATAACCTAAAATGAAAAATAAGAATTTATTCGACAAAACACGCATACGAACAAAAAGTAATAAACACTCAAATAACAAGTAGTAATGAAATATTACAAATAAGAAGCTAGGAATATGACCATATATGATATCATAAAAATAAGTATGATTATAGAATAAGTCAATAACATTATTTAAATCATTATACAGGAGTTTCGGACACTTACAAAGCAAATCGGACCTAAGGTAAGGGAAAATATCACAATCTCATTTTTATCCGAAATTGTTTATACTTTGGTATTTACTGGGGTGTATTTTATCATCCACATCCATGTGTCCTCAATATGTAATATTATTTATATCCTCCTACAATTTTTTAAATCCAATAGTACCTTTCTGTGAGTTTTTAGTAAATGATATGAAAGGAATCTTTTGTCGTTTTTCGTATGAGGTATTTTTTGACTTTTCCGGACAAAGTACGTGAAAATGTTTTTTAACTTATACAGAATGAAAGGATTTTCATGGTTTAATAAAGACTTGTTTTCATGAAGCTTCCTCCAAAATATTTCATGAATATTTTCAAGAAAATCCTTTTCTTTTAAAAATGCAGGACATTTTTTGAAAATAAAATTATTTTAAATAAGAAAGGATATTTTCCTCAAGAATTCATTTAAAGTGTTTTATCAAAACCATTTTCCATCTAAAATGAAATTATTTCATATGTGTATGTATTAAGTATAATTTATCTATGATTTACATGGTTTCACTTTTATTATTATGGAATGATATCCATTTATTTTATATGTATTGTGTTATGATGGAATGATGTTTATGAAACCCATTTTATTTGTTGGGTTATTATGAATGATGTATGTTTATTTTGTGGCACAAGTAAGAATGATTTCATTATGAGATGGGTGAGACCTATATCTCCCTACAATGCATTGGGTAAAGATTTATATCTCATGAGATAGACATGGCTGGAACGGTATGTTAATCCGGTTCAGTATTACAGGACTGAAACAAGGAGTGAACTCGATTCAGAAAGGGACTTTGTCCACTAAGATGGTCATGGAAGCAATGCCTTGGATACTATGGAAATCATTACATGTGCTTAATGGATTCCACAATTAAATGTTTTATTCTCATTCTATTTTATCACTCTTAATGTTTCTTTATGATCTATGCCTTACGTACTTCGATATTTTATGTCATTTCTCTATATTTTGATGTTTAAACATTATGTTCATGTTTTTAAGTTCAAATGTATATGGTATATTTTATTTTATATATGCTTAACCTTACTGAGCATTTGAGCTCACCCTTTTTCTGTTTTATTTTCCCCCAGGATTAAAATAAAGGTTTTAGGTAAGGAAACAAAAAGTGTAAGATCTTTATGGGAGATGTTGAAGATCTGTCACCACGATTAGAAGATTGCATTCCATGTTTCCAAAGACTCTAAACTATTACGGTCCTTGTGTGTCTATTTTTGTTATGTATTAAGTATTTCGCAAAAGTAATGTAATATCTATGTATGTCAAGCTTCGGGTCTCTACATCATGGACACATTCTCATAGAATGTCCTCTATAACCTAAATAATGCGCTCAGACTGGCCATATTTCTAGGGATTGTATGCTGTAGTCAAATGTAAACCTACACACAAGGCCCGCTATAGTCCCTATCAGAAAAGAGAAGTAAACTATGCATCCCTATCTGAAATGATAGAGTGTGGAAGCCCATTAAAATGTACAATATCTACGTTTTACAACCTATCATGATCAAAAAATATAAATGATTCAATAATCAGAAGCAATTGTGAAACCTTCATGAAACTGTCAATAACAACCCAAACTGCATCATTCCCTCAAGAAAAAATTAGTAAACTAGTCACAAAACACATTATGATATCAGTCCACTTCCACTTAGAAATTGGTGACTGCTATAAAATCCCCATCAGTCACTTCTGTTCAACCTTCCCCTACTGATATGTGTTGCATATCATAACAAAACCAACCAAATCCCACTTCATACATGGCCACCAATACTGACGGTGTAAATCTTGATAGCTCTTGGTGGCACCAGGATGAACAACCCAAATTGAGGAATGAAAATATCATATCAACTCCTCAAGTATAGGTCATGAAACCAATACACGTCCGTGAAAATGAAACACCTCATCCTCATCTATGGTCCATCCAGGAGTACGTTCATCTACTAAAACAATCTCTCGTAGGACTAGGCCTTTGGAATTTGATAGCCTCCACATTCACAATTGATACATAAGATTAGATGTAACAACTATAATAGAAAAGAACATCTTACCAATTTTTTCATGCACTTAAAAATACATCTTAGAGAACATAGACATAAGAAACCTCTCACAACTGGGCTCCTTAATGGCATGTATCTATGTCCTCCTTCTCAATGCATTAGCCCCTGTGTTTCCCTAGCATATAGGAAAGCACAAATTCAAATGCATGATGGTAATCAACCAACCATTGTTGTCTCAATTTCAAATATCACTGAGTAAATATATACTTGAGTATTTTTAGGTAAGTGTATAAAGAAAAATTCTATCCTAGAAGATATTGTCTCCAACAGGTCAAAGCTTGCACAACTGTATCTAAATAGAAATTGTGAAACGAGTAGTTTCTTTCATTTGGACTCAAATTACAAGACCCATAAGCAATGACTCCATCCCCTTGCTTAATAACTTCTCCCTACAAGATACATGACGCATCGTAGTAGATGATGTAAATCGATTACGGCCCTGAAAAAATCAGAATCGGTGTTGAATTCAATCATCCTTTTAGCTTCTAAAATGATGAATCATAGGAATCCTTCCAAAAGTACTTAGGACCCCTCTTAGTTAGCCCCATCGTTTGAGATGATAAGCGTGAAATATCCTATATAATGTGTATGTAGTAGCCATCCAGCACCATAAAAATTTATACCTCAAGGAAATTCTTTGGCTGCTCCCAGGAAACTACACTCTCACATTCACTGGGTTTTCTGATACTCATGTCTCAGTAAAGACATGACCTAATAAGTGAATATGGTCCGTCCAAAAGATGTATTTTGTGAGAATAGCATATAACTGATTCTCTATCAATGTAATAAATAGGATCTCAAGATGGGTGGCAAGGTCATGTAGAGTGTGAGAGTACAAAAATATATCATCCAGGACGACTACCAAAAAAATCCAAATAATAATGGAACACATGGTTCATCATTTACATGAAAATTGAAAGTGAATTCATGAGATCAAAACAAATAAACAAATACTTATATAAAACATACCTACTCTGAATGGTTTTTAGAGGTATATCTGGTGGCCTAACACACAAATGATGTTAACTGGATCTCATGAAAATATTCATGAACACCTGGGATCCTCAATTATAATAAATAGATCATAAATCCATGGAAATGGTTATCGTTTCATGACGGTCAACTGGTTCAGCTTCCGATAATCCAGACAATTCTTGAGGGTATCATCTGCATTTTAGGCAAAAACGACAGGCGATGCCCAAGGAGAAGTATTTCGTGGGATGAAACTCTTTTCTTGAAAATCCTCCAACTTCTTCATTAGCTCCTATAAATCTAGTGAATCCATACTATACAGAGGGATGAACACCAACGCTGCTCCAAACATAGGCTCAATAGTGAAATCTTCCTCTCGCTCTGGAGGTAAACCTGAAAAGTCGTATGGAAAGACATCTTTGAAATGAACCACCATAAGAGGAATGTCCATCTGTGAAGTCCCCTTGTAATCCAGATATAGACTACCAATTGGGGCTCTAATTACACCAAACCCATGATGCTCAAGTCTTGGTCTACTTTCCCACACATCCCATTAACCCTAGTGTATAAAAGTCCCACCCTCTTTTGACATGAAACTCACCCTATGGAGATAACATTCAATAAGGGTTGGAAATGAGACCAACCAGTCCATTCAATGAAGGATGTCAAAGCCTGTCATCTCTTTGGAATATAGGTCCCATAAAAAGTTACCCCCACAAACATACAGATGAAACTGCATGAACTGACGTACACACACTGTTCAAAGCCCCAATGGAGTGTCTAGCGATATAAAACCATCATAAATAATGATACAGAGCCCAAGGCTATCAAAAATAAAAAAAAGATAAAAACATATTGAATCAATTATATCAAAAAGGGAAGAAACTAAAACTGAGGAAACTGGAATCATACTTCAAACTATAGATGGACTAGATCCTACCCAACCATGTTTTTTCTACTAAAATTGTCTGACTTGTACCACAACCCTGTGACCTTGCATGGCTACCTAGAGATAATTTACCCTGCTATCGCTGAAAACATGTCATCAGGCTACCATGGCCATGTCCTCCTCCCCGTCAGGAATAGCCTGACAAACTCTTGTTCCTAACTGACGAGAAAATGGTGGTCTTTATCCTGAACAGGGAGTCGTAACAGGTTACCTCTAACTCTTTGATGGTGAGGACATCATGAAAAAACACTAAAGATGGCCCATCATTCCAAATGATCAGCAGTTGACTGGGTGATTCGGGCAATGTGGTCTCATATTCCCACTATTCCCACATTAGTATCATACCTCCTGGATTCCTAATGAATCATCGAGTGAAAGATCACTGTAGTTCTTTCACATCTCTGTCGAAGGAGTACCATTAGTGGATGTTGAACATCCCTAGATCATAGATCCAAAGTCCCTCTGATTTCACTCATAAACCAGTAACATTTTTTATTATAGCAGTCATCAATTTCATCCTAAAAGCATTTACCTTCTATCATATGTCATATAAGAGACCATACTCAAATCTCCTAGATGAAGAAAAATCATCATTTCCCAAAACACAGGTGAAGAAACCATGCTCTATAAAGGGAGATTTATAATCCATCCCTACAAGAGAACCCTGATCCATGTGCATGAACTCTTGAGCATGGTCAGCCCTCAACATCTCAGGGTATATGTAATCAATGAAGTACCTCTCAAACTCTCCCTAATCGATATCCTGATGATGTCCCACCTGTGAGATAGCATATTAAAATCTCTTTTTAACACCCCACGTTTTTGAAAATAAATATAGAATTTTATAATCTAACCATTAAACATATCTTTTCCTCTTCTATGTTTTGAATTTTGAAAAATGGTCATCTTGAGTTGTGTTCAGTAAGTCATTTAGACTCTGATATAACAAACTGGATTTTTAGTGAATAGTAACATACCCTTATGAATAGTAATATGAATAGTTAGATTACCCTAATGAATATTAAATTTTATCATTATTTTATTTTCTTAAGGCTAGAAGATAATAACATATCAGTTAATTTTTCATTGTGATAAACAAGTAGTTGTAGAATTAAAACTGTTAATTTTTGAATTAAGTATACTTTTATTTAAAAGTTAAATTAATAATATTTAGAAAATTATTTTTAAAAGATGGGATTAAATTATGAATTCTAAATGTCACAAAATGTTTGGGGTGAATTTTTTGTATTTTTCTAAAATTCTAGAATTTTTGATGAATAGTAAAATACGATAAAATACAATAAAATACGATAAATGCTAAATACATGATTTACTACGTCACAAGTGATGCTAGGATAATGTAAGACCATATTGTTAGAACACAGATGTCATTATTAATATTAGGGGTCACATGAAACAATACTGATTGTTGTCTTGAGGGAAATAATAAAATAATGAATTAAATATTCAAAAATTACTCCTCTCCTCCAATATAAAACCCCCCCACCACTACCTCTTCTCTTCACACCTATAAGCCTTGAAGCTCATAAAAGTTATGACCAATTACACTTCCCTAGTCACTTCCAATGACTAGGAATCTCTTAGTCTTTCCAAAAGACCAAAACCCCTTCCCTTAAGGAGTTTCTCAAGGAGGTTATTTCAAGAGGTAAAGCACCCATCTTTTTCATTTGGTTTCATTTCAATTTATCTTATTTTGCTATCCCCAACACACCTACTATGTCAAAATGATCATGATAACTCCAGTAACATCTATAATGTATTTATATCACGTGAATTGAATAAAAATCATAAATATTCTTACTCCCCCTTTTATTTTATAAACGAAATCGACATCCAAGAGGTTCTAATTTATATCTTTCGTGGATGACGAAGCTTCGTTCTTCAATTTCATCTTCATTATATGTCATGAAACCATATTCATGGTTGAAACAGACTACAATATATGTGTTATAACATAATTAATATTCATTGAGCATAATATGTACATATAATTATGTTATATGACAAAACTAGTTCATAATATTCCAAATACCGCCGAATAATCGAAGTGGTGGTAATCTAATGGTTCATCCACATTCCATGTAACCAAATTATTGAAATGACCATTATCAATTATTTATGTTCATTAATAATATATAATTCCAATCTTGGTGATTTATAACCCTTCCACATGATCTTCATTACATAAAAACAAGTGAACCGAATATGAATATAAAGGAAACGAACACCCCAGAACGAAGAAATTCAATACAATAACATGTTATTAAAGACATAAATGAATGAAGAATAATTATGGTAAGACAAATACATGTATAATAGGTTATTATATAAGTTATTAACAAGTATAATTTCATATTCCAGGAGCTTAAGTACAAGATCAGAACACGTTTGGAGTTAAGGTAAGGGGTTTTCCACCCGAACGTCCACTTTCATTCGGGATACTTTCAATATCTGATTACCTTAATGTAACTCTTATGTATTGTTATGTACTCATCCTATGTTCTTTCTGAGTATAATATATATGTTTAAAAACCATATTACTTCATTATTTTATGTATAGTTACATGTTTTAAAAGGAACTTTCAAAATTGTTTAAAAAATACAAGCCTGATTCATGGGAATTTCTCAAATTCTTACCTAATTTAAAGGGAATGATATATTCTATTTTTGGAAACCATTATCTTTATAAAATCACTCATTTTATTATGAAGATGCTATATTACATCACTTCTGGTTTTATACAAATATTTTTTCCAAATGAACTCTTCTTTTCAAAAAAAAGAGTATTTATCTCCATAGATGTTGAATGATTTTATAAGAGTGTTTTCGTCTAATTCAACACTATTGTTGATTCCATGGTATTATTCGGTTTAATAATTTATGAGTTCATATACCATATTTGATTTAATGGTGTATGAATAACTATAAAGTGGTTGATTTATCCTAAAACCATTCACCATATTATTCTGAATGGTTAGTGTTTTATGTCTAATGATTGGGGAAAGATAGTTACATTTCAGGTGATAGATTCAATATGAATTTATATGTTGTTTATGATTATCCCCACTAATATGAGGAATTAATTGGACATATTATGTGATTGGTGGGGCCCAATATATCCCCAATATGGATCATTAGGTCTAATGAGACAAATAGATGTGGAATTGGATGAGGCCTTTGCCAATGTGATATGGATTTTGGCCGAGGCCTTAATCACTTGATGTCTTGGCCGAGGCCATGAAAAAATGATTCAAAATGTCTGGAATATGCACTTACATCATTATAAATCTAGTAATTTCATTTTCATGTGGTTATTCGACTAGTAGAATATCCATGGTAGTGTTTTATTATGGAATTATTTACTCAGCTCATTTTCCTGCCATAATGTGTTCATATTTATTTTTAAAGGCATGTGTTTTCAATTATTCACCATGTATAATGTTTATATTATCTTCTTCTATATTGATTACTCTTAATGAGAAATTGAGCTCACCCCTTTCTTATGTATCATTTTCTCAAGATATGAATAAGTAATTTATGAATGAATTGCAAGCATAATCTAGGAGACATGATGTTTCTAGTGGAATAAAATAGTGTTTTTGTTTCCCTTCATGTTGTAATGATAATCTTATGTATGTAACTTGTTTATAATAATACTAAACTACTAGTTCTTTTGAGATTCATATTCTATTTTTGTATTCCAACATAATCAAACAAGGAACTGACTTCGGGCAACTACGGTCGGGTCCTTACAGTTGGTATCATAGGAAGTTTAGTAGAATACATGGAAATTAGATTTAGAAAACGTAGAATTAGGGAAGAGTCCCTAAGTTAGTCTTTGAGGTTATACATACAATAACGTCATGGTATTTGTTTAATGAATAGATTATGTGGATATTTCAAGAAATACATCCCTTTCTGGATTCGAGCAGGTAGTGGCGGCTCTGGCACATATGTATCTAGGGGTAAAACCCAAAAACATCGCTCTGAGATAGACTTGAATGGGAACTGGTTCACGATAATGTGCCTTGCTGCACTCTTGGTTACAATACTCCCTAGTGATATGCTTAGGATAATTCACATTTTCTTTACAAGCCATTATGAAGGAGTTTAATTTATATATTCATCAAAGAAATCATTTTCCTGAATATGGGATTATCCATGCATAGGATCTCAATTTTTCTGAGTATTTTTATGTTAAGATTATACATTATTATTCATAACCTAATATAGTGTATGCCATTATCTACATATGGCTATTAGTGGACGGAATGGAAATCACATGAATGCACGTGTCCCCTGTAGAGATTTTCCTCTGACGTAAGACAATGATGTTGGCTCTAGTGTTGTGGCTGGTGCTGAGCAAATCATCAAAATACGGGGACAACTTACTCAGGTTAAGAATAATAACCTTACCCATATGAAGCATCTGGATCCACCACGTGGAGGAGCCCTGCTAGATCGCTCTATGCGATAACAACCTTCATCATTCAACGGGACTACAAACCAATTTGTAGATGAGCAGTGGATATGTTACCTTGAGAAGATATTTCTCGCTTTGGGATGTAATGAAAGAGATAATGTTGTCATGGAAGTATATCATCTATCGGGAGATTTGGATCAGTGGTGGACATTAATCCAAAACACAAAGGAGGGGGAAGAGATAGAAGAGATGGAATGGAGGGATTTTAAGGATATCTTCTTAAAAAAAATATTTCCCTCGTGAGAAGCGAGAAGATATGGAGAGATAATTCTTGAATCTGATGCAGAAAATAGATGAGAATATCATATGGTATCAAGGTAACTTCACTAGATTAGAAAGACATGTTGTAGACTACATAAAAAATACAAGGATCAAAATTGTTCGATTCTTTGATGGCCTAAAGCCATTCCACTGATGGGCACTGGTCTCCCATAGTTTTTCATTATATGAGGATATAGGTTCATGTTCCATGAAGATAAGAAAATAATTCTATATGTCTTATGAATTTAAGGGAATGAAAGAAAAGAAGAGGGTTGCTGAAAACCATGGGAATGGAAATAAGGAAACTAGGAAGAAGGGAAGAGTTGAATTTCCACCATGTGACAATTGTGGAAGGAAACACCCCTATGCATGCTTAAAATGAAAAGTAGTATTCTACAAATGTGGTCAGAAAGTCCATCTTTCTGGTGATTGAAAAGGTAAGAAGGATTCCATTGATGTTCACAGCTATAGTTGTCGAGAGATGGGATACAATGATAATGATTGTTCAAAACTTTAAGGAAATATGCAACAGAAAAGGCCAAGGGATCAGGGAAAACCTTATGCAATCACAACTACAGAGGATTAAGTTCCTAATGACGTGGTGGCAGATACTTTAATTGTTTCCTCAAGTTTAGCCAATGCTTTATATGATTCTGGATCATCGCATTGTTTTATATCATCCCAGTTTGGAATGAAAATTAGATATTTTTAATTTGATTTAACAAGGGAGTTATCAGCCAGAACTCCTAAGGAAAGTATCTTTGCTACAAAGTTCTATAAATCAGTTCTCATTAAAGAATATAAATGTTCATTATATTTTTATATCATCATCATATCGATGATTAAATTTGATATAATCGTTGGTATGGATTGGATTTTGGATCATGATGCAAAAATTTATTGTAAGAAGGAGGTTATGATTTTTGATGACGATGATAAAGAACACCTTATCTTTAGAGCAGAATCATCACCACCTTATTCTTATCTAGATCCAACCCCAGTAGCTTAACTAAATTCAATTATTGGGGATGAAGAGAATGAAATAACTGTGGGAGAGGAATGGAATGTTCAAATAGAGGATGTACCTATTGTGAGAGAATATGTTGATGTGTCTCCAGAAGATTTACCTGGACATCCTCCAAAATGAGAAATTGAGTTTTCCATTTATTTAATTCCTGGTTCAAGGCCCATATCGAAGACATCTTATAGAATGGACACTGTGAAATTAGTGTAACTAAAGAAACAACTAGAGGAATTGAGTAATAAAGGATTTATCCCCCCTAGTGTTTCTCTAGGGGGATCCCCTATCCTTTTTTGTTATGAATAAATATGGATCAATGCGATTATGTATCGACTATAAGGAGATCAATTCTATAACAATAAAGTAAATGTATTCCCTAACACGCATTGATAATTTATTTGACCAACTGCATGGAGCTAAATATTTTTCAAATATTGAACTTCAGTCTGGATATCCTCACTTGAGTGTGAAGAAGGAAGACATTCCAAAAAAATAATTTCAAACCAGGTACGGGCATTACGAGTTTACAACAATGCCTTTTGGATTGACTAATGCACCCTCTGTCTTCATGGTTCTAATGAAAAGATTTTTCAGGGAATATCTCGATGATTTTTTAGTGGTATTTATTGATGATAAATTGTTATACTCCAAAAGCTATGAATATCATGAAAATAACTTGCGCATTATCTAGAAGACTCTTAGAAGACATGAATTATATGGGATGTTTAGAAAGTTTGAATTCTAGATTCCGGAGATTTCTTTTTATGGCCATATTTTCTCTAAGGATGGAATCCTTGTTGATCCTGCAAAGACAAAGGCAATCCAAGATTGGCCCATGCCAACAAACATAAATGAGGTATGTAGTGTTACTGTCTTTGCAGGTTATTGTCGGCATTTCGCACAGAATTTTTCCCGACTGAATAACCTGCTAATGAAGCTCACACATAAAGGGGTTAAATTTGTTTGAACAAAATAATGGGAAGAATGTTTTGAATAACCGGAGAGAAGATTAGTCAATTATCCTATATTGACTCTACCATCAGTGAATGATGGGTTGGTTATTTATATTAGTGCATCAATGTAAGGACTTGGTTGTGTCCTTATGAAAAATTATAGGGTTATTTCTCATACATCATGATAGCTAAAAATTCATGAGAAAAACTATCCTACTCATGACCATGAGTTAGCTGCTGTAATATTTACTTTGAAGATATGAAGAAATTATCTCTATGGTAAAAAATGGGAGATTTATACTGATCATAAGAGCATGAAGTGTATTCTCTCAAATAAATAAATTAACATGATGCAATGGATATGGATTGAAATACTTATGTATTATGATTGTACGATACACTACAACCTGAGGAAGGAAAATTAGGAGGCAGATTCTTTGAGCAGAAATGATCATGGAGATTTGAACAAGATGAGAGTTATAAGGGAACCTATTTTCATGGATATAGTAAAGATGGATATGGGAATAATCGTGGAAGGTGAAACATCAATGCTTTTTCAAATGGTTGCCAAGCGATATTTACTAGAAAGGATAAAAATTTCCCAGGCTGATGATGATGAGTTTCAAAAGAAGATTAAAGATGTGAATGATGGGAGATTGAGTGACTTTGTATATGATGATGGAATTTTGAAACTTGGGAAGAGAATTTGTGTTCCTGATATACCTGTTCTAAAAAGGTAATTGTTGGATGATGATCATAGTTCAAATTTCTCTATACACCATGGTAGCACTAAGATGTATAGAGATTTGAAGGAACATTTTTTGTGGGACAACATGAAGAGGGAGACTACTGATTTTGTGTTAAGATGTATGGGTTTTCAACAAGTGAATGCTGGAAGGCAACATCCTGGAGGAGTATTGAAACCTCTTCACTTACTTTAGTGTAAATAGGATAATATCACAATGGATTTTGTCACAGGACAACCAAAGACTCCTAAAGGGAACAATGCAATATGGGTCATTGTAAACCGTCTTACCATGTTAGCACATTTTCATGCCATAAGATTAAGATCTACCACTTGAACATCTAGAAATACTATATATGTAACACCCCAAGCTTCCACAGTACGCTTCTCTTTGAATAATACAATAGCGTGTGTTGTACGGAACACTGAGTTCAAGCGCACCACAACTTTCCAAATTAGCTGTTCAAAAGTGGTTATGAATAGTATTAACTGAATTTTAAATTTTATATTATCCTTATAATTTGAGAATCCATATTATGATATTCTTAGACATAATGTAAGAACAAATACATTTTTTTCAGATAAAAGAAGTATTTTTCAAAAAATGCAATTTTACAGCATTTTAATGGTGTAGCCTTTTTAAATCCAATATTTGAGACTTTTATATATTCAATTTGACAAAATAAACATCTTCTTTAGAATCAGGACATAAGAATTTAGTTTCAATAAAGTTTTCGTTTTTTTTCTGATAACCTTCATATTTGGGTGAATAGTGAAAAATACTATATTTTAACTGAAAACAAATTTTTTAATCAAAATATTTAATATTGTTAAATTATAAATTTCAATGGTATGGAAGTATAAATAGATTATATTTTTACAATTTAATCCAATGATGGTCATTGTAAATAATTTCATTTTGAAATTGGACATAATCAGGTGTCAAAACTTTGATAGTATTTCTTAAAAATACGCCTTTTGGTTTTAATAGCGGGAATTAATTTTAAATTAATAAATTAAACTTTTCTGTTTTTAATTTGGTAAAATAGACTTTATTTTTTGTATTTGGAATATTGAAATTAGCTTATGGTAAAATTTTGGTACTTCTCTGATAACTTTTATATTTTGATGAATAATGAAAATTACTAAATTTTAATTAAAAACAACTTTTTTTATCAAAATAATTAATAGTGATAAATTATGAATTTGTGTTGTATTAAATTATATTTATAATATATTTTTACAATTTAATACAATTTTTTTCATTGGACATAATTTCACAATTAAAAATAATACGTGATGAAGGTGTTCACGTATATAATACATGATAAGATAAAGCATTCTTCTAAAACTCATTATAGGATTATTCATTAGTTCATCCAAATTACTTTTACTGCATCTCATAGCCTGGTTACATACATCAAAGGGAATTGGGATCACAGGTCCCATTAATGGAATTAAATAAGAACAAGTTACAAGTGATATTTATGAATACATAAAATAACATGAGGAATATAATAGTGGCATGAGAAAAATAACCGGATTCATATCAAAATTAAAAAAACATGAATCATAACAAAACAATATGGATACCATATTTAATTAACACATTAAAAAGCATATCACCAAGGTTAGTCATAAATGTGTCATCAATATTTTAATGTTTATTCATCAACTTATCATATTACATGTCAACTATAGTGATTAAATTATTCACCCGTTGCATAAAGCACTCTCTGGGAGAACCCATCATATGTATTATGTTTCATATGATCCATAAAATCATAATAAATCATTTTATAAATAAAATTCATAGAATTAAAAAAACGGGTTCATGTTAAAATAATTGGTCATAAAAAGTTCTTAAAAATATGATCATTATGTCATTTTCATCCACTTGAAATAGAATGTGTGTTTCATTTATGTTAATCCTTGAATAAAATAAATCATTTCTATATCTTGGTAAATATCCCCATAAAAATGAAAAACTATGGGCTTTCCCTAGGTATTTAACTTTGGTATTGAATACATGGTACTCCAATTATCTTAAATCAAACCATAAGTGTCAACCACAATTTTATATTACTTATTTTGGAAAAGTTAAGTAAGTATTACATGAAATATAAATTTTTATGTTAACCATTATAATTTTAAATTTTGAATGTGGGTTATAGATTTGGAAATTTATTTAAATATATTAAAGAATATGATATTAAAAAAATACCATATTCATGTCGTGTATTGTAGTAAATATATTATTACATAATTTTGACATAATATTGATTTCATTAATCATACCAAAAAACTAATACTATATTTTTAGTATTTATAACAAATGTATTTTAGAAAATTATTATAATTTAATCATAACAAAATTTTTGCATTATTATATTAAAATGATATTTATTTTATCATAATAATTCTCTAGATATGAAATTTTTTACTATAAATATAAAAATACTTATTTCTTTAAAATAAAAGTGGATTGAAAATACATTGTAAAATTTCTAGCAGTTGAAAAAAATTATTTTACCATTAAATTTAAATAATAGTGTTTCTATCATACTATTTTAGTAAAATAATTATTGTTCATAATTGATTGGTTTATTTTAAATATATTTATATTTTTAGGAAATTATTGTTTCTGATAGAAAAATCAATTTATCAATTATTATCACAGTTTTATTCATCAAAACTATTTATAAAACATAAATGATTGAATAATCCTTTTTTGTAAAAAAGGAATTACACATTAATTTTTGGACATGTGACCGATATTGAACTTGTGTAATACCTATGATTAAAGTGTGCGATGATAGTAGTTTTTTGGGTTTCATTATCTAACATTGACTGAGTGGTAATCTCGAACAACATTAACTAATCTTGTAGGTGATTTCATTCATGATTTACAAGTTGATGCTTGAATGAAATCACCTACAAGATTAGTTAAAGTTGTTCGAGATTACCACTCAATCAATGTTAGATAATGCAACCCAAAAAACTACTATCATCACACACTTTAATCATAGGTATTACACAAGTTCAATATCGGTCACATGTCCAAAAATTAATGTGTAATTCCTTTTTTACAAAAAAGGATTATTCAATCATTTATGTTTTATGAATACTTTTGATGAATAAAACTGTGATGATATTTGATAAATTGATTTTTCTATAAGAAACAATAATTTCCTAAAAATATAAATATATTTAAAATAAACCAATCTATTATGAACAATAATTATTTTAATAAAATAGTATGATAGAAACACTATTATTTAAATTTAATGGTAAAATAATTTTTTTCAACTGCTTGAAATTTTACAATGTATTTTCAATCGACTTTTATTTTAAAGAAATAAGTATTTTTATATTTATAGTAAAAAATTTCATATTTAGAGAATTATTATGATAAAATAAATATCATTTTAATATAATAATGCAAAAATTTTGTTATGATTAAATTATAATAATTTTCTAAAATACATTTTTTATAAATACTAAAAATATAGTATTAGTTTTTTGGTATGATTAATGAAATCAATATTATGTAAAAATTATGTAATAATATATTTACTAAAATACACGACATGAATATGGTATTTTTTTAATATCATATTCTTTAATATATTTAAATAAATTTCCAAATCTATAACCCACATTCAAAATTTAAAATTATAAAGGTTAACATAAAAATTTATATTTCATGTAATACTTACTTAACTTTTCCAAAATAAGTAATATAAAATTATGGTTGACACTTATGGTTTGATTTAAGATAATTGGAGTGCCATGTATTCAATAACAAAGTTAAATACCTAGGGCAAGCCCATAGTTTTCATTTTTATAGGGATATTTACCAAGATATAGAAATGATTTATTTTATTCAAGGATTAACATAAATGAAACACACATTGTAACACCCCAGGTAAATAATGAATATGAAATTTTCATATTTATCCATATTTGTGAATAAAATATTAATATGACTTTAAAGGGGACGCTATGCTCGATGGCGTACCCAACACGCAACAACGAGTTTCTTGGGAATCTTACATTGCACTCTAATAATAAAATAATATTAATTCAAATGGTAGTTAACATGTAGCCGTTGTATTGGTGGGAATGGATAGAAATAACTAAAATATGATTATATATGTTTTTTAAATGTTTTTACATTTATCCAATAAAAGCTAAAGGCTTAAAATACGGAAGGAATTCAATTTTAGGCGTATATGCCCTAGTTTTCACTAAAGGTTCACTTATCGCCTTTAATGGAGAACTGTCATTAAATATAGTTTTGTTCACTCTTAAACATTCTTTTGGACCAAATGAAACTATTATTAAGAATTGGGAAATCAAATTTTACTTTGTGTAATTTTTTGGTATTTTTCCGATAAAGTTCATTTTTTAATGAATAGTGTAAAATGTTGTATTTTAATTCATAACCTCTTTTTAATCTAATTTATTTGTATGATTAGATTATATTTAGAATTGGTTTTAAAGTGAAATTAGAAAATATTTTTACCATTAAATCCAATAGTGGTCGTTGGAATTAATTTCACTTTGAAATCAGACTTAAACTAGTGTCAATCTTTTGATAGTTATTGTTTTATAAAAACACGCTATTTGCTCTGACAGCGGGAATTAATTATTAAATTAATTAATGTGACTAATATGTTTTGAATTTTGTAAAACGGACTTAATTTTTGAATTTGGAATATCAAATTTAGCTTAGGGGGAATTTTTGTTATTTTTCTGAAAAACTTCAATTTTTGATGAATAGTGAAACCACTAAGTGGTGCTTATAAAAGCTGATTTTCCGTTTAAATGAAATTTTTCCATAATTGTGTTTTGAATTTCAAAAATCCAACATACATGGTTGTCATTAAGAAGTAAAATGTGGTTCAATGAGATTATAATAATTTTTTGGTGAATAGTAACTTATTAAGTTCTTAATCGCGATTAGAGATAATTAGTGTAATTTAAGGTAAACATGATATTATAAGAATGTGAAAACACCATGACACTTGTCCTACACCTATTGGGTGAGTCATGGCCGAACAAGACAAGCCATGGGCCAACTTGGGGACCCCATGGAGACACTTTGGTTGAGAGATGACATAAATAACTTTTTATTTAATGTTAAAATTAAATTGACACAAACATGAGTTGTTTTACTAAATCAATTTTTACGTAGGGTTACACAGGTCCAAATTTTGATTATAAATAGTCATTGGAAAGATACAAAGATTTCCTACATCATAGTAATTTTTTTATAATTTTTAGACATTAAATAATTTAAATTATTTATGACATAATAATGCTGCAGCGATGACATCATTATTTGACGATTTAAATAAAATGGAAAGATAATGTAACATCTATGAACTACACATGTCCAAAACCATTTGGATGAGTGGATTTAGAAGCCTTATCACCGTATCCACGAATTATATCAATTTGGGACCTTTTAAAACCGAAACACATTTTCAAATAAAGTAATATTTCTTACTTTCCAAAAGTGCCCCTCCTCTCCTCTTATAAAAGTCTCCCACCTGTACCTCATTTCACACACTCCTCAAGCCTTTGGCTCGGCCAACCCCTGCCCATTTACTCTCTCCACATCCCTATCCTCATTCTAGAGTATTCCCTTTGGGCATAATCCTTTCAAAGTAAGCCTTTAGGCTCAAATCAAAAGGAGTTACACTTTTAAAGGTAATTCATTCTCTCATGTTCATTTGTTTTATTTTGCTTCTCCAACCCCCTAAACTCTTTTAATTTATTTCTTTTGTAACAACACCAGTATATTAAATATACTAGGATGTTGTTATAAGATTTATTCGAGCTACACTCTCACACAACTACATCAAATGGTTAAAGAACATACGGTTTCCATGGATGGCGAAATTCTGCCTCCCGAAACGATGATTGTTCAATACTCATTTAACACCTTCAAAGGTGGCCATTATGATGCCACTATTTTTATATATGATATATAATATGTTTATGTTTTCCTTAAGCTTCTGTTTTTTTCATTTTGGGCATACCTTTATGGTTTCCATTATGGGTAAACACGATATCTTCATTTAAGGACGTGCGGACTACTGCCCCCTCAAAGTGATTTGATTCGTTAAATACCATATGTGGGACGTATAAAGGATGGAACTATGATATTATATATGATAGTATACTGGAATTATAATATACCTTTATATAATTATTATTCCATTCTATAAAATACGAAATAGAAATGAAAGTAACGTTCATGCGTACGTACGGCTTACCGTCTCCATGAACGGTGCATTTCATTTCTTACCTATAAATGATTATGTAATGTTATAAATGCATGCATGTACTTGATATATATATGAAATATATTATATATACATCATGAATACATTTCTGGATATAATAAACATTTTTCCACATGAACAACATGTAATTGTAAGAGGTCCACTTTCGACTTAAGAACCAAATATCGGAAAAACAAATATTATTAACTTAAATGATTACATAATGTTTATGACATGGTAATAAGTTATATAAAAGGAATAATGAACTTGAAAAGGGTTCTTAATGAAGTAGAAATTTACTCAAGTTTATTATTCAGGAGATTAAAGAACGATCGAGTCAAGTCGGACCCGAGGTAAGGGATCCTACAACTCTCTTTCTTTATAAGTACACACTTTTATGTCATTTATTTTAAGCTCATATTTCTTATGATTGGGATGTTATTTTATATTACTACTACTGTAATTTTTATGGTCATGTGATGAGAGACCCTATTATCTCTCATCAATCCATTTTGGAAGTTTTGAGTGGCACCGTTAGGCTGCCGAATTTTCGTAAGAGATCTAACCTCTCTCTTTCTTTTTAAGTACTCTCCTTTGTGTCACTTATTTTAAGATCCTCCTTGTAATTTTGGGGGATGTTCTTTTATATTCCTCTTTCTGTACATTTTATTGTAATGTGATGAGATACCCTATTTGATCTCATCAATCCATATTCGGAAGTTTTATGTGGCGCTGTTAGGCTGCCGAGTTTTCGTAAGGGATTTTTCATCTCACTTTTATTCCCGTGAGATTTATGCTACATTTGCCACAAATTCCATTGAGTGGTGTATGTACTGCCCATTATTCTACTCTTTGTGTAGTATACTTTCTTTTATGAGTATTTACATCAATGATCTATTGTCTTTCTTTCCTGGGGTGTATGTTTTGAAAGATACCCAAGTCGGTAAGGGAAACTTTCACCCTCTTCTTTTTTGAAAGACTTCTTTTGTTGGGTCTTTTAATTTACATATTGTTATGTTGGGATATGTTATAATATATCCTCATTGATTAAAATTTTATGTCTAAGTGATGAGATACACTTTTTATCTCTCATCAACTCATTTTGATGTGATGTCGTTAGGCTGTCAAGGGAACTTTTTAACCCAATTTTGATTGCTTTGTGTTCAACATGTAGTCATTGAATATGTCATCCATTGAATATATGTGAATGTCCTTTTATTGTTTTACACTTAATATCCACTTATATTGGGTGTATTTATATTTGTCACACATATTTTTGAGATTGATTTGTCCTTAATTTAAGGATACCTTCTTTATAAGGGATTTCGTCACATTTGACCTTTCTATTGAGGGTTCATTGTTGTTGTGCACCAATTCACTCTTATATGGTGTATATACTATCATTTGGAGTATTATATCATGAATCCATTTATTCTCATGATATTATAAAGTTCTGACTAAATGTTATTCCTCAATTATTGTATTCAAGTGTCTCTAATTTTGGTAAAACCCCTTTAACCAAAATATCGTTTTAAATGTTTTAATTATTTGTTCTTATTAATATCCATGTTTTCAAAATGGTTTTAAGGATTTATTTATATGGATATTAATGGTTTAAAATTTTAAGCTTCAAGGTGGTATGGGACACTTTGATTCAAAAATCTCTTTATTAAATGTTTTAAATGGTTTTGGAAATGGTTTCTTTTTGAATGGATTCATTATTTCAATATACTAAAATGTTATATTGTGATTGAAATGTGGAAATGTTATGTTTCCTTTATTCATGTTTTATATGACACATTTTTGTTATGGTTCTTGGGCATTGTTATGAAAATGGGTGGTTCCGTGATAAACTAAGGGCGGGTGAGCCCGATATAGCTCTCCAATGCATTGGGTAACGCGAAGGAGTGAAACGTTATGGTTTCTCCGAAGAGATTTAAGGAATATACTGTGATGGGTATTCCAAACGTAACCAAGAGGGTTACTCCCTACGTAAGAATGTTATTAATGCCTCAAGTTACCTTTATGTATTATGTTTTCTATGATTTATTCATGATTTGATATGCCTATGTTTTATGGGTAAAGTGTGATTTCATTCTAATGTATATATGAACTCATGTTTCCTTTCCATATTTTTTATAACTCTTACTGAGCTTTTTATGCTCATCCCATGTTTTTGAAATGTTTTTCACAGGTCAAGGGAAAGGTACATGATGTGATGATAGTGTCAAGGATGTGCCACGAAATAATTCGTGTTATAATTTAAATATGATTCCGTTGATGGGAAGAATGAATGCTGTCTTTTATGTAACCACTTTGTTTAAATGTGGAATGTAATGCAAGTTTCATGATCTAATTCTCTAAAACTCTAAACCTAAAAAGATCCTCAATGTGTAATCTTGTAATAACTCAAGATTAAGTAAGGTTTTAAGGCTGGGGCCTTATAGTTGGTATCAAAGGTCGGTTTAGATAACTTTAGAGGTTAGGGTATTCTTTAAGCATAAGTGACATTACCATAATGGTCAGGATTTCAGAAAGAGTCCTAGTTTTAGATAAAGTGAATGAGTAAGTGTATCTTAGTGTTTACCTTCCTCATTAGTACATGATGGTTTTGTTGATATACTCGCACTGACATTTCTATTTTTAGTGAATGGATGGATCTAGCAGGCACCAAAGAGACAACAGGTTTGAAGGAAACTGTGGTGGTTCTCTGATTAAGATACTAGATAAAATGGAGGATTCAATGAGGAAACTCGTGGTTGTTCTAAACCAAATATCAAGGAGTCATGATCAACCACTTCAACCTTGGTGAGTTCTCTAATGCATCATGTACGAGATGGCCAACTCGATGTGGAAATTCAGGTAATAATTATTATGGTAACCATTAGGGTTTATATGATTCTTAATTTTTAGGTAATTATGGGTTACTCTATGATATGATGGAAAATGAAAGGAATGAGATAAAATTGAGGTTAAAATATGTTATGATTATTCTTGAATATTTTATCTCATTTTGGGGAATGTTTTAAGAATTATATAGTTTTGAAAAAAGGACAACACGCAGACCGTGTGACAACCCGTCGCGTCGGACAAAGCTGCGAGAATCGAACCCACAACCAAAGTGCGACTGGTATTTATCACCTACCACTGGACTACGTGAAGTCCCTGGTTAGTTTGACTGAATCAATCTAGATATATGATTTTATGAATTAATAGTAAGTTGATTTTGGGTTATTTATGAAAATGATTAACCTATCATGGAGGATATGTGATTAGGTTAATTACTTTTCAAAACGAGACTTTAGGAGCATCTGATATTGTTTGGAGATAAATGTTATGATTTATCTTGGAAGACTATGCGACTAAATCCTTCAAATATTTGGGTTTCAATCTAATATTGGTTTACTTTGAGGAATTTTTATGGACAAATTTGTTTATATAATGGTCCTCGTTGAACTTTGGGTTTTGTTTGACAAATCTTGGAGGTTAAGAATAGATTTTCTTTATAAAGGGTTCTCCTTTTCTGGATTATCTGATCTTGTACTAACCTTATTGGTTTTGGTTTTGGTTAAAGTCTAATGACATGGGAAGTATATAGTTCTCTTTTGTGGATTAGGTGATTTTCTAAAAGTTGATTATAGTACTCTTAATGTGAACAAGTCTTCCTAAATACTCGCCTTCTGGAGAAAATATGAGTTTGATTAAGGAATCTAATAAAAGTTGAAAGTCAACATGATAAGTGATTATGTTTCCTTATGAATAAATTCCTCAATAAAAAGTAACTTAAAACAAAAATGTTGTCTATTATCTTTTCCTACTGAGGAATCGAATACCGTTTAACCCATCACAAGTTTGTGATTTTCTCATGGTTAACTTTCTCCTAAACATGTTTTCTATCACTCTCCATGAGAACATGAACCTATGTTTTCTCCTCCATGTCCATGTTTTCATACTTGGAATCCCAGTATGGGTTAACTCGGGTGACCTTTGTACTTATCTTTCTTTATTTTAAAGTGTTTGTTTTACCAACTTTTGTTCCGATGTGGGACTTTCAAGGATATTTCCAAGCGCAATTTTAAAATTGCGAGGACGCAATTCCCAAAAGGGGGGAAGGATGTAACACCCTAGGTAAATAATGAATATGAAATTTTCATATTTATCCATATTTGTGAATAAAATATTAATATGACTTTAAAGGGGACGCTATGCTCGATGGCGTACCCAACACGCAACAACGA
Organism: Viscum album; assembly: GCA_963277665.1. Classification (NCBI taxonomy): domain Eukaryota; kingdom Viridiplantae; phylum Streptophyta; class Magnoliopsida; order Santalales; family Viscaceae; genus Viscum; species Viscum album. The sequence continues at coordinate 441,352,054 of OY728155.1, read as the reverse complement.
GTTTCTTGGGAATCTTACGTTGCACTCTAATAATAAAATAATATTAATTCAAATGGTAGTTAACATGTAGCTGTTGTATTGGTGGGAATGGATAGAAATAACTAAAATATGATTATATATGTTTTTTAAATGTTTTTACATTTATCCAATAAAAGCTAAAGGCTTAAAATACGGATGGAATTCAATTTTAGGCGTATATGCCCTAGTTTTCACTAAAGGTTAACTTATCGCCTTTAATGGAGAACTGTTATTAAATATAGTTTTGTTCACTCTTAAACATTCTTTTGGACCAAATAAAACTATTATTAAGAATCGGGACATTAAATTTTACTTTGTGTAATTTTTTGGTATTTTTCCGATAAAGTTCATTTTTTAATGAATAGTGTAAAATGTTGTATTTTAATTCAAAACCTCTTTTTAATCTAATTTATTTATATTATTAGATTATATTTTGAATTGGTTTTAAAGTGAAATTAGAAAATATTTTTACCATTAAATCCAATAGTGGTCGTTGGAATTAATTTCACTTTGAAATCAGACTTAAACTAGTGTCAATCTTTTGATAGTTATTGTTTTATAAAAACACGCTATTTGCTCTGACAGCGGGAATTAATTATTAAATTAATTAATGTGACTAATATGTTTTGAATTTTGTAAAAAGGAATTCATGTTTGAATTTGGAATATCAAATATAGCTCAGGGTGAATTTTTGGGATTTTTCTGAAAAACTTCAATTTTGATGAATAGTGAAACCACTAAGTGGTACTTATAAAAGCTGATTTTCCGTTTAAATGAAATTTTGCAATCATTGTGTTTTGAATTTCAAAAATCCGACATACATGGTTTTCATTAAGAAGTAAAATGTGGTTCAATGAGATTATAATAATTTTTTGGTGAATAGTAACTTATTAAGTTCTTAATCGCGATTAGAGGTAATTAGTGTAATTTAAGGTAAAAATGATATTATAAGAATGTGAAAACACCTTGACACATGTCCTACACCTATTGGGTGAGTCATGGCCGACCAAGACAAGCCATGGGCCAACTTGGGGACCCCATGGAGACACTTTGGTTGGGAGATGACATAAATAACGTTTTATTTAATGTTAAAATTAAATTGACACAAACATGAGTTGTTTTACTAAATCAATTTTTAAGTAGGGTTACACAGGTCCAAATTTTGATTATAAATAGTCATTGGAAAGATAAAAATATTTCCTACATCATAGTAGTTTTTTTTTATAATTTTTATACATTAAATAAATTAAATTATTTATGACATAATAATGCGGCAGCGATGACATCATTATTTGACGATTTAAATAAAATGGAAAGATAATGTAACATCTATGAACTAAACATGTCCAAAACCAATTGGATGAGTGGATTTCGAAGGCTTATCACCTTATCCACGAATTATATCAATTTGGGACCTTTTAAAACCGAAACACATTTTCAAATAAAGTAATATTTCTTACTTTCCAAAAGTGCCCCTCCTCTCCTCTTATAAAAGGCCCCCACCTCTACCTCATTTCACACACTCCTCAAGCCTTTGGCTAGGCCAAACCCTGCCCATTTACTCTCTCCACATCCCTCTCCTCATCCTAGAGTATTACCTTTGGGCATAATCCTTTCAAAGTAAGCCTTTAGGCTCAAATCAAAAGGAGTTACACTTTTAAAGGTAATTCATTCTCTCATGTTCATTTGTTTTATTTTGTTTCTCCAACCCCCTAAACTCTTTTCATTTATTTCTTTTGTAACAACACCAGTATCTTCAATATACTAGGATGTTTTTATAAGATTTATTAGATCTAAACTCTCACACAACTACCTCAAATGGTTAATGAACATACAGATTCCGTGGATGGCGAAATTCTGCCTCCCGAAACGATGATTGTTCAATACTCATTTAACAACTTCAAAGGTGGCCATTATGATGCCACTATTTTTATATATGATATATAATATGTTTATGTTTTCCTTAAGATTCTGTTTTTTTCATTTTGGGCATACCTTTATGGTTTCCATTATGGGTAAACGCGATATCTTCATTTAAGGAAGTGCGGACTACCGCCCCCTCAAAGTGATTTGATTCGTTAAATACCATACGTGGGACGTATAAAGGATTGAACTATGATATTATATATGATATTATACTGGAATTATAATATACCTTTATATAATTATTATTCCATTCTATAAAATATGAAATAGAAATGAAAGTAGCGTTCATGCGTACGTACGGCTTACCGTCTCCATGAACGGTGCATTTCATTTCTTACCTCTAAATGATTATGTAATGTTATAAATGCATGCATGTACTGGATATATATATGACATATATTATATCTACATCATTAATACAATTCTGGATATAATAAACATTTTTCCACATGAACAACATGTAATTGTAAGAATTCCACTTTCGACTTAAGACCCAAATATCGGCAAAACAAATATTATCAACTTAAATGATTACATAATGTTTCTGACATGGTAATAAGTGAAATAAAAGGAATAATGAACTTGAAAAGGGTTTTTAATGAAGTAGAAATTAACTCAAGTTTATTATTCTGGAGATTAAAGAACGATCGAGTCAAGTCAGACCCGAGGTAAGGGATCCTACAACTCTCTTTCTTTATAAGTACACTCTTTTATGTCATTTCTTTTAAGCTCATATTTCATATGATTGGGATGTTATTTTATATTACTCCTACTGTAATTTTTATGTTCATGTGATGAGAGACCCTAGTATCTCTCATCAATCCATTTTGAAAATTTTGAGTGGCGTTGTTAGGCTGCCGAATTTTCGTAAGAGATCTAACCTCTCTCTTTCTTTTTAAGTACTCTCCTTTGTGTCACTTCTTTTAAGATCCTCTTTGTAATATTTGGGGATGTTCTTTTATATTCCTCTTTCTGTACATTTTATTGTTATGTGATGAGATACCCTATTTGATCTCATCAATCCATATTCGGAAGTTTTATGTGCCGCCGTTAGGCTGCCGAGTTTTCGTAAGGGATTTTTCATCTCACTTTTATTCCCGTGAGATTTATGCTACATTTGACAAAATTTCCATTGAGTGGTGTATTTACTGCCCATTATTCTAATCTTTGTGTAATATACTTTCGTTTATGAGTATTTACATCAATGATCTATTGTCCTTCTTTCGTGGGGTGTATTTTTTGAAAGATACTCAAGTCGTTAAGGGAACCTTTCACCCTCCTCTTTTTTAAAAGACTTCTTTTGTTGGGTATTTTAATTTACATATTTTTATGTTGGGATATTTTCTCATATATCTTTATTGATGTAAATTGTATGTCCAAGTGATGAGATACACTTTTTATCTCTCATCAACTCATTTTGATGTGATTCCATTAGGCTGTCAAGGGAACTTTTTAACCCAATTTCGATTTCATTGGGTTCAACAAGTAGTCATTGAATATGTCATCCATTGAATATATGTGAATGTACTTTTATTGTTTTACACTTAATATCCACTTATATTGGGTGTATTTATATTTTTCATACATATTTTTGAGATTGATTTGTCCTTAATTTAAGGATACCTTCTTTATAAGGGATTTCTTCACATTTGACATTTCTATTGAGGGTTCATTGTTGTTGTGCACCAATTCACTATTATATGGTGTATATACTGTCATTTGGAGTATTATATCATGAATCCATTTATTCTCATGATATTATAAAGTTCTGACTAAATGTTATTCCTCAATTATTGTATTCAAGTGTCTCTAATTTTGGTAAAACCCCTTTAACCAAAATATCGTTTTAAATGTTTTAATTATTTGTTCTTATTAATATCCATGTTTTCAAAATGGTTTTAAGGATTTATTTATATGGATATTAATGGTTTAAAATTTTAAGCTTCAAGGTGGTATGCGACAATTTGATTCAAAAATCTCTTTATTAAATGTTTTAAATGGTTTTGGAAATGGTTTCTTTTTGAATGGATTCATTATTTCAATATACTAAAATGTTATATTGTGATTGAAATGTGGAAATGTTATGTTTCCTTTATTCATGTTTTATGTGACACATTTATGTTATGGTTCTTCGGCATTGTTATGGAAACGGGTGGTTCCTTGATAAACAAAGGGCGGGTGAGCCCGATATAGCTCTCAAATGCATTGGGTAACGCGAAGGAGTGAAACGTTATGGTTTCTCTGAAGAGACTTAGGGAATATACTATGATGGGTATTCCAAACGTAACCAAGAGGGTTACTCCCTACGTAAGAATGTTATTAATGCCTCAAGTTACCTTTATGTCTTATGTTTTCTATGATTTATTCATGATTTGATATGCCTATGTTTTATGGGTAAAGTGTGATTTCATTCTAATGTATATATGAACTCATGTTTCCTTTCCATATTTTTTATAACTCTTACTGAGCTTTTAATGCTCATCCCAAGTTTTTGAAATGTTTTTCACAGGTCAAGGGAAAGGTACATGATGTGATGATAGTGTCAAGGATGTGTCAAGAAAGAATTCGTGTTATAATTTAAATATGATTCTGTTGATGGGAAGAATGAATGCTGTCTTTTATGTAACCACTTTGTTTAAATGTGGAATGTAATGCAAGTTTCATGATCTAATTCTCTAAAACTCTAAACCTGAAAAGATCCTCAATGTGTAATCTTGTAATAACTCAATATTGAGTAAGGTTTTAAGGCTGGGGCCTTATACACATTCTATTTCAAGTGGATGAAAATGACATAATGATCATATTTTTAAGAACTTTTTATGAACAATTATTTTAACATGAACCCGTTTTTTTAATTCTATGAATTTTATTTATAAAATGATTTATTATGATTTTATGGATCATATGAAACATAATAGATATGATGGGTTCTCCCAGATAGTGCTTTATGCAATGGGTGAATAATTTAATCACTATAGTTGACATGTAATATGATAAGTTGATGAATAAACATTAAAATATTGATGACACATTTATGACTAACCTTGGTGATATGCTTTTTAATGTGTTAATTAAATATGGTATCCATATTGTTTTGTTATGATTCATGTTTGTTTAATTTTGATATGAATCTGGTTATTTTTCTCATGCCACTATTATATTCCTCATGTTATTTTATGTATTCATAAATATCACTTGTAACTTGTTCTTTTTTAATTCCATTAATGGGACCTATGATCCCAATTCCCTATGATGTATGTAACCAGGCTATGAGATGCAGTAAAAGTAATTTGGATGAACTAATGAATAATCCTATAATGATGTTTAGAAGAATGATTTATCTTATCATGTATTATATACCCTTTTGTAGGTAAATAAACTTACAAAATTCTGCTATTTTGTATAATGTAATAATTATTATTTAATGAAAAAGAGGGATTCCATACCTGATAATTTTATAGGGTTTTCTTCTCAATACGAGTATCTGGTACCTTCTATGCATGGAAATAAATTGTACATTAATTACCTCCTATAACAAGATTCCCTATTATAGTCTTCTATAAAAGAAAAAAATTCCTAGACTAACGACGGATCCATAAAATTTAGGAGGGTGGATATAAAAAGTATCCCAATTTCCTTTATAGGTGAATACCTAGGACTTCTTGTAGCTCATTAATTGATCATTCCTCCTTCAACATAAACATTATACATGTTCTTTAATTTTCATTAACACACTAAGAAAACCATTATGAATCATGATTCATTAATTCAATGAGCATAATATGTTTCTATTGTCAACTTAATTTTCCTGGAAACACTTCATAACCATTCAAAAACCATTAAGAATCATGATTCATTAATTCAACATAACTTTTTGTATTTTTTAAAACGATACTTTTAGAACCCCACTAAAAAATACCACATTGGGATTCTGTAGGAATCATTAGTACCTTAAATAACAATGATTCTTGTAACATTAATAATCAATAAATAATCACATAATTGATGATATATTTTATTGAAACATTTTATATTCTTCAAATATATAGTATTAAATATAACTACACCACATTAAGATATTAAACCAAAATAGTAATTTCACCACCATGAATATACTAATATTGATTATCCATATATTATTTATAATGGAAATAAGAATATATTAGAGTTATCATTTTGTTCCATCCCTTATATTTTCACACCAATATTTTTATTTTTTTCTCATTTATTTGGGTTTATCAATTTTTTCCTTTTTTCTTTAGTATCATGTTGTTTGAATTTACTTTTTATTTGTTTTGGATTGTTTTTTTCCTTTTTTAAATGATTTTTTTGAATGGTTAAGGGGAAACTTAGGGACCTTCATATGCTAACTCCCTTTTCAAATAATTTTTTTTACATATGATGGGTTATATACATAGTTCATGATTGGAGTCAAATAATACATATCATTGGGGTAATATTATGGGTCTTAGGGTTTCCCTGGATGAGGATGCTAAACATGAACATGTTTAGTCTAAACTGTATGTGAATTGTTCATATATATTTACAATTACTGGTAAACCCAAACCATATGGTTGGTTAATGGTTTCCCAAACCAGGATGAAAAATCATACGAGTGTCTTTTGTTTCTAGAAAGGGTTTCATTATTTGTGCACGATTTTCTAAAATTCCCATTCAAATCCTGAAAAATTTGCAGATTCATTAACTGTGACTTTTTACAACTCAATCCCACATTGTGTTAACCCCAGATCACTCTATTCTCCCTCATTTTTATTGTATGAGCATATGGAGGCTCCTACTCTCTTCCTCATTCCTCCTATCCTACTACCATGGTGATTCTAATATTTTTTTTCATGTTTTTGGGATAATATATCCAGGTAACTTCCAAAATTCTTCTTTACCTTTTTTCAGAACCAGCAACATCTTTTTAGGTAAATATCATGAATTCAATCTTTTTTAGGAATCATTATGAAATGTGAATTTTTTAAGAGCATGTAGTGTATCTATGAGTACACAGTGTGAACCCGTGTATAGCGTATAGACATGTATGAGTTGTGTAATGGCCGATTACATTGATTTGTAGTGACATGGACGACTGCTTCTAGTAGGGGATAGTTAAGGCTTCTACATGACATTTACATTTAATGAACATGTAATATAATTTTCCTTTTATTTGATATAATGGAGTGGGGTTGCGCCTCATATCTAGAACTTATTTAATCTACCTATGGTTTTTACTGGAGAGTGATGAACTACAGAAGAACATCAAACCCCTCCCAATTCTATATCCTTACTCTGATTGGGATTCTATTGGATGCGTTGGAATACAACTGATCTATGTCATTCTAAGATGATTCAAGGTTTGACATTAAATTATACCGATCCTATAGCATCGAGATAGGTGGTTTGTGCCTTTTTTAGTCTTTGGATTATATATGATAAAAACTTCATATACCCACATTTGGGGAATTTTAAAATCTACGAATATAGCCATGTTAATTATCAATCACAGTTTGGTTGATTAATTAAGAGTTGTTTCCGATGCATAAGATTTTATACCTTTGTTTATGGGCCCCCCATGGGTGAGTTCCGTTGTTGACCATTTTCTGACCAATTGGTCAAGAGTGCCTTCTAGGCATCCTTTGTTTCCCATGGAATGTGTTGTTTGAAAGGAGTTATTATTTATATGATATGTATCTATTGTGCATTATGAATTTGGACACATGGGGAATTGACTGTGAGAGATTCCCAAGAGAGGGTCAGTTATATTTGTTTTATTGTTAGGTGACCTGGTGGTATTAACCGTGAGAGCTACCATGTGGTCGTCAACCTAGGGGTTTAGACTATGAGATCATTCCCAGTTGGTTGTTTATAATTTATTGATATTATATAGAACCATGTGGCATTTACTGTGAGAGAAACCCAAGAGATCATTTAGAATTTAATTATTATAGTTTGACCTAGTGGCAATGACCGTGAGAGCTACCCAGGTGGCCATTTGTAAATGATAAATTCTATGATAGGCCAGAGGGGTTAGACCATGTGAGATACCTAGAGGGTCATTAATCAATGAATTTTTGTTCTGTTGGGAAGGGTTATTAGATTATGAAAACATTCCCATAGGGTTATTATTTAATAATTGAATGATTTTGATGAGTCTTCCAATCCAAAAAACACTCTCAGACTCAGTCTTATTAGTTTGTTTAGATTTTCCTTTGATACATATTTTGATACTATTTAATAAAAGATAAAAAAATATTATTTTTGATCCCATGTTTTATATTATTCAATGGATTGAATAATTAATAAATGTTAAATGAATGTAAATAAAAATTGCATGATTGTTTACTTTTGAGTAAATCCTAGTTTATTTTTACATTTTTGCATATTACCTTCAATATATATTCACTACAAATTAAAAAATGATCTATTGGTGGTTACCAACTAGGATTTGTCTCAAATTGTTTTTGGGTCATTTTATTACCCAAACTGATTATATTTTTGCAGGTATATAAAATATTAAGATCCCATCTTCATCGGGTACACGATTACTATTTGAGTTGGAGAGCATGGTAGTAAGCAGAGGCTTGAGATGAAATTGGAGTTTACTATTTTTTGTATTTGTGTTTCAGCATTTTATAAACATCATTTTGACTAGTTTGGATTCTTTCCTATAAACATTTCACATGAATAATTTTTATATGCTTCAATTTTCATATTACTATTAGTCTTTCACTGATTACTTTGTTGTATGGTATTACTATTTCAACAATTTTTTACTATTTTCTTTTTATTATGTATACTCCTACAAGGAGGCATATTTTGACTATTTTTCACACTATGATCCTCTCTTCTAGTTGGAAACCACTAGCATTTGGGGAAATTCGCTTGAGGTCGTTTTATCAATCGGGTTTGGGGAACCCTTGGGCTTTACATAAAACTGGGATGTTGTAATGTTGAATTAAAGGAAGTTCTTTTCAGATTTTATTTTCTCTTTGGGGACCGTAGATCTTGAAAGGAGTCATTAATATGTTTTTTCTGAGAGTAGCTAACCTGTGTGCTGGGAAAAGCCATGTTACCTTGAATATATCAATTTTTATAGTTTTTCAATTTCTATAATTGAGTTGATTTCACCTTGGGTGATTAAATTGTTTTATACTATTACGATTTATTTCATTTCGGTTATATTACTTTTTAATGGAAATTAGATGAATATAGTCCATATCATGCATCATATAGGAACATTCTAGAGATAACATGTAATAAATTATTTTCATTCCTTTTAGGGTACATTAATGATTTAATGTGGTTGTGATAGATGTTGTGCATGATATGCATGTTTTTGTGATAGATTCCAAGATAGAATACTTGAAATTTTGGTAGGGTATTGTTATATGTAATGTTTCATTTTTATGGAATCTAAGATTTGGTCTAAAAGGAGTTATGGGCCATCTTGGAACCAAATTTGTTGGATCATGTTTAGACTTAAATTGAATTCTTGTAAGTTATGACATGAATAAGGATTCCAAAATTTTATTTGCGGGGAGTATGGGCTCTCACGGGTCAGAAAATGGAATCCCTTGGCCAAAATTTTAAATTTTTTGGTGTTTAGGAGAAGATTGAGAGGCCTACTATCTGAAAACCTAGACAACATTGCATATGTTAATATATACACAGGCCATGTTTTCATTAGTTATGGATGAAAAAAATCATAATTACACATCATGTACCATATGTACATGCCATGTAGTGTCGACCATGTGACTGATTGTGTCAGTTGAGACATGGGGGCAGTAAACATTTTGTAGAACATGTTTTTTACTAAGAGTACACATTGTGCGTTGAGAGGCCATGTTTCTGGAAGTGTGACTAATGACATGAGAGGATGCAACATGTGTTGTACACGCCTTGTCTATATTATACTCTCTGTGTATTAATCGACCATTTATCCAGATACGTGACTAATGACATTGGTGGATGCAACATATGGGTTACATTCCGTGTCTAGGGACAAGACACCATGTAGTGTTACATCGGTAGAACAATGTAGTTCTAACCATATAGAAGTACATGAGAATGAGGGAATATTCAAGTACATTCCATGTCTCATGAATAAAAAATTGTATGTATAGGGTGTTACAAAACAATTTTGGATGATGTACACACCCATGATATAGCTTAAGGGAACACGTCACGTAGTGGTGTGACATGCTGAGTAACCATGTTTTGAAAAAAGTGAATTCTTTAATTCTCCTATTCTATTTATGAAATTCTATGTTGGATCCTTTAATAATCATTAACTGTGGTGTATGCTTGACCATGAAAATTCATGCCACCAAGATGTGCTCTGGTTGTACACCAGGCACAGGGTGATCAACAGACACCAGAAATAGTAGATCAAGGACTACCAGTAGATCCTCCCATCATGACCATCTTGGAAGCAACTGTTATACCAGACGTATGTGATGATGCATAGTTTCGCGGCGAATTATGAGGATGATTCAAAATTTTCTAGGAGAACCACTTCCTACCATGATTATGGTGGAGTAGATAAGGGTGTATAAATAGCAGCATCCTCACACTTTCCCAATAGATAGAGGACCAAAGGCTATAGATTCATGGTTGGAGGCCATACTTTCTAACATTGAGCATCTAAAGATGCCTCCGGATAAGAGGATGAAGCTCATGGTGTACATGCAATGTTATTCTACCAATATTGTAAGGACCCGACCCCAGTTTCCAGAAGTTGGTTCCTTATTTGATTACGTTGGCGTACATACATGGAATACGAATCTCAAAAGACCAAGTAGTTTAGTATTATTGGAAACAAGATATATACATAATTTTATCATTACAAAATCAAGGGAAACAAAAACACTATTTTATCCACTAGAAACATCACGTCTCCTAGATTATGCTTGCAAGTCATTCATAAATTACTTCTTCATATCCTGAAAAAATGAAACATAATAAAGGGGTGAACTCAAATGCTTAGTAAGAGTAAAAAATATAGCAGAAGATAATACAAACATTAGACATGGTGAATAATTGAAAACACGTGCCTTTACAAATAAATATGAACACCTTATGGTAGGAAAATGACCTAAGTAAATACTGCCATAAAAAACATAATTGTGGGTATTCTACTAGTCGAATAACCACATGAACTTTGAATTACTAGCTGCATAATGAGGGAAGTGCATATGTCGGACATTTTGAATCATTTTCCTATGGCCCCGGCCAAGACTTCTAGTGATTAAGGCCTTGGCCAAAATCCATATCACATTGGGAAAGGCCTCAGCCAATTCCATGTCTATTTGTCTCATGAGACCTATCGATACATAGATGGGCTATAGCGGGCCCCACCCATCACATAATAAGTCCAATGCATTCCTAATATGAGTGGGGATAACATAAACAACATATATATTCATATTGAAACTGTTATATGAAATGTAACTATCTTTCCCCAATCATTAAACATAAAACACTAACCATTCAGAATAATATGTTGAGTGGTTTTAGGATAAATCATCCAAAATAGATTTAGTCATAAACCATTAAATAAAATATTGTAGATGACCCCTTAAAATATTAAATCCAATAATATGATGGAATCAACAAGAGTGTTTAATTAGATGTAAACATTCTTATAAAATCATTCAGCAACTCTGAAGATAAATACTCTTCTATTTTGAAAAAAATATTTCTTTTGAAAAAATCTTTGTATAAAACCATGAGTGAAGTAAGATAGTATCTTTATAATAAAATGACTGATTTTATAAAGATAATGGTTTCCAAAAACAGATTATAGAGTTCCCTTGAATGTTGGTAGTGATTTGAGAAATTCCATTCAATTGGGCTTGTATTTTTGAAATAATTTTGAAAGTACCTTTTAAAACATGTATCTATCCATAAAATAAGGAATGATTATGGGTTTTAAACATATATATGATAATCACACAAGACATATGATGATTATATAATAGTTACATCGAGGTAATCAGACAATGAAAGTATCCCGATGAATGTAGAAGTTCGGGTGGAAAACCCCTTACCCTAACTCCAAACATGTTCTGCTCTTGTACTTAAGCACCTAGAATAGGAAATTATAATTACTAATAACTTATTTCATAAACTAATAGACATTTATTTAGTTTACCATAATTTTGTTTAGTTCATTTTTGTCTTTATTGACATGTTATTGTGTTCAATTCCGTCGTTCCGGAGAGTTCGTTTCCATTATTTTCATTTTCAGTTCACTTGTTTTTATGTAATGAAGTTCATGTGGATTGGTTATAAATCTCCAGGATTGGAATTATATATTTATAGTGAACATAAATAATTGATAATGTTCATTTATATCATTTGGTTACATGGAATGAGGATGAACCATTAATTGACCACCACTTCGATTATTCGGCAGTATTTGGAATATTATGAACTAGTTTTGTCATATAACATAATTATATGTACATATTCTGGTTCCAAAATATTAATTTGGTTATAACACAAATATTATAGTCTGGTTCAACCATTTATATGGTTTCATGACCAGTAATGAAGAATAAATTGAAGAACGAAACTTTGTCATCCATGAAGGTTATAAATCAGAACCTCATGGACGTCGATTTCATTTATAAAATAAAAGGGAGGGAGTAATAATATTTTGGATGGATCTTCCATTAACATGATATAAATCCAGTATATATATTTTACTAGATTTATCATTATCATTCGGACATAGGATGTGAGGAGAGGATAGAAAACGAAGATAAATTGAAATGAAACCAAATGAAAAAGAAGGGTGCTTTATCTCTTGAAATAACCTCCTTGAGAAACTCCTTAAAGGAAGGGGTTTTGGACTTTTGGCAAGACTAAGAGCATCCTGGTTGTGGGGAGTGACTAGGAAAGTGTAATTGGTTAGAACACTGTGGAGGTTCAAGGAATAGAGATGTGATGAGAAGAGGTAGTGGTGGGGGGTTTTTATAGTGGAGGAGAGGAGTAATTTTTTAATATTTAATTCATTATTTTATAATTTCCCTCAATAAAACCAATATTATTGTTTCATGTGACCTCTAATAGTAATAATTTCATGTGAGTTCAAATCATGTGGGTTTATATCATCCTTCCATCACCTATGATGCAATAAATCAAGTATTTATCATTTATCGTATTTTATCGTATTTTACTATTCATAAAAAATTCTAGAATTTCAGAAAAATCCCAAATATTCACCCATACCATTTTTCGATGTTTAGAATTCAAAATTAAAGTACATTTTTGAAAAATAATTTTCTAAATATTATTAATTTAACTTTTAAATAAAATCATACTTAATTAAAAAATTAATTGTTCTAATTCTACAACTACATCTTTATTACAATGAAAAATTAACCGAGATGTTATTATCTTCTAGCCTTAAAAAATAAAATAATAATAAAATTTACTATTCATTAGGGTCGTATAACTATTCATATTAAAATTCATAAGGGTGTGTAACTATTCAATAAAAATCATGTTTGTTCCATCAGACTCCAAATGACTTACTGAACACAACTCTAGATGAACATTTTTCGAAATTCAAAACATAGAAGAGGAAAAATTATGTTTAATGGTTAGATTATAAAATTCCATATTTGTTTTAAAAACCATGGGGTGTTACATTATCTCCTACTTAGAAAATTTTATCCTCGAAATTCACAGAATATTATCTAAATTTTTTTGGGTATGTCTTTAACATAAGATCCTCAGGATCCCATGTTGCTTCCTCCATCTTATGGTTCCTCCATAGAACCTTCACCAGACGAGTCGTCCGATTTGTCAATACTTGTTCTCTAGTATTAAGAATCTTGATAGGCTCCACACAGTATGATAGATCAGACTCATGTTCCACTTCATCATAAGTTAGTACATGTGTTGGGTCTGGAATGTACTTTCTTAACTTCGACACGTGGAACACATTGTGAAACATGGAGAGACTTGGCGGCATTGCCAAATGATAAGATACAGCTCCAATTCTGTCCAAAATTTCAAATGTTCCGATATACTAGGGACTTAACTTTCCCTTCTTACCGAATCATATAATACCCTTCTATAGAGATACCTTTAAGAAAACGTGATCACCTTCTTGAAACTCAAAATCCATCATTCGGTTATCTGCATAGATCTTTTTCCTACTTTGAGCTATTTTGATATGGTTTTGGATAATATTCACCTTTTCCATTGTTTCTACAACATGTTCTAGGCCCATGAGCTTTCTTTCACCAACATCATCCCAGCATGTTGGTGTACGACATCATCTCCCATATAATGCTTCATAGGGTTCCATCTGTATACATGAATGGAAGCTATTGTTGTAGTAAAATTCTACGAGAGGTAAATAATGATCCCACAAGCCTTGAAAATCAAGTGATCAAGTCCTCAACATGTCTTCCAATGTTTGAACTGTCCGTTCTGATTATCCGTCTGTGTGTGGGTCGTAGGCAGTGCTCAAACGAAGATCGATATCTAGGTTCTTCTGAATACTTTTCCAGAATCTCGATGTAGAACATTGATCATGATCAGAAACAAATCGATAGGGGTACTCCATGAAGTCTCACAAATTCATTAATATATTTTAACGCCCCGAACCCAGTTACCCATGGTCTGTGCATTATTACATAACATTGTCATGATAAAAAATGATCAAGTCCCAAAAGATCGATTTATTTAGTAGCCTTCGAATAACTAGATACATTCATAAAGTTTACATTACATCATAAAGTGAAAACTACAACAACATCTTTTCTCCACACTCATATCCCCTTATACTATCCCTGCAGTTAATTCATAAAACACTTCTTCACATCCTAGAAAAAATAAAACATAGAAAGGGGTGAGCTCAAATGCCCAGTAAGGATAACAATATAGCAGAAACTTTCAGAAATAAGCATAAACATTTAAGCCAATGTATAACTAAAACAAAAGCCCTTTTAAACTTGAAATTCAGCATAATAGGACACAAGTAAAATGAAATAATTCCATTTACATATTCACATGGATATTCTACTATTCGAATAATCACATGCAATATCAATAACCACTTCCATAATAATGGAATGCATAATTCCAGACTATCATAACCACATAGCCAAGGCCTCGTGCTGAGACTAAAAATAAGATTTTTTCAAGGCCTTGTGCCAATACACTAGTTTGTCTAACGGGACCTACCGATGCATCGAGAAGCTATAGCAGGCTCCACCCATTACTTATTAATTCCAATGCATTCCTCATATGAATAGGTTTAAAAATAACATAAACACTAGTATTAAAACTAGCATACGAAATGTCAATACTTTCTCTATAAACTTTTAATGGTATAGGAATAACACATCCAAGTCACACATATCACAAAACGTTCAATACAATATAGAAGTTTTTTATCATAATAAATAAACTTCAAATAAGCTTAAAATCCATCAATGGATGTTGACATAGATGAAATCAAAACTATTTGAGAGAAATATGTCTTTTTTGAAATCATTTAAAAGTAACACATTTATAAAGGAAGTAATTTAAATGAGATTTTTTAATCAAAGTGTCCCATACAACTTTGAAACTTTTGAAAATAAATATCATTTCAAAACATTCATGTCAACATAAATAAATCGTTAAAATCATTTTGAAAACATGGGCATTAATTAAAAATATTTACAAAGATAAATCTTTTAAAACTTTTAAAATTTTGATCTTTATAAAGAGTACCTTTCCCAAATTCTTAAAATATTCATTTTGAAATCATTTAAAAGTCACATAATTATAAAATAAAACATTTAATTTCAAAATATTATTATAAGATTTTAATGGAAGCATTAGTCATTTTATAACAGCGGAAATAGCTGCACCCGTCGTATAAGTTAAAAAGACATTCTTACCTTAATTTTGTCGAAAAGGTTTAAAGAGACCTTGTTTGGAAAATTACAGAAACAATCATTTATAAACATATTATAAAAAGTCAAAAAGGGTATAAATTAATTTATCCCATAGTATATAAAATAGTAAGAATGATTCTAAATAAATTTTTAAGAAACATGGATGTGGATGATAAAGAGGTCCCTGTAGATAATTACATATTAAAAAGCTCGTATAATGAAGAGATTGTGAAACAACCACTTACCTTGTAGTTTTAATTGGTTGAGGATAGGTTAACCTCCTTTATAATGGTGAAATAATAATTATTAAATTATCCAAAAAAAATATACATTAATATGATATCATATATCAT
The DNA here is from genome assembly GCA_963277665.1 of Viscum album. NCBI lineage: Eukaryota > Viridiplantae > Streptophyta > Magnoliopsida > Santalales > Viscaceae > Viscum > Viscum album. Next base: position 441,335,844 of record OY728155.1, on the reverse strand, counting down.
CTTTTAACATTGTGTTATTAATAATATCATAGTATTATCGTCTTTTCGGGTGTTAACTTACTCGTTTTATTTTATATGTTTTGTTACATAATCCATGTTTGTTATGGATAGGTTGTATATTATTCATACCCCGAATGATATCAAGTCCTTAAAAAATATTTTTAATCATCAAATGATAATTATAATTGCATGGATACGATGGGGAATGAATCTCATCACGTTCATTGAGACGTTAGTCTGTACGTACGCACGAGTGAAAATATCATTCTTTTAATATTATAAGAATATATAATTGGATGGTATATCATATATACAGAACCATTATCATGTTATAGTTATTATTTACATGAATTACACATCATTATTATAATCATCCAAATAATAATGTATTGAATAACAATTACACCACGACGTGGAGACGGTTGGATGTACGTACGCACGTATGGTGACATGTCATTCAAAGGATTGATAGAATACTAAATATGGTTGTACCATATTTATAATAAACTAAAAATATATTGAAGATACTGGAGTTATTATTTTAGAATGGAAATAACACATAAAGAATCAGTTGAATAAGAATGGAACTTGAAAGAGGGTGGTGAAAACATTACCGCTTCTTCGGGTTCTTCCTTTTGATTTGATCAAAAGGCTACTTAGGTTGGAATTCTTATCAAAATAAGGCCTCATGTTTTAAGTGAGGTAATTTGAGAGAATAATTGGTCAGGGGTTGGATGAACCAAAAGGCTTTGAAGGTATGAATAATTGGTTAGAACTAGTGTCTTTTTATAAGGGGGAGGAGGGGCTCTTTAGGAAAAACTTAATGTATTATTTTATAATAAATTTATATTCGTTTTATAATGGCTCCAAAGTGGATTATTAAATTTATAATGTGGGTATGGGTCTAAATCCTTTCAACCAATATATTTTAGACAGTTTTGGGTCACTATATTAACTTTATCTTTTAGTTTTAACTCATAGTTGATTAGATTGGCATTTACCATGTCACTTTGTATTTTTATATTATATAGTTAATAAACTAACTATATACATCCAAGAGACCCCCAAGTGGTCCATTACTGATACACCTATCATGATATAAGTCCTTTGGCTGAACCTTATATTTTTAGGAATATAGTATTAATTAACTATATAATATTTGTTTTAAAAACTCATTTATGTGAATTTTGACACTATTCAATAATTGATTTTTGTTAAAGTATTAAAGACTTTATTAATTCAAAACAAAATCATTTAAGAAGTAATATAATGTAATATTAACCTATAAAATTCATGGATATCATAAAAACCTTAAAATTATATTTATTTTATCATTTATAATATCAATTATTTGATTCCTTCAATATTAAGGAAAATACTGCATCATTATCATGTCATAAATAAATTTAATAATTAAATGTCCAAAAATAATAAATAAACAATAACTATGTAGAAAAACATTGTATCTTTCTAATGAATATTTATAGTTGAAAATACAACATATATAACCCTATGTAAAAATTATTTTTCTAAAAGATATATGCTTATGTCATTTTTGTATTTACTTTAACTTAATTAATATAAAGTGTCCTTATCACCTACAAGTGGCTCCATGGGGTCCCAAAATCGACCCAAAGATGCCCATGGTCGTACATGTACCAACCAATAATGTTAGGACACATTTTAGGGTAATTTATTATTATTATAATATTATTAATTACCCTTATTTACCGGATTTACCCTTTAACCATGATAAATAAAATATTTACCGAAGTAATTATTCAAAATGTATAAAAATAAAAGTTACCTATCTACATTTTTTGGAAATACTGATTCCAAATATGGAATCAATTTTTCCAAATTCAAAACACATAAGTGGTAGAAATTAATTTAAAATTAATTCCCGTTGTTAAAACAAAAAAGCGTGTTTTTAAGAGATAATAACTATCAAAAGATTGACACTTGTTTATGTCCAATATAATTTTGAAATTATGTCCAATGACCAAAATTGTATTAAATGGTAAAATTTTATTCTAAATATTCTTTAAAAACAATAATATTAAAAATTTATCACTATTAATTATTTCGATTAAAAAAGTTGTTTTTAATTAAAATTTAGTAATTTTCACTATTCATTAAAATATAAAAGTTATCAGAAAAGTACAAAAATTTCACCCTAGGATAATTTTGATATTTAAAATCCAAAAATTAAGTCTATTTTACCAAAATAAAAACATTAAAGTAGAATTTATTAATTTAAACATAATTCCCGCTATTAAAACCAAAAGGTGTATTTTTTAGAAATACTAACTATCAAAAGTTTGACACTTGATTATCACCAATTTCAAAATGAAATTACTTACAATGACCATAATTGGATTAAATTGTAAGAAAATAATCTATTTATACTTCCATACCATTATAATGTATAATTTAACAATATAAATTATTTTGATTAGAAAAGTTGTTTTCAGTTAAAATATATTATTTTTCATTATTCGCCTAATTAAGAAAGTTATCAAAAAAACCCAAAACTGTATTGAAACTAAATTATTATGTCATTATTATAAAGAAGAAGTTTATTTTGTAAAATTGAATATATAAAAGTATCAAATATTGGATTCAAAAAGGCTTCACCATTAAAAGGTGGTAAAATTGCATTTTTTGAAAAAAACTACTTTTATTTGAAAAAAAATGTATTTGTTCTTACATTATGTCTAAGAAACTCATAATATGGATTCTAAAATTATAAGTATAATATAAAATTAAAAACTCAATTAATACTATTCATAACCGCTTTTGAACAGCTAGTTTGGTAAGTCGTGGTGCACTTGAACTCAGTATTGCGTCCAACACACGCTATTGTATTATTCAAAGAGAAGGGTATCATAAAAGATTGGGATGTTACATTCTCCCCTACTTCAATAAATTGAATCCTCGCAATTTGAAAATTTTCTTTTAAAATAAAGGTTGAAAATAAATAATACCTTTGGGAAAACCCTCATCCGAAATTAGGTTAATAAAATTTAGTCTTTATAAGAGGAAAAGGGAAATGAAAGGGTCACCACCAAATTATGATCTCTATTAGGAGAACATTGGTGGCAATTAGAGACATATAATTGGTGGAAAAACATAAATATTTATAGGTAGTGATTGAGGTCATCTATCACAAACAAGTGTAAAATTGAGGGCCTTAAATTCATCAATCAATGATGATTTAAAATACCATCAGTTCAACAAAACATATGGTATCAGGATAAAAAAATTTTTGTTTTAAGATCCCTTCACTAAAGTATAAGAATTAATTTATTCATTGAATAAGAGAAGGAGAAAAATATGTACTTGACAAGTAGAGTCCCATCCTTTGACTATGTTCTAGCACAAACTAATCTTTCACTCTAAAAGATAATAGAACGTAAAAATAATGTTCTACTTATCCTATCTGTATAGGTTTAAAAAAAGAATTTATAATTCATCTAGAAGAACCATTAAAAAACTACATTATTCAATCCATCACATCAAGTGGGTCAGTGTTAGGTGATACACCCTTGTTGCCCTTCGGTTGTGGGTTCGAGTCTCGCAGCCTTACTGGACGCGTCGGGTTCCCGCCTGACCTCCGGGTTGTCCTTTTTATGGAAATCTAAAAATAATCTCAAACTAGAATTATCCAAAATAATTCATTCCAAAATCACAGTACAAAATTTATAAGGTAGGTAAACAAAATGATGATCCTTTTTTCCATGTAATAGCATGTGAATACGTGATGAAGGTGTTCATGTATATAATACAAGATAAGATAAATCATTCTTGTAAACCTCATTATAGGATTATTCATTAGTTCATCCAAATTACTTTTACTACATCTCATATCCTGGTTACATACATCAAAGGGAATTGGGATCATAGGTCCCATTAATGGAATTAAATAATAACAAGTTACAAGTGATATTTATGAATACATAAAATAACATGAGGAATATAATAGTGGCATGAGAAAAATAACCACATTCATATCAAAATTAAAAAAACATGAATCATAACAAAACAATATGGATACCATATTTAATTAACACATTAAAAAGCATATCACCAAGGTTAGTCATAAATGTGTCATCAATATTTTAATGTTTATTCATAAACTTATCATATTACATGTCAACTATAGTGATTAAATTATTCACCCGTTGCATAAAGCACTATCTGGGAGAACCCATCATATGTATTATGTTTCATATGATCCATAAAATCATAATAAATCATTTTATAAATAAAATTCATAGAATTAAAAAATACGGGTTCATGTTAAAATAATTGTTCATAAAAAGTTCTTAAAAATATGATCAGTATGTCATTTTAATCCACTTGAAATAGAATGTGTGTTTCATTTATGTTAATCCTTGAATAAAATAAATCATTTCTATATCTTGGTAAATATCCCTATAAAAATGAAAAACTATGGGCTTTCCCTAGGTATTTAACTTTGGTATTGAATACGTGGTACTCCAATTATCTTAAATCAAACCATAAGTGTCAACCATAATTTTATATTACTTATTTTGGAAAAGTTAAGTAAGTATTACATGAAATATAAATTTTTATGTTAACCTTTATAATTATAAATTTTGAATGTGGGTTATAGATTTGGAAATTTATTTAAATATATTAAAGAATATGATATTAAAAAAAATACCATATTCATGTCGTGTATTGTAGTAAATATATTATTACATAATTTTGACATAATATTGATTTCATTAATCATACCAAAAAACTAATACTATATTTTTTGTATTTATAAAAAATGTATTTTAGAAAATTATTATAATTTAATCATAACAAAAATTTTGCATTATTATATTAAAATGATATTTATTTTATCATAATAATTCTCTAAATATGAAATTTATTACTATAAATATAAAAATACTTATTTCTTTAAAATAAAAGTGGATTGAAAATACATTGTAAAATTTCTAGCAGTTGAAAAAAATTATTTTACCATTAAATTTAAATAATAGTGTTTCTATCATACTATATTATTAAAATAATTATTGTTCATAATGGATTGGTTTATTTTAAATATATTTATATTTTTAGGAAATTATTTTTTCTGATAGAAAAATCAATTTATCAAATATCATCACAGTTTTATTCATCAAAACTATTCATAAAACATAAATGATTGAATAGTCCTTTTTTGTAAAAAAGGAATTACACATTAATTTTTGGACATGTGACCGATATTGAACTTGTGTAATACCTATGATTAAAGTGTGCGATGATAGTAGTTTTTGGGTTGCATTATCTAACATTGACTGAGTGGTAATCTCGAACAACTTTAAATAATCTTGTAGGTGATTTCATTCAAGATTTACAAGTTGATGCTTGACATGGGATTTGTCATGGGAGAACCCCAGTGATGTTACCTCCCTCACAAGTTTTGACAAATGAGCTTCAAATGTAATGAATCTTTTTGGTTCAGGCCAATGAATCATCATTCTGTATCAATTATCCTTTTTCAATTTTTACTAATAAAAAATTTGTAACAATAAATTTATTATCATGAGTATTGTTCCAAATTTATATATTTAATAATTGTCATAATTTATTGAATATCATGTAATAGTCTAATCCAAAGGGAATAATTTTCCTTTATATTTACATAATTATTAAAGATATATGTTTCTATAATATAATATATTATACATTCTATTAGGAAAAATGATTATTCAAAAAAATTGGGTCATTACACGCTTCCAAAATTAATAAAATTTGTTCCTAAATTTTCAACTTATTCTATCAGTTGAGATGTAGGGTGGTTAAATCTACGTCATTGTATCCTTTGGTTCCTATATCGGCTATTTGTATTTATGGTTCCTCTATAACCGATTGATGATTTGGGTTATCTTATTGAGTCCATCACAGTCTTTATGGTCTATTATCTACCCCAGGTACTCATCATAAGAGTGTATATGTTTCAATTATACCACCTCCAGATTAAATACATGTGACTGGTAGGGTATGTACATTATCAAGAGAGATACATGGAATACATCATGAAATTGAGAAAGATTAGATGGAAGTGAAATATTATCAGCAACATCCCATGTGTGATCAAAGATTTCATATGGAAAAATATTCATGGGGCTAAGTTTCTATTTCTTCCAAAATTACATGAGTCTATTGAATTGTGATATTCGAAGAAGATTTTTTCTCTAACACTAAATTGCTTATCCCATTGAAAGTTGTCAAAACAGATCTTCTTCCAACATTAAGAATAATTATTGTGTAGTTATATGGAATAAAAAGTTTCTATCAACTCTTTCACAAGAATAGACATACGATTCCTTCTCTAATTATCTTCCTCCAAACAAGTATGAGTTGTACATCTCTTACAATTTAGAGATTTATAGGGAACTATTTGAATACTAAAATGGAATATTCTATTATATGTGAAATCAACTAATTGGAGATGTTGACACCATACACATTTAAGATGTATTAAATATTTTCCAATAATTAAATCGAGTGTCTTAATAGTTTATTAAGAGTGGAAATCATTTTGGGTGTGATAAGTTGTAATAAAATTCAATTCAGTATTTAAATAAAGTTGAATACTTCTCTATAATTTTGACGTGATCCTTGGATCATGATGAGAAACTATATAACTTCACAATCCATATAACAGCACAACTTCTTTTACATAAATCATGTCAAATTGGTCATGAAATCAATCTTTCTAAATAGCTATGAAAAGGGATGTCTTTGTGAGATGATCTACAGTAAACCGTATTGCATTGTTTAATTTGTATTTATTCAGGAGACTAGTGACAAATTCTATAGTTATATTTTCCAAATGCCATGATGATATGGGTATAGGTTTTAATACCCCTTTAAAACGTTTTCTATATGGCTAAACTTATTGACACACCAAGAACCTTGTAGTGTAGTCTAAAGTCTTCATTTTTATGTTATCACACCAATAATGATAATGATGGTACCTAACAATTTCATGCATCCTGATTGTATAGAGATAGTAGAGATATGTGATTCATCCATCAAATCCTTCTTTTTTTATAAAATATGTGGAATAGATAGGCCTGTATGAAATTTCAGTATACCTTCATGGTAAAAATTGAACTCAAAAAACATCCCATTATTTACAGCTTCTATCCTATTTTGTAACAAAAGATATTACCTTTTATATTTCTCGATCTTCTCTAGAAATGATTTTTGAATAATAATATGGGATAGTGTTAATGATATTCCTTCCCTTATGATTCACATATCTTGATTTAATAGTTCATTAATCAAGGAATCTCCTTGAATCATTATCATCTCCATCATAATGTGGTCTTTCCTAGTTAATTAATTTGAGACATTATTTCCCCATATGAAATGACAATTATTTCAATAATCTTATTCTTTAATAAGATCCAACCATCTCCTCTATGTCAAGTGTAAATCTTTTTTTTTGAAAATATATATCAACCTTTGGGGTTTATATATATATATATATATATATCAGATTTATTCTTGTAAAGATAGTGTCTCTATTTCTTCAAAGTGAAATTAACATCAACTAGCTCATGTTCATGCATTAGATAATTTGTTTCATTATTGTTTTACTATCAAGATGATTTATAAATTACCATTAAATTTTCCATGAGGACACAAAAAATCCATTTCATAGATTAATCACTAAAAATAATGAATATTTCTTCGAAAAAACATAGAAATCATAATATTTTAGTTACTAATCACTTCTTTGGCTCATGGGATCTTTCTTTACATTCATTATTTCTGTTGTACTTTCCCCCTTTTAGAGGTAATATGGTTTATGGATAATAAATAAAAGAATGATTTTTCACAAACCTCTTATAGTATTATGTTAAACCAATGAAACTATGCATCTTCATTACTACTAAAGGATTAGGCCACTCCTCCATAACAATTTTCTTGGAATTGTCCTATGAGATTCCTTTATTGGTTAAAAATCCCCAATAAAGAAATTTTTTTAACAAGAATTTAAATTTTATGAACATCCCAAATAACATCTACATTCTAAATGTTTTCAATAGATCCCATAGATCATCCTCATTATCATCATGAATTTTAGAATATATCATAATGTCATCAATAAAAAATACAAAAAATTTATCACGGTAGTCAATAAAGAATATATTCATCAAATACCTAAATATAGAAGGTGATTTAGTCATGAAAAATTTAATAACAACAAAATCCTAGTTTCACTATCATGATCAAAAGGATATCTTTGAAATATATTATTTCATCGCCCACAATTTATGATAAACAGATCAATTACCATTCATTGAGAAAAAATAAGACCCACAAATATGGTCAAATAAATATTCAATACATTGAAGATAGACAATTTCTTTACTGTGATCTTATTAAATTATCTATAATTAATACATATCTGAATTAATTTTTCATTCTTCTTAAAAAAATTAATAGGTTATCCCCAAAAGGCACACTTGGTTGGATAATCCATTTCTCAAAAAGTCATTGAGTTCTTCCCTTAATTCCAACATATCTTCTTTTTCCAATCTATATGGGTTATTTAATATGAACAATGATCTATATATGAGTTCAATGGAGAATTTTACATCATTTTACAAGGGTGGTCCTTGTATATCCTTAAAAAATACATCAATGTATTCATTCATGATGGGTGAATTTTCTATTTGAACACTCTACATTCCTTCTTTATCATCACTGATCATCTCAAAAAATAAGGATTTGGGAGGTGCTTCTAGAAAATGACATGTTCAAGATATCTCTCCCTGAAAAAATGGTAGGTTTTCCATTCAATATACTAATATTTCATTGCTTCTATTGTTGATATTAGAATCATACATTTAATCTTAGTTCATCCCCCAATTATAAATTAAAATTTCATCAGTTAAATGTATACTATATTTGTGATGATATTGTGTCCCCTAAAGTCAAGTGTAGAGTTTCTAAAAAATGATGCAACATTGATAATCCCTACACAATTCATGACTGAATACTCTTATTTTAGATGTTCATGGATTTATTTTAAATTTGATGAAAACATGGAGGATATGAAGGAATGCATAGAACATGAATCAAACTATAAAATTTCTATATTTGAGAGGAAAATGAGGATACCTACTATAATATCATTTAGAGAATCAAATTCAGTCATCTTGATAGAAAAAGATCATCCCTGTTCACATGACCTAATCAATGGTTGACATGGATCCCCTTCCATTATCATATCATTTGAATAGTGATAGGAAAAGTGACCTAGTTGTCCATGCATAAATTATTGGACTTTAGGATGGGCTTGAAACATCTTCCTTTATTTGATAGTGTTGAGAAGTCGAGACAACACCTTATAAGACAGTTCTGAGCTATATGGCCATCTCTCCCACAATTATACCATTTCCCACTTCTGATAAAAAAGTTCTCCAACTACTTCCTCACAAATTTATTTCATGGGGAATGTTTCACATAAATACCTCCTCTTCTAGGATCAAAGTTCCTCCCTAATAATGACTCAATAGTTCTCTTCATTTCATTTGATCTATGGGACCATGTAATCTCTCCATAATCAACTTCAAAATTCATAACACATTTGACTATCTTACTCTATGTTTCATAATCCATATTTCCTAGAATCATCAATAAATTCATCCTAAGTCTACTTAATAATATATCAACCTTTCCATTCAGATCCCTAAATAATATAGATGTGCAATGATAAAGACTTGTAATGTTCATCAAATAGCTTCCCAAAAATTAATTTTTCTTTTGATTCACCTATAGTAAATCCTTATAAATTTTAATAAACATTCAATGTGGGGAATAATTTTAATAAATTTATCCCATGAACTCTTCCAATGCAATAGAATCATTCTTCTTTTTTACAATTATCATTAAAATTACATTCCACCACTAATGAGATTTTTCCTTTTAGAGTCACATAGATAGGGTAACACTCATTTTTTTTTCACAATGGATCACATAAAATATATTTTCTATAGAAGTCTTCCATGATCCACCAATCAATGGGTCAGTACATCAACATAAAAGAGGTGGAAGCTGATGTAAAAAAGAACTCAATGAATCTTTGATCCCTAAATGGTTAATCTGGTCTCTTGTCTTGATTCGATTTATTAATGACAACTCGAGTGAGTTTTTTCACCATTCTCATGAATTTATCCATTCTTACTTCCATCGGAGGGTCATCAGTACATGGTCTGTTGTGCTCTCCATTTATTCAGTTCCTCTTATTTCTCATCATTTTATAAAATAATTAAACCACACTGAAAACATGTTTCATTTATTATTATTAAAATTTTGTGTTGAATTTAATTCCTTAAAACATCATCATCAACTAAGTCATTCATTAATAAGCATTATATTTTCTATATATCCTTTATCTTGTTTTATTAAACATTTGTGATTAACCAAACATATCTTATGGGAGTATCAAACAAGGAGTGAAACAATGACTAATATCGGGCACTAGTTTCCATTCTAGTCAAATTGAATGTGGTGTTTTTAAGTTTTCCCCTAGATATATTTGTGCTCGAGCGAATCCACCAGTTCATATCCAGATAAGGATTTCTTTTCATAGAAACCACTTTCATAACACTTCGCTAAAATAACATTATTTTTTCGATATTTTATCATTTCTATGGGCATGTTCAAAATGTTTTCAAATTTTTATTTCCATAAATAAATAAAATTTCCATTGATACTAGATATGGAATCTCAACTTTTTATTACACAATCTTTTAAATAAGTTGTACAAAAAAGAGGTTCTTTTTCAATTTATTTTCATGGAAATGTGGTAAATAATATATAAAAACACAAAAAATTATACTAAACAACATGAAATGATTCTACATTTGTTTATCCTAAGTAATTTGACTATATATCATAACCTAGAGACATATATCAAAGTACAGGGTGAGCATAATTCTTAATATGTAAGACTAAGGGGAACATTTTACATGTGAAATTGAGGAATATGAAAAACAACATGATGACTATAATTATTGAATGAGAAATAGAACATGAAGTATATCATAATAAAAAAACAACATGAATCATAACATGAAAATATAGCGATTCAATTTGATTTAGATATTGATAATCATATTGAAAAAGTGTCATAAAAATTACCAAGGTTATTCATTAAGGTATCATATGACATGTCATCTCTAGAGATAACATTCCATACCCAATAAAATGTATTACTGTTACAGAAAACCCTTAATATGTATTAATTTTTTTATACACATATGCCTTTATAAATAATTTCATTAATAACCCACATAATGTAAAATAAAATGTGTTCATTTCTAAATCATGGTATTTCAAAAGTGTTTAAAAACATGATAAATGGGTCATTTTTAGCAAACTGAAAAAGAATATCGGTTTCAGGTATGTTGCTAATACAATAAAATAAATCATTTTTAAATATTTTTAATACCCCATGAAAAATAAATTGCTTTTGGTATTCACAAAAACGAAAATAAATGATAATTTTGTGAGGATAAGATAAAAATATTGATATATAAATTAGTAAGCATTACATGTATAAAATATGGTTTTAAAAACTGTTAAAAAATAAAGTAAATGGTAATCCCATTGATAAAAAATAATTGGGATGTAATGGAATGTATAAAAATGAAATAAATCAGATTAACCATTTCATTCGAAAGGCATATAGAAAAATGGGCTCTTGAATCAAAGAGAAATAAAGGATGTTTCCCTATTCATGAAATATAACTCCTAAAACATGAGGATTGGGACCTTGGGTGCTTGAGAAAAACATTAAAGGACTAAATTTAATGTAAATATATCATATATTAGTGGATTAAGATTTTTTAGTGATGGTAAATGGAGAAGATTTTGGGTATTTATAGAAAAAGTGGAGGATTTTTCTATTAATTTCCAAATATATTCCTTGAAAACCTAGGTTGTGGAATTTGAAAAAAATGGAATTTTTACTAGTATTTTATCATGGTATTAAAAATATAAGACAGATTTTATGTTATTTTAATCATCAATAGTTGACATTATGTTTATATTACTTATTTTGGCAAGGAAATATATGTTTTAATCAAAGTTTCATATTTAAGTTTAATGTTTCTATTTTAGAATTTGGAAGGTAAATTATAGATTGTGAAATTAATTTAAATATATGAAAAAAAATTCATTAAATAATATAACCTATATTTTTTCTTGTATTTTGGTTAATTAGTTATTAAATAATTATGAAATAAGTATGATGCCATTAAACATTCTGTAAAACACAAACTACAGTTTTAAGGTTCACGAAACAATAAAATAATTAAAAAATCTGTAAAAATTCACTTTATCCTTATGAAGTCATGATGATTTTAAAAATTATATTACATTTATTAAAATGATTCTATATATATTATAATTATAATTTTTTAATATGAAAATAATTATTTCTTTCAAATAATAGTGGATAGAAATTTCAAAGTAAAATTTCTAACACTTGAATGAAATAATATTATTTTAAAATTTATTTATCAATAAGACTATTTTTATCATACCAATTCATTAACATAAGTATTATTCATAATATAATAGTTCATTTAAAATATTAATATATTTTCTAGAAATTAAAAAATATTTTCAATAAAACAATATCGTAAATTTGATCTTCATTTTATTAAGAAATAATATTCGACAAACAAAAATGATGAAACGAAAATTTTATTTAAAAAAGGAATTACAATATAAGATCCTGAGACTAGACACCTTATTACACCCACAGAAACCGTAAATGATATGTTTTCGATGGTGGTGTCTCATGGGGTGCATCAGCTATCATCAATCGAGTGGTAATCTCAACTCACATGGACTTCTCCCATAGGTGATTGTGTTTAAAAATAAATTTTTGGCACTCAACCTGGCCTTGGTCATAAGAGAACCATAGTTGTGATACGTATCCCCCAAGATCTAACTAATGGACTCCAAAATAAACTACACTACTTGGTTAGACAATCAACTCCTTTTTCTGTATCAATTATACTTTGCACAATTTTACATAAAAACACTTTTTATACTGTTAAAATTATTTTCAAGAGTATAGTTACAAACAGTCATAATGTCCAATAGTCATATCACAGTCAAATCCATTGGTTCTCATTTCCAATTATATTTAATACATTATTAAAGAGATATGGTTTTGTCATGTATAATATAATATAACCCATATTTTATCAGGAATGTAATATTATTCAAAAAGATACAATCGCTACATAATGTGTCATTATTTACATGATTATATATAAATACACAACATAATCAGGAAAAAAATAGGAAAACCAAGTTGATAATTGTTCTTTGAGGTAATAGGAAAAAAAATTTGATTGATTTAAAAATTTCAAAAGTCTAATTCACCTCCCACTTTGTGGAGAATATCCTAATGTGGTATCTACTATTTATATTATATATAATGTTAACCACTATTATATTCTTGAAATTTATGATGTTATCTATTAAATATATTATTTTTATTCCTATATTATTAAATAATTTCAGTTTTTCTTAATGATTCAGTGATCTATTACAAAAATTATATTGTCACCAAGATAATGATGAAATGGAGAAAGAATGAGAAATGAAAGATGATGAAGTTATCCCTCTCCATCTAATAGGTTAAATTATGTTTTTATTTATATATTTTAGGGTTAATAATATCAATTAATTTTGTGGTAATGAATTGAATTGGTGGATAAAAATTACACCAGGGAAAAAGACAACATTCTAACCATCAGTGGAACCTTATCATGTAATCATGAGGTATACCGAAATTATTATATAAAATATTTTGAAAAATATTAACCAAGAATAATATATTATTACGATATATGTAAATCATCTCATGTTATATATGTAAGTATATTAAGTGATATTCTACATTTTTCTGCAAATAAATAGTCTCCCTTGATTCTGGTGTCTTTGAAATCATCGAGGATTATATCATCCATTTTGAAGAAGAATTTGAAAACAAAAAGGAGGATGCTGTAGAAATTGTTGAAGAATGTACATAGCTCAACAAATAATTTATAGACTTTGAATAAAAAATTTCCCAAATAAATAATAATTGTAAGTAGAATAGGATTATGATTCATAATCTAAAAAACTCACATCCTAAAATTTCTGTATTGGAATTTATGTCTGTCATTCATAAGATTAAAAAATAGAATTCATCAAAATATATAATTTTTCATTTGATACACAACGAACAGTGGTGGAATCTAACGTAAAAATTCATCTAATATGTGATAATAATATCATGATATAATTCTATGATCTATTTCAAGTAGCTATGAATTTTTTTTTAAATATTTTATCTAAATATTTATTCAAGAAATGTATAGGTGTAAAAAATCATTTACATATATTGAAGATAAAATGTGAGAAGGATCAGATGAAATTATCAATTGGGTATTAGAGACAAATTTGGTCAAATGTTCACAAATTAAGCTCTCATCTATGTGTGAATAAAACCCAAAATTTGTATGAAATTTATTTCTAGAAATTGATGGCCATATTACTTATAAATAAGAACATATATATTTGTGGGTCAATGATGGTGGTATAATATATTCAGGTATCTTTAAATTTATTATTTCAATATTAAATTCAATATTAAGGTATAATGTAATCCTATGTAATGGTAGAACCTGATAGGGTTGAAAAAGTTAAATGTATAGAGTATAAATATATGAATATATTGAATTTATTTTGAGTGATTGAATATCATTTTTCTTTTGAAAAAAATGGTTTCCATGTAGTTGGTATAATCTTTTATTGACGTGTCTCTAAATATGATATGAAAAGTAGTTCACTAAACCTATTAACTATATAATAAAAAATGCTAGTAAGTATGTTAGAGAATTTGATAAATCAAAAATATCCTAGGTCAATCCCATGTAAGAGAGGTGATAAGTTCTTAGATTATAAATTCATAGATTTGATGAAAATTTCATCATCCAAAATAAATTATAAAAAATATATCCCTCAAATTAATCCATGTCTACAGTCAAAACATGCTTCTAATGTTAATAAAAATATTCAATAAATCTTGAATGTTGATTTAGAAAAAATGATTAAATTTATGAATTACAAGAAAAGTGTGGTGAAAAATAAAATCAATACACTTAATATTATGTTTCTGATGTTCATGAGATGTTTTAAAAAATAAAAATTCTTTTCTAAATAAGTTATGTGTGATAGATTGGAGAGAGTTTAAATTATTAATATTTTTAAATGTTATACCAGAATGCTGGTCTTTATATAAATTGACTAATAATGTTTCATCTGTGAATGTTGTTAACAAAAACGGTACAACACAAAAACTAGAAGGGAATTTGAAATGATCTAGGTTCCTTAAAGACAAATTATTATAATATTTTGGATTTTCACTAATAAATATTTGAGGCGGTGGAGAATCATGGTTGTGGAAACTATATAATCATATATATTAACACTTAAGAGGAGTGGATAATTTACCTTAGTCTTGTGTGATATTTTTACTATATTTTTTCATTCATAATAGAGAATTGATGATGTTGTATAATCTCAATGGGAGAACCATAGATTATAAAAAAAAATTCAATCTTAGATAGAAATCCTTATATATGATTTCTTCATATAATGTTTCCTATTTTGGTTTTCATGAAAACCAATAAAAGGATCATCCTTATTGATATTAAATTGGCTGATTTCAACACACGATAACAAGCTGCATTACATTTCAAATTCCAATGGAATATATCGAAAAATATCATCTGTGTTAAACATGTGGAAATTGTCAATGTCTGGACATGCACATAATAATTTTCTATTTTTATAAAAACATCATGAACTTCATAAATAATATATATTGAAAATATTTAAAATTATGACTATCATATGGAATGTATCTTGGATATAAGAAAAATTGAGTATGACTAAGGGACATCTAGGATCATTATCTCATATAAATTAAATTGTTATGAAATTTTCATATTGTAATTTTATTAGAAATGATATGTCTAACATAATTAGACATCATTGGTTATAGACTATAAAAATATTAATACAATGGGAATGAAAATTAATTAATCATTGGTACTGTAAATTAGTTAAAATTAATTTTTGTTAGGGTCACTTGTCCTATACTTTGTAATTTTATATTCACAATTTTTTTATTAATGAAAATTTTCAATAATCATGTAGATCATACATAAAAAATTTTAAAATAACAATTGGTATCTTTATCATAAAATAAAAATGGATAGACACTAAATATAATATTTTATGTTCATACATAACGAGGTATCAATATTAGTTAATATAGGGAGAGTTTCTTACATAAATATAATCCTCTTATTTTCATCACCTAGAATGGAAAACGTATGCATAAAGTGAAACGATGGACAAAATATTACAGAAGAATAAACTAATAAAATTTTCCAACAAAAAATTTATTTCATGTCAAAATGGGGTAGAGATAGTTAAATTAATGTTTTGAATATTGAACAGTAAAGGAGTGATAAATAATATAAACTAAGGTAGAGAAAGAAGATAGTTATTGACATATTGAAGTATTTTTTTAATGGAATATTGAAGGTGTCACAAAAAATACAATAAGGGATATTAAATATGCCGAATTATATTTGAATTGTTTTTGTTTTAAATGTTTATTCTTTTAAAATAAAATATAATTATCTCATAGAAGGAAATAAATTGAATAATATATAAAATGGATGTATTATAAAATACGGTTAGATGTATTCATCCATGGTTATAAGGTAGACGTAGATTGAATTACTTGATTGATATAGGTAGAGGTACTAATTTATTATTAACATTTAAAAAGATACATGGGTGTTATTACCTTGTGAGGAGATAGATATTAATCAATACATAAAAGGTAAATGTACATTCATGATTTTGATTTTAGATAATATGATTTTCATTTTATTTTGATTATTTTTAAACCATGTTCCTTGACAAGAGAGGGGAATTTGTTATAATCATACTAAATATTCCTTATGCTGTTTTCCCATTATTTTTCCATTCTAAATATAACTAGAAAATGATGGAGGAGTTGAATAGATGGTGAAATTAGAGATGATCGGTCAATGCTCAGCAGACCAGTATTATCTGATGAATTTCATCAAATAATTATTATCAACTGAAGTTGATTAGACCTAGTTGTTCCAATAATGAGTATTAGCCTATGGAGATTAGAAATAAAAGGAGGGAAACTATATGTAAAAATTATTCCCAGTTACATGAGAAAATGATCGTTTGATAATCTATATCATTAGATTCTTAGCGATGTTTTCCTTATCTTATAAACATCATAATGTATTATTTTTGTTATTCTTGATGAAACTCCAAAGAAGAAAAAACGATTCTATGAAAGATAGCATAAACCAGGTGATCATTTATATATCTAAAAATTTCCAAAATTACTCTTCATTGAATTTACTCATGACTTAATAAAAAGTCTAATGGGAGAGCTGTGATATGGTTTTGAAGTTTTTAATGTCACGATAATATAATTTTTTAGAGGATAAATGATTAAAATATTGGAAATATTTTTATATTGATTAAAAATGACTCCTTAAAATTTCATCAAACAAATGAAGTGTGTGAATATCATTAAATGATGATATTTATGTCGTTTGAATTTAGATATAATAAATTTTTGAATAAATTGAAAGAGTTGTCTCTATATTAATTCATTAGATAGATGTTTTTGAGTCCCACTAATTAGACTAAAATTTCATTACTAAGATATTGAGTAGAGGATACCATGATATTTTAGTAGTGATATTCCAGTAGGAGAAATCATAAAAATTCATCAAACTAAGACTATTAGGAATATATTTAAAATATAATTATATTTCATTCATCAGATTGATTTTTATTAAGTTATTTATACATATTTAACTAGATGGATCAGAGTGCATGATGTTCTCAATTCAGAGAATAGGTTAACAGTTGAATCAAATAAATATGTATATGTTTATCAGAGAGTATAATGTTTTCTTTTAAATATAGTTTATTTAAATGTCCATTAGACAATTTTATTGAAAAGAAATAAATTCATAGGATAATTGGAAAAAATTCAATGAGTAGTCAAATTTTTTTTATAATGTTAATCAGACACAAGTTTCTAAGGGAAGTATATAGATGCTGTCTTTGAGTATCATTAAAAATTCGTTTAGATGTTCCTGTATTTAAATCCTGGAACACTAAAAATGGTTTCACCCAATAGATGTGGAATTAAGTAGATGTATCAGATACAATGTTCGACGACCTTCAGGATGATTCTATAAATTCTATAATTGTGGGGAATATTAGTTATATGATAATTGTTTCCATAATCATATAGGAAAGAATCTTAATTCATTCCATGACTTTTATGGTTTGAATAAGAATTTTGAAATAGATATTTATGTAACATTAAGTATGCACCATTAGCCCATATCACATAAAAATACTAATGGTTTTCAAACATAGAAATAATCAATTGAGATATATTTTAGAAGTAGTAAATCAAAATTTCAGTTCATGATTAACTTTAAAATTTATATAAAATAAAAAATAATTACTGAATTATATGTGCTAATACATTTAGATGGTATGAAATATATTTTAGATATATATAATTCTGAATAATTGATGTGTTATAAAGATGTGTTGGAAATAATTCATCAGAGTAATTCTAATGAGGGTTGAAATAGAAATGTTGGGCTAAGGGGTTACTCAATAGAGAAAATTATATGAGTTAATCCATTATAAACCATATTTAAAAGGGAAAATTGAAAAAGATACACTGAATGGTGATTCTACGACATTTTGTGTCCGATGAATGGGTTATAGAGGATGGGATCAAATGAAGTATTACCATATGTAATTTCATTGGATAGACTGTATTGAATGGATATATTGTACTTAAAACCAGTTAAAAAATAGAAGTAAAAAATATTATGAGAAGAATAATACTTTCATCTATGTATGAAATGTATCCTTTTTAATTTTGTGAAGCGGAAGAGTTTATCGTACATCATTTTTCATGTGAGAGAATATTAAAAACAGAAAATTATCATTGTGAAAACAAAAATCTAATTCTAAACTTTAAGGAGACTTTCATTGTGTTGAAAAGAAAATTGATAAAGTTGAAGACTGTCAATAAAAGATGTATAGCTATAAAACACTGAGCTTTATGTAGGAAAAGTCATTAACCAGGAAATGGATTCATGATTGTTTTCTTATCCGCCTCATCCTTTTTAAGATTTTAACTTTTCCAAAAAATTATTTTTCTATAAAATCCACTATAAAATGAAAATCACAATATATTTAAGAATCCATGTACTTATCATTTCTATATATGATAAGGACTATATACTCTTATTGAGTAATGAAACATGAAAAAATATTTACTGATGTTATTTACATTCATTCATATAATATCACAGGATAATGAAGGAAATAATAGGAGAAATATGATCCCAACTAGCATTAGAGATAAATGGATAAAAATAATGATTTGTTTAAAAAGATCCTAAAAATGATTCTCCCTTTCGTTTAATGTTGATCATATACTGAAGGTTTCCTTAAGGTCATGAATTTAATGTATCATGGTACATGTCATTTAGTTTCTCATCATCTATAATTGTGATAATAATTTAATAGTTAAATTTACATTTTAAAATTTATATGTTTCCTAGTAACTGAAAATCAATATCATACTGAAATAGATTTACCAAAACTTATATGTCACCATCATGAAAAATATCAATCTCAATCCCATTATGTTTATTACTAATTCATATTTTCTAAACAATTAAATCACCCATGAAACATCAATTTCTAAAAACATATACAATATATAATCAATGAAATATAAATTTTCTTTTTTAAAGAGATATAGTATTGGAGTAATACAATTACTGGTCACTCTCACTCTAACCCAAAAATACCCATCATGTCATGATCAAATATAGGTGGATTATTGGTTAATGAAAGATAAACCATTAAAATTCTCATATCCACACCCAAATCCTGGTAATTTTAAATATTATGTAGGTAATAGATTCGTATTATCCATCAAAAAATAAAGTAAAGAAGGTATATATTTCTAAAACAGAGAATGTTACCACTACATACATTTGAGAGATTGGAAATTTCAACACTACAGGAAAACTAAATGTGAATCATTTTCAGTATGGTAAAAAAATCATCTCTAAAATAATGTGATATTTATTTCACAACATATTATCTATTATCTTAGATTCTAGTCATTCTTTCATAATGTAACACCACAAGATTTCACGATACGCTTCTCTTTCAATAATGCAATAGCTTGCACTGTACGCAAGTTCGAGATTCTAACACACCGTGACCAATCAAAGTAGTAGTTATGAATAGTAATACCCAACTTTTGAAATTATATAAATTTTATATTCCAAAATGGATTTCATTTTTGAATTCGTAATATCGAAATTATCCTATGTTGAATTTTTTGTAATTTTTTGAGAACTTCCAATTTTCTATGAATAGAGAAAATACTTAAAAACAAATTTTTTAATCAAAATAATTTATAGTGATAAATTATAATATTTAGTGGTTTTAAAATATAATTAGAATATATTTTTACCATTTTATCCACTGGTGTTCATTAGAAGTAATTTCACTTTGAAATTGGACATAAACAATTGTCAACCATTTGATGTATATTGTTTCTTAAAAACACGCTATTTGTTGTGACAGCGGAAATTAATTATAAAATTAATTAATACAACTTATATGTTTGGAATTTTTTAAAATGTAAATATTTTTTGAATTCATAATATCAATTATAGCTTAGGGTGAAATTTTGGCATTGTTCTGAAAAACTTCAATTTTTGATGAATAGTGAAACCACTAACTGGTAGTTAAAAAAACTGATTTTTTGTTTAAATGAAACATTACCACTTCTGTGATTTGATTTTTAATAATCCGACATACATGGTTTTAATTAATGAGTAAAATGTGGATCAATGGGATTAAAACAATTTTTGAGAATAGTAACTTTTAAGTTTAATAAATCACGATTAAAGGTAATTAGTGAAATTTAAGGTAAAGATAATGTTATAATAATATGAAATGACATTGAAACATGTCCTATACCTATTGGATGAGTCATGGACGACCAAGGAAATCCATGGGTCAACTTGGGGACCCCATGGAGCCACTTTGGTTGGAAAATGACATTAAAAACTTTTTATTTAATGTTAAAATAAAAATTTCACAAACATGAGTTGTTTTACTAAAAAAAATTTTAAATGGGGTTATACAAGTCATACTTTTGACTATATATATTCATTAAAAAGATAAAAATATTTAATACATCATTATAGTTGTTTTATAATTTTTATACATTAAATAAATTAAATTATTTATGACACCATGATGATGCATCGATTACCTCATTATTTAACGATTTAAATAAAATGAAAGGATAAGGTAAATTTTAAGACTTACACGTGTCAAAAACTTATTTTATGGGTAGACTTCGAACCCTTATCACCTTATACTAGAAATATATAAATTTGGGACCTTTGAAATCCGAAAATCATTTCATAATAATGTAACATTTCATGAGTTTCCAAGAGTGCCCCTCCTCTCCTCTTATAAAAGGCCCCCACTACTACCACCTTACTCACACATTCAAAGCCATTTGGATTGTCAAAACGCTGCCCAAATACTCTCTAAAAATCCCTTTCTAACTCCTAGAAGCCTCAATTTGGGCATAATGCTTCCCAAGGAAGCCATTGGGTCAAATCAAAAAAGAGTTACCTAATTTTAAGGTAATGTCTTCTCTTATGATATTTTGTTTTATTTTGCTTCTACAACCCCTTAAACTCTTTTTATTCCTTTATTTTGTAAAAAAACCAGTATCTTAAATATACTAGGATTTTTTTATAATAATTATTCGAGCTACAATTACACACAAATACATATAATGGTTAAAGAACATACTGTTTCTGTGGATGTCGAATTTCTGCCTCACGAAACGATGATTGTTCAACACTCATATAACACCTTCAAAGGTGGACATTAAGATGTCACTATATTTATATATGATATATAATAAGTTTATGTTTTCCTTAAGCTTCTGTATTTTTCATTTATGTCATACCTTTATGGTTTCCATTATGGGTAAACGCGATATTTTCATTTTAGGAAGCGCAGACTACCGCCCCCTCAAAGTGATTTGAATCATTAATGCCATATGTGGGATGTATAAAGGATGGAGTAAATGGTATTATAAATTATATTTTACTGTAATTATATTATAACTTTATATAATTATAAATTCATTCTATTAAATACAAAATAGAAATGAAAGTAGCGTTCATGCGTACATACGACTTATCGTCTCCATGAATGGTGCATTTCATTTCTTACCTCTAAATGTTATGTAATATTATAAATAAAGGTATATACTGGATATAAATGATGTATATGATATCTAAATCATGAATATAATTATGGATATAATGAATATTTTACCACATGAACAACTTGTAATTTTAAGATGTTTATTTTTGACTCAAGTACCAAAGATCAACAAATCGACCGTTATTAACATAAATAATTACATAATGTTAATAACATGGTAATAAGTGATATAAAAGGAATAATAAACTTGAAAAGGTTCTTAATCAGTTATAAATTAACTCTAGTTTATTATTCAGGAGGTTAAAGAATGGTCAAGTCAAGTCAGACACGAGGTAAGAGAACTTCTTAACCCAATTTCCATTATTTGGGTTAATCTCCTACTTTCAAATTATGTCATTATATTATTATGTCCTATCTTATATTTATACTTCATTTATGTGTACATATACTAAATACACATAATAGATATATTTTATCTAAAAATGATCTTTTTAAGGTTCTTCATCTCAATCTCCATTCATTGAGGCATATTTTGTTTTATACACAAATTTCTTTTATACATTATATAAACCCCTTTTACTTTTACGTTTATTCAAAAGGAATATTTTTATATGAAGTGTTTTACTAAACGAAAAAAAGGAATGTTTTTCTTGTTGTACTTATGCGTCGAAAACGACTTCACTACTGTCGTGACCATTATTTGAGTTTCGGCTTCCTCTACATGCCATAACCTTTTTTTAATGAAAAATAATTACAAAGTTTTAAATTTCTTTTATTTTTGTATTGAAAATGGTTTTGAAATTTTTTTTATTATATCAATGTGTTTTATTGATATCTTGTTATTTAAATGTGGAAATTTTATGTTTCCTTGATGCATGTTTTATGTGATACGATTATGTTATGGTTTATGATATGTTTAAACTTGTTCATATGAGGAATGCATTGGACTTAATAAGTGATGGGAGGAGCCTGATATAGCTCCTCGATGCATCAGAAGGTCTCATTAGACATACTAGTGTCTTGGAACAAGGCCTTGACAAAATCTTATTTGTAGTCTTGGCACGAGGCCTTGGCTACGTGGTTATGATAGTCTGGCATTATGCATTCCATCATTATGAATGTGGTTATTGATATTTCATGTGATTATTCGACCAGTAGAATATCCATGTGAATATGTAAATGGAATTATCTCATTTTACTTTTGCCATATTATTCTAAATTTCAAGTTTAAAAGGCTTTTGTTTTAGTTATACATTGCCTTAAATGTTAATGTTTATTTATGAAGGCTTCCTCTATATTGGTATCCTTACTGAGCATCTGAGCTCACCCCATTCAATGTTTTAACTTTTCCAGGATTTGGAGAAGTATTTTAGGAATGACCTATAGGGATAGTCTAATGGGGATATGAGTGTGGAAAATGGAGACTATTTTATTGTGATTTCTCACATTATGATGTAATGTAAGACTTATTAATGTATCTAGTTTTTTCAAGACTACTAAACTAATCGGTATTTCGAGACTTTATCATTTGTGATCATGCCAATGTTACGCAATAATGCACCGACTCCGGGTAACTGGGGTCAGGCCATTACAGTTGGTATTAGAGGCAGTTTAGTACTAACCTTGGAAGCTAGATTTAGAAAAACTCTAATTAGATCACATAGCCATAAGATAGACTTTGAGGATTAGTATAGAAGAACTTCCTAGAATTTTGTTATTGTAGATATTTTGTGAGTTTTCTGAGCAATACATACCTGCCAGGATACGAGCAAGTAGAGGCGGCTCTGGAATAGAAGTACCTAGGTGTAAAATCTGAAAACACCTCTTTGAGCTAGATTCGAATGGGAACTGGTGCATGACAACGGGCCTTGCTGCACTCTTGGTTACGACACTCCCGGTGGATATGCTTAGGATAATTCTCATTTTCTTTACAAAACATTATGAAGGGTTTATGAGTATATACTTCTTCAAAGAAATTTTTTTTATGATTATGGAATATATCCATAAATAGTTCAATTTATGTTAAGTGTTTTACAATTATGGAATTATGTATTTTGATTCATAAACTAATCAATTTTATGCCATTGTTTAGAAATGGAGCCTAGTGGACGGAATGGGAACTGTATAAATTCATGCACTCCATGTAGGGATTACCCTCCTGCTCAAGATAATTATTGTGGAGCTGTAGATACAACTGGTGGTGATCACCTTATCACCATACTGGGACAACTCACTCAGGTTATGAATAATAACCTTACTCGTATGGAGCACCCTCATCCGCAATGTGGAGGATCAATGTTAGATCGTTTCATGAGGAAAAAACCACCACAATTTAATGGGGGTACAAATCCATTAGCAGCTGAGCAATGGATAAATTCCTTAGAGAAAATATTCCATGCCTTGGGGAGTAGTGAATGGGAAAAGGTTATCATGGCAGTTTACCACCTCACTGGAGATGCTAATCGATGGTGGTCATTGATTCAAAAATACAAAGGAAGATTATGAAGTATCAAGTATTTCATGGAGAGAGTTCAAAGATATTTTCATAGAAAAATACTTTCCTTTTGACCATCGAGCAGATACGGAAAAAAATTTCTGAGTCTGAGACAAAAGGAGGATGAAAATGTCACAATGTATGAGGCCAACATTACAAGGTTAGATAGGTATTCTATAGATTATATACATATCCCAAGAAGTAAGATTGATTGTTTCTTTGATGGGTTAAAACCATTTCTCCGTCGAGCATTATTATCACAATCCTTCTCATCATACGAAGATATTGCCTCGTGTGCTATGAAGACAGAAAAGGAATTCTCTATGTCTTATGACAACAAAGTAAAGCAAGAGAAGAATAGAACGGTGGAACAAGAGATAGATAAGGGGAAAAATGGAAAGAAGGATTTTCCATTATGTGATAATTGTGGGAAGAATCACCCTGGTGCTTTCCTAAAAGGAATGGGATTTTGTTATAAATGCGGAGAAAAAGGTCACCAGGCTCATGATTGCAAGGGAAAGAAAGAGGATATCAATGTTTAATGATACAATTATAGGGAAATGGGGAATTATACAAATGAATGTCGTAAGCTTCAGGGAAACTTACCTCAGAAAAGGCCAAGGGATCAAGGACAATCTTATGTTGTTACTACAGTTGAAGTGGAATAAGTAATGTATTGGGGCTTCTAGACTCAAGGATTATATTCTGGTTATAATAATAATGTGATATATATAAGGATTGTACTGCAGTACTTTTTTTCATTAAGGTTTTAATATGATGAAGGTAATCATATTTTTAGTATGTGACAATAATAGGAACATTACTTTATTTGGGGAATCTGATGTTACAGTTTATTTTGTAATTTAGAGACCTTTTAGAGAAAGTCTAGACAGAGGTATTTTGGATAACTATAAATGTTGGAATGGATTAAGTTGAACCATGGATAGTATTGTTTATGGTTAAAACATTTCTGAAGAATATATTTGGAATATTCTAGTACTATAGTTTTAGGAAAAGGACAACCTGCAGGTTGGGGAATAACCCGTCGCGTCGGACAAAGCTGTAGGAATCGAACCCACAACCATAGTGTGATAGGCCTTTATTACCTACCACTAGCCTACATGAAGTTCATGGTTATTAAAAAATAGTTTTCCTAATATAAATGGTATGTGTTAATATTTGGAACCATATAAAATAAGGATAAATATAATATTTTTGAGTTCTATTACCATTTTGAGTGAAAGATGGGTTTGTGGTGAAAATTTATTAAAGAATGAAATCCTACATGACAAGTAAGTATATTTCCTTACATTATTAGTAAATCTCTTAAATAAATTCCTCAAATTTATGAAAGGTAACTTAAAACAAAAAACATTGTCGGTTAACTTTTCCTGCTGGGGAATCAATTATTGTTTAACCAATCACAAGTTTGTGATTTTTTTATAGTTAAACTTTCTCCTAATCCTATTTTCTATAACTCTCCATCAGACCTTGATGGTTTGTTTCTCCTCTATATCCATATTTTCATATACTCCTAGTATGAGCTATCTTGGGTCACATTTGTACCTCTCTTCCTTTCTTTTAGTGTTATATTTTTATTAACCCTATTTCCGATGTGGGTGTTCCAAAAAGGTATTTTCTATTTTCAACCTATTATTTTCGAAGAACATTTTCAAATTTCGAGGACACAATTTATTGAAGGAGGGTAGAATGTAACACCCCATGCTTTCACGATACGCTTCTCTTTCAATAATGTAATAGCTTGCATTGTATGCAAGTTCGAGATTCTAACACACTGTGACCAATCAAAGTACCAGTTATGAATAGTAATACCCACTTTCTAAAATTATATAAATTTTATATTTCAAAATGGACTTCATTTTTGTATGCGGAATATCGAAATTATCCTATGTTGAATTTTTTGTAATTTTCTGAGAACTTCCAATTTTCTATGAATAGAGAAAATTCTAAACAAATTTTTTAATCAAAATAATTTATAGTGTTAAATTATACTATTGAGTGGTTTTAAAGTATAATTAGAATATATTTTTACCATTTTATCCAATGGTGTTCATTATAATTAATTTCACTTTGAAATTGGACATAAAAAATTGTCAATCCTTTGATATATATTGTTTCTTAAAAACACGCTATTTGTTGTGACATCGGGAATTAATTATAAAATTAATTAATACAACTTATATGTTTGTTGTTTTGTAAAATATACATCATTTTTGAATTCAAAATATCAATTATAGCTTAGGGTGAAATTTTGGCATTGTTCTGAAAATCTTCAATTTTTGATGAATAGTGAAACCACTAAGTGGTAGTTAAAAACTGATTTTTTGATTAAATGAATCATTACCACTTCTGTGATTTGATTTTCAAAAATCTGACATACTTGGTTGTTATTAGGATGTAAAATGTGGTTCAATGGGATTAAAATAATTTTTTTGGTGAATAGTTACTTTTAATTTTAATTAATCGCGATTAAAGGTAATTAGTGAAATTTAAGGTAGAGATAATGTTATAATAATATGAAATGACCTTGACACATGTCCTACCCATATTGGATGAGTCATGTCCGTCCAATACAATCCATGGGTCAACATGGGGACCCCATGGAGCCACTTTTGTAGGAAAATGACATTAAAACCCTTTTATTTAATGTTAACTTAAAAATGTCACAAACATGAGTTGTTTTACTAAAACAATTTTTAAATGGAGTTATACAAGTCATATTTTTGACTATAAATATTCATTATAAAGCTAAAATTATTTAATACATCATGATAGTTTTTTTATAATTTTTAGACATTAAATAAATTAAATTATATATGACACCATGATGATGTAGCGATTTCCTCATTATTTAACGATTTAAATAAAATGAAAAGATAATGTAAATTCTAAGACTTAAACATGTCAAAAACTTATTTTATGGGTATATTTAGAACCCTTATCACCTTATACTCTAAATATATAATTGTGGGACCTTTGAAATCCGAAAATAATTTCATAATCATGTAACATTTCATTAGTTTCCAAGAGTGCCCCTCCCCTCCTCTTATAAATGGCCCCACTACTACCACATTACTCACACCTTCAAAGCCATTTGGATCAGCCAAACTCTGCCCAAATACTCTCTCAACTTCCCACTATTACTCTTAGAAGCCCCACTATGGGCAGAGTTCTTCCCAAGGAATCCTTTGGCTCAAATCAAAAAAGTGTTACCCGATTTTAAGGAAATGTCTTCTCTTATGTTATTTTGTTTTATTTTTCTTATCCAACCCCTTAAACTTTTTTTATTCCATTCTATTGTAACTAAACCAGTATCTAAAATATACTAAGATGTTTTTATATGAACTATTATATCTACACTTAGACACACCTACATCTAATGGTTAAAGAACATACTGTTTCTGTGGATGATGAATTTGTGCCTCGCGAAACGATGATTGTTCAACACTCATATAACACCTTCAAAGGTGGCCATTAAGATGTCAATATATTTATATATGATATATAATATTTTTATGTTTTCCTTAAGCTTCTGTATTTTTCATTTATGGAATACCTTTATGGTTTCCATTATGGGCAAACGTGCTATTTTCATTTTAGGAAGTGCGGACTACCGCACCCTCAAAGTGATTTGAATCATTAGTGCCATATGTGGGATGTATAAAGAATGGAGTAAATGGTATTATACATAATATTATACTGGTATTATATTACACCTTTATATAATTATAACTTCATTCCATTAAATACAAAATAGAAATGAAAGTAGCGTTCATGCGTACGTACGGCTTACCATCTCCATGAACGGTGCATTTCATTTCTTACCTCCAAATGTTATGTAATATTATAAATGAAAGTATATACTGTATATATATGATTTATATGATATCTACATCATGAATATAATTATGGATATAATGGATATTTTACCACATGAACAACTTGTAATTTTAAGAAGTTTATTTTTGAGTCAAGTACCAAAGATCGACAAAACGACCATTATTAACATATATAATTACATAATGTTCATAAAATGATAATAAGTTATATAAAAGGAATAATAAACTTTAAAAAGGTTCTTAAGAAATTATAAATTAACTCTAGTTTATTATTTATGAGGTTAAAGAATGGTCGAGTCAAGTCGAACCCGAGGTAAGGGAACTTCTTAACCCAATTTCCATTCTTTGGGTTAATCTCCTACTTTCAAATTATGTCATTATATTATTATGTCCTATCTTGTATTTATACTTTCATTATGTGTACATATAGTGAATACACATAATAGATATAGTTTATTTAAAATTTATCTTTTTAAGGGACTTCGTCTCAATCTCCATTCATTGAGGCATATTTTGTTTTATATAGAAATATCTTTTATACAGTGTATAAAACTCTTTGACTTTTACGTTTATTCAAAAGGAATATTTTTATAAGAAGTGTTTTACTAAATGACATAAAGGAATGTTTTTCATGTTGTAAGTATATGGCGACAATGACTTCTCCACCGTCGTGACCATTATTTGAGTTTCGACTTCCTCTACAAGCCAGAACCTTTTTTTAAGGAAAAATAATTACAAAGATTTAATTTTCTTTTATTTTGGTATTGAAAATGGTTTTGAAAATGTTTTTATTATATCAATGTGTGGTATTGATATCTTGTGATTGAAATTTGGAAATGTTATGTTTCCTTGATGCATGTTTTATGTGATACGGTTATGTTATGGTTTATGGCATGTTTAAACCTGGTCATATGAGGAATGCATTGGACTTAATAAATGACGAGTGGAGCCCTCTATAGCTCCTCGATGCATCAGCAGGTCTCATGAGACAAATTAGTGTCTTGGAACGAGGCCTTGACAAAATCTTATTTGTAGTCGTGGCACGAGGCCTTGGCTACGTGGTTATGATAGTCTGGCATTATGCAGTCCATCATTATGAAAGTGGTTATTGATATTGCATGTGATTATTCGACCAGTAGAATATCCATGTGAATATGTAAATGGAATTATCTCATTTTACATTTTCCATATTATTCTAAAGTTCAAGATTAAAAGGATTTTTTTATTTATACATATCCTTGAATGTTAATGCTTATTTATGAAAGCTTCCAATATATTGTTATCCTTACTGAGCATCTGAGCTCACCCCTATCAATGTTTTAATTTTTCCAGGATGTGAAGAAGTATTTTAGGAATGACCTACAGGGATAGTCTGAAGGGGATATGAGTGTGGAAAATGGAGACTATGTTATTGTGATTTTTTACTTTATGATGTAATGTAAGACTTATGAATGTATCTATTGTTTCCAAGACTACTAAACTAATAGGTCTTTAGAGACTCAATATTTTGTGATCATGCCAATGTTATGAAATAATGCACCGACTCTGGGTAACTGGGGTCGGGGCATTACACATAACCTCTAATGTATAATATAAATTCACAATCTTGTTGAAAATTGCACACAGTATCCTTAAAAACATCATTCTCTCGTCATAAATATTCTTTCCTAAGTGAAGTATGTTGTTTGATTCATAGAATATGATATGGATATTAACATATCATTCATCAGTATTTCCCATCAAAAATATATCCATTTTTAATTAAATTAATCACACATATAATCATGAAATAAATTCCAATGATGTATACTTATCTTATAAATACTCAAAATTTCAAATATTATCGTATATTACACATGGGTAAATATTAAGAATCATTCAATGGAACGCATATTCATAATATATCTATTAGAATGTATAATAATATAATTCCATTAATGAGAGTCCCTGAGTAAATATTATTCCAGGTTGTCCCAACCAAACCTTACTTGATCCAAATTCAAAATACTAACCTAACATATTCAGATAAATATTTTTTTTATATATCAATATAATATTATGTGAAACATTTTGAAATTCCACTAATAGGTCAAGGTCTAGAAACCAATACTTTTGAATCCTCAATGTTAATTAGAGGCATTAACTATAGCCATAACATGAATCGTTTTTACAATAAGCATCATCTACTAAAATAATAATGAATACTAAAAAACTCATTATAAAAAATGAATAAATGAAAAATATCTATATAATAGAAAAAATATATTAAAATTAATCTTTATACAATAATAACACATCTTGAATTGATATAAATCAAAATTAAGCTGAAAATAAGTTAAAAATAGTTTTCAACAATGTTTACACCATACAACCATAAAAACACTTATTCCACCTATAGGGTCAACAAATAATCCCTTACAAACTTCTATTAATTTTTTTAAGAAAAATAATATGAAATTCACAAGTGGAAATATACGGGGGATCAATATTAATCAATATAGTAAACCCAAGTAATTAACTAACTCTCATTAACCATTAGAATTATTTTTCATCATTAATATATATATTCTACTATAAAAAAAATATCATTATGAATTAACAGAAAATTCATAGTTCATTACTAACTAATATTTCCAAAACACCTTATATTCCCATATTACAAAAATAATTTATATATATTTATATATTTATATATTTCATACTTCCAAAATTAATAATAATTTGGGTCTCATGAACAATATGTTATTTTAAGGATTTTTGGTAACTTTTAAATTTAAAATTTAGGGTTGGATATTTTCGATATGATAGAAATATATGAATGTTATGGAATTCAGTTGGAGTTATGGTGTTCGGAAAATGTGGTTTATTAAAGAGTAAAAGAATTTATGTATAGGTATAACTAGTCGTATTATAGATTGGTATTAGTTTAGTAGTTTTGGACTATACTATGCAATAATCCATGGGTGAACCATCAGCCAGTTGGTGGCCCTAGTCTAACTATATAGTATGATCTATGTAATAAGTGGCTCCACATAGATTAGTGAATTGGGTTCCATGGTTATTTTATTAAAATTTAAATTAAATTAAAATCTAATTTAATATTTAAATAAATTATAACCCATTATTTCCTCATTTATATACACAAACCACAAGCTTCGCCTCTCTCTTTCGATACTTCTCAATGTAATTTATCTGTTGATTGAGCTATAATCAAAGTTTAAATAATTGTGTGTTATCATTATCTGTGAGTTTATACTTCTCATTCTCTCTATTTGTAGTTTCATTATCTTTTAGGTTCTTTTCTACCATAATCTCTTTAAATTATCTTTTTTGGATAATTCTTTAATTTAAAAAAAATGAGGATTGATTGGGATGTGATTTTATATATGTTAATCTTAATAACTATGAGGTTGGTGATAAATATTGTTTCCCTTGATTTATATGTATTTTCATATATGTCATGATTATAGGATTAGTGGTGTGAGTTTGATATATAGGATATTATACCTAAATGTATAGTGTCTTAATATGATGATGAGTGGTACTCACTAGGACCAAGAAGAGCATGTTACAAGTAGTTCTTAATGCTATTAATATCATCTGTGAGGGAAATGACCATACATTGAATTTTAATATTTGGATTGTGTCCAAACATTATTATTTATACAAAGAAATTTTTTAGGATCAAAGGATGGATATTAAACATTTTAAAAGTATACAGTGTTACCATTTGGAATTGTATGTTCTCTGGTAGAAATTATTGAGTAAAGTGATTTAAAAAAGAGGATTCATTTCCTGGATTATGTGAGGTTTCTCTTGTGTGCTCCACATAACAACATATTCTCTCAAATATCAACCCTCATGTTTAAAATTAACACATATATTCCGATAAGTGATTTCTAATATTAGTATTTGTTATTGAAATGGGATTGAAATGTTATAAAGGGTTATTATATGGTTTTAAAAGTGACATGTAACAGAAAATTGATTACATGATTAGACTAAGAGTGGTTTTGAATTATCAGAATAGAATATTCAAAGTGTAATAGATTCATTCAATTTTATATTGGAGTTGATGACTTAGGTCTTGGAAATTTATGAGTTTTTTCATAGTTTATTTAATCACTTTAGAGAAATTATTTGAACGGTATGATATAATTTTGGTTGGTTGTTCTCCATGTTAAGAAACACGATATTTGAATAATTATAATGATTTACTTAGACCAGAAGAATATTTTTTAATGAAATGAATTTTATTTATGTTTTAACCCTAATATTTTAAAATAGGGAGTTTGGTATATATTATTCATAGGAATAATGGTGGGAGGGTATATAATTACTCTTATTAGTATAGGACATCATTGGTCTGTTTGTGACCAAAAATTTGATACATTTATTTGTGTGGGATCTACTGGGTAGCAATGTTATGAGTATATTATTCCTATTAATGCAGGGTTATCAACATAGGATATAAATATAATAGACTATCCCAGGTCGACCTAACCAATCATCCAAGTTAGAAAATCTTGTAGTGGGGTAAAAATTTACAAAACAAGTAGACTAACAGATAAAAAAAATCAAGACAAACCACCTGAATAAAAAATATAAAAAAGGTATATACAAAGAACCCAAATAAGATAAACTAAAATGAAATACAAGTAAATAAAACAAGTCTATGTGTGACCAAACAACACATTCAAACTATCACATATTGAAACAAAAATGTAATTAGAATGTTGGATGACATCGAATGATATTCCCTTTAATTAAATATTATAAAACAAGGTCATGATCCACCCATATGAACAATTAGGGTGTGGGAAACATATCCCAGTAAGATAAAAAAATACCTAAATTTTTTTAATAGGAATAATGATCAGGTAAATTCTTTATAAGAAAACATTTTTACAAGAAGTTTTATAAATAAATAATTTTTCAAGAAATCCTTGAGTTTTCAGAAATTTCATAACACATTCTCATGTCTTGAATCAAACAGGTAAAGATAAAAAATTATAAATATTCATGTCAGAAAATATCTATGAAATAAAATATCATGTAATAAACCAATTGAATCAATAATGTACCTTCTAATTTGTCTCTAGCATTTGGGAAAATACGAACTAGGCACTCACAATTGAAACAATGTAAAAGATTCAATACAACTATCATAGAGGAATTCAGTACTCCATCTACTTATAAGAGGATACAACTTAGTTGTTTTTCACATAATATGGTAACCCATTCCTTTTTCTCAACAAAGCTAAGGTTCCTAATATGTAATTCTTTTCAATTTCTATTATAAGAACTATGATCACATTTTTATAAAACAATTTGAATGAAAATCCACTATGATTTAGTGTTTGAACATCCATTTTTAATTTTGAAATCAACGAAATTATTTTTCTAGTGAAAAAAACATTTCAAATTTGAACCCATTCCCTTATAAATTTCCATACTTGGAATTCCATGTCAAATATCAAATAATTAATATGAAAAAATATAAATTCAAGATATTAGAACAATTAAACAGATCATCTTACTTATAGATTTTATAAATCATAACTTCCATTGAAAATAGGGACTGGAATCCCTTTTATCTTCCTTCAGAAGACAAAAATGACAAGAAACAGAAATGGGTTGATAACAAATTCCATTAGATTATCAATTCATACACAAAACGATATTACAACCAAAAATAGAGAGAACTAAAGATGATGGATTAACTAGGGAGAAGAAGTGCCAAACCCTTATAATCCAAAATTAAATTAGTCAATCCATATTGAAATAATACATCCAAAATCACCTAGGATAAGAGCTCTGGCTGAAAATAGAAAATAATAAGATAGATTAAATCCTCAACCTCCCGTATGACATCTTAAAACTGAAATATTAGTAATGGGACATCATGGAAAATTTTATACATTGTAAATCTCATTAATTTTTATTTATAATGAAAATTTATTTCCATTATTTATTATAACTAGATTTTCACCTTACATGATCTGTAACCATTACGTATTTTGTAACACTTACCTGAGGGGTAAAAAATTACGCTATGAATTCAATTCGTGGGAAGTGTATGGATTATAGTAGACATCTTTTAAACCCATTACACATTGTTTAACTAACAAGAGAAAAGTAGAAATAATTGGTTTATATGAAAAATCCAACAGATTCATTACATCACTATTACTAGTGTTCTCCCAATTCAGAGCCCAAAATACCAACCCACAAAAAAAATAAATCCAAAAACAAGTACCATAATATACCTAACATAAAGGTATTAAGTGATTAAAATCTTCCCATTATAAAATATATAAGTTACTTGAAATATCTCAAGATCCTGGATATGTAAAAATATTAGGCCACTTCTTATTTATCAATGAAAAATGCACCCACATATTTTGGTGATCATGTATTCCCTAGATCAATACCTAGAAATGGGGAATCATTTCAGTACACATTACCCAACCCTTTAAATCCATAACATGAACTAGATACTCAACCAAATTGGTTCTAGGATCAATAAAAACATCCACTTGTATAATTAATTGGGAATGATCTGGTAGATGCATATTAAATTGTGGATCATGAAACCCAACATGAATAGATGTCAAGATAGATGGTAGTAGTATCTAATAGGACACACTCCCAAATTGAACCATCTTCTCAATGGTTCCCATGAATAGTGGTGTCAACATACCCTATTAACCTAAACAATGATATACCAAAAAAGGATAGCCTCTATTAATGTTTAGATCAGCAACTTCAAACAGCAATGGCCAACCAAAAAAATCTATATAATAATTATGATGAATCATTTCCATTATCAAACAACTCTATATCAACTAATCCCCACATTCATCTCTTTAATAATACATGGCCCAATCAAGGACTTCTCTCACCAATCTTCCCAATAAAAGGGATATTAAAATGAATACCAAAAAATCCTCAAAAGGTTTCATCTGAATCATATCCTCAAAACTATTGTAATAGGTGAACATGACCAAAGGGAAGTGCATTTCCCAATATATACAAAAATCAAGAACCAAATAATGGAGTGTGTCTTAATGATACTCGATTTCCCTCTTAGTTTGCCTATCCATATGTAGATTATACGTTGTACCCAAATTCAACTAGGAACCGATTTCCTTCTGTAAAAAATTCCTGACCTAGATGCGAACCTTGAGTCCCTCACAAAAACAACTATAGAGGAAGCCCCATGAAGGATAATAATCTATTGAAAAAAGAAGCTACCAAGCTCTTAAAAATGCATCATTTCAGTTATTAGAAAGAATTGAATCAATTTAGTGTATATTTCAATAACCCAAATCACATCCCTATAACTATGATTTCATGGTAATCTAATAATTAAATCAATAGAAATAAAACCACATTTGCATACTAGAACAGTTGAAGGGTTAAAAAAACCGAAAGTTCTTTAGTTCTCCACCTTAACTAATTGATATATGAGACACTGTGACATAAAAATTTCAACTTCCTACATCATTCATAGAAAACAAATACTAATTTATCAAATAATCATATATTATTGTATCCCCTAATTTCATGGACCAATAATATTATTTTCCACTATCTAAAAACAATTTCTTCAAGGAAAACAAAACAACTAAACTAATAAATAGGAACAAATATGCACTGAGAGACTAAGACAAATAACATAATGTCTAAACACCATTTAAAATTTATCTGAACCATCATCTATCAGTATAATTTTTCTTGTTGAAGTTAAAAGTTCTCATCAAAATATGAGTAAGCCTTTGTTGAATCCAATAACTCCAATTGAAAAAATATTTTTATTCCCAAGAAAATTTTGGAAAAAACTCATCAGATACCACTTATAGATTGATTCCCTAAATGATCACATCAGTAATTATTTTCTCAATGAGTTAGATACAAATTTTATTTTCTTGAGGATATATATAATATCCATATAAAATGTCTGAATATATTCAACTCTGTATAACTATCACAAGTTCAAATCTCTCTGAGGTGAGATATAAAGCGATATTTTTTAATCATAGTATACTATAAAACACTCTAAAATATATATTGACAACACATTTTTCAATATATCATATCATCTACCAACATAAAATCATGGGTTGGGTTGTTATTATCGAGAGGGAGTAACTTACATAAGTCATAATCTATAATTGGTTTCCCATGAATCTGGACGCATCCCAAAACTAGAATAGAAGAATAACATAAAAATTTATATCCATATCATGGTTATGAAAGAATCAAAACTAGTGCTGAAGTCATCCTCATCATCATCCACACAATATATCATCAACACTTTTCATTCCATTGCAAATTTAAACTATTACTATTTAATGATGTCATCGAAGATGTGATCTTGGATGCCCTAAACTCACTGGATATAATATCCTTTCAAACATAATAATCATAGAATCCAAAATATGTATCTTGGATGCACCCATGACAAAACCTCCAACATCATTTTAGGATCTACTATGTCTCCCATATCAAATATCACATATCCCAGAAACATCACTTCCTGGATCCAAAACTCACACGTGGATATATTACCATAGACATGATGTTCCCTAAATGTTCAAATAATTATATCAAAATAGTCTCTATGATAATCCACCATCTTAGAGTCCACCATGGTATCATATGTGATCAAAACAACAAAATTTTCCAAGAATTGATGAAATATGTGGTTCCACAATTCCATAAATTATGTAAGATAATTAGTGAGTTTAAATGGAATAACCAAAAAGAAAAAAAAAATACCCATATCAAATCTTGAATGTTTTATTTAATATATCTTCATCTCAAAATATCAAATGGAAGTACAATAACCTCAATTAACACATAAAAACTGATTATACCACCTCAACTGATCAAAGAGGTTATTGATTTTTGCTGAAGGATTTTTGTTCTTAATGGTCACCATATTCATCTTCTTATTGTCTAGAAGATGTCCAGTACTTAAATATTCCTTCAATGATTGTTCTACATCCAATGAACACAATGAAATTATTGGATGAATAAATTTATTTTCCACTAGGTCCTAGAAATAGAATATATGTTTCACTAGTTCAATATGTTTCATTTAGTATTATGGCATAAAAATAGGTATTATTATAGATAATAGGTCAACAATAAACTCTTCCTATCTCAATGGAGGTAATATATAGAAATAAAAAAGGAATGTTGTTAGGGTACAATCACATGAGACAGGTATCTGATATCCCAATCATGGGTCAAATTCGTAATGTGTTATTTATGAAAATTGATATGACATTAAACTATAATATGGACCAACCAGTCCTTACCTTACTGATATAGAGTCCCCCGCACACTGAAAAATATATGTGACCCATCCATTGAAAATAACGCAACATAATTGAGATAAAAATCTATCAGATCCTCTACTCTAATCATCTTATCCATCTTTGATGAACTAGTCAAAGTTGTCCTGACCCATCACTAAGAAGAATTAAACCATATCAAAGACATATATCACCCCCCCCCCCCAATATGCGGGAAATTTGAAATATTATTTAGAAATTATTAATAATGGTTTGGAAATATCAAATAAGAATGGAAGAAGCTCTTAATGAAAACCCAAAATGTTAAAAATATTTGATGATATAAAATAATGAGTCAAACACGTAGTTAAAAATCTTTAACCATAGAAGATAAAATGAATAAAGTACATCTAATATTTAATTTCCATGCTTTAGATTCCTCAACCACACACTCAACGGTATATTTTCTTCTAGAATGTTCCACCAAGAAATCCCCCTTGGCCTAAGAATGAGATCACCACCCTTTAAAGCATCAAACTAAACTTGTGACCCCATGGTGGAAGTGGAACCGCCATTATTATATAATAACTCCTTGTCAGAAATACTATTTAGAGGCCCATATATTAAATAAAGATCATAAATTCTATGACACTCTATCAATTGAGTCCCAGTATGAAAATACATCCCAAATTGGTACAAAATAACCCACTGCTACCCTAAAAAATCCCCAAGAACTAGTTGTATAAAAAAATGATCACTCTTACTATTTATATTGTGAATGGAATAAAATGATTGGATAATTGTTTCCCCTACTAAAGTTCTTCCCAAGAAAGTCTATCAAGTTATGTCTTCCTCCCATAAAGTCTCTTTATTCACTACATCTACAATGGTAAGAAGGTAAAAAAGTTCTACCATTGAATGATCATCATCCCTTCTGCCCCATTCTAACACTCCAAGCCATCCGAGATTCATTAGTGACAAGATTGGCAGATAGATTCACCAACTCATCAATGTTGGTGGATTCATACCTAATTCTATGATCACTTTTCTCCATGGTCAAAAAATATCATGACATTGAATCATGTAATGTCTGAGGAAAAACCGTATAATTAAATATGATCTTGAAAGAATCTCAGGTAATATCTTCATGTAACATAACATGCACTAGAGTATACCATCAACTTTATCCTCGCATGTTGATCCTATATATAGAAAAAACAACATGATAGTATTAAATAATATTATGATGGTTGGAGATACTTTCAATCCTCCCAAGCCACACTTCTAGATCTTTTGATCCATTATCACTATAGAAGACATGCTGATGATTCCTTCAAAATTTTTAACCATGATCCACCAACTCTCATGGGCTCACTGCTCCCATTGACCATGGACTCTCACT
The DNA here is from genome assembly GCA_963277665.1 of Viscum album. NCBI lineage: Eukaryota > Viridiplantae > Streptophyta > Magnoliopsida > Santalales > Viscaceae > Viscum > Viscum album. The sequence continues at coordinate 441,296,289 of OY728155.1, read as the reverse complement.
GGTAGCGATCTCTACTTCAATAATATAGGGGTACACTCAAGGATCCTATTAATGAACCAACCTTGAGGCTTATCCTCATGAATTTGGTAGATATTTTCTATGAGGAATTTTCAATTAAACAAAATAATAATACCAATAAGTCATGAGAAAATCCAAATCATCCAAACCAAAAAAAGATTCCAATTAAATGATTTAAAAAAATATAAATAAACAATAGATTTAAATTCTCCCACAAAATGAAAACACTCTAAGAATGTAATAGGTTCTTCCAAAAAAACACCACATACATTTTATTCAAAAAATAATACACACACCAAATCCTTATATGTTTTACAATGGTTATATTCAATATAATTTTAAAATAATTTATTCAAATGAACCTAAATACATGGTCTTGGACTTGTTAATGATTTTATATCCAACCATTGTAACATAAATTTATTAATGGGAATGAGTTTTCCATACCCATTTTCTACAACTAATATCTAAATTATTAAGATCCACCTCTTGTATAGTGAATTCAAAGAACAGACTCATGTAGAACTGATACCCTTCAAGATGAGTAAACCCATTGATATAAATATTAATATACCTATTTGGGTGAAATTAACTACTCACCCAATTCATCCAATCATGGGATGTGAAAACAAGAACAAAAAAACTACTGTCCTATATAAGAAAGCGTGAATAAACCAGTCTAAAAAGAGAGAACAATACAAGATACAACATAGCCAACTAGGATAAATTATAATGAAATAAAATACAATAAAACAAGTATCAATGTGATGAAACTCCACCTATAATCCATCCCAAAATAAAAATCAATGTTAAGAGATGCCTTAATGCTATATAATGCTCTTCTCATTACGTGAAGCATATAAAAAAGTTTATATAACTGCCAAAAACCAGAAGTTGGTTGTGAGAACAGATCCTAGTTGGATACCTACAAAGGATCTATTCATGTTTAACAACAATAATTCTAAAACCATTAAAATAAAATAGTTTTTACAAGAATTTATACAAATTAGGATTTTTTTTTGGAAAATCCTTTTGTTTTAACCAATTCTATAACATGTTTCCAAATCCAGAAACAGATATTTAAAGATATTGAAATTTAAATAAACCTATGAGCTAACACCCATGGAATAAACTATCATGTGATAAACATCCAGAAACAACAATGAACCTTCCATCCCAACTCTCGCCATTAGGAAAATACATACTTCAAACTCACAAGACTACAAAGAAAAAATATTAAATTTAACAAAAATTGAGGCTTTCTGTTGTCCATAGACTATAATAGGTTACCTCTTAGTGGTTTTAGACACACACTAAGAATTACCATGGATCTATATTGATGTACCAAATGTTACTTTTGTTTAATGGGTTTTAATTTATGTTTGAAAAACCACAGTCACATTATTATAAAACAATTTAAAATCTAATAGAATCTGCTTCAAGGGTTGAAATTTTTTTTTTCCATTTTTAAATAAATCTAATTTTATTTCCAATTTAAAATTCTTTTTAAAACCTAAAACCATTACCTTTTCAATATTAACATATATAATTCATTGTTAAATGTTTATAAATCAATCATAACAAAAATAAATTCATGAAATATAGAAAATTGAATATATCCACGTTTCTCAAGATCATAAAATACAAAAACCCATTTGGAAATAGTGTTTGGAAACCATACGGTTTACCTACGGAATATATAGAATAACTAGAGATATAAATGATTTGATATAAAAAACAACCCATTACAAATCCCAACAAAAAAATTGGCTCCACAACCAAAAAATGAGAGATAAACCAAGAGGAAGGCTTAACCAGATAGATAAATTCCCTAACCCCATTGAGTAATAATTGATCGACTATAACTAGTAGTAAGGAAGCCACACTATATCACATAAGGTAAGATCTTTAATAGGGAGAAGAAATCATGACGATTGATTGAATCTTTAAACACCCACATGAGACACTAAAACAATAACTTTGGGAATTACCCAATGTGTAATATTTTACACATTGTGAGTCCCTCTAATTTTGTGCTACATCAGAAAAAATATTTCATTTTTTATTAAAACTATATTCTCATCTTATACAGTGTGTAATAATTAATCGATGTATAAAAACTCAATTTTTGTATTTTGTTCATGGGATGTTTCCACTAGATAATACATGTTGGGTAATCCCATTACATGTCCTATAATTTTTCAAAAAACAGAAGAAACATCGTGTTTATTCTAAAATGAAAAAAATACATGACTTAATAATTACAGTTATCCTCCCAATTCATGGAAGAAAATACACATCAAATGAAAAAATCCATGAAAAAATGATCTAAGCATACCAAACATAATGTTAATTAGGTGTCAAAATAACTGAGTACTATACTAATCTTATAGCAAGGAGAGGATCTTCTAGGGAAATTTGGGGAAACTCTCTTGAAACTGATATTAAGAGAGAATCCCACAAGGCTATTTATGAGAAATATCACAAGACTACTATAATGATGGGATCTTCTTGGTGAAGATGTATCCAGAATATTTGTGTTCTATAATAGGCCAAATATAATAACAGTGGGGGTGAATGTGGTATGATATAATAAAATAAATTCCATATTGTTAATCTAAAATTTTAAAACAAGACACTATTATATTTACTTCTAATAATAATAAATAAATATAATGTAAAAAATTTAGAAAAAACAAATATTTTGTTTGGATAATGCTCTCTAGGATACATCTAAGGAGTATACAATATAAATTCTATGAAGTACCAAATCCACTGTAGTTGACAATATTTATATTATCTAAAATATAGTAACTATTTATAATGATTTAGAAACACTCTAACATTCAATACTCAATACTCTCACAATGAAAGTGTTTTAACTATACATTAATAATATTCATCAATTTATATATTTAATCAATTGAGTGTACACAGCACTAGGTGTGTCATGACCTTTAAATTACATATAATTAATGAATTAAATTTTACTATTTATTTTTTATAAATTGTTTTTAGATTGATAAATATTTTATTCTAAAAAACATCTTATTCCTTTCACATAACATCTAGAACATTCAGAAAAATTGTTATTATTTTAGGGAAACACAAAAATTATCACAAAATATCAATTTATCAAAAAATATACAACTTTCATACAATTTTTAGTTTTTACAAAAACTCACAAGATTATAAAAATATTATTCCCTTTTCTATGTACCACTATAATTTTATTCATTTTATCATGTTATAAATTCCCCCTATATCTCTTAAATGATTTTAAAAACCTAATATTCAATATCGATTGGATGCTCAAAATGGGGTGATATTGTAAAATTTATAGGAATTATTGAACCTTCACATAACTAAATTACACTCAATAGACCTTGAAAATAACTTTCCTTATTCACTGATCTTTATGTACTTTTGGTAACTGTTCTAATGAAACTCATGTCTATTTCCAAACTCCAATAATTATTTCATAGCATTATGGAACACAATTTTTGCTGTGAAACAAATATTTTCTTAGAACATAAAAATTATTATGAAATGGTTGGATTCATTTTATTTTTAAGAGGAAACATTGAATCTTCACAATAGTGACCCTATTTTTTGGAACATAAATGTTATATCATTTTATATTATTGTTCAATAAATATAAAAAATATTTCTTCCATAACAATAAAGGATTATTGTATTTTGATATGAGATGGAATTTTTTTATTCATGAATGATCTCCTACATATCCCACAAATAATCTCCCTCATATTAATATCTTTTGAATAACCCTACTCAAATTATTTGTTATAACACTATGAAATGAAACATTATAAAGGAATATATCACAATCTCTACAAAATAAATTGACGTATATATCATTTTAATATCATAATAGAAAATAAAATATTAATAGATATAAGATACCAATAACATATTATAAAATGATCATAAAAATATATCATGGATCATAAACCTATGACATGGAATAAAACATTATCAATAAAGTGAACTCAAATCATAAGAGTTGTAAATCATTATAAATAAATAATAACCTATAATATAAATTTATAAATGCATGGAATTATCATATGTATATAAATTATTTCATATGTAGAGTCTAACTACTGAGTCTTTCAAATCATAATGGATAAAATTCAACACCTGTTTCATATAATGGACCGAGCATGTCAACTTGTTTCCCATTACAGATCAATAAAATCAATTTTTTCCCATATTTATCACATTATATATAAAAACAAACTAATTAATTAGAGGGATATATAATTCCATTCCATCATATCACATAATAAAACCATAAATTTGTATTCAATATGATCAAAAAAACATTCACAATATCATCATTTCATAACTGATGAAAAGAATATGGGTTTTATAAGTAATTAAATATTTTATCATAGAATGAATGCAATAAAATGAATAGATTTCATATAAATTAATTAAATTTAATCATAATCCATCCATAGAAAATTTATTTATGGAATTATAGGATCATATTCCCAATAAAACATTATTAACACCAACAAGTGTTACCAAAAATGAAAATTCCAATATAAAATCACAAGACTATTTCCTAAGGAAAAGACTATATTAACATAATAATAAATTATTTAAAATTATAAAAACACAATTAATAAAGATATTTTTTAAAATGATAATTATAAACTCTTAAATGAATTTTGAAATCATTCAGTTATCATGGTTGTGGTAAATGTATTTCATGTAATATATATAAAAAAGAAAACATTCTATTTACATTTTTATATATTGTAACCATTACAACATTAAGAAAAAAATCCTTTTAAAACAATTTCAAACCCAAAGAATATTTTTAAATTTATATTAATAATAATAATACAATTTAAAATATTGAATCATTTTTAGAACATACTTTTATAAAATAAAAAAAAATTGACCAAAGAGGGAAATAAAGTATATATTCTATAAACACTAATAGTCTTATTGAGTATATAAAATGAATGAAATGGAACGAAACTAAGCATTTATAAAAAATTAACATGGGTGAAAAAAATAAATGGATTTTTTTAATATAGATCAAATAATTTCCTTAATGTATATTCAAACATAATTAATATCAATTTAAAATTAGATTGAAATAAAATCACTCATCCCAAGTCTCATCTATGTTCATACAAAGTCAAACCTACTATAGAAAATATAGATTTATAATAAATGTAGTCTAATATCATACTCATATCTATTACAACATGTTTTATTTACTTAGTAAATATTATCAATCATTCATTAAAATTTAGTTATTAAAATAGAATTTAGGTTATAACTACATCATATTTAATTCATGTTTCTGTTAAAAATCATGATCCATGTACTTTGATAATTTTTCCACAATCTATTTTAATTATAAATGTGATATTAATATTTTTTATATATTAATTATATATATATATTCATCTATAATAGTTATAGATTTAAAAATTAATTACATTTTTCATTGAGATGGTGGGTCATATATGCACATGAACTTTGTTTTCATTTATTGATTATTGGAAAAAAAGAAAAGAATATATTAATTAAACATTATATTATCATTATAATATCATATAAATCTTATATATTAATCAAATCCATCCTTATTACCATCCATGTAATTGGAAAATTAAAAATAATTCACATTGCATCATGGAGGTAGTAGTCCACACATATGCATGGGTGATGTTACCATTCTCAAAAGAATTGGATAATAAAAAGGTAGATATGTTATAATAATCAATTTGTATTTAAAATTTCATAAAAACACATTAAAAAAATAATAATTACCTTCCATGAGTGACGGTGATGGAAATAAAATCTTTTTTCTAGGCTGAGATTGTGAGTTAAACGCACATACATGCATTTCTTTCACTTCCAATTTTACAAATAACTGGGAGAAATATGTGGTTTCATAATGAAAATAAAATTTCAATATATTTAATTTTATATAATTATTACATTATTAATATGATAAAATTTTTATATAGAGTATATAAATAATAAATTTTAAGACATTAGAAACTATGAGTACCTTTTATTTGGTAAGCCCCCTTAAGATTTCATATTACAGACTAATAAAATGGTATTTTAATAAAACAAACACCTATAATTAATGTATATGTCAATTTATATGATAACGTTTATGGATTTTAATGATCATAATGGATAAATATGGGTTAAATAATATAATGGAGTGGTTCCCTTTTATTAGTGAGGGGAGTGACACTCTTGTAATTTCTTATGAGATTAAAATATATTAAATTCATTCTATTGAAATATTCTTCCAAATGGATATAGATTAAAATAGAAGGTATAGTTTTCATTAAATAACATCAACCAATAATATAGGGATAGGGATAATTAGTGTTTTAATACTTATCATTTTTAATCCCTTAGTTACCCTTTTTAACATTAATTACACTAACATCTATTTCACTCTTAAAGAGTAATTGTTTTTACTTCTAAGAATAATATTCGATGATAAATTTATTTAATATTAAATTTTAGTCCCTATCATATCCACCATATCCTCATCAAATATTTTTATTACATTAAAATATTTTCTTAAAATATGAATTTCGAGAAATACAATTAATGCCAATTTTGAAAAAAAAATCATTTAATATGCCAAAATTGACACGATCATATAAATATTATTCTACTTTCTAGGTAAAACTAACATTTTAGTCCTTTATTAATCTAATAAATTCCCTCACATAACTATTACATGATTATAGAGACCTGATATTTACTAAGGGTTGGACGCTCCAAATGGGAGACTAATGCCAAATTTATAGGCATTGTCGAACCTGCACATAGATAAATTATACACAATCAACTTTGTCTACAAATTTATTTTTTGACTGGTCATCAGTTATTTTATGTCGCCATTATCATGAAACTCATTTCCATCATTAAACTCTTAACATTATTTAATTGGATCATTGGATAATATTAGTGTTTTGAAACAAATATTTTCATAGGACATAAAATGTTTCATAAAATGGTTGGCTTCATTGTACTTTTAAAAAATAAACATTAACTATTCACAATAGTGACCCAAAGTTTTCATACATAAATATTAAATCATTTTCTTAATATTTAATACATAAAAATATGATTCACAAAATAACATAATGGTATAGTGTATTCATATAAAAAAATAAAAAGTATTATTTAGTCATGAATTCTATTATACCTATCCCACAAATATCCTCCAAGATATAAATATATTTCTACAAAACGTACATAAATAAATATTTTTAACAGTGGGAAATGAATCATTAGAAATGGGAGATATCAAATTCTTGGTAATGTAAATAATGGGGGATATTAACTAATGATCATAATAATTAATAAAATAATAATAATGGTATGATATCATGAACTTAAACTAAAATTATCATAGATAATATAACGTGGATAGTAAACTTGTGACATGAAATAACAAATTTATCATTCTAGTCGACACGAATGGTAATAGTGATAAATACTCATAAATAAATCATTAAGAATATGTTCATTTCATAAATGTTTGAACCTATCAGATGTATAGGAAAAATTTCATATTTATAGTATATCCAATGATTCAATCAAATATTAATGTAAAAAAACAATGATTTTTTCCCATATCATAGAAGCATGATAACCTATCTGCCATAAAAGATCAAGAAGATCGAATTTTTCCAATAATTATCTCATGAGATATATAAAATTACCAATTGAAATGTAGGGATGTATAATCACATTCCTACATATCACATAATTAAAACCATAATTTTTTTTATCATTATAAAAAAAGATTCATCTTATCATCAAATCAGAACTCATGAAATAATAAGGGTTTCATATATAATTAAATATTTTATCATATAATAACCTTAATAAAATAAATGGGTTTTACAAACATCACTCCTCATAATCATAAACTATCCAAAGGAATAACAAGTATGGTATTATTGGATCATATTATATATATATAATTATTAACAACAATCGGTGTTATCAAAGATGAAAATTCCTATAGAAACACTTTAGAATAATTCCTAAGGAAAATACCACATTAAATTTGAATTAAATTAATGAAAATATAGAAATTTCACATATATTTTAGGTATTTTTCTAAATGATCATTTTATACATGAAAAAAATTTAAAAATCATTGAGTTGTTATGGTGGATGTAAATTCGGATAATTTTGTATTAAAATAAACTTAAATATTCTATTAACAATTTTTTTAAATATACAAATTAACACGTTAAAAAAACAAGAAAATATCATTTAGACCATTTTTTAAAACAAAAGTAATTGTTAAAACATACATTAAACAATAATAATAAAATATTAAACAAAATTCACAAATCATTTTTAGATAACACAATCATTGTAGAAAAAAATCATTCAAATAGTGAAATAATGTATAGATTTCATAAAAAAATTTAATTTTTGAGTACATCATGTGAGTTTAATTGAATGAAACAATGAATTAATAAAAAAAATAACCATGGGTAAAAAATTTAATGGATTTATTAGATATGGATCATATAATTTCCTTAATGAAAATTCTATAAAAAATACTCCAAATTAAAAATAGGATTAAAATAAAATCGCATACCTTAAGTCTTGTCATTCTTCATCCACATTTAATCCTGTGATATATTAAATATAGATTAATAATAACTATATTTTAAAATCATAATCTTATATATCATACCATGTTTAATTTAATTATAAAATATTATGCCTCTTTTATTACATTTATGTTATCAAAACACTATTTTTTCTTATAACTACTTAATTTTTAATTAATGATTATGTTCAGTGGTCTTGATCAATGTATTTATATAATTGATCCATAATCTACTTATTTTTAAGAATGATATTAATATTATACATATTAATTGTATATAAATTTAGATTCCTCAATAATAGTAATATATTGAAAAATAAATTACGGTGTTCATCGAGATGGTGGGACGTACGTAAGCGTAATCATTGTTGTTATTTGTTGATCAATGAAGAAAATGAAAAAAATAGTAATTAAAAGTAATAGAATAAATATAATATCATATAAATCATATTTATTCATCCAATCCATCCTTTTTAACCTTTATGGAATGCATAAATGAAAAATTAATCACACCAAAAGGTGGAGGTGTTAGTCTACATGTACACTTGGGAGACATTACAGTTATCCAATGGATTTGAATCTAAGAAGTTAGATATGATATAATAATTTGAAAAATAATTATTACATTTTAACATTCATATATTTACATTATAACAATGATAATAACAATCCATGAGTGATTTTGATGGAATACAAATCTTATTTCAATGTCGAGATGGTGAGTTAATCATATTCACCAAAAATTCTTCCCCCTTATATTTTGTGAAAAACTGGGAGAAACAGGTGGTTTCATAATCATAATAATTTCTTTCACATTTAATATAACATTATTTTTGTTTTATTGATAATATATAACAATTATTAGATGTTTAAAGAGAATAAATTGAACAGATTTGGGTAATATGATTACCCTTTCTTTGATAGAACCCCTTTAGATTTATTCGTAAAGGAAATTGGAATGAATTTTTATGAAAACAGAAACAAATTATTATATTATATAATAATTTTAATATTAATCTTTCTTATTTTGACGATCTAAATGGTTCAATTCGGTGTAAATGATTGAATGGAGAGGTTTTCTTTTATAAGTGAGGTGAGGGACAATTAGAGAATTTCTTATGAGATTAAAATATAATAAATTCATTCTGTTAAAATATTATTCTAAATGGATAGAGATTAAAATATAAGTGATATATTGTTTTAAACACCACTGACCAATAATATTTGGATAGGTTTAATCGATGTTTTAGTCCTTATCATTTTTTTAACCTCTTAATTAACATTTTTTAATATTAACCAAGAAAACATTTTTTCACTCTATAAGAGTAATAATTTATGTTATAAGATGATAATTTGATATTAAATTTCCATGATATTAAATTTTATGACCTATTTTATCCACCATATCCTTAGACAATATGATTATGAATTTTAAATATTTTATTAAAATATTATTTTGACAAAATATCATTAATTTCACTTTTGAAAAAATAATTTAATATGACATTTTAGGAAACAATACATAGATTCAATTGCAATTTAATCCATCCAAACATCCACACTTTGTATTATTTATCTAAAAATTTCCCGAAACAAAATATTTCAACAAATTTCTTTTAATTTAAATATTATTAATATTATTTTTAAATTCTCTTATTTGTTTAATAAATATTTTATCAGAGTTGTGTATGCATTTTGGGTAAATATTAAATCAATAAAAATTAAAAATATATTAATTTTAAATTAAATAATATATTTATATATAATCAAAATTTATAACTTATCATAATATCTTTTTACCCAAATTATATAAATTTTAGATATTAAATATAGGTATGTGATCTGTTTTACATTATCAAGGATTAAATTTGTTTATTTAACAAATTGAAAAAAATATAAAATTGGTATATATAAAAATATTTAACCTCTCAATTCCAATGATAGAATCCATTTTTCAAAATTATATTTCTAGAAGTTTTTGAAATTAATTTATTTTAGTAACTTATAGAATAATGAAAATAGTTTTTCAGACAATTCCCTTTTAGGTATAAAAATATTTTCACACTAAATTCCACAATAAAATAACTTCCAATGAAATTAACTAGATTATATAAAATATAATTTTTATTTGTTTTTAAACCATTATCAAACAAAATAGTACTGCGCAAATGCTACGTAAAAAATAATGTTTTAAATAAGAACTATTAATTTTTTACTTTTCATAGAGAATCATTCATATAATTAATTTTTAAAAAATTCACAATGATAAAATAATAAAATTATGAATTGAAAATGAATTTAATTTTATCAAATAAATTTTATTAATGTGTAAAAATTAATATTTTCAAAACATAATCAATTGAAATCATGATTCAAGGAAATATATTTTGTAATCATAATAAGAATTTACTAAACAAATTTAATATTTGTGTATTATAATTAATTTACACATTTTTATTGAGTAATACATATATATATATTTCATTTTTTTCAATCCAAAACACACCAATTCCATATCTACGTTATATGGAATATATTTAAATAAAAAACTTTCATGCTTTATTTTAGCTTGGTTTTCTATGATGTGAATGCTATAAAACATTATGTTATTATTTTAAAATTAAATGGAGTAAAATTAATTTTTTTGAAACATCAAAATACTCTTTGATATCTTCATCAATATGTTTCACTTTTGGGAAAATATATCCTTAGTCAATGATAAAAAATAACCTTTCAAAAAATGTTTGAACTTAAAAATACAGTACACGTGAAAAAAATGAAAGCATATACATGAAATAATATATAATAATGACATATCAACCATAAATTTGGCCTAAAAATTTTAAAATATTCATTATATTAAATAGTGATGGAAATTCCAAATTGAACATTTCAATAATATTTTTCAATAATCACAAACAACCAAAAATAGTACTGTAACCTTGAGGGATTTTCAAGCATCAATTCCCCCCTTTGGGGTTATTTAAAACTCTTCACCCATTGATACAACATTAACCATAATATGTATACAATATTAATATAAAAATACTCATATATTTATTTAATAAAAAATCACTTTTCTGAATGTAGATAATTATTGATGATTTACGCAAAACAACCACTACGTTCAAATGAGCAACAATTGGTGTTGGAAAAAATACTAGCACGAATACATAACTGATTAATCAATTCTATAATTTAATTAAATTCAAGGACCTCTTCAATTACAATAAAATTATTCCGTCATCCCTAAAAATAATTATACAATCCTTCATTTTCAATAGATCCATTTCATCATGTCTCAAAATAAATATGGATGACTATAATTGAAGGAGGACAACTTCATTATCTATTAACAAAATTAGGGTACTCAAGAAGACCACATATTTAACCCCACTAGGTAAATACATTCTTCATGAACCACATAGGGTAAAATAACGTGATATGAATTTATTGAATGATAATCATTAGTAGAATAATATTTGAAAATTTCTAAGATTATCCACATCCCCTATAAACATATCACCCCTTCATGAACAATACACCTCCCCAATTTCCAATGAATAAAAAGGTCACTCTATTGGAGACAAAAATAAGGTAAAGAAAACATATCAAAACATAAAGAATAAAACACCACACTTTAGTTTGCAATAGATAAAAATTTCTATTTATTTATGGGGGTTCTATGACACTCTGAGATCTAATATTTGTCTCTCAATTTTTTTTGGTTAAGGTCTCCATCATAATTTCAATAACATGATGTTACATAGGAAGATTCTCAAACATAACTGACCCGTGACCCACCTTCTACTTAATAAAATGATACTTTATTTAAATGTGATTTTTTCTTACATGGTGTATTAGATTATTGTAATGACTTATAACTGTTACACCCCGAGATATTATGAGAAATATTATTTTTAATTACATTGATTTCTTGTGTTGTACACTACACCAATATTATCTTGTGCTATACGCAAAACTGTATTAGCTTGTAGTATAAGAAACACTATTCTTGGCATGTGTTACACGTAAGAGAAACCTTCCTCGATAGCTTGTGTTGTACACAATACCGAGTTTCACTAAACAATGATATGTTATTAAAATATTTTATAAACTAGCTGTTATGAATAGTAATACCCACATTTTGAAATTTTATAAATTTCATCTTTCAAAATGGACTTTATATTTGGATTTGGAATATTGAAATTCTCCTAGGGTGAATTTTTGGTATTTTTCGGAAAACTATCAATTTTTTATTAATAGTGAATCCACTATGTTATTGGTTAAAACAAACTTTTATTTAAATAAATATTTATTTTATTTAAATTTATTTTAGGTAAAAATAGATACATAATACTGATATAAATTCAATGTATTTCATTGGAGTCATTTTATAATAATTTCTTAAATATAAAAATTTTATTGATATTTTTACCATCTTTTACCGACCTCATAGGAGCATTTGAAAATTTACATAAAACATAATTTTACCACTTCTCTGAGTTGAATTTCAAAAATCCAAGAGACAGGGTTGATATCAGTATGTAAAATGTGGATCAATGAGATGGAAATAATTTTTGGTGAATAGTATCATTTAACTTTTATTTACCACGGTTAAAAGTAAATAGGGTAATTAAGGGAAAAATGATATTATTATTACCCTAACACATGTCCTAATTCTATTTGATAAGTGTAATTCGACCAAAAACATCCTTAGGAATAAAATATTACCCTTTAGGTCCACATGGATTAAATTAGGACATTTATTTTTATTTTATTTAAAGAAGAGTTAAAATAGCTGAAATCAATGTTTAATAAATAAAACATTTTTAATATAGGGTTATTCATAAGATAAATTCATCTATAGAGATTAATTAGAATGATAAAACTATTTCCTACATAATGGTATTTTATTTATATTAATTAGACATTAAATAATTTTATTTATTTATAACACAATGATGATGTATTAATTACATTATTAATGAAATATTAACATAATTGATATTATAAATACCCAAATAAAAGTAATTTGAGACTTTTTAGGAATTAAAATTCTATTATAGGTTAATATAACATACTAGGGTTGTTTAGATGAATTTTTTTCTATGTGATAATGCTGTAATGAATTTATATAAAACAAAATACCAAATAGTATCAAAATTGACAAAAAAACTTTTTTATAAAAATATTATAGTATTAGTTGTTATAATGGTCCTAATAATATAAGGATCTAAAAAAGACTTATATAATAATATATATGAAATTAATTAACCAATTGGGGTTCAATTGGAAGTTTATAGTATGTTTATTAGGCATATAGTGTAAGAATACAAGAAGACATGGTAAAAGATAAATTATTTAAATGAGAGTTAAATATAAATGATAAGGTTAAAATTGTAACCTAAATGACTCTAAAACTCACTGGTTGAAATTAGTTCGACCCATACTCACCATAGAAATTAAATAAGTCGCTTTGGAGCCATTATAAAGTGAATATTAATTTATTATAATATAATATTATCAGTTCTTCCTAAGGTGCCCCTCACCCCTCTTATAAATGGGCATTCCCCTTCTATCTAATTCACACCTCCAAAGCTATTTGGCTCGGCTAACCCCTAATATAAAAACGTCTAAACTATCCTCCTTCTGTCCTATAGTCCTTATATTAGTCAGAAATCCAACCTAAGGATCCCTTTTGATCAAATCAAAAGTACACACCCGGAGAGGAGGTAAATATCTCACCACCTATTTCGAGGTCCTTTCTTCGTCCACTTATCCCTTCATTGTTGTTTCCATTCTAAAATAATAACTCCCATATATTTTATATAATGTGATGTTATTATAAAAAAAAAATTACAGCCATATTAGTTAATTTATCCATCCTATGAATAAAATAGTCACCAAACGTGCGTACGTACGGCTTACCGTCTCCAGGTCGTGGTGTTGTTTGTTATCCCAACATTTCATCATTTGGATGGGTATAATAAAGAGTATAAATGATATAAATAATAAATATAACATTATGATGATTTTTTATATATGATATACAATCCAATTATATACAATTTTAATATCAAAAGAATGATATTGTCGCTCGTGCCTACGTACGGACTAACGTCTCCACGAATGCGATGAGATTAATTTTCCATGAATAACCATTAAAGTATGATTATAAAGTATATATAATAAATAATAATGAATTATATTAAATAATAATGATATTTTATTTATTTACATATATGTTTCATTTACTTAATTCCATTCAATTCAATAGGGAAACGAAAACAGCATTCATGCGTACATATGGCCTACCATCTCCTTGAACGGTGTATTTCATTCCATTTATCGATCAATCATATATATTTATATTATGAATATATATAATATATAAATAATGTTTTACATTCAGAAATTATGTAAATCTAGATATATGTAATAATATCAAGAACAACTAGTCGAAACACTTACGATAAAGGAAATGATTTTACCCAAAACGCAGATTTAACAAGGAATTTACAAAAGAATGGGTAATAAAAATTCATAAGTGAATCATATATAATATCATAAATATTATTAGGGTTATGAAAAAAGTTCATAAAATGTTTAAGATTAGTATACATGAGTCTTGTACACATACAAAATAAATTGGACATAAGGTTAGGGATAATTTTGCAAATCTAATTTTTATCTGAGATTGCTTATACGTAAGTATTTACTAGGGTTATATTGTTCATCCATGTCCATAAATTTTTTTTCACAAAATGTTTAATATTATTAGATGTATGTTTAAAGTCATATTTACCCCTCTTTGATTTTTACATTGTGTTATGGAAAGAATCATTCTTTTGTTTACCATACAAGGAACTTTTTGACTTTTCGGGCAAAAGTACGAGGAAAATGTTTTTTTAACTTATACGGAATGAACATATTTTTACGGTTTCATAATTCAAAATTTTAATGAAGATTCCTCTACAATATTTCATTATTATTTTCAAAAAAATCTTTTTATTTTAACAGTGAATGGAATTTTGTGAAAAGAAAATGATTTTAAAGAAGAAAGGATATTTTCTTCAAGAATTCATTGCAAGTGTTTTGTCAAAAATATTTTCCTTCTACGATAACATTTTTAGTATGATTATGTTTCAAGTATAATTTCTATATTATTTACATGGTTTTATTCTTCTTTTGATGAAATTATAAGCATTTGTTTTATATGTATTATGTTATGAGGGAATGATGTTTATGAAACCCTTTTTATTCTTTGGGTTATGATGAATGATTTTTGTTTATTTTGTGGCACAAGTAAGAATGATTTCATTATGAGATGGGTGAGACCTGTATATATCTCCAATTAATTGGGTAATGATTTATATCTCATGAGATAGACAAGGCTAGAATGAAAAGTGAATCTGGTTTAGTAATACAGGGATGAAACGACTAGTAAACCCAGTTCAATAATGGACTTTGTCCACTATGATGGTCTTGGCAATAATGCCATGGAAATTATGAAAATAATAACATGTGATTAATGGTTTTCACAATTACATGTTTTATTCCCATTCTATTTTATCATGATTAATTTTCCTTTATGATCTATACCTTATGTACTACCAAGATTTATGTCATTTCTCAAGATTTATATGTTTTATGTTCATTTTTTACATTCAAATGTTTATGGATTGTTTTTATATTCTCCATGTTTACCTTTACTGATCATTTGAGCTCACCATTTTTATGTTTTCTTTTCCCCAGTATATAAATAAAGGTTTTAGGTATGAAAAAGGGGAAGATATTTATTGGAGATGTTGAAGATCATTCACCATGATTAGAAGATTATGTTCTGTGTTTCCAAAGACACTAAACTAACACGATCTTTGGGCATCTGTTTTTGTAATGTATTAAGTATTCTGAAAAACAAATGTAATGTCTATGTACGTCATTTTTGGGTCTCAACAGTTGGTATCAGAGTAATTATTTAGTTAACCATTGGAAACTAGGATGCGAAAACATTAGTGAAATCCCTAGAGATATTTCAAAGGTATTTCTAGGGATGTCTCTATGGTTAAGTATATGTATAGGTTATAGTCCTATAATTACGATAATGATCTTAGAATTAATCCTAATATGTTAGATATTGAAGGTAATCCCCCTTTATTATGTTGTTTTCCTAGCATGATTTTTGCCTCCCACGCTATTATTTTTGTGTTTTAGATGATGACTAGAACATGAAGGATCTGTGTTGGTCAACGTTATGGAAAATGAAATGATTGTCCTCCTGAACAAACAAATGTTATGGGAGATGGAGTGAAAAATCTTATTTCTATACTTACAAAATCTATGAATCATTCTGGACTTCCAAATGAGATTAGAAAGAAACAATATTCTATTAAGTCCTTCATGAGGCAACGCCAACCATATTTTAGTGGGTATTCTGATTCACTAGTTGCTGAAAAATGGATTAGTACCATTGAAAAGTTATTTTTGATACTTCGCTGTTCAGAGCATGAAAATGTCATTTTGGCTATTTACCGGTTAGAATGTGAAGCAGACCTATGGTAAAATACAGTTAAAAATACAAGGCCCCAAGATGAAATTGAATCCATAGAATGGGATGAGTTCAAGTATTTGTTTTTCAATAATTACTTCCCTAGTATTCTTCGAACAAAGACGCAAATGGAGTTCCTTCAGCATAAGGAAAAATATGATGAATCTATTGGTATATACGAGGAGAATTTTACAAGGCTTTCAAGGTATGAATTTGGCTTTATCATCTAACCTGAAAATAAAGTTGATCGATTCTTCAGTGGATTAAAACCAATTCTTCGAATGGTATTAGATATAAGAGACTTCAATAGCTATAAATAAATTGTGTGTTTTGCAATAAACGATGAATTGGAAGTTGGTGTAACATATCCATCTCATGGTTTTGTAAAGAAACGAAAGATGGATTTCATGAAAAAATCTCAAAACTATACTGAAAATAATAAAAATGTTTCATTATGCTCAATGTGTGGAATGAAGCATGGTGGAGATTGTCTTAATGGGACCAAAAAATGTTTTATGTGAGGAAAATAAGGTCATTGAGCAGCTGAGTGCCGAAGTAATGGGAAAAAGGTAGCTAATGATTTTAATAGAGAAAAGACTATATAAAACACCACACCAACAATTCAAAACTTCAAGTGAAATGAAATGGGGAATTATGCTAACCAATACCCTAATGCAATGGTTAATGATGATCGACATCAACAACCTCTCAAGGAAGAGGACAAAGGGAAGTCACATGCGATCATTATTGGATATGTTGAATATGACAACAACGTGTTGGAATGATTTAGTTTTTATGTAATTGGATTCCAAAATAGTAGCTTGGAATGTCATTTTTAGTATGGTGGAATATTAGAATATCTATGTATGGGTTTATTGTGGTTTTCCATAATTGTATGGTACCAGTAAGCATGAAAAGTGATTGAAATATTTTTTGAATGAAGATGATATGAACATAATTAAGGGATAGGGATAAAATAATATGTTTAAAATTATTAATGAGCTCATGACTAATATAAGGACAAAGTGATATCATGTTTTGAGTATATAGATTCTGTGGAATTTTGGTATGTGGAAAGAGTTATCTTTGGACAATATTCATGTTTTCTCTAAAGATCAATGGGAATTAATTTTTCAAGAGAATATATGATTAAGGTATTCACATGTTTGGAATGTGACCAACAACAAGATATATCTTATGATATATGGGGGACAAATGTAGGAATTCACATGCGAAGTAGATGACATTTATAGTAATCAGATAGAAGTATTTTTGATAAGCATAAAGGTTGGAATAGATTAATTTAGATATCATAAAGTATTACTTAGGGCTATAACTTTTTGATTTTATTTCTGAAATATTATAATAGTATAGTTTTAGAAAACGGACAACCCGTAGGATGTGCGAAAACCTGTCGCGTTGGACGAGGATGCTGGAATTGAACCCACAACCGAAGTGCGATAGGCTTTTATCCCCTACCACTGGCCTACCAGAAGTCCCTGTTTAGTAGAAATTTGTTTTATTTTATTAAGTGGTATGATAGATGACATATAAGTCCATTTTTGGAACCATATATGATTAATCTCACCATATATGGACTTATGTATATTTAGTAAATTTTGCTAACCTTTTGTTTGAGAAAGATGGAAGGACCTATCATTCTATCGTATGATCTTCTAGAACTTAATAAATGAAAAATTCAACTTCATTTCTATAAGAGATGTAGTGGAAATTGTTCAAGGAATGACCAACAGTGATATTGTACCAAAATCAATTAAGTATTTCTTCTAATTCCATTTTTTTCAACTTTAGGGAAATGATATTGAAAACCAAAAACATTGTCCTAAATGGTACTTTAGATCATCAAAAATTTATGGCTTTGTGATTGTTGGAATTTTCATATCCATGTTCTATACCACTCTCCATCAGAACTTGATGGTTATATTTCTCTTCCTTATCCATATTTTCACCTATATTTTTCTATGTGGAAATCCAGTGATGAGTTAATTTGGGTAACCGTTATGTTTATTTTTTAAAATTATGTTTTTGTATTCCCTTTTAAGATGTGGGTTTCTATGAATGAAACATTCAAGTACTAAACCATTTATAACCCTGATGAATTTTGATGGAAAATTTTATTTTAAGTGGGGTAGAATGTAACACCCCGAGACTTTATGAGAAATATTATTTTTCATTTCATTGATGTCTTGTGTTGTACGCTACACCAAAATTATTTTGCGCTATACGCAACACCGTATTAGCTTGCAGTATATGCAACAATATTCATGGCTTGTGTTACATGCAAGTGCAACCCTCATTGATATCTTGCGTTGTACGCAATACTGAGTTTCACTAAACAATGATATGTTATTAAAATATTATATAAACTAGCCGTTATGAATTGTAATACCCATTTGTTGAAATTTTATAAATTTAATCTTTCAAAAAGGACTTCATTTTTTGATTCAGAATATTGAAATTTTCCTAGGGTGGTATTTTGGTATTTATCTGAAAATATTCAATTTTATATAAATAGTGAAAACACTGAGTTATTGGTTAAAATAGAATTTTTATTTAAAAAACATTTATTTTGTTTAAATTTATTTTAGGTCAAAAAAGGTACATAATACCTATTTAAGTTCAATGTAATTCATTGGAGTCATTTTATAATAATTTTAGAAATATAAGAATTTTATTGAACTTTTTACCGTCTTTTACCCACCTCCTAGGGGCATTTTCAAATTTACATAAAACATAATTTTACCTCTTTTGTGAGTCAAATTTCAAAAATCTGAGAGGCATGGTTGATATCAGTAAGTAAAATTTGGTTCAATGAGATGAAAATAATTTTTTGTGAATTGTAAATTTTATGTTTTATTTACCACGGTTTAAAGTAAATAGGGTAATTAAGGGAAAATGATATTATTATTACCCTATAACATGTGATAATTCTTTTGGATAAGTGTAATATGACCAAAATAAAACCTTATGAATAATGTATAACCCATTAGGTCCACTTGGATTAGATTAGGAAATTTATTATTATTTTATTTAAAGAAGAGTTAAAATAGTTTAAATCAATGTTTTACAACTAAATCATTTTTAATATAGGCTATTTATAAGATAAATTCAAATATAAATATTAATTATAAATTTAAAATGATTTCATACACAATAGAATTTTATTTAAATTTTTTATACATTAAATAATATAATTTATTTATGACACAATGATGATGTAGTAATTACTTTATTAATGAAATATTAACATAATTGATATTATAAATACTTAAATAAATATAATTTGAGACTTTTTATGATTTAAAATAATTTTATAGGTTAATATAACATATTAGGGTTAAATAGATGAATTGTTTTCGAAGTAATAATGCTGTAATGAATTTTGAGAAAACAAGATACCAAATAATGTCAAAATTGACATAAAAGAGTTCTTAAAACTAATATTATATTATTAATTGTTATAATGGTCTTAAAAATCTAAGGTTCTTCCAAAAGACTTATATAATAATATATATGACATTAATGAATCCGTTTTGGTTTTATTGGTAGTTTATTGTATGTTAATTAACCATATAGTGTTAGAATACAAGAAGACACAGTAAAAGTTAAATTATTTAACATAGAGTTAAATCTAAATGATGGGGTTGAAATAGTAACCTAAACTTGCCTAAAACCTATTGGTTCAATGGAATCCAACCCATCCCCACACTAGCCTCGAAATAAGTCACTTTTGAGCCATTATAAACCGAATATGAATTTATTAAAAAATAATATTTTATGTTTTTTATAAGGTGCCCCTCACCCCTCTTATTAAAGGTCACTCCCCATCTCTCTAATTCACACCTCCAAAGACATTTGGCTCGGCTAAACCCTACCCAAATAACCTCTAAAATGTCCTCCATTCTTCCTAGAGGCATTCCTTTATGCATAAATCCAACCTATGGAGCCCTTTTTATCAAATCGAAAGGAAGAACCCGAAGAAGAGGTAAATATTTCACCACCTATTTCAAGTTTCTTTCGTCTTCCACTTCCTACTTCTTTGTTGTTTCCATTATAAAATAATAATTCCAGTATCTTCTATATACATTGATGTTATTATAATAAAATTTTACCACCCTATTAGTTATTTTATTCATCCTATGAATGAAAAATCCACCACACGTGCGTACGTACGGCTTACCGTCTCCACATCGTGGTGTAGTTTTTTATTCAAACATTTCATCATTTGGATGAGTATAATAATGAGTATAAATGATATAAATAATAAATATAACATTATGATGATTCTGTATATATGATATACCATCCAATTATATTGTATTTTAATATCAAAATAATGATATTCTATCTCGTGCATATGTATGGATTAACGTCTCCACGAACGTGATGAGATTCATTTTCCATGATTAACCATTCAAATTTGATTATAAAGTATATATAATAAATAATCATGAAATATATTAAATAATAATTATACTGGATTTATGTACATATATGTTTCATTTACTTAATTTCATTCAATTCAACGAGGAAACGAAAACATAATTCATGCATACGTATGACCTACCATCTCCATGAAGGGTGTATTTCATTCCATTTATCGATATATCATATATATATAATTATATTCTGAATATATATTATATATAAATCATGTTTTCATTATGGAATTCTCTAAATCATGATATATGTAATAATATCAATAACAACAAGTTGAACCACGTATGATAAATGAAAATATTTTACCCAAAATGCTACTTTAACATTGAATTTACAAAAGAACGGATAATAAAAAGTCATAAGTGAATCATATATGATATCAGAAATATTAATATGGTTATGTTACAAGTTAATAATATGTCCAAACCCACTATAATGGATTATTGGACACATACAAAAGAAATTGGACATAAGGTAAGGGATAATTTTGCAAATCTTATTTTTATCCTAGATTGCTTATACGTAATTATTTATTAGGGTTTTATTTTTCATCCATGTTCATAAAAATGTTTTTCATAAAGTTTTTAATATTATTCAATGTATTTTTAAGTCATGTTTACCCCTTATTTGAATTTTACATTGTGTTATGGAATGAATCTTCCTTTTGGTTACCATACAAGGAACTTTTTGCCTTTTCCGGCAAAAGAATGAGGAGAATGTTTTTTTAACTTATATGGCATGAACAGATTTTTACGATTTCATAACACCTAATTTTCATGAATATTACACTAAAAAATGTCATGATTATTTTCAAAAAAATACTTCTCTTTTAACAGTGAATGGAATTTTGTGGAATGAAAATGATTTTGAAGAAGAAAGGATATTTTCCTCAAGAATTCATTTCAAGTGTTTTATCAAAACTATTTTCCATATAAGATGAAATTATTTAGTATCATTATTTTTCAATTATAATGTGTATTTTAATTACATGGTTTTATTATTATTTTTATGAAATGATATCCATTTTTTATATGGATTATGTTATGATGGAATGATATTTATAAAACCCATTCTATTCTTTGGGTTATGATGAATGATTTATGTTTATTTTGTGAAACAAGTGAGAATGATTTAATTATGATATGGGTGGAACCTATATCTCCCTATAATGAATTGGGTAAAAATTTATATCTCATGAGATAGACATGGCAGGAACGACAAGTGAATCTAGTTCAGTAATACAGGGCTAGAACAGTAAGTAAACCTGGTTCAGTAATGAACTTTGTCCACTATGATGGTCTTGGCAACAATGACTTGGATACTAGGGAAATAATAACATGTGATTAATTGTTTTCCATAGTTACAAGTATTATTCCCATGCTATTTTATAAGGATTAGTGTTCCTTTATTGTCTATGACTTATGTACTATAAAGATTCATGTCATTGCTCAAGATTTTGATGTTTTATGTTCATGTTTTTACGTTCAAATGCTTATGGATTGTTTTTATGTTTTCCATGTTTACCTTAATGATCATTTGATCTCACCCTTTTTATGTTTTTGTTTACCCCAGGATATAATTAATGGTTTTAGGTAAGAAAACAAAAGGGGAATATATTTATGGGAGATGTTGAAGATCTTTGACCATGATTAGAAGATTATGTTCCGAGTATCCAAAGACACTAATCTAATATGATCTTTGGGCGTCTGTTTTTGGAATATAATAAATATTTGACAAAAATAATTTAATGTCTATGTACGTCTTGTTTGGTTATCTACAATAACACTTGAATTATCATAATTGATTCTGATCAAAAAATTCAAATCAACTCCCATATCATCATGTTATTTATTCATTAGAAGTAATTGTGTGCATACATGAGTAACTAAAATATTATAATATTTTTGGTGCTCATGGAAATTGAATCTTGTTTTCAACCCCATTATACATAGTACAACAAGATTGAATGCACTACCTAACATTTAGTTATTTCTATATGATGAACTCGAAATATCATCATCTATATAACATAATAAATATTAAAAAGATATGTACATTAATAGAAAAAATAAAATATTCCTTTGATTTAACAACGTAATATTTTTCAATATGTAAGTATCATTACTTGGGATTATATTGATACTATGTTTCCTGAAATGTTGAAAAAAATACCATCTTGTATCACTATTATATAAAACTAGACTCCCATGATCTTCTTATATTCTAAGACATTGAACACTTATCAATTATTATCTCATGGTCCCTTCATCCGGGATGTGTCTAGAGTTGTCATACATAATGAATTAACTATTCCAAAACCACTTATACCCTCCATGAAATATTTATGTTGAGAAATAAGTATTCTATTCCTTCGATTTCTTACATATAAATTGAGGAAAAATGTTATCTCTATAATCATTTAAATTTCCAACCCGCATTTCATGATTTTTTAAAATTGTATGCACTATGATTGTTTTTATCCACCAATGAGTATTTCCAAAACCAATATAACAACATTCATAATTGGATAACTCTATTTTTTAATATAAATATTTGAATAAATTCCATTATAATTGAAATTTGGATTGTTAATACTATTATCAAGTCATGAATACCAAACTCTTGGTGCCTATATAAACTCATATAGAACCTTTTTCATCTAAAAAAATTGTCCAATATTCTATTAAAATAAAAATATCTAGTTTTTTATTATACACCTATTCATATTGATCACCATTAATAAATAATGAATTTCCATCAATCTAAAAAAATCTATACTTTGTTTTCACTACTATAGATAACAATTTATCAATATTATCAAACCTTATAACATTTGAAAATGTTTAATATACATATATTCCATTGATATTTGAGTATCCACTTTATATCAGTCATTTTTTATTTTGAATGATCATAGAAACGTTTTTTCTATTTTAGAACACACATTTGGTCTTGATAGCATTCTTTTCTATCGACCTCAAAATAAGATTCCATGTCTTATTATTTTAAAATTGGTCAATCTATTAAAACTCTCTCTAAAATAAATTCACATATCATTTAACATATTCCAAAACAATTAATCTACTAGTTGTATAAATGACATTTTCATTAGAAAATTTAATATAGTTGACTTTGATATAGTTAGATGATCACTGATAACATTTTTTAATCTATATTCTCTATAATATACTGATTTTGGCATCATTTGAACAGTTTTTAACACACTATTAATTAAATATTGTAAATCTACTTCATTCTTCTGCACTCCCCCCGAGTTTTTCAACACATTATCACTATCCTACCAAAACCATTTTACAATATTTTTGGAGATTCTATAAATATTACATCATAAAAATATCACATCTCTCAATACCCAATTTTTCAATAAAATTAAATCATTTATACAAAATTATTTTTCTTGCGTGGCATAAAAGCATCCATTCATATCCACATCATTCAAACATCACATACTAGTACTTATTAAGAATGAAACACGTACATTAGAATACGTAATATTTATTGAATGTTGGATTCATTTCATTACATTTCTCATATATAATCTTCTCTTCACGTAATCAAAATAATGATGTAATGGAAATAAAAAAATTCCAAAAAAAATCCTTAAAAACATATATGGTTGTTATTCAAAAAAAAGTAATTTTTATGATCTTGTTTCTCTTCACAACCACACCTTTATTCTAAAGACTTATAACTTATAATACATTGTTCATGAAGCCATGCCTCTAGATATAGTCATCCACCTAGATTTTAGTTAACATCATACCATTATGTTCTTCAAAAAAATGAATATTATATCATACTATATTTTCATCCACTCCCCAATATTCTATTATGAAAATAAAGACCTTGTACTTAAGGATTATAATGAATATTTATCTCATTCAATTAATTTAATCGATAAATTGAACATGGTAAATCTTCCCATCAATAGATATTGTAGATAAAGGTCCTCAAAAATCAATATTCCTGAATATAAACTCACCTTTTTACTATTATTATCTTTCTGTTTATATCATTTGGATTATTTTACATTTTTTCCAACCATTTCACATGTAAAAATGATCGTTTCATTACATATAGAGATGTCAATATTCATTAATTTTCCCTATATCATAATGTGATGATTGGATCAAATGAAAAATAATGTTAATGATTGATATCTTTCTTATTATATTTATATAAATCAAAATATCATTTTTTTTCACTCATAATTTAGATTATCTTATATGTGTTTACCCTACATCACCAAATTACAATATTTTTCCTTGATGAAATACATATTTTTGTAAATCCTTGGTTGAAATACTAATACACATAGTTGACTAAAATTAATAATATTTTGACATAGTCCTTCAATTCACAATACATCTTTGTGAATCCAACATTTTCCCCCAATGATGTATTTTCTTAAGTAAGTAATCTCCAAGAATTAATTATTTCCAAATTTGATAATAAAAAACTTTTCATTATTAAATAATTTTAAAAGATCATTATTTCAAATTATATTGTTAGTATATCCACTGTTATGTTTCTAGAAACACATATGGTCTAATGATTTTAGAGAAATAGCAACAATTTCTAGCAACATAGTTCTCGTCACTTTTATTCATGTCTTCAACTTCCTTCAAAATTTTGACTAGTATTATTTGTCCTCTATAGAGTACGATGTGTTGGAATAATCATGGAAATCTACAAGTTAATGTTTCATTTTTATTATTCATTGATTCATTCATGGTGTAATTATAACCACCTAGTTTCAAATTTGGAATATTCTTCTACTTTTTTTTAAGATAAATATATATTCATGTGTCCAAATCCTCAAAACAAAACATTTCACTTTTTCGAACTAGGGCGTATCTATTGGTAAAAGCATATTCACTGTTGGAAAAGTGTTTTACCAACAAATGTGTCCCTTCCTATAAATTTTTGGTGAAAACTATATAACTAAATTTAATTGTGATATATAAAATTATTCTATTTAAATTATAATAATACCAAATATATATATATATATATTCGTAAAAATGTTTACAAGAAGAATAATATGACTAGTATATCTGTTGGTAATATTAATGATATTTTCAAAGAACACCCATAATTAGTATATCATTGTAAACATTATTCTAAATAATGATATTCCAGTATAATTTTTTAATCTGAAATATTATATTTATTAACATATTTTTGTATAATATATTTTTATATTATATATATATATATTATTTTTCTTATATAATAATTAAAAAAAGTGGGTTATACAAAACACTAAAATACTAAGACATTATGTCAAAAAAACAATTCAAATATAATTGAAATACATGTTTAAACATTGTGAAAACACACAATGGTCCCAAAAAACATATAAAAATTTGTTAAAACATGTTCAAACAGTAAGATAAAATAAATAGAACTCAATGAATATTTTTCTGTAATCTATTTCTCATAAATATCAGACTTCATTATAGTGGAATCCCCATTAACATACATAAGACATCATTTATTGTATTGTTTTGGGACATGAAAAAATATAACCAGTGTCCCATAGATTGTAGTGGACAACCCTTATATTCTAGAAGAATCACTTCTCCATGCTCCCCTTTTCTTTAGACATGCCACACTAAAAAAACAAAACATTTATAAATTGTTTTTCATTTAAATCAATTATATAAAAATAATAACAGATGATATAAAAATATAATCATGTGACCCCAAAAAAATTATTGCCTTTCTAGTGGAAGCAAAAACCATAATATAATCTTACTAGATACCAAAACAACCACAATATTATCCCTCTAGACCAAAATAATAATAAGATTATCCCTTTAAGAAAGAGATGAGTTGATAAAGTAATTTTTTCATGGAACTTGAAGTGATCCTACATGGTCATTACACCCCTAAACATGACTCCCCATCCATATATATTACAAAAAAAAAACCAAACCCCTCATTTTCATGGTCTTCCTCTTACGAATGATGATACACCATCTAAAAAATCACTTATTCCCTTAAAACAGTCACTTAAAATCATATAAAATAATTATTTTGATTATTAAATCTCTAAAAAACAATGAAAAACACATATAATAATCATTAAGTAAGATAAATACTTATAGATTCACTAGAAACAACTTTCTATTTTTAAAAGAGATATATTTGTTTTTTCTTGATCTGTTTGTCTTCCAACATCAAGTTGTATGTACCTTAATGAATACCAACCAAATTCAAGTTAGGACTAGTCATCCCAGGTTTTTCAAGCCCCAAAATATGTTATTACATTTCTAGTATCAAAATATTTCCTGGAATTCATACAGATATTACTTCATTGATGATAATATATATTGGTTCCCCTATGATTATTGACTACACTTCATAGAGTTTCATTTATATCATCATCCTTCAAGGTGGTTTTCATGTTTCATGCTCAAATGTTAATTTATAAATCGAGTTAAGCATGTGTAAATAGAAACTATACAGTTAAACTACTCATATTTTATTAAAAAAGCATTTAAAATTCCATGTTTAAAATCATAGTCAGTTTGCCTCATATAGAATAATTATGTAGAAACACATTTTCTTTAGAATATAGTTACCACACATTCAACACTAAATAATAATTTATATATTCATTGTGTTTTCTTTCCTATGAAATCTCTATATGAAAATTTTTGGTCTTTTGAATCTATTGAAACATTTGGATACTATGTTTCCATCATCATGTTTATCATCATATTGATGTGGCTAACTACATATAATCCTTCAACTCCATTTCCAAATGTATTGAGATCTCTATCATGTTCCATGAGTGAAATATCAGGCTTTACAAAACAACCAGACAAATATGATGGTAGTAATGAGGAATAAATTCATAAAATACCATTATAAATATAAATCCCCAACCTTAAACCTTACTTAATCTTGAGTTATTACAAGATTACACATTTAGGATCTTTTCTGGTTTAGAGTTTTAGAGAATTAGATCATGAAACTTGCATTACATTCCACATTTAAATAAAGCGTTTACATAAAAGACAGTATTCATTCTTCCCATCAACGGAAACATATTTAAAATATAACACAGATTCTTTCTTGACACATCCTTGACACTATCATCACTTCATGTACCTTTCCCTTGACCTGTGAAAAACATTTCAAAAACTTGGGATGAGCATAAAAAGCTCAGTAAGAGTTATAAAAATGTGGAAAGGAAACATGAGTTCATATATACATTAGAATGAAATCACACTTTTCCCATAAAACATAGGAATATCAAATCATGAATGAATCATAGAAAACATAAGATATAAATGTAACTTGAGGCATTCATAACATTCTTACGTAGGGAGTAACCCTCTTGGTTACATTTGGAATACCCATAACAGTATATTCCCTAAATCTCTTCGGAGAAACCTTAACGTTTCACTCCTTCACGTTACCCAATGCATTGGAGAGCTATATCGGGCTCACCCGCCCTTAGTTTATCACGGAACCACCCGTTCTTCATAACAATGCCCAAGAACCATAACATAATCGTATCACAGAAAACATGAATAAATAAAACATAACATTTCAACATTTCAATCACAATATAACATTTTAGGATATTGAAATAACGAATCCATTAAAAACCATTTTCAAAACCATTTAAAACATTTAATAAATAGATTTTTGAATCAAAGTGTCCCATACCACCTTGAAGTTTTTAACATTTTAAACCATTAATATCCATATAAATAAATCCTTAAAACCATTTTGAAAAAATGGATATTAATAAGAACAAATAATTAAAACATTTAAAGTAATATTTTGGTTAAAGGGGTTTTACCAAAATTAGTGACACTTGAATACAATAAATGAGGAATTACATTTAGTCAGAACTTCATAATATCATGAGAATAAATGGATTCATGATATAATACTCCAAAGGACGGTATATACACCATATAAGAGTGAATTGGTGCATAACAACAATGAACCCTCAATAGAAATGTCAAATGTGATGAAATCCCTTATAAAGAAGGCATCCTTAAATTAAGGACAAATAAATCTCAAAAATATGTGTGAAAAATATAAATACACCCAATATAAGTGGATATTAAGTGTAAAACAATAAAAGTTATTTCACACATATTCAATGGATGACATATTCAATGACTACATGTTGAACACAAAGAAATCGAAATTGGGTTAAAAAGTTCCCTTGACAGCCTAACGGCATCACATCAAAATGAGTTGATGAAAGATAAAAAGTGTATCTCATCACTTGGACATAAAATTTACATCAATAAGGATATATGAGAACATATCCCAATATAACAATATGTAAATTAAAAGTCCCAACAAAATAAGTCTTTTAAAAAAGAGGAGGGTGAAAGGTTCCCTTACCGACTTGGGTTTCTTTCAAAACATACACCCAATGAAAGAAGGACAATATATCATTGATGTAAATACTCATAAACGAAATTATATTACACAAATATTAGAATAATGGGAATTACATACACCACTCAATGGAACTTGTGGAAAATGTATCATAAATATCACGGGAATAAAAGTGAGATGAAAAATCCCTTACGAAAACTCGGCAGCCAAACAGCGCCACATAAAACTTCCGAATATGGATAGATGAGATCAAATATGGTATCTAATCACATTAAAATAAAATGTACAGCAAGAGGAATATAAAAGAACATCCCCCAACATTACAAATAAGAGCTTAAAATAAGTGACATAAAGGAGAGTACTTAAAAAGAAAGAGAGAGGTTAGATCTCTTAAGAAAGTTCGGTAGCCTAACGGCGCCACTCAAAACTTCCAAAATGTTTTGATGAGAGAGAATAGGGTCTATCATCACATGAACATAAAAATTACAGTAAATTTAATATAAAATATCATCCAAATAACAAGAAAGATGAGCTTTAAAAGGAATGACATAGAAGTGTGTACTTAAAAGAAAGAGAGGAGTAGGATCCCTTACCACGGGTCCGACTTGACTCGATCGTTCTTTAATCTCCTGAATAATAAACTTGAGTTAATTTTTACTTCCTTAAGAACCTTTTTAAAGTTCATTATTCCTTTTATATCACTTATTACCATGTCATAAACATTATGTAATCATTGAAGTTAATAATGTTTATTTTGTCGATATTTGGTTCTTAAGTCGAAAGTGGACTTCTTACAATTACATGTTGTTCGTGTGGTCGAAGGTTCTTTATATCCAGATTGACATTCCTGATTTGGATATCATATATATCATATATATCCAGCATATACATGTATTTATAATATTACATAATCATTTAGAGTTAAGAAATGAAATGCACCGTTCATGGAGACGGTAAGCCGTACGTACGCATGAACGCTACTTTCATTTCTATATCATACTTTAATGGAAAGAAATAATAATGATATAGAGGTATATAATAATTCCAGTATAACATCATATATAATAACATTAAATCCATCCTTTATACGTCCCACATATGGCATTAACGAATCACATCACTTTGAGGGGGCTGTAGTCCGCACTTCCTAAAATGAAGATATCGCGTATACCCATAATGGAAGCCATAATGGTAAGACAAAAATGAAAAATAAAGAAGCATAAGTAAAACATAAACATATTATATATCATATATATAAATAGTGACATCATAATGGCCACCTTTGAAGGTGTTAAATGAGTATTGAACAATCATCATTTCGGGAGGCAGAATTTCTCCATCCACGGAAACCGTATGTTCTTTAACCATTTTATATAGTTGTGTGAGAGTGTAGCTCGAATAAATCTTAGAAAAACATCCTATTATATTGAACATACTGGTGTTGTTACAAAAGAAGTAAATAAAAAGAGTTTAGGGGGCTGGAGAAGCAAAATAAAACAAATGAACATGAGAGAATGAATTACCTTTAAAAGTGTAACTCCTTTTGATTTGAGCCTAAAGGCTTCCTTTGAAAGGATTATTCCAAAAGGGAATCCTCTAGGATGAGGAGAGGGATGTTCAGAGAGTAAATGGGAAGGGTTTGGCCGACCCAAAGTCTTGAGGAGTGTGTGAAATGAGGTAGAGGTGGGGGCCTTTTATAAGAGGAGAGGAGGGGCACTTTTGGAATGTAAGAAATATTACTTTATTTGAAAATGTGTTTCGGTTTTAAAAGGTCCCAAATTGATATAATTCGTGGATAAGGTGTTAATGGTTCTAAATCCGCCCATACAATAAGTTTTGGACATGTTTAGTTCATAGATTTTACATTATCTTTCCATTTTATTTAAATCGTTGAATAATGAGGTCATCGCTGCATCACCATGATGTCATAAATAATTTAATTTATATAGTGTCTAAAAATTATAAAAAAACTACGACGATGTAGGAAATCGTTTTATATTTCCAATGACTATTTATAATCAAAAATCGTATCTTTATAACCCCTTGTAAAAATTGTTTTCGTAAAACATATGTTGTTTGTGTCATTTTTACTTTTGCATTAAATAAAAAGTTATTTATGTCATTTTCCAACCAAAGTGGCTCCATGGGGTCCCCAAGATGACCCATGGCTTGTCTTGTTCGGCCATGACAAAACCAATTAGGGTAGGACATGTTTCAAGCTCATCTTATTTTATTAAAGTATTAGTTTTACCTTAAACTACACTAATTACCACTAATCGTGATTAAAAACTTAATAAGTTACTATTCACCAAAAAATTATTTTTATCCTATTGAACCACATTTTACTTATTAATGACAACCATGTATGTCGGATTTTTGAAATTCAAAACACAAAGATGGAAAAATTTCATTTAAACAGAAAAATCAGTTTTTATAAGTACCACTTAGTGGTTTCACTATTCATCAAAAATTGAAGTTTTTCAGAAAAATCCCAAAAATTCACCATAAGCTATATTTGATATTCCGAATTCAAAAATGAAGTATAATTTACAAAATTCAAAACATATAAGTCACATTAATTAATTTAATAATTTATTCCTGCTGTCAGAGCAAATAGCGTGTTTTTATGAAACAATAAGTATCAAAAGATTGACACTAGTTTAAGTCCGATTTCAAAGTGAAATTAATTCTAACGACCACTATTAGATTTAATGGTAAATATATATTCTAATTTCACTTTAAAACAAATTAAAAATATAATCTAATCATATAAATAAATTAGAATAAAAAGAGGTTTTGAATTAAAATACCACATTTTACATTATTCATAAAAAAATGAACTTTATCGGAACGATACCAAAAATTTACACAAAGTAAATTTTGATGTCCCGATTCTAAAGAATAGTTTTATTTGGTCCAATAGAATGTATAAGAGTGAACAAAACAATATTTAATGATGGTTCGTCATCAAAAGGCGATAAGTGAACCTTTAGTGAAAACAAGGGCATATACGCCTAAAATTGAATTCTTTCCGTATTTTATGCCTTTATCTTTTATTGGATAAATGTAAAAACATTTAAAAACATATATAATCATATTTTATTTATTTATATCCATTCCCGCCATTACAACGGCTACATGTTAACTACCATTTAAAATAATATTATTTTATTATTAGAGTGCAACGTAAGATTCCCAAGAAACTCGTTGTTGCGTGTTGGGTACGCCATCGAGCATAGCAACCCTTTAAAATAATATTAATACTTTATTCACAAATATGGATAAATATGAAAATGTCATATTCTTTATTTACCTGGGGTGTTACAATAAAAATCGTCCATTCAATTTAATTTAAGAATTTTTAATCTACCATATCTATGGTTGTATTATCTTGGGAGAATTAATGATAGTAAAAATGGAATAATATATATATTTAGTCGGTGAATAATAAAAAGAGTATGTATTTAATAAACTCAGATGTGATATAAAAAAAATGTATTTATATTATTTTATAACACTTACATTATGATCACTGAAGTATGTATGCTCGAAACGGAAATTGGAACACAAGATCACAAATGTAAAAATAACCACCACATACTCACTTGTTTTTCTTACTCACAATGGTAGAAAAAATAACTTTTGTATTATAGAAGAACACTTTTATCCTTTTATATTATTGTAGAAGAGCAGTCCCATGGTTATAGTTCATACCCAAAGTCAATTAAAAATATTAATAAATAGAAAAAAAATAAATTTAAAATTTAAATCAATATTCAAAACAATATATACAAAAGACATATGTAGAATGAAATAGGACAACTCTAAAACTTTTGGTTTCTCTAGCTCGGCTTCAATAACAGGGGTTCCTGCTTCCACAAATGGTGTTTCTCCCCTATTTCTACGTTTACATATGATCTAGCCATCATGAAATTATTTTGTGATGCTCAACCCTAGGCCCTTTCCTTGCTTCAAGTCTCTAATCATGGCCTTTTATGATGATTATATGGTAGTGGTCTTTCTTATTCATTGATGCGCCTTTAGTGATTCCAGATCTCCCTTGTGGGGGGAGTAATGTGCGTCCATATCCTTCAATGGGAAGAACTTCTTCCCTAAACATGTATCATTCCCTAATTGGATTTCTCTAGCCCTTTTATATCTTATATACCACTTCTCTGCAACATATTCATCTCTACAATGAAGTATTATGGTTGGAATCTGCCCCAGTCATCTCATTCTCGAATGAATCATTGATTTTTTATCCAAGAAATATGCTTTGAAAATGATCTCCCACTATAACCATCAATTTTACCTTATTCAAGGTCACCCATTATCAATCATATTGATGGAATATCAAGCCCTAGTTGTTCATTGTTTTCAAGAGGTTATAGAGGATGATGTCGGTGGATGGAATATGGTAAATGCTAAATGTGATTTGGGTTTTTTGGTAGAAATTTGGATGATACAAATATAATTATAAATAATAAAAAATTTATATCATATATATATAAATTATTTATTTATATAAAACTATATTAATATTATTAATATTATTCATATTTTAATTATATATATATATATATATATATATTTCTGAAAAAGTAATGATTTGATCTGAAATATTTATTAAATAATTTAAATTTTGTAAATTAAAAATTATTGTAATGTTTTATTATAATATGTTTTAAAATGGAGAAAATTATTTCCAATTCAAATTAATAACAATAGATTCATCTTTTGGTAATTATTTTTACTATTACAATGATAATTAAACATATTTTATTATTAGTAAAATAATTGTTTTTTTAAAACAATTAATATCATTATGTTTATATATATATATATATATATTGGTAAAAACAAATTTGTACATGAAATTAAAATTATTATACTATAATATAAAATAGCTTATCAATACGTGAATATAAATTATTAATTAGTTACATATCAATTTTATTATTTTTTATTGATTATCATGTTTTTATTTATTATTTTTATTAAAATCATATATCTTATTGATTTAAATTTTTTATAAAATTTAATTTCAGGATTATTTAATGAAGAAATTTTGTAAATTTAAAAATTATTAATGAGATATTTTTAATAAAACCTTTAAAAGTGAATACTGATTTTGTTTATAAATATAATAATACAAAAAAATTGTTTTCTCATAATGGGTTATTATAATTTAATGATTTGTTTTTAAAGATTTTATTAATGATAAATGATTTTTTGGAAGACGCTCTTTTTAATAATAGATTCTTGTGTCAGTAAAAAAATGTTGACATTAATATTATATTGAAATAAATTTAACAACTGGAAAAACATTTGTTATTGTTTAATGATTAATACCAACAAATAAATTAGTAGATAAAATTAAGTGTTGGCATTTTATATGAATAAATAAAACCTAATACTAATTAGAATTAATCATTTTTACCAATATATATACTATCCATTGATAAATTTATATTTGTATAATTAATTTTTTTAGTTCTTCCACACATAAAATTGTGACAATCATATTAATTAATAAAATATTAAATTCTATTTGGTTTTCGTTATTTCTATTATATCTTTTGGTACCTCTTCGATATGACTATAGAGTTTGGAAATGTACAATACTTATATAAATATAACACCTGATTCCAGGGTTATTTATGTGTGTCATAGGCAAAAATTTAGTTATACTATGGGTTCTTAAAATATTTTAATTTTGATTTTTAGTAGAATAAATTTTCATTTTTTGAGTGAGTTCTGGTTGTATGAATAAAATCATCATTAATTATTTTTTGAAATCAATCCTTATACAATTTTTTCATTCATATATGGAATTTAGGTACCCTAAAATATTTTTGACTTATTTATTGGACCTATATACTCTAATTTTACATTTTTCATATCATTTGACATTATTTTTTATGTCAAATTAGGAATCAAGATTATATCTTGATCTTCATTTTTTGTTTATATGCCATTAACATCCTCCTCAAGTTCATTGACATATTTTACTCAATCATTAACCATCTTAGTCAAACCATTAATAACAAATAGTATTTTACTCATATTTGATTTTGAAATCAAATAGAATCGATGCATTTTCAATATTTTCAAATTTATATTTCCAATTTGATCCATCAACATAGGATTATCATTTTTCCTTATAGAGTATATAGTGTTTGTAAATACGAATTAATATATTTTGATTCTTCATTTTGTCTCTATAAAAAAATACATCACCAAGAGTATATTGTAATTTAACTTTTTGGTTTACTCGTCCTTTCAAATCTCTATCACCATTTTATCTCTCTTACATTCTTCAAGAATTTCATATAACTACTAGCATTGCATAATCACTATAGTCTTCATAGTCTTCAATTTCATCTACCATAATTTTTTCTATGAATTAATTCTCTTGTGAAATTATCTTACTATTTTTTAATAAATTGATCTTTGTGATTTTCATACCATTAACAATGGAAGAATAATTTTTAATGGAAATTTCATATCCATCATCTTAATATACTTGAAGCTTTTTTGGAAACATTCGTGTGAGGTAAGAAACCATTACACAAAAAAATTACATGAGTTAAAGATTGTAATTAAAAATTAATTTTACCATTTTTATAATATATTGTATAAAATACATGAAATCTAAAACATTGTCTTCTTCAAAGAAATTTTCTATGGAATTATTCTTCATTTCATAGAATTCCACATAATTATAATTCCAATATTCCACAACCTCATCGTCATCATTTCACTTCATATATACAACAGTGTTACTATTAAAATTATCAAATGTCTTCTCCTTTGAATCTTTATCCCCAAGAATAGAGACTATAGTATTGAATCATGATAGAAATATTATCAGGATTTGTCAAGAAATCAATAGGACATCAAGAATTTCTCCAAGACCAGTCAATCTATCCACAATTTAATTCACTTGGTAAAGCAAAGAATCAATATATTCAGAGGGGGCATCCTTTTGACCTAATACCTGTTCCATTGACCATGAAACATATCATTTCATACTTTTAAATCACCATTGTATGTATTTAATATATTGACCTACTTAGAATTCATGGATTTCTACAAAATTATTTTTTTACATAATGTATTTGATATGGATCACCCAAATGAATTGATTCCTATAAAATACACATCTAGTTCTATTTGTTTAGTAGTAAACTATGATTTTTCAATATTTTAATTAAAAATAAATTAAATATATTCAATAACATGTTTTAGATTAAACCCAAATATTTTAAATTATTTTCTTTGTATTAGATAGAATATACAACATGAAATTACAAGCTTAAATGCTCGGATAAATATATTTCATTAAATTTATTCTATTCTATATCCTCTGACACACGCAACCCTATGTAGAAATGAATAGTAATATAGTATATCATTATAAACAAGCCATTAAATTGGTGGGTATGAATTATACATTATAAAATATTAAAACAAGATGGATTTAAAATTTTAAAAAAAATTATTATATATTTTCTTGAAATAAAATAAGAACCATTTGAAATAAAATTATTGTATTTTCTAAAAACAATATATGTCGCTAGTATATGGTTTAATTTTGAAATGTTTACATACATTAAAATAATTATTCAACACTTTTAGAAAATTAATTTTTTAAAATGAAATTATTTTTTAAAATCATCTAATATAAAATATCTTATAATGGGTTTATTATAAATTCCTAAAAAGTGT
This sequence comes from Viscum album, assembly GCA_963277665.1. Classification (NCBI taxonomy): domain Eukaryota; kingdom Viridiplantae; phylum Streptophyta; class Magnoliopsida; order Santalales; family Viscaceae; genus Viscum; species Viscum album. Next base: position 441,258,469 of record OY728155.1, on the reverse strand, counting down.
TTTCAGTGAATAGTGAAAAGGGTTGATTTCTAGTAAATATTTAATTTATTTTAATAAATTATGAAAATTCAATGTGCTATTATTAATTTTCAGTTTAAATTATTTGTCTATATTTAATTAAATTAATAAAATTTAAATAATATTCATTTATTCATTTTATATAATTTAAATTTGAGGCTTATTTTTCGTGAAAACTTTCTAAATGTGAAAAATGTTTCACCATTTAAAATAATTAATATAACCCCAATTAAATAATTTAGTAATTGAAATGAATATGTTATATATATACATAGTAATATAAATTCAACTATTTTTAATTACTTGTAATATAATTATTATAATATCATTGTATACTTGAAAAAGTAATTTCTAAAAACCAATGTTTTTTTGACATGTTTTCGGGTCAAATATTAAATTAAATTCAATCATATCTAGTAATTGAAAATGATAAAATTGATTATATAGATTGAAAAAATATAAGAAATATATGGTAATACATTATTCTTAATTTTTTGTCATAATTATTAGTGGAAATATAAATATATTAATCAACATGGTTATTGTTAAAACTATGAAATTTGTGTGACATGTGCATGTGATAAAATTAATTGTCCACATAAAAAATAATTTTATTTAATAAGATGGATTTAATATTCTGAATTAGTGGGTAAAAATTATCTAATAAGGATAAATTTGATGAGAATATGTGCTATATATGACATGATATTGAATATTTAAAATTAATATATCACCCACCTCATTACCCTCTCACCTATCTAAGAAATGTTAGTGTCTCTCGGTTTTACGTAAGGGCTTCAATAACCATGAAAAGATGTTATACATTATAAATATTCGTTAATAATTAATGATTATAAAATTGTATCTAATTATAAAATTATATTTATAAAATTAATATCAATGTAGAGATGATGGGACAATATAAAATGATAATGAATCACATCATTCACATTAAAAAATGGGTGAGAAAACATGGTAGTTTAAATGAAAAAATTATTGTAATACTAAAACATTATTAATGAATTGGATATAATATATTATAAAGGGATCATATTTTCTATAATAAAAATTATTATGGTTATATTATAAGTTAATAATATTCTTAAACAATTATATATGAGGTTATAGTCAGTTAATATAAATAGAATAGTGAGGTAATAGAGCTTTCCTCAATTTTATTTCATTGAGGAATTATATTATTTTATTCACCAAATTTATTTTATATTATATATATTATAACCATTTTACATTTAAATTAAAAAAAATTATATTTCACATAATATAATCATTTAAATAGAATTATTTCATCGAAGGGGATGTTACTAGAAAATTAAAAAGTGATAAAAAATTCAAAAATTCAATAAATATTTCATGATGATATATTATGTTATTATTGTATATGATATTGTTAGATTAAATATTCATTAAATATTTATTATATTGTAATTTATTCAAAAAATATGTATTTATAATTACCTTTTATATAAAAAAATGATCATTTGATTCATTATCACTTCATCATTATTGTCATTTTAAGGGTTTCTCATCTCAAATTCTCTTCTTTCAGATATATGTTATTTTATAAACCTTTTTTATTTTATGAGGTGTATCAACTAACCCTTCCATATTTAATATCATGAATTAATTTATATTTGGAAATTTAATTTTTTATTTAATGTTATTCGTTTCATGAGGATTATGATTCAAATTCAAGAGTGTGGCAAGTGATTTTTGTTTCAATTTCATTTTAGTCAATAAATCAGATATATAAATCTCCATTGAGTAAAATTAATAAATTTAACTTATAAACAAATTTTATATCATTATACTCCAATTATTCAATTTCATTTCATTGAATATTACCATTTCCAATTTTGTGGTACCAAAAAATGGTCAAGACAATTTTTTAATGAAATCTTAAAATATTTCTCCCCTGGTTTAAAAATTTATTTTCATTCTAATCCATGTATTGTAAAAAATATATTAATGTTATTTTTTATTTTACCCTTTAAAATCACATTGACCAATAATATTATTATAAATAATATAAAATCAACCACTTTGTAATTTTCCAAACAATTCGTCTTTTAATATTTTATAAAAAATATGAATGAAATAATTTTTTTGAGATTGTTAGAATGAATGGAAACTTATTATATAAGAAAAACCCATTTATTTGGGGAATCCATTAATTTTTTAACGGATATTTTTTAATGAAAAATGATTTCCTAGAATTGTGTGATTTTTTGTTTTGTTTTTTTTCAAAGTGAAATGGTTATTTTCAACAAGAATATTTTTAGAGAATATTTTTATAGAAATATTTATGTAGTTTAAATTAATAAATCAATACAACACTTTATTTTACATATTATACACTATATATATGTTTATATTATTATATATTTATTCTTTATTTTGATGATTCATTAAAAGTGTGACTACAGTAAATAATGAAATTTACTTTATTTAATAAATTTTGTAATCATTATTATTCACCTTAAATATTCACTATATTTTGATCATTAGACATTATATTTCCACTAAATATCTATATTATTTATCATTTATGTTCTTATTACATAAAAATTATATCATTTATACATATTTTATTTTACTTTTTATTGTATACGATATAATGGGGAAATAATATTAAATTTTTATTACTGAATCGATATAGAAATTTGTTGATGAGGAATTATTTTAGGAATTAAATATATAATTAGTTATATGAGGAATTTTTTCGACATATATTTGAAGGCGAGACATGCTATAGATAGTCTAAGAATGTATAATTTGTATTAAGATACAAATAAGTTAGATAATCATGTTTAAATGGGATTCTGGTGTATAATTAACCATCCATTACCCAGTCATAGAGTAAATTCTTTAGGTTAAATGTATCATCATTACTATGATCATGACATCCAATATTAATCATTGACTTTGTTAATAATTATGTCATTATTGTCCATAATATTATTTCATTGCTATTAACTATGGATGTATTTCTTTCTCTTGTTATTATTTAATATTAATGAATGTGTAGATAATTTCCTTTCCATATTGACAATTCATGATATAATCTTGATAGTCAAGTTATTGATTTCATGGAAAAAATTGTATTATTTAATTTTATATATTTATTATTCATTGTTTTTTGTTCTTTATTTATTCATGATAACTTCTACTTCAGGTAAATATTACAAATCATTTGAGTTCACCCTTATTTTGTTTCCAATACAAAGATTTTGGGAATTACACTATGAATGATATGAAATGATATGGTAGAGAAAATAATAATATTTTATAAATAAATGTTGTAATATTTTTATTCGAGCTTATTATTAGAATAATGTATGTATCTACTTTACCAATACTATAAATCTATTCAGTCATTTGGGATGTGATCACTTGTTTCTAGAACCAACGTAATAGACCAACCACTGACTCTAGGATACTAGTTTCAACATCATTATAGATGGTATTATAGCATGTGTAATAGAATCATTGAGAACTAGATTTAGAAAAATATATATTTGATAACATAACCCAATGATAGACATTTAGGATAAGTATAGAATAACTAAATAATTTTTTGGTCAGTAATAGACTATTTGGTTTGTCCAAAAAATAAATATATATCTAGATAATACAAGAGGATATGTTTCTGGAATAATGGTCCCTTGAGGTAATAACTCAAAAAAAGGTTTAATGGGGATTTAAATAATTCCTCACTATGTAAACAACAATCAGTCATACTTATCACCTAGTTTGATAATTCCTAAGTATTTTCATTTGATGATTCACATTTTATTTATAAACCATTACGATGAATTTTTATAATGATTACAATTAAATAATTAATTTAAACCAAATGTTTTTATGTGATAAATTTAATGTTTTATCAAATTTCTGATGTAATAAATATCCTTCATGAAGTTTTATATAATGGAATTTTAAAATGATAAAAGATATATTGGGAATCATTTCTAGGAATACAATCCTTTAATTTAGTATATTTATTATAAAGAAAATGTTATTTGATGAATGATCCCTTAGTATTTCTTTGACATTGGTATAAGGTTATTATAAATCTTTTGGGATAATATGAAAATTGTTGTTAATGAAATAATATTCAATTATTTTTAATAATTTTTGTAGGAAACATTATCACCGTAGAAATTTAGAGTGGTTAAAGAGTTATTAAAATGTAATTTTTAAGGATATTTGTAATATTTTTTGGAGCTTCAGATGAATTATAATAATATTGATTTATAAAAATGAAATCATGAATACCTGGTGACAACCTGTTGTATCCAAATATTCTATGGGGTTTGAAGTTAACTATGTTTCATTTGTTGTCAATGAGGTATGTTGTTGTCAAGGAATGAATGGATGGATGTCAAGGAGTTTCAATATGTGAATGACAAAGGATGTGATGGTGTTGGTGAGGAACGGAGAATGGCCATGGTACTAAGATGCATGTCACTTAGGAGATTCACTAAATGACATAGGATGTTGTGGTTGAAACATTCTCTATGAATATCAGACGATTTTAGAGCTAATCTTAAGTTCCAAGAACTTGTATCAAGAGGATACAATGTCACCACAATGTTAGAAGACCATGCATTGTATTGACAATGCATGAGGAGTTGAATATGATCCATCCACAATCTCTAAGTGGATGAAGTGGATTAATGAAGTCCATGCACTATCACTTAGTGCATGTGAATTAGAAGAAGTTCCAATTTGATCTCTGATTAGATCAATGAAGTTCGTTGAAGAATTTATGTGATTCAAGAGTTCGGTTGAAGAAGAAGACCCTTCGAAAATTCGATATACCAAAGTAATGAATATATGTTGAGGAGATTTGTGGAATTATAATGAAGAATAGAAGGGAAGAAATGAAGAAGAAGAGTTAATGATGAACCTTCAAGAATTTCACTCCTAAGTGAAGATTAAATGTTGAAGAGGAATGGAGGAATTCTTAAGAAGAAGAGAAGAGCGTAAATGAAGAGGAAGATGGCTTGAAGTGGCATTTGGAATTTTCACTTGGTTACTTTGTTTTTATACAAAGTCCTAAGTGTTTTACTTAGCAAAAAAAGATGCCAACCTCAAGGGCCATCCTTAAGGGTTCAACCCAAGGCACATCTGGGACTAGGTCACCACGCCCAAGGGGATCCCATGGGGCCAGCCCGAGAGAGGCTGGGGCCGTGTATAAGCCCCGAGGCCATGCGGTGATGAACCCGCGCAGCGTGAGCGTGAGGAGCGCGCCCGTGACAAGCATAGTGGGCGCCAGTGGCCCGCCCGAGTGGCAGGGGTTGGCGCAAGAGCGCGCCCGCAGAGAGAACACGGTGCGGGGCGGCACCGTGGAGGGAGAAGATTCAATTGCAGTGAAGTGGGGAGCGTGAGGTTGATAAGCCGCGGAAAAACTATGCTCCGTTTCGATGTGGGACGCCGAAAAATCTCCAGGAGCGGATCCTGGCCGCACGATTGATCGCGCGCTAGATCTCGGCCTCACATCTCATCGTGTCGCTCCCATTCAGATCCAGGTCATCCAATGTTTTCTAATCTCCCGATCCAACGGCTCCCGGTGTGTCTCCTACCTCGACCTCGACCAAGGCACCCACGACGTCCCCGCTGAACCAGTGGCGCCTCCGAGCACTGAATTTCGAGTTCCAGGCCACCATTTCTGAAAGTAAAGTGTCCAAGGGGTTCGTCTCGACGTAACGAACACGATCATGCAAGAAAATAGGCATGCATGCAATGTTTGGAAGATTTCGACGAATGCCGAGGCAAACGAAGTTGCCGAGGCTTCATGTGTTCGTGTTCTGCATGGATTGCATTTTAATAAGGCCATGCATGCGTTCTATGTCGCATGCACGTAGAGGAAAATAAAGGAAGAAGTCCGTGTGAAACAGAAAAGAAAAAACGTGATTTGCGGATCGTGTTTAAAGATTTTCAAAGAACCAAAAATCTCGGTGGTTCAAGATTTATCTCATGCTGAAGATTTGGCATCCCTCTGCCTATATAAAGAGAGGCCGAGCCCTCGAGGAGTTTTGCTGAAACTTTGAAGATCCGTGAGTGTATTTGCCTCACGAAGAAAGGAGCTATCGCGCAAATTACTTGCGCGACTGTTGTCCCGATGCCACCCGAGGCTTTGAAGGTGTTCCTTGCGTGAAACTCCTTTGCGCGACAAGAAGAAGGAGGTGAAGTGTTCCCTGCGCGCCTACTCCTTGCGCGGCAGGAAGTACCCAGGGAAGTAGCACTTGTGCGCCCCGTGGTTGAGGTGCCTTGCACCCACTGACACTTTCGCGGCTGCCTTGCACCCAAGGAGTTCGGGCTGTGTGTGTAGAAGAAGGCAGTGTGTGTGTGCCAAGTGGAGAAGAAGACCTGAGGCCTTAGTGCCTTGTGTGAAGTGAAAGAACTCACCCTAGTGGTGTATGTGCAAAACAAGAAGTCCGAGGCTTACACCTAAGTGAATATAGTGTGTGCATAAGGAGGAATACTACACCAAGTAGTATGTGCAATGAATGAACAAGGCCAAGGCTAGCACCCATGTGGACAAAATTTATATAATTTGTGTGTGCTTAACAAGTGTGAAGGCCAAGCTCAAGTGTGTGCCAAAGTGAAGAAGTTTTGTGTGCAAAGAGACAAGAAGGTCGAACCTATGTGTGTGCACTAAGAAGTGTGTATGCATTTAGAAGAAGAAAAGGAAGGACACTCACACAAAGTATAACACACATTTATGTGTGTGTAATCAAAAGGAATTAAAAGTGTGAAGGAGTGAGAAGGTGTGTACTTAAAGAGAATATACCCTTTGAGGGTTTATTGCACCAAGAAGAATGAAAGGGGAGTGCATGCTTGCATGCATGCACGTGCACACGTGAACAAATCTAAATCAGGATGTGTGCAATTGAGAAGTCCAAGACCAGAAGATCTTGAAGAATCAGAGTTTCCATGCATTCAGTGCATGAAGTTGAATTGCTGTGAGACTGGACCATACTGAAGTTAAAGATATCAGTTGTCTGTGTATTCAGTAGTTGGAGAGAAGCCAGGTCATCCTGAGAAGAAGGAGATAAATCTTGAGCAAGACGAGAAGACCTGTTCATCACAAGTGAGCAGAGGTACAGAGCAATTCCAGCAGCCTTTATCCCAGGCTGCTGAGGATACTTGAAGAAATTAAAGAGAAGAAGAGCTACTCGTGTGACTCGAGGAGCCAGGAGAATCCCCCTGTGAGACTCAGGGCTGAAGAAGTCTTCAGTGGGATTCTGGAGCAGGCTAGTGGGACTCTGGTAACACTGTGGGACACAGTATAAAGACCCTCCTGTGGGACTCAGGAGAGATACCGTGGGATGTTGTATCGACCATTGTAATTCTAACAAGTTATAATGGAGAAACCATGTTGGGGCGTATAACCAACATGGTAAGGACGTAGGGCTTTGGTGTCGAACCTTGTAAATCCTTGTGTCCAGTGCCTTTACATTTACTGCCTCATTCGAGGAAAGGTGAGAGATACAAGAAGAGTGGATCGAGGCCTTAACAAGCCATAGAGGTTTAATTGATAAAGGATCAATTAGTAAAAAGTTTAGAATGGGATCACTGATTCACCCCCTCCCCCTCTCAGTGATTCACACTGATCTGGGCACATCAATTGGTATCAGAGTGAAGGTTACATATAAAAGATCCAAGGTAGTCTTTATGAAGTGCAGATTTGAGGAAATGAGTGACCAGCCTCAAATGGAGATATCTGCCAATACTCAGAAAAATAGAAAGAAGAAACATGCCTGGAAGATGAAGAAAGCCTGTCCTAGTTGTGATGAAGTTGGAATAATGAATGATCTTCAAAATGCAATCGAATATCTTCAGAAGATAGTCCCCAAGGAAGTGGCAATGTGTATAGCTACAGGCATCCTTGATCTTCAAGATGAAAAATCACAGTTAGAAGAAGAATCCAATGTAATGGAAGATCAATTGGCTAAAAGGGTTGGCATAACCAACACTCTCAGAAAGCTGGTGAAGGCTAAAGATGAAACCGTTTCTCTTTGAAATGAAAGATATGAAGAGACTGCTGAAGAATTGCAAAGAAGACTTTCTGAGAAAGAATTCTTTAAGACTGTGGTCAAATATGTTTTCCATGCACTGGAAAAGAGGCACAAAGTTTCAATGAATGTCAGAGATGCTCAACTTGAAGACAAAGTAAACAGGGTAAAAGAGCTTGAAAATTCACTACAAGAAATAAAGAAGGTGCATGAAGACCACTTAGAACAGCTGAAAGAAAATTGGGAAGGAAGGCTAAGAACTGTTGAGGATGAGAAGAACTCCCTTAACATAAAATGCTTAGAACTAGAGGTGATATTGAAAAATCTGCAATCACACAAAGCTGAATCCTCCCAGTCAGTTGAAAGTAGAAATGTTGCTACACAAGTGTGCATTGAGAAGGATGATTCCAAAAGAAGGACATACTCTAATAAAAGGGCAACATCTTCTAAAAAGAAGGTACTATCCATACCATCTTGTACTCATGCTTCTGAAAGTGTTTCTACTAAAAGTGCAGGATGGAATAATGAATCGAAACAAGTATGGATGAAGACAGTGAAGAAAGAATGCTCTCCTGAAACAACACAGCAAGTCAAGAAAAGTACCCAACAATCAGAAGGACTGAAGAGGTCAAGATTTGTGGGTCAGTGTTGGTGTTGTAGTAAGTATGGGCACTGTGCAAAAGATTGTTTGTACAATCCACTGAATGTAAAATCACAAAGGAAGCCCATGCCAAGGGGGAGCAAGCCAGAGGAAAAGAAGCAGCATCCACATGTCCAGAGACATCTGTTTACTGAAAATAGATTTGTATTGCTTGATAACATCTGGGATGTGTGAAAAAGTGGTAAAATAGATACATGTCAATCTCCAACTGTATCCAGAGCTCAAAAGAAGAAAATATCACAGAACCTGGATCAGAACGAATCCTTGGGAAGCAAGGAGAAAGTTGAATATGCTCCCAAGAAGGTTTTGAAAAAGGAAAAGAAGTCCTTGGAGTCTAAATCCAAGAAGGGTGATGCATCCAGAAGGACCACCAAGAAAACATGCTTCTACTGTGGAAAGAAAGGATATATCATGGATCTTTGTAAACAAGCCATGAAATTCAATAGAGGCAGACTAGACTCAAACAGACAATCAATCCAGAAGAAGCAGAAGGGATTGATTGAAAACAAGTTGCCTAATAGAGGTAGCTTGACAGCATCAAAAGAACCATGTGGAACTTCCAGAACTGAGGCCACACTTCCAAGTGACTTACTAGTCATATGGCCAAATCAGTTGCAACTTTCCAAAGATCTACAAAGAGATGAAGATGAAGTTCTGGCAATTGCTAAGGCAAAAGGGAAGAAGAAGATTTCACATGAAGATGTGTTGAGATCCACACCAGCACAAACATCATTGAAGATCAGATGTGCAAGTGTGAAGAATGGTGAAAATGGGGCATCTCGGTTGAGAGAATCTTCTCAACCTTGTTGTTCACATTGATGAACCAAGGAGGTTCCATCTTATTCCCTAATCACTTGTATTTACATGTGCTAACACTGCAGGGAATTGAAGATGATGATCATTCTCAGCTGGAGGATGGTTTGGAAGGAATGGACTGCACCCCTTGAGGGGGAGCCAATCTGGAGAAGATGATATTTTGGGATTTAATATCATCTTGAGAAAAGTGATGGTATTCCAATCATACTTTCATCCCTTGTTTGTTAATTGTATTCATCATGACAATTAAGGGGGAGTATTGATTTAAGACAAATGAATGAAAGGGGGATCTTTATCTTTGCACCTGAACTTTCTTATGTGTTTGGTGAAGTATGTGCAGGATTTAGAAATTCATTGATATATCTGAAAAATTTCAAACCCCTGAAGCATGATCTCACATGTACAGCGAATAATGGAAAACATTGAGTTCCTTGGTTACATCACTCTTGTTTTCTACACCGGGTTAGCCCAAGTAGACTTAGAGTTGATTTACTAAATGCTCTTTGCTAAAGAGAACATGTGACATCATCCCTCTCTTAGTAGTTGTGAAGAAAATGCTTTTCAAAGGGAGGAAGTGATTTGTTTTTGAAGAGAACCACACCACACCTTTGCATTTGACTGCCAATAAGGGGGAGAAATATTGGCACACATATTGACCCATTCATATGTGCTCTAGTGTATTGCCAACAAATACAAAGGGGGAGATTGAAGTGCACTATGTTGCATTTGTTGTCAATGAGTTATGTTGTTGTCAAGGAATGAATGGATGGATGTCAAGGAGTTTCAATATGTGAATGACAAAGGATGTGATGGTGTTGGTGAGGAACGGAGAATGGCCATGGTACTAAGATGCATGTCACTTAGGAGATTCACTAAGTGACATAGGATGTTGTGGTTGAAACATTCTCTATGAATATCAGACAATTGTAGAGCTAATCTTAAGTTCCAAGAACTTGTATCAAGAGGATACAATGTCACCACAATGTTAGAGGACCATGCATTGTATTGACAATGCATGAGGAGTTGAAGATGATCCATCCACAATCTCTAAGTGGATGAAGTGGATTAATGAAGTCCATGCACTATCACTTAGTGCATGTGAATTAGAAGAAGTTCCAATTTGATCTCTGATTAGATCAACGAAGTTCGTTGAAGAATTTATGTGATTCAAGAGTTCGGTTGAAGAAGAAGACCATTCGAAAATTAGATATACCAAAGTAATGAATATATGTTGACGAGATTTGTGGAATTCTAAGGAAGAAGAGAAGGGAAGAAATGAAGAAGAAGAGTTGATGATGAACCTTCAAGAATTTCACTCCTAAGTGAAGATTAAATGTTGAAGAGGAATGGAGGAATTCTTAAGAAGAAGAGAAGAGAGTAAATGAAGAGGAAGATGGCTTGAAGTGGAATTTGGCATTTTCACTTGGTTACTTTGTTTTTATACAAAGTCCCAAGTGTTTTACTTAGAAAAAAAAGATGCCAACCTCAAGGGCAAGCCTTAAGGGTTCAACCCAAGGCACATGTGGGGCTAGGTCACCACGCCCAAGGGGATCCCATGGGGCTAGCCCGAGAGAGGTCGGGGCCGTGTATAAGCCCCGAGGCCACACGGTGATGAACCCGCGCAGCGTGAGCACGAGGAGCGCACCCGTGACAAGCATAGTGGGCTCCAGTGGCGCGCCCGAGTGGCAGGGGTGGGCGCAAGAGCGCGCCCGTAGAGAGAACACGGTGCGGGGCGGCACCGTGGAGGGAGAAGATTCAATTGCGGTGAAGTGGGGAGCGCGAGGTTGATAAGCCGCGGAAAAACCGCGCTCCGTTTCGATGTGGGACGCGAAAAAAACTCCATGAGTGGATCCTAGACGCACGATTGATCGTGCGCCAGATCTCGGCCGCACATCTCATCGCACCGCTCCCGTTCAGATCCAGGCCGTCCAAAGTTTTCTAATCGCCCGATCCAATGGCTCCCGGTGTGTCTCCTACCTTGAGCTCGACCGAGGCACCCATGACGTCCCCGCTGAACCAGTGGCGCCTCCGAGCACTAGATTTCGAGTTCCCGGCCACCATTTCTGAAAGTAAAGTGTCCAAGGGTTTCGTCTCGACGTAACGAACACGATCATGCTATAAAATAGGCATGCATGCAATGTTTGGAAGATTTCGACGAATGTCGAGGCAAACTAAGTTGCCGAGGCTTCATGTATTCATGTTCTGCATGGATTTCATTTTAATAAGGCCATGCATGCTTTCTATGTCTCATGCACATAGAGGAAACTAAAGGAAGAAGTCCGTGTGAAACAGAAAAGAAGAAACGTAATTTGCGGATCGTGTTTAAAGATTTTCAAAGAACCAAAAATCTCGGTGGTTCAAGATTTATCTCACGCGGAAGATTTGGCATCCCTCTGACTATATAAAGAGAGGCCGAGCCCTCAAGGAGTTTTTCTGAAACATTGAAGATCCGTGACTGTCTTTGCCTCACGAAGAAAAGAGCCACACCGCAAATTACTTGTGCGGCTGTTGTCCCGAAGCCACCCGAGGCTTTGAAGGTGTTCCTTGCGTGCAACTCCTTTGCGTGACAAGAAGAAGGAGGTGAAGTGTTCCCTGCGCGCCTACTCCTTGCGCGGCAGGAAGTACCCGGGGCAGTAGCACTTGCGTGCCCCGTGGTTGAGGTGCCTTGCACCCACTGACACTTGTGCGGCTGCCTTGCACCCAAGGAGTTCGGGCTGTGTGTGCAGAAGAAGGCAGTGTGTGTGTGCCAAGTGGAGATGAAGACCCGAGGCCTTAGTGCCTTGTGTGAAGTGAAAGAACACACCCTAGTGGTGTATGTGAAAAACAAGAATGTCGAGGCTTACACCTAAGTGAATCTTGTGTGTGCATAAGGAGGAAGACTACACCAAGTAGTATGTGCAAAGAAAGAACAAGGCCAAGGCTAGCACCCATGTGGACAAAATTTATATAATTTGTGTGTGCTTAACAAGTGTGAAGGCCAAGCTCAAGTGTGTGCCAAAGTGAAGAAGTTTTGTGTGAAAAGAGACAAGAAGGCCGAACCTATGTGTGTATGCATTTAGAAGAAGAAAAGGAAGGACACTCACACAAAGTATAACACACATTTATGTGTGTGTAATCAAAAGGAATTAAACGTGTGAAGGAGTGAGAAGTTTTGTGCTTAAAGAGAATATACCATTTGAGGGTTTATTGCACCAAGAAGAAAGAAAGGGGAGTGCATGCTTGCATGCATGCACGTGCACACGTGAACAAAGCTAAATCAGGCTATGTGCAATTGAGAAGTCCAAGACCAGAAGATCTTGAAGAATCAGAGTTTCTATGCATTCAGTACATGAATTTGAATTGCTGTGAGATTGGACCAGACCGAAGTTAAAGATATCAGTTTTCTGAGTATTCAGTAGTTGGAGAGAAGCTAGGTCATCCTGAGAAGAAGGAGATAAATCATGAGCAAGACGAGAAGACATGTTCATCACAAGTGAGCAGAGGTACAGAGCAAGGCCAGCAGCCTTTATCCCAGGCTGGTGAGGATACTTGAAGAACTTAAAGAGAAGAAGAGCTACTCGTGTGACTCGAGGAGCCAGGAGAATCCCCCTGTGAGACTCAGGGCGGAAGAAGTCTTCAGTGGGATTCTGGAGCAGGCCAGTGGGACTCTGGTAACACTGTGGGACGCAGTATAAAGACCCTCCTGTGGGACTCAGGAGAGATACAGTGGGATGCTGTATCGACCATTGTAATTCTAACAAGTTATAATGGAGAAAACATGTTGGGGCGTATAACCAACATGGCAAGGACGTAGGCCTTTGGTGCCGAACCTTGTAAATCCTTGTGTCCAGTGCCTTTACATTTACTGCATCATTCGAGGAAAGGTGAGAGATACAAGAAGAGTGGATTGAGGCCTTAACAATCCATAGAGGTTTAATTGATAAAGAATCAATTAGTAAAAAGTTTAGAAAGGGATCATTGATTCACCCCCTCCCCCTCTCAGTGATTCACACTAATCTGGGCACTTCAGGGATTGAACCCACAACTGAACGGATACAACAGATTTGTTCCTACCACTATCCTACGTAATGTACCAGTATGTATGATAGTATGATTACATAAATATATTGATGATTAAATATAATTTTTATTTTGGGAAACATATTGTAGGATAAAATCTATTTTATTTTGATGTAATTAATGGTGTTTTGGGGTACGTTTTCTTGGAATGTGGTACATATAACCATGAAATTCAATGTAAATAAATAATAATGTAATAATAAAAAATAATATGGGGATGTAAGTTAAAATGTATGAGATCATATTTTAGGTGAGAAAATTCATTACTATTGTGAATATTGTAGATAATTGTAATATAGGGATATTTATTTTTCAAACAATCTATATTTATCCTATGGTTGATTTTTTTTGCAAATTATTTTATTTCATCGTCTAAAGGATTATATGTATTGTAAATTATCATTCGATATAATAACCATTTCATTAATGGTTAATATTTATAGATGATATAAATGGATAATTATCCATTTATGGGTATTTTAATTTGTTAAAATTTATTTTTTTATGTCAGCAAAAAAAATTATTCGATATTCATTTTTATGAGTAAAAAATTAGTGGGAAATTGATCATATAACAAAAAAGTATAAAATAATACATTAGAAATTTCATGTTAGAATATTTTATGGTTTTCTCTATCCTGGTATTTAAAAAAATCCTCAACTATAGTAAAGGAATCAAGAAAGCATAGTGTTATCAAATTTCCTTCATATTGTATTTTTGAATTGTTTTTTATGTCATCACATAATTAGGGTTTTCTGACTGTCAAATTTTCCTTGTTCATTCACATTATTGTGATAAATGATCATTATCACTCGTCTTTGTTATTTAATCTTTTATTCTATGTCCACATTTTCACTTCTGACCAACGTTCTATTGCATAGAATCCTTCTTATTTGTTATACCATAACACCTTTGTATTACAATAGAACTATTGTAATAGGAATGTTTGTTATTACTTTTTAGGATCTGGAGTTTCAATATGATAATATTAAAACATAAAATTGATGATTTTTATGTGTCAGTTCAAATTATGAGGATGGAATTTATTAAATATTGGAATAATGTTGCACACCTTTAATTTACAATATCAATATTTTAAATATATTGGATCTCTTATATAGTTTGTGAGAAAACACCCCAAGATCTTAAAAGAAAATATTGTGATTGATAGTTCATAAAACATGTGAAACTAATCATAAAATACTAGTGAATTATATTTCTATAAATTTAATATCTTTGAGAGGTTAAAGTACACGCAACACCATTCTAAATTTACGATAATATTGTATACTGTTATAACATAGATGATAAATTTGTTTTTATGAATAGGAATAAATATTTTATGAAAATTATAGTGTCTAAACATTTATAAAAAAAATTGGGGGTTAAATATTGACTATAAATATAATAATAATAATCTTAATGAAAAATATTTGTTTTCTAAAAACATATATTTTTTTAAATGGTGGTTTCATCGCAGTTTAAAGGGATAATTTATATTAAATATTACACAATTTAAAATTCTAATATTAAAGTATGGAATTAATTTTTTAAATCATTATTTAATGATTATCAATGACTGTGTTTTGTGAATTATTTGGAAACATTAATTTATTAGTGAGTGGTTAAAAATACTGATTCTTTGTAAAAATGCCATTTAATTTTCCAAATTACTTGATTTTAAAGTAAAATTATTATTATATTATTTAAATTAACATAATTTCCAGTTTTATTTATTTCATTGAATTAATTACAATATAATATTTATTATACTATATTTGAATATATGTTTATTTTGTGGCTTCAAAACACATTTTTTCTCAAAACTTTATTAAAGTGTATATAGTTTCTCCATATAATGTAATTAAAATAACCACTACTAATCAATTATTTAAATGAAGTTAATAGATTATATATTAATAAATATGAATTAAAATTAATTTAATTTTTATTAAATTTATTATATTCATAATATGATCATCTTTTTCTTGAATAATGAATTTTCGGAAACCCCATTTTTTCGACATATCCCAAGGATTAATTTCAAATTAATATATATCACTTATATGAAGAGAATTTAATAAAATGGATTCCATATTAATAATAATAATTATTATTATTATGTAATATTTCCTATTATTTTATTTGTAATAGTGATTATAAAAAAAATATTTAATTAATGGGGATATAGTCAAAAAGTGGTATTATGCGTTATATATACTTATGTTAAAATTAATTTTCCACACACATGTGTTTTTAAATTGATAAAATGGATTTAATATTTAGTATAAGTGGGTAAAAAAATTTAATATGAAAAAATGTATGGAATATATTTGATATATATACATGATATTGAATCTACAAAAGTAATATATCACCGAAATCCCTTTCCTTTCACCAGTTTTGGAAATCATCACTTTTCACTTGTGTATGTATGGATGGATATATCTTCTATGTTATGAAATACATTATCCACGTTAAAAAATAAATGATGATTATAAAAATGAATATAATTAATAAAATTATAATTTTAAAATCAATATCATTCTAGAGATAATGGAATTATATGATATGCTCGTGAACCATTACTTTCATGTTAAGACTTGCATGAAAAGGTGATGTTAACATATGATAGAGTAGTAATACTAAAATATTATTAAATAATGGATTCAAATATAATATTAATGGACAATATAAGATAACATAGATTTTAATATGTATCTAGTATTAGTTGATAACATTTATAAAACTACTATACAAGAGTTTAAGGAGCGTTCAACTAAGGGGAGAATTTATGTTAATTATTTTTTCTCAATCATTAGTAATTGATGTATATTTTAATGATATAAAACAAATTTATTTTATATGGTGTATATAATATCCCTTTTAAATATAATTTTTTAACCATCATATATCGTTGTATATTTATTTTTAAATTTAAATATTTCATCCATGGGTATTTTAATTGATAATATCCAACATGAAATGAATTTCATAACTCAATTTCTTTTTATTAGGTTATAATACTAAAATTTTATCTTTGATATTATTAGATATTGTATGTAATGAGTTTTTGTAATATTTTCTTTGTATTTAATCTTGATTTATTATTATATAAATTTTATATAGATAATTGATTTATAGATTAATTCTCAGTTTAATTGTATTCCCCTTGTAAGGGTAGTTCATCTCAAATTGTATTCTTTAAGAAATATGTAATGTTACACAAATTTTTTTTAATGAGGTTTACATTATTAGAATTTCATATATTATTTGATAAATCGGTTTATATACAAGTTATTTTTGCTTAATTTAATGTTATTCCTTTCATGGGGTTTACGATTCCAAGTGTTATCAATGTGGTATTATATTTATGATTCAATCTCATTTTAATAATGATTATTTGAAAATTTAGTTTCCATTAGATGAAATTATTTGGTCAATGTATAATCAAAACCCATTAATTTTGTTTTCCTATATTTATTCAGAATTTTTTTCATGTAATAGTCTCATTCTCCACTCATTGGTACTTAAACATATCAAGAAACTGTTTTTAATTAAGTATGACTTCATTTCACTATTCGGTCAAAAATAAATTTTTTTTTGAAATACATTTTTATAAAAAAATTAATATTCTTTTTAATGTAATTTTACACATTATTTATTTTTTACAAAATGTTTTAAACAAAATCATCCAATTGATTTTAAAACATAGTACTTTTTCAGTTTTTTTCAAAAAATTAACAGAAAAATTATTTTTAGCATACTATATAAGAACAGAACCCAAATCCATCATAACAACTCATGAAACTAAATATTTTATTATAATATGAATGATTTTTTAAGAATATTGTTTTCATAATATTATGTATGTTTTTAGTTTTTAAAGATTATTTTCATATTGAAATTGTTATTTCCATCCATAATTTATTAAAGATATTATTATGGTATTTATATTTAAAAATAAAATAACCCATTTATTTTATATATACTCTTCTAGAATTATTTATCAATTACACCCTACTTATAAATTCTCTGCATGGTTTACAATCAGTTTGACAAAAGAAACTACAGATATTCTTCTTCTTAATTAATTTTTGCAAACAATAATGTTAACATGAAACATTCATTATCCTATGATCATTGGAAAATAAATTTCCCATTAATATCCATATTATTTCCATAAATATTATTATCACATAGAACATAAATAATTTATACTTAAAATGCAATACATTGAAACTTATATGACCAACCATTGAAATTATTTTTACTCTAAACATGGTATTTAAATATATTTAAAAGGAATTTATTTATTTTATTAAATTAATCATTTGATATACAATGATTTTGATGAAAATTAATGTTCGAGTGGTGAAAAGTTATACATTTCCCATCAATTCCTCAGATGTCTAATAGGGTGAATAAGTTGTGTATCCATGTTTAGTTGATTTTCTGGTTTATTCATACCGATCAGTTAAACTCTCCGGGAAAAAGTTATTGACCATAATGGAATCATGATGCCTAATATCATGAAATAAATATTATTCTTTTAATTCACAAACAATATACTTATATTTATCCATGATATTATTTTATTAATATTATTCATGGATTTATTTTTTGATCATGTGATAGATATAATAGATTTAATTTGTAGTAATATTCATTGAAATAGTGAATATTCCTTATCTAACCATGAGGTTCATGTTATTGATTTCATTAAATGTGTGTTTTCATATTTAACAATCCATATTGATTATGTGTTATTTATTGATCTTTATTTATTTATGATAGCTTCTTATTTATGAAACACATACTTATAATTTTAGGTGAGAATAATTTTTTCCCCTTCCAAAGAATCGAAGATGTTTATGAGTAATGGTATAAAATTATAGGCTTTATAGGATTATTATGTTCTTGAAAAAAAATTATGTTCTAATTATTGAATTAAAATTTAGATATGAATAATCTATATATCTCATATACCAGTACAACTAATATTTTGGGTCTTTTGCGATGTGATCTCTTGTATGTATGACAAATTAAATAAAGTAATAACTGACTCTGGGATACTAGTGTTTGGGTAGTTACATTTTGGAACTAATTATTCCTCTATTTCTGTTGTAAATAAGACCTGATTAATTTTATAAATATAATTATCCATGAATTATTATTAGAAATATTCATGCATTCAATTTTTCTATAGTTGGAAAATTTTCTTTCAAATATTAGATTACCTTTTTGATTGATATATTTCATGGCATCAATTGAAATATGAAAAAACATATTAACTCTTTAACTAGAACTAGTTATAGGCTATACATGATTAAATACCCTATGTGGGAGAGTTAAGGATATGAAATATCAATGAAACTACCCCATTGCGTGTCATGTTTCATTGGTTACGAAAACATAATTCTCTATCATTACCATAGAAATTAATAAATAAAAACTAAAACGTTCACAATGAACATAAATTTTACTTGATTCACCATCACTAAGACATAAAAATTTTGTATACAGTGAAAATGTTCTGATATAGAAAATAAATTGTATTGCATTACTATAACAATTATTGTGTTGGACTCCATATCCCTCTAACTTCAATAATAGTCACAAATTGAAATATTGTTTCCCTCCAAACTAAAGTGTTCTCATGAATACTTTAGAATATTATTTAATTTATTTATTAAATCATTGTTATTTATATACCATTAGATATGTTATTAACATCAAATTTTATTTGTCTCAAGAAAACAATTCCACAAAAAAATTAAGTGAAATTTATCCTTGTTGCTAAAAGGTTATAATTTTTTTAAAATTACTCTAATATCCTGTAAATTTTAAAAAAATTAGACATTTCAATTCATTATTGAACATCAAAATTTCATTCAACTTTTTTTTAAATAAATCCCAAATTTCAGGAGAATGTATTTTCAGAGAACACACATTATTATATATAAAAAATTCCCTTTTATTAATGTAATTTTTGTTTGATTGACTACTTAATTCAAATAAATACTTTACACAACTCTTAAAAAATATCAATTACAAAATATTATTGATTTGTTTGATGCTCCAAATTAGTGGGGTATGGTCTAATTATTGACATGGTTGAAAATATTACCAACTACCATGTGAACCACCTACCTTTCACACAACATTTTTTGGATAAACATCAACAATTTTATTCCTCCTTTAACCCACAACACATATATATCATACAAATCCCATATTTATTTTTCATGTTATAAAAACATGATTTGGGTCACAAAAAAATTATTTTTAAAAATTATAAAGTATTTTTTGGTTACAAATTCCATCAATATATCATGCTGAGCTTATCTAAAATCATCAATTTTAATTAACATCATGAAACTATTTCATCTTTCTATGAAACATTAAATCTTTCATTAAATTAGTATCTTTTTCAAAAAAAAATGCTTCCATACTATATATTGTAGACGCCAAAAATTTGGTAAAAACTATGTAACACTCCCAAAATATACAAGAACCATTATTTAAACCCTATATATAATTCCTTGCCACAATCATGGATCATTTATAGTATTCTTGGTTGACAATCATGGTGGAACTAAACAAATAACCTTGTCAAATGAATTTTCTAACAAACACATCCAACCAAAATACACTACAATATCATGTTGAGGGATTTTCATCAAGTAATATTATTCATGGAAAAATAAGGGGAAATCATAAATCTAAAAAAGAGTTGTATATGGATTATTCTATAAAAAATGGATCTTATATGGCTAGTTGTGAGAATATATATCATTTTAGGATGTGGGAAAACATGGTGCTTTACATATAGTATATTATCAATATGATCTACCTAGAAATTATATATTTCTCTATAATTTCATCTAGAATTTAAATGGGTCATAATATTTATAACATGGTTTTGACATTCTATCCTACCATGAGAAAACGTTTTCCATTAATGGGATGGGTTAATTCTTGTTAATTTATATCCTTGTGTGTATTTTTTTACAAGTAATGAAATGTTTTGTATATTATTTATATTTTTTTATCATTCAATATGTTATATTCTACATGAAATCATGTATTTACTGTGTTATATTAAGGATAACATTGGAGATGATGTCTACACATCTTCTTGAAGGTTGTATTTATTGTCTTGGTTTTTAATTAATATAGTTCTCTTAATCATGTTTGATGTCAGGACATTGCTAAATAATTGGAGTGTGAAATATTTGGAATCGGGTTAATACATGGTGATTTTTTCAAAGTATTGAGATGAATATTTTTTATTTTTATCGTGATGAATTTCCTCTAGAATGTAATATTCATTTAGAGAATATGGTATGGAGAAGGTTAATGTTGATATGATGGTTCTTATTTCCTTTTTCATATATAAAATATGTTCAATATCAAGTAATGTTGTGTTATTCAGTCATGTCGTATTTTATTCCAAAATATTATAAACATTTTTGTTGAATGGAATCAATTTGAATGATTTTTGAATAAATCTTTGAGTAATTGAATAAGTATTTGGGGTTTTGTAAGAATCAATATAATGTCTGAAAGGTTCATCCATACAAATTTAGTTTAAAATGGAAAATAATTATCTATAGAAAACAAAATCAAAATTTATGAAGGAGTGAAATTATGACTTTGTAAGGATCACTCCGTGTATGTGTAAACAACATATCCTTCTGTAAAAATGTAATTTCACATATCTATGTTTCATGTGTAGTTCTTAATCATCATCATCATCTAAATAAAAAGATTATCTCATTAATAATCATGTTTGGTTTGTGTAAAAACGTGTGATCAATATAAGAATCTTGTAACATATGTTTAATCATCATATTATCACCATATTCATCATTTAGGTGTTAATTTTTGAGTATCTGGAAGAACAAATTGTTTATAAATTCTCACATTTATATATTCTGATGATATTTTTAATCTATTAGATCCCATGTATGATATTTTTAAATTAAGAAACTATCATGATAATTTATATCAGGATTTAAGAAGGTTAAAGGAATATTTTTCCAGTTATTTAATTAAAAATAGAATAAATCATTTCCCATATCCATATTGTGAACGAATTTTGGAGATTCATGTAATAAAATAAGGTTACATGATCTTAATTATTTCATACATGTATATATTTATATATAATTTTAATACAAGTGAACCACATGGATAAAATGGGTTATAAAGAAAATATTTGGGAAGAAATATGTTTTAATTCAATATACAATTCCAACATTTACCTATATAGTTAAGAAATATTCTTATTAGTAGGGAGATTTTAAAATTAATTGCCTTGAAGAATTTGAAATATTAAAGGAAAACAATTTATGACCATTTTACATGTTGATAATTATAATGGTTCTATTTCAATTAATTATGAGGTTCTATTTATTCTATCATAAAAAATAATGATAATTTTTGGAAGATAACTCTATTCTGATCAGAGAACGGAGGTTTTGTGTCATCTTCTTTGTCCAAGAATATGCGTTGAAGTGGATGTTGTGAGGCCACCCATGAATTGGGTTTGGATCATGGACGAGGAAGAATTATAGTAGAAGAAGGAGGTTGTCATTGAGTCATTGATGAATTACTATGTCATTTGCCACCGTTTTGGTCATCTTGCATTAGTCTGTCAAGGAAATAATATGACTGGAAATTCGCAAGCAGTGGAATAGGGACCTGGTGGCTCTGGGAACAACAGTATGGAGCAACTGCTGGTGGAGGTTCAACCTAAGACTTCATTGCGTGGGATAACTGGTAAAAGTATAAATGAGGGGAAGGCTCTACATTCAAAGGTCATGAGGTTCACTAGATTGGTTATTTCTTGTGAGTAGGGAGTCAAGGTTAATGGGTGGTATCATCCGTCTGTGGAAGAGGCTGTACAGAATACAACATTTGCAGTTGTGTTGAAGGCAGTGCCACCTGCATTGAATCCCTCTATGAAGCAAGTATTTGAAACTCTAAAATTTGATATTGGGGGCTGGAAATGGCCCTTTCCTATTGTTAATACACGTGGTCGATTGTAGGTGGCTACTGTTCCCACTCATAATCAGTTTGAGATATTGGAGACCGAGAGGACTCCTCTTACAGAGGAAGGATCACAAAGGTATGAGTCTAAGAATATGTAGCTGTCCCTTATTCCCTGTATGGAATGAGTGAGGTTCCTCTGGGAAAGAACATACTTGATGATTATGACAATGGGATCCCCCTTCAATTCCTCAAGCCGATTGATGTGTAATCGCAGACGGAAGGAGGATGATGTTTATCTACTTCAGAGGGTATGATGATTGGAGGAACTGATGGATGTAAAAATTATGGTTTTGTTTCCATCACTAAAAATGGGGAAATGTATCTGGTAGTGACAAAGAGAATTATAATGATGTTTCCAGAATATCCTAGAGTGATATTGTTCAATGTGAAAAAAATAAACTGTCTACTTGTGAAGGTGGTAATAATTCTCCAACAAAAAGGGGACCGAGAAAGGATTACTCCTACCTATCGAACCCAGTTACCATTAGATCATCCTCCAAGAGGGATAATTTTCTGAGGGCTGTCAATGGTGTGAAGATTGTAACGAAATATCCTATGACGTTTCTCTCATTGGAAAAGATGAATATGAGAAGGATTAATGCTAAGGTTCTAAGTCACTATAAAATCACAGAGTGGGAATTGGATACTACAGATGAAACTTTTCATCAGGAATAAGGTTATGGGGATGATTTCTATAATTTTTAGTTGTCTTCCTTATTGTGATTTTCTTACTTACTGTACTTTTTCTTTTTATTAATAAATGGTCAATGGTTTACATCTGGATGAGATTTCCTAGTATAAGAAGAAGAATAAGAATAACAAGAAGAAGAAGAATAAGAATAATGTTCCATGTAATAATGTGTTTAAAAAATATAGAAATTAACATTACATTACAATATTAAATATAAATAAGAGGTTCTATGCCTTATTATTTTCATAAAAAATAATAGGATGACATGTATTATTTGGTGAAAGAAATGAAAGGGAATAAGTATCATAAATCACATAAATAACATTTAGAGATTATATTGGTGACATAGTTTTTTATTACCCAAATATATAATATTATAAACTATGGTATGCGTCGAAGCTTTGGTAGGAGAAATGAAAACATATTTTTCGAGGATATAACCATCTATCTTGTATCTACATCATAATTAATGTGGGTACTGTGATCATGGGGGAATCTACAGAATATAAATGACTATTTTTCTCATATCACGAGGTCATCCAGGAAAAAAAATATTATTCCTCATTAGTGGCTATTCATGGGATTGTTTCCTACCAGAAAAAATTTATGAACATAGAATTAGGTAAATATTCAAAAATCATGTGGAATTGGTGAAAATATAAGGGATGATATAATATAAATTGGGTTAAATGACAATAACACTAATTCACCCCTCAAATCGTTGAATAAATCCCCATGTAATCCCCTCAATTAGAATAATATCCCATTTCAACTATGATTGGTTTCCCTATTTTTATGTTTTTTCTAGTGTTTTATGTTTATCATTATGAATTTATAGTGATGTAAATATTTGGGAAGTTTTTCAAATGTAAATCTATTTAAAAAAATATTAATAACTCATATTCATTCTTAGTTTCTAAAAATATGTTATTCACTACTGTAATTATGCTGGATCAAAAAATAATGAAATTAGGGGATTGAAGATGTATAAAACCACATTCTTAGAATAGATAAAATATGAGTTTTTTAAAAAAAATCTTTTATAGACGTGCCGGTTTTAAAACCGCGCTTCGTAACGAGGTTTCGAGTACACAAACTGTTTCAAGTAGTGACATTGGACTACGCACGGGCGGTTAGACCACACGAGTCAAGTCGTGCGATTGAACGGTTTTCAAAACACATTATTTTCTAATTAATTTAAATTAATGGATGTTTAAATATTAATATTGGGATATTATTATTTTTTAATGTGGTGAAAATGCATTTAATTAAGTGGTGGTCAGACGACATTAACTATGGAGTTACGGTTTGACCAGAAGTGCGTCAAAGTTAATATCGTGTATTAGGATATTTAATTTGATGTAGGAATTTAATTAATAGATCGTTATTTTGTTGAAGTGTTTTTTTAATTAGCGGTTTTGGATTTTAATCAGGGTTGAATAATAATAATGAGTTTATTATTACTCTTTTGGGATAATTTTTTTTAAAACAATTGATGGTTTCAAAAATTAATTTGACTATATATATATATATATATGTATATATATATGAATTTGTATATATATATATAAGATATATGTTATATAAAAAATGAAAAGAAAAGGGGGAACCCTTTAGGGCGCTGGGCAGGGCGTGACCACCTTTTTTTTGTCTTCACCTACCAATCGGGTCTCTCCCATAGAGAAACCCTAACATGCGATGACCCCTCCTCCGCAAGGTATTCCTCCTCCTTCCAAGGCAGCGCACGACCGGCCTCCTCCCGGTCCTCCCTAGGCGCATTGGCCTACTTCCCCGGGTGAACCCCCATGTGCGGCCTTCCCTTTCCCAGACAGATCTTAGGCACGACGAACCCCTGTAGTGCGCTATAGCCCACACGATCCCCCTCTCCTCTACATGAGGCGCGACCTCCAATGGGAAACCTCCCCATCTCCTTGCAGCGAAATACAACAAAAGACGGCTGAGACTGCCCTTTCTGGGCAGACCTATGTGTGATCCCCTTGCGATTCTTCCTCCCACATTGGTTCCACCTAATTGCTTCCTCTATTTGGGTCGAATCATCATGGTTGTGCGAGAGATGTGTTGGGAAATGCATGTCCACTCTTCGACAATGGCAATTGAGAAAGATTATTATTCTCCACCGAAGTTTGGTAAGAATATAAATATACACAGTTTTTGTATATTTTACATCAATTTAAATATTAAATTGAGTCTGCATTGGTTTTTTTATATTTATCTGGTCCTGTGTCATTTACCAGAGTTGATTTTCAGTTGCTGATATGTGGTCATTGTCACAGGGACCATATTGTAGTGGGTATTAATGTAGCAATGTTATTTGTGTTACATTGAAGATTATATATACACATGTTATATATGTGACATGTATATATATACGCACGTTAGATTCGTGTGTGCACGACTGCGTGACATGTGAAGTGGTTGCCGCTGACAAAACGTTCTATATTTAAAATGGGCCAACCAAGGTGGGGTCTCTTTCCTTTCCCTTTTAATTTGTTAACTCAGTGAATTAATTATTGGATGCACCATTATGAGTTTTTAAATTAATTTATATTTAATTTGTGCAGTTAAGTCTTTACATTAAATTCTATTTAATAAATGTTGTTAATTCATTAAATTAATTATTGTTTAATTAATGTAGTCATGTATTTAAATTAATTGCAGTTTAGAAGTGAAAAATATAATAAATGATTGTTTGATAATAGAAGTCATGTGTTATAATAAAACCCGTTTGATGTGTTGTTCTATATTCAATCTAAAAGTAGTGAATAATTATTTTTATAATGTATGTTGTGCGAATTTCATTAACGTTTCTACTTGCACTGATTAATATGTACTAAGTTAGTGTTCTCCATATTAGATATGAATTAATGTTTTGGAATAATTGATTGAATATGTAAAAATAAATTTTTTGACTTATAATAAATTACCTGGATATTTCAGCATGTTTGTTGTGACCCTTGCTTATGGAAAACCCCATTTGGGGTGTTCGATTTCCCATCTGGACACCCCTTTAGGTGTGATGATGTGTTTAGTACGTTTTATATTATCACGATATGATTATATTATTCAATTACATGTGTTTTTTTCCCTTTAAACTGAGTTTTAATTAAATAAATTATTTAAGATAATTGTTTTAGGGATTGGTTATGGGTTGAGATCTTGTAATTGAGTTTTTGTTTTGATTTGATAAGATAAGTGATTGGGGGAAACTAATCATTAACTGATGTAGGCTATGAATGGTATTTAATTATATGAATTAATTATTTGTTAAATTGTTGATAAAGGATAATTATTTATTAGAATTAATTAGTAAATGTTGAGGACAGATTTAGATAATCAAATGTGAAGAATTAACTATGGAATGGGAACTCTATCGACTGATTAATTAATGGATAAATGATAATAAATCAATGAGATTCATGGTCCTAGACATGGCGTCCTACACCGATTTAAATGTTGGGTTTGGACATGGTGTTCCTCCCTAATGGTTATCCAATCTTTTGATATTGGGTGTTAGACATAGCGATCTACACCGAATAATTATCTAGGTGTTAGACTTGGCGATCTAAACCAAATGTGATTTGGGGTGTTAGACATGGCGATCTACACCAAATGAAAATTTGGGGTTCATGAAATGGCATTAAACAAAAAACGAATGATAATAATGATTTGTTAAAGGATCTAGAGATTTGATTAAATCTCGAGTGAAATGTGATCAAATAAAGAAGAGTAAGAATGAATGGACTTCAAACATGAGTTAAATACTTGTAATAGGTTATGTGATCACCTAAAGAACATGGAAACCTTAGAAATGATAAGTGAATAAGAAGAGTATACATGAGAAGAATGATAAAAAGTATTCTTATGCTTGATCCAATGTACCTGTGTTGATTTTAATATGTTCATACTCCGGCTATGGGCCGAAGCAGGTATTACCATCAGGTGTCCTTTTTGGAACCTGGACGGGTGTTGATTGTTAATATTGTACTGTTATTGTTTGGAAATACCTAAATACTATTTAATTATATTTTATTGTATAGAGTGGGTTAGACAGCAGTGGTTCTGGTCTACTGAGATTTATATCTCACACCCAACTCGGGCTGCCATTTCACTGGGGTACCCGAGTAGATTCTATATGGTTGCAGGACCTCGTCGTTGTTGTTTCTTGTACTTGGAGTTAGGAGCGAAGGACCGAGTTGAGGCGCGGGACGCTCATGGAGAATGCCCTTGAGGCTTGAGACTTATGTTAATTTACTTCTTTATTGATGTGTAAGAATGTTGTGCTGTTTAGTGTTCTCATTATATCATTATCATATCATTCATGCGTCTTCTACATAAACTGACAGGCAATAATTTTTTCCAAACATTATAAATGAAAATGTTTTCCGCTGCTTTCTTTTATTTAAATCACTTCCACTGTCATTCTATTTTGTCCACTGTTTTCACTCTGTAAAGAAGGTATAGTGTCTCCATGACTTACCTTACTCTCTCACCGCTAGTCAGCAACCTCTGGCGTATGGGGAGACGTTCTTAATTTTATGTCGTGGATCAGCTCGGGTGACCTGTTCAGGGTCGACATGGATTGGTTCGTAACAAAATGGTATCATAAGAGGTTTCTTTCTTTTCATTGTCTTAATGTTTTGGGATTGGTAGATATGAGATTAGGAATGCGTCAGCACTTGGGTTAATAACCGTGTTTGGGACTGATCACCCCATGTACGGTAAATGACCAAGTGACCAGGGTTGGGATTGATGTTCATACTAGTTGCTGTTATAGTTGATATGATTTTACCTTGGGTGAATATAGTATATTCTGCTGCTTATTGATTATGAGAAGTTTTGATGAACAAAAACATGGTTTGGCCTGATATGGCATGGAAATTGCATTACATGCATCATATTAGACACTTAGATATTCACATTCGATTCATATATTCCATGCCATATAGTTTCATTAGTAGGAAGCCTGCTAATATTTATTGTGTTCCTTGAATATGTGAAATGAATTGTATTTCCTTAGTAAGCCTTGAATAGACATCATGCTTTAGTGATACAATTGACATGCTTGTGTGATAATATACCATATTGCCTATCTCATTTATATGCCTTGTTTCTGTGTTATAACTTTGTTTTGGTGATTTCAACATGTTGTGATATGATAAATACTTGTAGTGACATAGTATATTGCTGATAAATGATAGGTTTTTTTGGATAAATCTTATTGGTTGATATTATTACGGAACCCATTTTCAGTTTCAAGGTGTATGGGCACCTTATAACTATGAGAAAGGGTAATACGTGTATTCAAACCTATGAAAATGGCAGCTAATGTAAATCATAATGTGAATTAATCTTGTATAGGTGCCAAATTCCAGTGGTAAGGTGTATGGGCGCTTTAACGATTGGTAGGTAGCCACCCATGTGTTTAAGACTTGTACAACCATGTGTGTTTGAAAATGATTATAATTATAAAACAATTGATTTTTAAATGAAATGAACAGTAATATGGTTGCTTTTTGAAGAATCTAGTTTGAAAGAATGAGACCCTTGGGGGTCTCTTATTTGGTAAAAGAGATTTACATTCTAAATTTCTTGATAATTTTTGAATAACACTGACTATTAAATGTTTTAGAGGAAGTTTTTATAACTTGTCGGTTTTCCTGACGGTGTTTATTGGAGACCAAGTGACTTGTTGCGACAAAGTTCTTGTGTGTTTGTTATAATTCATTCAAATGTTAATGGTTGAAATAAATTAAGGGGTTCTTTGAGCCTAGTGGTTTACCTTCTTTATGTGACCTAGAGATATGATCAACACGTGTGCTTCGTAAGGGGGTTAGCCTGTGGTAGTAGGTAGCACCCTTAGTGCCTGATATGCCTTGTTTCCATTTTGAACTTTTAATGTTAGTGCCTTTCATGACGTTGTCCCTAGTAGGACTTTTTCAATTTAGAAATAAATCCTCGTTCAGATGGGTGGTCGTTAACCCCTTTGATTCTTATTAAATGGATCACTTGTTATGATGTCATCTGTGATGATCGTCCTGTGACATGACATGGCCCTGATATAAACCATCTTGTACGGTTTAGTACAGTTTTAGGTTTCCTCTGTGGTAGAGTGACCTGAGCGTTAAGGAATCAGGTTCATCCCACTTCTCGGGAGAACTTTTGACTCGGGTGTTTTGACATGTCGATCGGTTTAATTATCATGTTTTAGTGAGACGTTGAAGTGGTGAACGAGGTTCTTGTAACATCACATGTGGGTTAAAATATTCTGAAAAAGCGCGCTGGTTATCGGCAGATCTCTTCTTCCGACAACATGGAAAACCCTAAGGTGGGTAGTGTCGCATCATTTCCGTAATGTGTGGGTGTTTGTGTGGCAGCAAGACTAATCTTCATGATGATCTTCGTTTTCTCTTAGTTCTCTCTCTCAAATGTGACGAGTATGTCCCCCATCTTGAACTCGTGCTAGAGGCACTGAGATAGCATCGGGTATACGCCGCGCTAATGTTTAAAATTTTTAGGCTTGTCTTGAGATCTCCTCTGCAGTGTACACAGAATGTGTGATGTCTTGGTCTATGAATTTATTCTTGCAGAGGCATGGTTGTTTTCAAAAACATTCTGAAGGTTTGATTTCGGAATGTCACTGATGGTCGGGTCAGGACTTCGGTGTACCTACAGTTGGTGATCTAATGGTTTTAAAGACACGTCGTCACTTAAAGGACGAGTGTGGGTTTTGGGTCCACGATGTTTTCCAATGAAAGCATGTATAACCTCTTTCTGTTGTTCGATTGATATCGACCATTTTAGTTAATAAGGTTTTGATAATGGACATATATGTAATGATTCATTTGGGTGTTTATGCTTTAAGGTGAACGTTTGCTCAGGTTGTAAAGCCTTAAGTGCAGTTTTCTTTGGAAACGCTAAAGATGCATTGCGTGTTGGAAACGCGATGCGATCTTTTTTAATGAAACTTCACGACCCTCATAGGTCAGGTGGTGTTTTCATTGGTTCTGGGAGGCTTCTCAGGGACATGATGTTTTTAAAGTGGGTAGTTGGTAAGAAACCGCATTTTTAGACCGGATAAAATATGAGTTTTTTAAAAAATTACTTTTATCGACGTGTCAGTTTTAATACTGTGCTTCATAACGAGGTTCCGAGTACGCAAACCATTTCAAGCGGTGACATCGGACTGTGGAAGGGCTGTTAGACTGTGCCAGTCATGTCATTTGACTGAACGGTTTCCAAAAAACGTTATTTTTTAATTAATTTAAATTAATGGATGTTTTAATATTAATAGTGGGAGATTATTATTATTTAATGTATTGTAAACACATTTAATTAAGTTGTGGTCAAACGCCATTTATTGTGGAGTTTTATTTTGACCAGAAGTGCGTCAAAAATAATATCGCGTATTAGAGGATTTAATTTGACATAGGAATTTAATTAAGAGAGCCTTATTTTGATGACGCGTTGTTTTAATTGGCTGTTTTGGATTTTAATCAGGGTTGAATAATAATAATGAGATTATTATTACTCTTTTGGGATAATTTTTTTAAAAAAATTGAGGGGTTTATAAAATAATTTTACTATATATATATATATATATGAATTTGAATATATATATATATATGATATATGTTAGACCAAAAAAGAAAAGAAAAGGGGGAGCCCTTTAGGACGCTGGGCAGGGCATGACCCCCCCTGGTTTTTGTCTCCACCTTCCAATCGGGTGTCTGCCATAGAGAAACCCTAATATGCGACAACCCCTCCTCCGCAATGTCTTCCTCCTCCTTCCATGGTAGTGCACGACCGGCCTCCTCCCAGTCCTCCCTAGGCACATCATCCATCCTCCCCGTGTGAACCCCCATGTGTGACCTTCCCTTTACTGGATAGATCTAAGGCGCGACGAACCCCTACCACGAGCTACGACCCATGCGATCCCCCTCTCCTCTACATGAATCACGACCTCCAATGGCCGACCTCCCCATCTCCTTGCAGTTAATTACATCACGAGATGGCTTAGACAGCCCCTTCCGGGCAGACCTATGCGTGAAACCCTTGTGATTCATCCTCCCGCGTGGGTTCCTCCTAATTTCTTCATCTATTTGGGTCGAATCATTGAGGTTCTACGAGTGATGTATCGGGACACGCCAGTCCACTCTCTGAAAACTAAGGTTGAGCAAGATTATGATTCTTCACCAAATTTTGGTAAGAATATAAATATACACTGTTGTTGATTATTTTACATCAATTTAAATATGAAATTTAGTCTGTAGTGTTTTTTTAATATTTATCTAGTTCTGTGTCATTTACCTTAGTTGCTTTTGAGTCGTTGATATGTGGTCATTGTCACATGGACCATATTTCACTAGGTAATAATGTAGAAATGTATTTGGTGTATCGTTTCAGGTTATATATACTCATGTTATATATGTGATAGGTATATATATACGCACGTCAGAGTCGCGTGCATATGAATGCGTGATGTGTGAAGTGGTTAACACTGATAAAACATTCTATATTTAAAATGGGCAGACCGAGGTAGGGTCTCTTTCCTTTCCGCTTTAATTTATTAAAACAATGAATTAATTATTTGATGCACCATTATTATTTTTTAAGTTAATTTCTATTTAATTTTTGCAGTTAAGTCTTTACATTAACATTGATTTAATAAATGTTGTTAAGTATTTAAATTAATTACTTTTTAATTAATGTAGTCAGGTATTTAAATAAATTGAAGTTTAGAAGTGAAAAATATAATAAATGTTTTTTTGATAATATAAGTCACATGTTATAATAAAACACTTTTGGTGGGTTGTGATATCTTCAATATATATGTAGTGAATAATTATTTTTATAATGTATGCTGTGCAAATTTCATTGACGTTTCTACTTGCACTGATTGATATGTACAAAGTTAGTGTTCTACCTCTTTGATATGAAATAAAGTTTTGGAATAAATGATTGAAGATGCACAAATAAATGGCTTGACTTATAATAAATTACCAAGATATTTTAGCATGTTCGTTGTGACCCATGCTTATGGGAAACACATTTGGGGTGTTCGCGTTGCCTTCTGGACAACCCTTTAGGTGTGATGACGTGTTTGGTACATTTTATATTAGCCCAAGATGATTATATTATTCTATTACATGTGTTGTGTGGTCCCTTTAAACTGAAATTTAATTAAATAAATTATTTAAGATAATTGTTTTAGGGATTGGTTATTGGGTGAGATCTTGTAATTGAGTTTTTGTTTTGATTTGATAAGATATGTGATTGGGGGAAACTAATCATGAACTGATGTAGGATATGAAAGGTATTTAATTATACAAATTAATTATGTGTGAGAATTTTGATAAAATATAATTAATTATGAGAAATAATTATGAAATGTTGAGGTGTGATTTGGATAAACAATGTGAAGAATTAACTATGGAATAAGAGATGTGTCGATTGATTAATTAATTGATAAATGATAATAAATAAATTAGATTTTGGGTCCTAGATATGGAGTTCTAGACCTATTTAAATGTTGGGTTTGGACATGGTGTTCGACCCCAATGGTTATCTAAGCTTGTGATATTGGGTGTTAGACATGGCGATCTACACTGAATAATTATCTAGGTGTTAGACATGGGGATCTACACCAAACATGATTTGGAGTGTTAGACATGGCGATCTACACCAAATGAGAATTTGGGGTTCTTGACATTGCGTTCAACACCAAACGAATGATAATAATGATTTATGAAAGGATCGAGAGATGTGATTAAAACCCGAGTAAAATGTGATCAAATAAAGAAGGGTAATAATGAATGGATTTCCAACTTGAGTTGAAAACTTGTACTAGGTTATGTAATCACCTAAGGAACATGGAAACATAGGAAATTATAAGTGAATAAATAGAGTATAAATGAGAAAAATGACAAAAAGTATTTTTATGCTTGAACAAATGTACCTGTGTTGATTTGAACTAGTTCTTACTCCAGCTATGGGCCGAAGAAGGTGTTACCATCCGGTGTCCTTTTTGGAACCTGGACGGGTGTTGATTGTTAATATTTCCCTGTTATTATTTGGAAATATATGCACACTGTTTAATTATATTTCATTGTCTAGATTGGGATATACAATGGTGGTTCTAGCCTACTGAGTTTTATATCTCACACCCTACTCGGGCCGCCATTGCACTAGGGTACCCGAGTAGATTCTCTTTGGTTGTAGGACCTCGTCGTTGCTGTTTCATATACTTGGAGTTAAGATAAAAGGACTGAGTTGAGGCTCGGGAAGCTCATGGAGATCGCCATCGGGGCTTGAGACTTTTGTTTATTTACTTCTGCATTGATTTGTAAGCATGTTGTTCTATTTAGTGTTTTCATTGTATCATTAGCATGTCATGCATGCATCTACTAAATAAAATGACATAAAATAATTTTGTCCAAACATTATAAATGAAAATGTTTCCCGCTGCATTCTTTTATTTAAACCACTTCCACTGTCATTGTGTTTTGTCCACTATTTTCCCTTTGTAAAGAGGGTATAGTCTCCCCCTGACTTATCTTACACCCTCTCTGCTAGTCGACAACCTCTGGAATATGGGGAGAGGCGCTTGAGGTTATTTCGCAGATCGACTCAGGTGACCGGTTCAGGGTCGACACGGTTTGGTTCGTGACAGAAGAAGTTGTCCATATTGTCTTTAGAATATGAAGAGATGGATTATCCATGGAATGAAAATGAAAATTGAGAGATCTGAGCTAAATTAATAAGAAATGGTGGTCCCTTATACCACTATGGAAATAAAACCCAATTTTATCACAATAGGATAAAGGGACTTAAGTGATCCTATGATATATGATATTTCTATATTAAATTGTTCTCATGAAGATCCATTAATTAGTGATAATGATCATTATCCTTTAGGATCGCAAAAAAATATCCAGTGATTCGCTAAAATATATAAATAATTATATTTCAAAAGTGAAAGTTTCTTGGGATCATGGAATTTTTGAATGTATGTGGTTATATATCACCCATCTTCAAAAAGAATAAAAAAATTATAAATGGCATTGGATGAAATGAGACTTTCCTCTTCATTCATCCTAAGAATGCTAGTTCCAATGAATATTTGAATGGTCTACATAGTTGTATGATCTATAATTTGAAAAATAATGGCTCAAACACATCAATAAAAAGGATGATACCACTATGTAATTTGAACATAATATAAATTCATTGTAGGAAATTTTAAAAAAATCATTAATATCAAAATTAAAAAATTTGTGAATTAATCTAATAGGGTCTAGGATGTTGACAATGTGATGCCCGATAAGCTAAAAATTGATGAAAATGGCGATGTTATACTCAATAAGGTGTGTAATGTGATATTTAAGGCTATCGAAAATGATAAATACATTCTCAAGCCACATTTTCATTAACTATTGGTTAATTTAGAAAATGTGGAAACTTCTCATGCTAATTCTTCATAAGTAGTTATTGAATGAGAATTTATTATCAGATATTATAACTTTATAGGATGTTATAATTAAAAGAACTAAATCAATAAGACTATAGATAATAATATCATCTAATGACCATTCTTAAGAATACCTAAAAGAATGAACCATTTATCCATAAATGATGTGTTTGAACTAAATCAATTTTTATAAATGATATATGTTATAATAATAATAAAATCAAAATAAATATGAGGATATGTGATGAAGATTATACCGAACTATCTATATTGTATTGATGAATTAGTATCAATACACATTCACCCTAAATAGTCCAACTCGAGGTGGTGGAGGCCAGAAACCCCTTCCATAAAAATCTATAATTTCTCAACAATAAGATGTTAATGAATGCGAATTAGCTAGATTGGTAATTTTTTGGACATTTTATAATTTTTCCTTCTGAATTATATTATTCGTAGAACCCCTAAATTTAAAAATCATAAATTAGACCCATTTTAGTGTAAATAAATCATGAGAAGAAAGAATATATATATATGAAAAATAAAAATCAGTTATATTCAGATATATTTGAACACCTAATTTTTTTGGTTTGATTCTAATGGATGTGGTCAAAAAGATAATTATTTTTCATTGCAGAATTTGTCAAATTTATATTAGAAAAGAAGTCCATTAAAGATATCAAATAAATAATTGGAATCCATAGGATATATTATAAATAAAAAAATATAAAAATCATCCACAATAATTAAAAAATAAGATTCCTTCAAGATAAGAATTATAAGGTATGTATTTCATACTCAATAAATTTATAATAAATTAATGATATGTTATATAGTTTAAGTAACTATTATTAAACAACTAAATCTCTATTATCCAAGTGGAAGTGTGAAAGATGCTAGAAATTTTCATAGATATTTACATTAATCGAGAAATAGGATTTTGATAGAGAAAAAAATATAATGGATAACAAGAAGAATCTAGTGACCATGTATAAGAATAAAATGCACATAATGAAAAGGAATTAAATGACATTTTATCAAAAACTGGATCCCCATTTATTGAATATGAGAAGTGTGACTAGTGTGATAATTTATGAAAATGATATTGATTAATTTACAATTTTTTCTGTGCAAGAGTAATTAATAAAGATATTTAATATTTCACTTAGTTGTTTCATTGTTCGGGGGATATACTATAAACAATTAACCCCAAAAAATATAGATTTGGGTAATAGGAGTTATATTCTCCATCATAAAAAATTATATTTAAATATCTTATGAGGAATCATAAATAATGGGGAAACAAAATTGATAATATCATCTCAACTTTATTATTCACATTGATAGTAATGAAAATTTAACATATTCATTTGACCATTTTTTATTTTATATTATTATATAAAGTATGTAATTTAAGGTAAATACTTATCTAATATTGAGGCCTAAGGATATCATTATTTATTTTAGTACAATATTGAAAAGTGAAGAAGAAACCAACAAAGATTAGTCTCACATATTATTATGTATTGCAGAAGATCGTACTTGTTAAAGATGTGAAAGTTGCGAGATCTCAACACCTAGATAACAAAAATGTAATTTGGTTTATTCCCGACATGAAATATATTTAAAATATAATTTTATGGTCTTTACCATGATTAATACTATTTGAATTACCTTGTTAGAAAGTTAGAAAATTAAAGACTGTAAAATAATTTACAGGAAGTGTTGTTTCATGAAAATGAAAATATTTATCAATGTGAATAAGGATGATCCACTGAACAAGTTATTATATTTTATTATATCATCCATGGTAACTAAAATAATATAATAAAATTAAATAGAGGATAATTTATTTATTCTATGAAATTGAGTTAAATTTTCACGAATATTTGGGACTTGTTTTTAAATTTGTAAACACTTTTATTGTATCTGAGTGGTCTGACCCATGTAACAATGTAAGAGATATATATTATAGTTGATAGATTAATATAAAATTTTATATAAATATAAATAAAATATTTTTTTCATCCTAAAAATATTTAGGGAACTCATGAGAATGGAAATAAAGGTCTCATTTAAATTGGTATAAAAAATCATTGATAATGGAAATAATTTTTAATAAAAAAGTAAAATTTATTTTTTTCTATACTGTTAATGGATTACATAGAGTTAGTGTCAAATGTATGATATTAAATTTCCTTGTAATTAATAAATTTCATTCATTAATGTACTTTTTATTTATATTTGATAAGTTTTAGAAGGTGAAATGTAATATTTAAGAGAATGTATGAGGAAAGAACATAAATATATTGACATATTACATTTGATGTGGGAAGTGAAAAAAATTAAATTGTGGGTTTTTGTGATCATTATTTTTATGTGTTTTTTAATCATTTTATATATATATATATATATTATATAGAATTTATGTATGTTGATGAATAGTTGGAATAAGAAATATTTGGTAGTAGTTAAATACATATGGAGATTTGTTCTGAGTGTAGATGAAGTCGACGTTTTATGAGAATAAATATGTTCCTCTATGATGTTATATAAATCTAGAAAGGAAAATGTTAAGAACTCTTATGTGGATATGATTAATTTGTTGGATTTTATTTTCAACACAAAAAACATGTTAAACTCAAGTGATGTTTGGTGATTTAATATAGGTGATGATTTTTACAACACTAAAATGTGTTTAATGATACACAAAGTTTGTTTGGACGAGTTTAGAATAAAATTAGAAGTAAATAAATATTAATTAGGTGAAATGTAAAATAAATTTTGATATGTGTGAGGATCATCTAATCCAAAAAATTGGAAAAAAATTAAATCATTGTCTTCAAAACCATCAAATCCATATTTCAGCAGTCATGAAATATTTATATTACAAAGATCATTCCATCTCTACATAAAAAACATCAAATTTATCATAGATTTCAATTTAACTATGCAAGTTCCATGTGTAGTTCATCTAAATATCATATTATTTTACATATAAACCATTTTCCAATATATGAATCATGTTTATCATATGTAAAAATAATTGAATTTCCGAAATAATGATTTATTCTCTACATAAATATCATTAGACATCTGCAATGATAAAAACATGGATATTATTTAAGAATAATTATGATTAAAAATTCATTCTCTTCTAAAATTTATATATTCTAATGAAAATTTAATCTATTCAATGAAATGTAGTATTTTATTAAATGAAATAAAAATTAAAACAATATTTATAATGACTTAGGTAATATGGATGAAAAATATTTTTCATTCATTTATTACAAACAATAAATACATGACCACAGATGTATTGTACATGTATTTGTGATCATTATGTCATGAAAATGGTTCCACATTCTCAACCATTTTTGGAATTCATATATTTAAAGGGAGATTAATTACAGGTTAAAATTTTTTATAGGAAGGAAGGAATGTCATAATTTTTGAAAAATTCCATAATTTTTCTACCTGGGGGCCTAAATATTTATATGCAGTTTAAAATATTATATAATGGTTTTAGGATTGTATAAATTTCAAGTCTTTATAATTAAAAATACAAAAGCCAGAATATTTAAGAACATTTGAAATTATTTTTTTATGGATAATGACACAAAAGTATTATCATCAGCCTGTAAATATTGGGATAATGAACAAAGATAATGTGTGTAAAAAACTAACATTATATAATGTTAATATATATATATATATATATGATGGTGAATAAATGATATAGATAGTGGTCGCGTAATAGAATTACCAAAAAAATACTTTTATCAATTAACATAGTTGATCTGACGTATAATCTCTCTTGAAGAAAATATTTTTCTTATGAATTCATAATTGAATAAAAATAGTTTTAGTTTTGTTTTTGTGAATTGAAGAAAAAAATAAGTAGAAAAATGTTTTGTAAAAATATAGTTGTATTGAAGAAGATAAAAAGTATTACAATCATGTTTTTGTAAGAGAAATAATTATTTCTATGAATTGATATTTCCATACAAAATAATATGAGTATTTCTATTTTTATTCAAGAAAATAGTAAAGGATGCAGACTCAAAATGTAAATCAAAAACTTTCATCATCTATATTAGTGAATAAGATTCATTTTTTACGATGTCATGTAACAATATAAAGGGATATTCACAACTGTTCGATTGTTACACTAAATCATAATAGGGAGACTTGTGAATTCATAGTTCATGGATATATTCTACTCTCTTTCACCTATAAGATAATTCTAAGGTGTAGTGTGATCCAAGTTGAATCCATATCACACAATATACTACCCTTATCACAATGATAGGTGAACCCTATTAGAATATATTATTCCACTTTTGTCGATGTGATTAGGAGTGTTTCTGATAGGTAAAATGTTAAGAGGATTGAATTAGAAAACCATTAACCATAAATAATTATAGAGGAAAAAAGAAATGTGAAAATATAAAAATATAATATGGTAAAATTTCACAAAACATATTCAAACTCCCCCAATGAGAGTTAAATATATCCCTAAATGGAATTTTATGATGACATACTAAGTTCTAATAACCAATAATATATTCTGATTTTAATAATGGGTTTATTTTCCCAAACTACAATTTTAAAATATATCATGTGTTGATATAATCTAGTGAAACTATGAGTAGTGAATGGATAAAAACACATACTAAAAACTAACAACATTGTATTTCAGTATTAATAAACATCCCAAGGCGTCTAATTCAGCACCCAACATGATAAAAATATTATATTGGGAAAACAAATACAGGATACATACTATAATATATACAAATTTGGGTCACCGTGATTCCTTAAAGTCATCACACACATGAATAACCCTATAATAGATGAATAAAGAGATAGTAATAAAATAATAATTATTAAAACAATATTGAACCATGCTTTTATTGAATTGTATGATAATGTATAGTAATTAAGTATCATTTTTATGCTAAGGACCCCATTCCCCATTAATTAAACTAGTTATTAAATATTTTGTCTTTATTGTTATGTAGATACATTTAAGTGATCATAGGGATTATTTATTGATAAAATCAAAATTGAATTATTTCTACAGACTATTAGCATAAATATTTAAAAAATTAGATATATGATAAAAATATATAATTTATAAATAATTTATTTTCATGAAATATTATTCTAAAACACTATTTAAAATTATAATATATCTTAACAAAGCCATAAATAATTTTTATAATGGTCAGAATGTTTAATTTCCTATAAAAGATTAAAATATTATTTAATATTTATTTTTATTAAAAATAAATTATTATTAAACATATGTAATTATTTTGATGAAATAAATTTTATATTTGTTAAAATTAAGGCATAATTATCATATGGTGACTTCTTAGTAACTTTCTAACAAAGATGTATTTGGAGAAAAAGTGATAATTATCGCTTCACAATAATAGAGACATTATGACATAATTATAATGTCATCATGAATAAATTTTATTTGAAACATTTTATTCAATAAATACATAATGTTTTAAAAATTAGAATAATTTTTTAAGAATTAATTTTTATTTTTTAGTTTGTACATTACTTTTTTTGAACCCAAATTTTGATTTTTGAAATAAATTTCATTTTTAGATGGTGTGAATTAAAATTATTGTTAGAAGGTATTTTTTTCTTTTTTAAAAGAATTATTTGTCCATCCACACATTCTAGCTCATTAATATTCTAGAATTATTTTTGTAATTCATTGCAACCCCAATAGGTTTACATATATAAAAAATAACAGACATGCAATCGGTTAAATCTGTCCCCACTAAAAGCATAAACAACATCAATTCCACTTTTCTATCTACTAAAAATTCATAAAACATATTTTTATGGACTGATTTCCTCCCAAATACTCTATACTAGGTACTATCAGGGTCTCATGGTTTATTAAAAAAATATAGTAATCAAAACTTCATGATATGGGAAGCCTTCTCTTTTCTTTTCCATTAAGTACCTCCTTTATGTGAGTCTTCTTAATGTAAAATAATTTTTATTATCCAGACCTTCAAATCATTATATTAATTCAAAAATGATTTAATATAAATGTGGGAGACTATTATCTCCCATTATTCCCTACCTTCAATCCATTTTTATATAGTCATGCTACCAAATGTTTTCATTGATTTTCTCTCTTTACTTGTGAAATTCATATATTTTCAATACATAAACCACTTTTTTCATTAGGTATTGATATACATGTAAGGAAAAATTCTAGATGAGGATATATATTTTATAAATTAAAATTCATTCACAACAGTCAAAAATGGTCTAATATTCACGTTTTCTAAATTTTTTCACTCAATAGTTTTATAAAAAAATAATTATATATTATATGTGGGTTATTGGAAAAATGATTTCTTATGACTGATGTGGTTAAAATGAAAAAAAATCTAATGTTTTCCGAGATAATGATGCAATTAAGGGGATAAATAATTAATATCCAATAATGTCGTGTTTTTTGATTCTGTGGTGAATAAATGTGGTAATTGTAATTTGAGAAACCATACTCAAAATACAAGTTTATATAATTACACATGTATCATTTTTATATTGTTTCCAAATTTTAATGTTATGTGTCATGTAATCTATATTATCATATAGCTCTCATTCATATGATAAGGCCTTATTGATATACCTCATAGTCAAAATCTATGTATGTTTTTTTATTTCTCTATTAGGTTTTATGTTAACTTAATTTATTAAGGTATTTTCATGGGATATAATATATAGTAAATTAATGTAAATATAAACCTATGAATAATAATTTCATTTATGCTAGAAGAATTTTTATGGCATTAATGTATTATGTTTTTATTTCCATGAAGAAAAAAAATCATAATTAATATTAATTTTTGTACCATGTATTGAATGTTTTATTAAATAAAATATTGGGATACAAAATTTAGTATCATGGAATTGTCTAGTTATCTATGGTAATTTTTATTACAATTAATTTTTTCAAAAACCCTTGGGATAAGTACCAATAAATAAAAATTTCCATGTATTTTTTTAAGTAAGAACTATATGGTTTCTACGAAAATATATACTTTTCTAGTAACTAAAAGACAACTTGGTTATATAAAATATATACCTCGGTTAATATACCCAAAATAGGAATATTGAGATGGACTAAATTTTCACCTATTTCACAAAAATAGGAATTTTTTCACACTAAGATTTACACTCCCAAGAGATATTGTTCTCAAAATCTCATGATTATATAAACTATAATTAAGTGTTATAGATAATATAAACTTGTTAATAACATTATAGTATATCATTATAAAATCCCTATATTATATTATTTTAGGATTACACTTTCAATTATAATTTTTATAATAATATTCTCAGTAAATGAAAATTCCTCAAATTTTTTTCTTGTTCTACAAAAAACCGAATGAAACAGAATGAATCCTTTAAAAAATCAAAACAATAGACAATGTGATTATTTCCTTCCAAATATGGGTGTTTTAGAATTTTCAAAAAACATAATGATGATGAGTTAGTTAACTCATGTTATGAACAAAAACATAAATCATGGGGTGAATACTTCTTCACCATGGAACAAAAACAAGTTTAATACTTTGTAAATTAGGGAATTATTTTTTAAGTGTAACCTCATATCCATTAATTTAAATAAATTATCAGTACTATAAAATGATATTTTTAGAACTCCATTATTATATTTAAGACAAATTTTACATAAACATCATTTTACATAGAGGTAGAATGTGATCAATGGGGTAAAATGATCAATAATATAAATAAAATGGATGAGGTGGACTCTATAGGGTGGTAAAAATCCAAAAAGGTCATTTTCATAATTTATTATCCAAATACCCTCTAGACCAAAATTGAGTGGGAATTAATCAATATTAAAAAAGATAAAAATATTCATTAGGGAATTATTGAATTAAATTTATAGGGAATTTGTGTTACGCTACATGGTTTTTCATTGGTTGTATTTGAAAAAATGATCCATTATTTGTTGAACTAAGACCCATTCAACTCAATGATTTGTAAATCCATGACTTTTGGAGTTATGAAAAGATAGTTTGGAATGATCACAATGTTGAAATAGATTTTATAGATTCATAGTGGTCTCCTAGATATAATGAGATGAGTTTGAGGATGGGAAAACATTTTAGTAAGATTCTCAATTATACTAATTTAAAACATTCCATGTATTGATTTATTTTGAAGAACCATTTGGGGATTTTTTTTCAAATGAAGTGGAATGTGATATTATTTCTAAATACATTTAAATATTGCTCGATACATTCATTGTGAATTAATACTAAACATCTAAATTCAAATTAAAAGGTAAATATAGTGTAAGAATAATATATTGTGTAATAATTTTCTAAGGTTAAATGAAAATTTCTTTAATCAGTGTCCCAATAAATAGATAATGGATTAAATTAAAAATAATACCTAATATAAATCTTGTGATAAAGTATGTTATTTTTTAATTATAATGTATGATGTTAAGTCATCAAATGATGTTGTGACTTGTGTACTCATTATACACTCAAAGAAACCTAGTGCACTGTTTGATTATGGTTATAATGATTCATTTATATCATTTATTTTTTTTGAATAAAACCATATAAAACACTAAACAACTAGTATTATAATTGTATATTAAAACTCTTTGAGGATCTATTCAATATTTAAAGATATATAGTGACTACTCTATTTAATTATTGTGAATGAGATATCTATACAAACATTATGTTCAGTTTTGATATATTAATTTGAAATAATAAGGGGATATATTTATTTTTTAATGTATAATTCCATGACTAAATCTAAAAAAAAGGATATTACAATAGTAATGTTGAAAAAAAACTAATTATCATAAAATGAGAGATTTGATAATCTAGTTAATTCCAAGAAACACCTTATATTCCCAACTTTATGGAAATGATATTTGAAGAAGGAAAAAAG
The DNA here is from genome assembly GCA_963277665.1 of Viscum album. Classification (NCBI taxonomy): domain Eukaryota; kingdom Viridiplantae; phylum Streptophyta; class Magnoliopsida; order Santalales; family Viscaceae; genus Viscum; species Viscum album. Next base: position 441,214,643 of record OY728155.1, on the reverse strand, counting down.
AGAACATATAATGATAAGAGATGAAACCATTTTTTTAGGAATGCATTGATGTACTTCCTAAAGAGTTACCATGAACTACTATATGATGAGTTGTAGTGTTCTAAATTAAATTCATACAATGATCCAGACCAAAATCAAAGAACCCTAGTGGAATACTATATATAGAGTCAGAGAAATAACATATACAACTTTGTGATATTTTCTACTAGTGTTTCTTTTAAATTTTTTTGTTCTGGTTAAAACAAATAGAATTAATGGGAAAAATCATGACAAATGAAGGAATCTCATAATATTAAACTAATAAAAATGACATTGAAGAGAGAAATTTTCTTACCACTGTAAAAAATATTCATTTTTTGTTTTGTCCATCATAAAATGTACAATGTTATTGAAAAAAATTCACATCATTCAAATCGAGTAAACAATTAATTCGAAATGGATTTATGTTTATCACTATAAAAGAGTATTAAAAATAATTTCATGATCTATGGAATAGGTTGGTGACTATATTTGGGGTACATTTACCATCTATTGGGGGTGTCATTTATAATTATGTATATTTATACAGACTTGATTATATATTCCTAAAAAATGAGAATGTGATCTCTTACGAACTGTTATAGATAGAACCTCATGAATATAATTATCCTTCCCATGATCATGAGTTATATTCCATTATATTTGAATTAAATATATAGATACACTATCTTTAGGAGTAAAATGTTATATATTCCTAGAACAAAAATGTTAGAAGCATGTAGTTACATATAATGTCATCAACATGCATCTGCAATGATTCTAAAAGATAATCAAAGACTATGGTTGAACTATTCCCTGTTATCCTAGAAAATAGAATATGGTAGATAATTATATTAGAATATTACATCATACTTCACTATCCATTACATAGATTTAAAAATACCAAATCTTTATGGATATAAAAATAATGGTTCATGAAATCATAATGGTAGGAAATATATCCTACCTAGACCAAATGATTTCCCAATTGTTTATCAAAGAGTGGATAAAGAAGTCAAAATGGGATGATGTATGTCTTCAAAATAATTTTAATTTGGAATTGGAGGGAAAAATTGTTATATTTAAAATAAATTAATATGGTTTCTTATGATTTATATCTAGAATTTGTGTTCTTTAATAAACCAAAATAATGAAAAAAATTGGATAATGAAATCAGTTCATATTTCTCCATTCATCATGAATGTACCAAAATGTACATTATTTGTTGAGATAATTTATGGTTATGAAGCATGATGAAGGATATCACATAGAACACATAAAATATATTCGTTTTTCTATAAGTTAAAGTAATGAGAAAATAATACAAGTGCATTATGCGACCATTTCCCATACCAATATGAAATGGGAGAACATCAACATGGAATTCATCAGTGGTATCCTAAAATAACAAAATTAATTACAGTGAAATGGGTGGTGGAGGATCAAATAAACAATACTACCCACATCATCATTATTAATGAATATATCTATCTTAATGAAATTTTCATGTTATACAAAAAATAAGTTCTGAGGCTATATGGGGTTCCACTTTGATTCATTTCTCATCATGTTCCAATGTTCACATCAAAATTACAGAGAAGTGTTCAAAACACTATGAATACTTAATTTAATATCATTTTGTACTATCACACCAAAACTTATGGCCAATGTGAAATGTATATTCAGCTACTTTAATACATAATGGGAGCCTTCTCAATAAGATTTAATGGTGGATGATTTCAACATCTCTTGTTAGTTGAGTTATCTTTTAAAAATATATTCCACCCATATATGGCTCCATGTGAGGCTATTTAATGGTTTTGATTCATTAATATTTCTTGTTCAGATTAATATAGAAGACTATAGATACATGAACCTATTCTTTTGAAAGAGATAATAGAAAATTTTCAAGCTATCCAACAACACATAAAATCTTTAAAAATTTAGTAGAAGAATTATTCTTATAATCGTCGAAGGGACATTGAGTTTGATAATATAGAAATTTTTTTACTCCAAATAACACCAAGAAAGAGAATCATGAGGTTTGGAAATTATGGAATGATTATCCTTAAAGACACTGGCCCCTTTGGGATCCTTGGATGAAACAAATAGGTGCTCTATCGACTAGTACATCACCTAAATCGGTCTCTATTTAATGTTGTGTTAGAAATATCATTCCTAAGGATGTAAATTCCTAATCACTCACATAAAATTAAACCCGATGTGTCTCAATAGGAGAATGTAATATCTTTTTTAGAGAAGTAGATGAAGATATTGGATCATAAAGGAAAAATTATATTCTAACAGAAATCACACATTGTCAAAGTTATGTGAGTGAACCATTAGAATGAAAATAAAATGGGGAAAAAGAAGGAAAAAATGACACAAAAGTACCCTCAACTATTTATAACTATGAACATGAGATAAATTTTTGTGAGTAAATTATTCTAAGGATAAATAATGTAATGATCAAAAAATTCTATTTTGTCAATAATTGATATGATACCTCTAAATAATATTTTTTTAGGGTTTAGAATATAAGCACGTAGAAATTCATTAAAAATTTATATGAAAATTACTCAAAATTTGTTGATATGAACTAGTAAATATAGACACAATAATGTGGAATAAAAAACATACTAGTAACCAAAAAGACATTATTAAAGTGTTATTGAACATTATATTTAGTCAAAAAACACCAAATATAATTATGATAGTTAAAATGGGAAAAAAATAGAAGATATATAAAGTATAATATAAAAATTTGGTCCACCTTGATTCCCATGAATCATCACACATACCAATATCACTATAATAGAGGAAAAAATTATCTGTAATACATGATTAATTTTAGAAATGAAATTGATCCATAATAAAATTTGTATAATTGATTATTTTTATGAATGATGGGTTTTTATAGGGAATTGTTGTATTTAAAAAATAACTCAATTATTCAATAATATAATGGGTTGTTACTTTTACAGAGACACATTAAATCAATCAATGGGATTATTTTATTATATAATTAAAATATTGTTATTTTTTTAATTATAATCATAGTATGTTAAAAATATATATTTTGATAAATTTTATATTTTTAAATTATAGTTATTTTCATGAAATAATATTATTAAACACTATTTAAGAAGATATTTTAAATAATCACTAAATAATTTTATCATTGTTAGAATGTTTGTTTTTGTATAAAATTTACAATTTTTTATAATTGAAAAATTTAATTTAAAAGATAATATTCTTAAACAAGGATAATTATTTTTATTAAATAAATTTAATTTTTGGACTCATGAAATCAGAATTATCTTACAGTTATTTTTTAGGAATTTTCCAACAAAGAAGGTTTTGGGTGAAAAAGATGATATTTACACCTTATGAGCTCAGTGATTTCATGACATCATTATTATGGCAATATTATTACATAATATATTAAAAAATTATTAAAATAATACTTTAATTTTATACTTTTAAAAATTATTTTTTAATTTTGTAATTTTAATATTTTAATTTATGTTTTACCTTTTTTGAAAAAAAAATTTTATTATTGGTGAAAATTTATATTGGTTTGTGTTCATTAAAATGGTTTGATAGAATGTAAGTTTGTGTTTTCAAAGGATACTAACTTCTTAATCCATCTATATCAATCCTAAATGGTAAATAAAATTATTGAAATTTATTTTACCCCCAAATTCTTAGCTTATTTAATAAATTAAAATTTTTTAATCCTTTAAAATCCTATATTCCAATAGTAATTATACCAATCATTCCCCTTTTATATCCAATACAAATTCATATGACCCAATTTTGCAGTCAATTTATCCCCAAAAAAATTCCCTTCCAAGGTTCCCTCATGTTAGAACAATGTATAATCATGTTTTAGGAATAAAATGTTAATAGTAAAGGAATTTTCCACTTCTTCCTTTCGATTCATGTACCTCCTTTTTATGAGTCTTCTTAACGTTAAATATTTATCAAATTCATGCACTTTGGATCTTCCCATTACCATCGAAATGATTTTTTATTAGTGGGATCCTTTGTTCTCTGTTATTATTCACTCCATTTAATCCAGTTTTTATACTATTGTACTAGTGAATTCATTTCATTAATTTCACTTTATTACATGGTAATTTTTAATATTTTGTATACCAAAACAAATTCCTTTACATTGTGAATTGACCTAAATGTAAATATTACATATTAATTGGGGATTTACAATTATTAAACCCACAATCACTTCATATTAGTTAATAAATATGTAATGTTATTCTTTTAATCACATATTCATAGGATGAACATATAATGATATGTATATATTGGATTATAAAAAATGATAGGGTCTGCATATATATTTTAATGGTATCCAATAATCCTCTATAGTAGTAAATGGTGTACCAAATAATCCTTATATGATACTTTGTATTATTAAATGGTGTGACATATAAAGAATTATTTATGAAAAATGGTGGGTTTAAAATATATTTTAGGTAATTAAAACATGATGTAATTAAATATTATTTGTAATAACTATGATTTTATATAACAAATATTGAAATTTCCCATGTATAGGTAGAAAATCAGGAGTTTTCATAAAGGGGGAGAATAGATAACACTATGGTTATGTTGATTTCCTTGATAAGTGTGACTACTTTTATTTTATACATTTTTATTAGACTCATATGCGAATTTACCATTAGTTAATAATTTATATTTATCTATATAGTTATGAATTTCTTATCATGCTAGTATTATGTTATATATATGATATTTTTTGTTATTGTAACAACCAAAGTTTTTATTATATGTTTCATATTAATATATTTAAACTATTTCATAGATTGTATTAAAAATAATACTGAAATTATCTAAATATAATTTTTAACTTATAAAATGAGGCACATAATATTGTATAAAATGAATTATAATTACCAAAAATAATTTCCAATTCACTTAGGGAGCACAGTTGATTCTAAAGAACTATGTTGAAATATTTTTTTATAGGCATTGTATTTTTCATGAATGTTTTATAAAATGATTTCATTAGATTATTTAAAAACTCATTTAGAGTACTAAACCTATATATGTATGTGTTACACTTTATTAAACGTAATTCATTAGTTATCATATTATTATAAATGAAAATAAAATCATTTTAAGGATACAAATACATGTTTTTTTCATAATAATAGTTTTTTTATATAATATATTTTTATCTACTTAAATTTAAAATTAAATTATTTATAAATAGTATTATAAATTAGGTGGATAATATATTAATAATTATATTTAAAAAATTCACAAAATTGTTTTTACTTAGACTTTATTGAGAATAAATTTATTTTTATCCCTAAAAATGCATTTATCTAAAAACTGATTTTATTGCATTTTGAGCGTTTATTTCAGAATGAATATCAAAATATTATAAAAACTAGGTTATGAAAAATATATATAATTTTGATTATTTTCCTATTTCAAACTAGGTAATAATGACAAATAGATTTTTATCCATCATGAATACTAGATATAGTGCAAAATTTATACCACGGTTAGAGATAAAATGCACTTATTAGTGGTTAAACTATGAGATAATGATAAAAATACCACATAAAAATGTATAATCCTTATTAATAAAATATATTTACACCATATAATATCATAAAATTAGTTATTGGGAATGGTTTTCCACATTCAACGAAATTTGTTTTATATTATATAAATCTCATCAATTAATACATATGTCTCCTGCCCCTTTTCAATGAAAGGGTACCTCTTCTCCCATATTTTAAAACACTGATCATAATAAATCTACCAATTAATACCTAAAAACCAACCTATAATCCTTTCCATAGTTATTGATTTTCAATTTTCCCAAAATATCCATCCATGATTCCTTGACATTATTTTCAAAGGATGATACCGGAAGAAGATGTATATTGGCTTGATTATCGTTTTCAGGTTTCTTCACTTATAAGAATTCAAAATATGATAGATAAAAATATTATAATAAAGTCATATCCATATTAAGTATAATGATATTTTTTATCTTATTGTTATACCATTTTTATCTACTTCCAATCAATTAGAAAATGATAATGTCGCTCATGCATAAACGGGGACTACCACCTCTATGAAGAAATGTAATTTTTTTCAATTTATCTCTACATGGATTTTCATACATATATAATTAATGAATATATATTATTTAATGATTTAATTATTAATATATAAACATGAAATATTATATATTTTACTTTCATTCCATCCATCAAAAATTGAAAAAATCAATCGATTGTACGTGTGGACAACCAACTCCATGAAGTGATATAATTCATTTTTCATTAATGATTAAAATGAATGGTTATAAATGTGTATAAAATTAAATAATTTTTTCAAATTTTATAATTAATATTATTTATATTATTAGACCATGGACATGGTGAATGTACGGTAACCAAGATATCAAATCATTCATGGGAAAAAAACTATTTTCACCAGAATGTTCATTTTATAAATGAAATTTTAAGATAATTCATAATTTCATATTATAAATGAAATGATAAAACATTATTTATTAATAAGTTTATTTAATAGGTTTATAATAAATATATACTTATTATATATGAGTTTTAATCATGAATTAAGCTGGATGGGATTTGAATTAAGGGTTTATGTTACAATTTAATTTCTTTAGGGATTGTATATAATAAACTTATACTAAGAGAATTTACATTTAAATGATAATTTTTATATAATATCATTTCTTAAGATTAGGTTTCTCATAGAATTTTATTTTAATTTCAATTATTTTTACTCTTCTTGGTACTTGAAATGATTATGAATTTTTTTTAAATAAAAGTCAAAATTATTTCCTAATTGGTCGATGAATGATTCCTTCCATATCCATGCTCTTGAAAATTTCTTTATTAATGTTTTTAACCTTAATGAAATGTTTTAAAAAATAAAATATTACTATATTTGAATTTATTTATAAATTTTAAAACTAAATCAACTCGAAAAGGTTTACTTTAAATTGTTTTTTTAATATTTTAGAAAATATTCAAATAATGGTCTCTTTTTAAAATATACAAAATGAACAGATATTCATACCATCAGTAATATTGTTAATTTTAAATATCCTATTAAGATATTATATATATATTTTTAAAGAGTATAATTTTATCAATATTCCTGTAATTTTTTGTTTCTAATGTCACTAAAAGAAAATGATATTTTTCCAATATTATAATAAATGATCAAATACACTTTTAGAGGTATTTTTCATCTTTAAAAACATCCTTTTATAGAGATTTTTACATTAATTAGGATATTATGTTATGATAAAATCAATTATATTTCTCTAGATTGATTTTTATGGTTGTGATTTAAGGTTCATTCGAAGGAAACCATTTCATTCCCCAGGGATAATTATATTGTGGTTAAATATTTATGATACATGAATTTTCCATGGGTTATTCTTTAATGAAATGATGTAATTTTTATGAAACTCATTTTCCATGAATGGATTTTGATATGATAAAATTATGATTGTTTTGTGATCTTATGTCGCATATATGTATGGCTTCTTTTGCTATTGGTGGAACCAAATTTATTTATCCCTTAAATTTATTGGGAGGAGACTGATATTTCATGAGATATTATTGACCTAAATATTGAGTAAACTTAGTTCATTAAAGGACCGTGTAAAATATGATAATTTTTGGTGTGAACCATGACAATGGAACTGAGAGAACAGGGATGAAACCATATAGATTCTAAACTAAAGTATTTTATAATTACATTAATTAAATAGAATAGTTCATTATAATACATTACTGAATACATTTTAGGAATAGAGTTTTATAAAACTAGGAAAACATTATCTATGAAACCCTTTTAATTTGATTTAATTTGAAAATTTCACATTATATATGATTATATTCCATCCATAATTGTTCTTTAAATAATCCCTTAAATTATCAATATATGATATCAATCTAGATATAGATTTTTTTCTTATATAAAATTCATATAGAAATTGAAACATGAGATAATGGTGAAGTCAGATCTACTTAAATGGTAAATATATGATATAATTATAAAATTACATGTATAATCGGAAGATGAGAATATGGTTATAATAAGTACATACAATAATATCATACCCAAAAAATGGATGATTGAATGTAATAAGTTAGGGAATAAATCTAGTTATAATATTGCACATTAATCAATAATAGTGATAACATATGGGAACAATCATAATAAAATAAAGAGTTAAATAGTAAAAATAATAGTTACAGTGTCTGGAGTATCTTTTGAAACAATATTGAGATATGAAAAATCCCTATGCATAGATGTCGTAACATAGTTGAGCTATTAATAAGACCTATATTCCTTACTAGATAGTTCTTCACATACCTTTTTCAGTATTTGGGATCAAACATTACTCACATATTTACCCTAGTGGATCAAGTATTAAAACTTGTTTCTAATTTGTATATATATCATCACTACTTGTTCCACCATTATCTCTTATGATTTAAAGATTAACCTATTTCATCAGAGATACATATAAGTACCTCTCTTCATATAGACCTTAATCGTACAAATATATTCCATGAAAAATCACATCATAAAGAACCCAGGAAAGTATAAAAGGTGTTCATATGACACATCATAAGGAACCCTTGGAAAAAAATGGGTGCCCAATAACATTGAGTAACCTTTTATGGAAAAACCATTAAACATGGAGAATATATAATATTATATTTACACAATTTAGATAAAAGGGTATCGAGATAAGATAATAATTCCCCTAGTCAATCAATGTATGAACCCCAATTGAACACTATTTAATTAGAGGAAACAAAATATTTTATTTATATAATAAATGAATGGGATGAAAAATTAATGTTATTCAACAACGATGAATTTAAATGAAAAATGAATTAAAAGAACATTCCTCCAATATAGAAGGGAAATATATAATCTATATAGAGAATGAATGTTCATGGTTTTTAAAGAAAATATCCTCGGTGTAATAATGGAATCATATAAGTATTTTAACATTGATATGAAACAGCCTCCCAAAATAATTCTTCAAACTGCATGGCCTAATAAGGTACATGGAATCAAATTCTTTAATATCACAAGATCAATAACCCAAATTATAAAAATATATATTTTTTATCTAATATGTCAGGTCACAAAAATATCATGATATTAAATGATTTTTAATATTAAAAGGTGAATGTATGTTGAAATTTAAAATATATTTTAGAAAACATATTAAACAATAATATAAAATATTAAACATACAAGTAACATTCAAAATATACTTATGGATAAGTGAAAAGACACATTTTGAATACATTTAAATTGAAAAATAATATCTATAAATGGAACCGTGAAAATTACATAATGTTTTTTATTCGGATTGTGCATCCAAAGATAAAACATTTTATTACTAAAGGAACCGTTAAAATTCATTGAAATTGCCTTTGTTGAAAACCCACTTTTTAATAATAGTAATAAAATATTCTTGACATAATATTTCATTTAACAAAAAATTAGTAAAAATGATATATAAAAGACTATTAGGGTGAAAATCCCAAAACAAGGAAGAATAATGTACAATATAAAATGTTATAATTCATAGAAAGTATATATAAACTATCAATATCCCCTATTAGTAACATATTTTGTAAGTTAATAATCATTTGAAAATAATATATGTTGTAGGAATTTAAATCAACTAAATACAATGTGAGAAAACAACATAATACAATCATGTGAATAATGTACCCATATTATATGAAATATGGTCATGAAATCGATCATAACTCAATAAACAAATTTTGAGTAAACAAAAACCATACAATTGGGAGAAAACTGAATCAAGGATCATTTGGAAAAGGGAATATTATATGGATTATTAAATAAAAAAATTGAAATATATAGGATAAAAATACCTCAATGCTATGGAAATACATCATAAATGGAAATGATAGTGCCGAAAATATACTATGTCTTAAATAATTAGAATTGAGAACATGAAAACCCTTATAACCATTATAACCATTCAATACAAACCACATGATAGTTATAAATTTAAAAATATAATTAAATATAATTAAATATAATATAATCATGACAAAAAATTGAAATGGATAAGTATTTGAAACATGAAAAAATAATGGATTACTATATAAACATGTCTTAAGGAAATCATATTTGAGATTAAGAACCCCTAACTTAGATTTCAATAAAGTTAAAATAAACTGTAGACATATTTATAAAAAACAATAAATATCTTAATCACCCATTTATTAACATTTTTATTATATATAAATCATTATAATCATTATTTATAATTATTATATAAAATTATTTTATTTACATATTATATATTTTTGATATCGAATGTGAGTAATCTTGATTTTTCTGAACAACCATTGTAATTATAGTTATATTCATTATTCTAGTCCTGAATTTCATCATTCCAAAATCATGAAATATAATGAAATTAATGGTTAATAATTTTTTTTCAATTTTATAATTTGTTCTATTGTAATTTTATAATTTTTTTTATGTTTAATGATAATGTCATTAAAATATATATCATTTTAAAAAATAGAACTTTCCAGAATTTATATATAAATGAATCAATTTTATGAAATCCAAAAAATAATACTAAACTAATATTAAAAATATAAATAGGTGTTTATTTTTAAAAACTAAATTTTAAGAGTTTTCACTTTTAACATTAAAATGAAATCATAAAATATAATAATAATGTTTTTTAAGGTAAATATTTTAAAAAATATAGTTGTTTTTATTCTTCATTTATATTATTATTAAAAAATCATTAATCAATATGTATTATATTTCCTTCGAATAATAAATTTTAAATAATATAGTTTAAATTAATTAATATAAAATAAAGAATATAAATCAATATATTCATAAATTCAAAGATAAATTAAGTAAATTTGAATTAAATACGCTTTATATATTTTTTTAAATTTCATAACTCAATTGATCATACTCCAAATGTCCAATTAAATTGTCTGGAATCAACTATCTAAATATTTCTTGGTATAATTTTAGTTTGGTCTTGTGTGTCCCTAACAATCCTTTTTTATCTATAAATCAAACAACAAAACTATTTCTGGAAATACCTGAGGGGTGCTCCCAATCACCTCTTCTTGGAAACTAGAGCTGGGGTCTCAGAACATAATATGTGGGAATCATTCAACCCTTAATTTAATAAGTAATCAATGATACAATAACTTCATCAGATTAAGAATCATAAAGAATATGAGGATATCAGAGGTAAAACCAAGGCAGGCTCCCATATAAAAGAGAGAAGTAGAAATAGGTGAATAGTAAATTAACATGAACAGAATTCGATACATATACAACCCTAAATTGGAAAATAAATTTAAACAGTAACCTGAAATCAATTAATGACCCATGTTCACACTTCATGCCTGGTAAAATATTTTGAGCACAACCCCCATCCTAAACCATGGGAGTCTAATTCCAAGGCACCATGTAAGAAGATATAATATCTAAATATTTTTAATCTTATATACATTGTGTGAGTAAAAATGATCCCAATAGGTATGAACCATAGAGTTTGTTCCATTAATAAAAAAACATTTCATTTTATTCTATTTTTAAAATAAAATTAATATTATTGTATCCATGAAACATTACATATAATTGAGAAATCATATAATCAATTTTCATATAAATTAACTTATTTGGATTAACTAATCATTGTGACTTGAATTCCACCATTTCTGAAGATCTGAACTATTTTTAAGAATCTATTCCTAGTATCTTATTTTAAAATATACATCACTCAATCTTTTTCCCTAAAACAGAATATATTTATATAACATGAGTAAATTAGGCTAAAATAATTAAATAAATACCCCCAATATAATGACGATTAACACACCCAAATACATTATAATCATATTTATATGCATGATCATTGTAATAAAACCAAATAAATTTATATTAGTGTAAGCATAATGTATCATAACAAATGAAATAAATACACCATGTATAGAGTATATAAAAAATAACTCCGCATATAGATTGTGTTCCATGGGCTCTAAAAAATGGCCATAATTTGGATTTGTTAAATAAATTATTTTAAAGAAATATATGAAATAAAAAATGATTGGATCCTTTTTTCTATTCCTCATTTTGAATCATTAAAGAACTCAGTCAGTCCCTTGCACATAATCTTAGAATCTCAATCATCATTTCCACCAAAAATATAAATCAGCCCCTTGTAAATTATCTTATAATCTCACTCAGTCATCATTTTAATGTATCGCGTGGATATTTTGTAAAAAAATATTATCATCTCATGAAACCAAGGTTCAGAACGTGCTACTAAATTGAAAATATATTCAAAAAAACATATTACAATTGTAGATTCTATTCCACAAGAACATTTAATAGACCAACATTTAAATTTTTGGTCATGAACCAGCACTATGATTAATCTCTTTAAAATCCACTTCCAAAAACACATTTTATACAATAAAACCTCTTTGATCCATTTTAAAAAAAATCATGGGAAAAATTAATGATGACTCCCATTAAAAATCTACATTTAACAATGAAATATCCAACAATAACCCTGTATAAATCAATATTAGATAAAATAGCATTCCTAAATACATATAAAGCATATTTAATAACACAAACCAAAGGAGACACCATATTACAGGTTATCCATGGACAACTCCTTTAAATAGAGACACATAAAACACCCAAAGCACCAAAAAGGCTTTTATCAAAGAATTGTAATGACATATATATTAATATTGTTTTATTGAAAGGCTCCAAACCACTCATTAAAATAAATATATTAAAACCTATTAAAGAATAACCATAAAACCTAATCACTTCTATCCATGTGTAATAACTTTTTCATGAAACAAAAAAAAGACAATAAAATATCCATTGCACGAAAAGTATCAATCCCAATTTCTAATCAAGAACTATAAGATCTCAAATAAATTATCAATGAATAACATGATATAATGGAAACCTTCTATGTATGTTTTCAATGGATTTAACATTTAAAAGCACTATATAAATTTTAAAAAATATATATGAAAGGAAATAAGCACACCTCTATTTTCACATTGTGGACCAAATTTGATAAAAACACTTTTAAAAATTGACTTTTAAAATGAAACCATCCTTTAGATATTATCATTACATGGAATTTCACATCCCACTAAAAATACATGGTGAAAAATATATTCTAAATAATTAATCCAAATTTATGAAATTTAAAAACCAGTAAATACAACATATATTGAATAATGTAATAAAAAATAATCAATTTTAAATAAACAATAACACAATGTAAATTAAATATAATAAATTTTTTAAAAAATATACTTAATTCAGTTAAATGACACATAAGTCATAGGTTTTCATTGACGAAAAAACCATTGTATTTAACAATTGGAGGCTTCCACATGCCAACTCATAAATAAACAACATAACCCCTCCCCCCAATCAACCACACAAGTATATCCCAAAACACCATCATGGGTTTTAAACATGCCAAAGAATATATGAATAAGGATATTATTGTTGAATGGAATGAAAACTCATGAATAAATAATTAATTAATTTAAATAAGTCTTTAACGAAATCAATATATCGTCCATGAACCAAGGGATGAATCCCCAAAGATAATGGTATGGAGGTCTTTATGATGGTGATAGTTATAATGGGGGAAATATATAAAAAAATACGGTAGAATGTTTCATTTCATGAATTTTTATTGATCATAGTAAAATGCACTCTTGGATACAACATTATGAAAATCGCATTCCAAATCTATGGAAACCATTATATCCCAATTTAAAAAGCTACATAATTAATATTGAATCACACATGGTAAAAAATGTAGTTCTCAAATATTATAAATGACGTATATCCCTAAAAAATCCTACTCACGTGATTAACAACATGGTTAATAAAACAGTTCCCAAACCATGATCTAGTGTGTCATTCCTACAATATAATGTTTTTTGACATTTGGAATCCAATATATCCAAGGATTTTTATATATTAATAAAATAAACTCAAATAAGGTATACCAATGACTCAAAGAGTGTCACAAATTTACCTACCATTCCACTTTATACTACTAGAATGTCCTTAGTTGTGAATGAAGTGAATGTTAGGAATCATAATCATGCTTCATATAATAAAGTCAGTCAGAAAACATTTGAATATAATGATTTCATAAAGGTAAAATATCTAACTCTATTGATTCCCTTGTAGAAAACCATCCAGTCCCAAATAGTATGAGGCACATATAAGAAAAACACAATCATAATTTGAGATACAAAAAGAAAATGAGAATAAGACCCATCATTGGTCTCCACTAGATTCTATCCCCAAAATTTGGTAACAAAAAATGAACACACCTATAGATGAAAATGTAAACTTTGAGTACACATCTCCAAATACATTCAAAATATATACCCTAATCTAAGAGGCATGTATGATCACCAAATGAATCATTCTAGAAATCATGGAGAAAATATAATAAGTGTTAATCTATATCTTAGTACTCAATAACTATGGGGGTTGGTCACCATTTAACGTAACACACATCAAATCAACAATAGATAACTCCTAATATTCCAATATTAAGAACCAATATAGTCTCTCAAAATGGGTCACTATACATCATGGGTAAACTATGACCTCAACACTATAACACTCTCACATAGTAAATCCCAAAAATCTAACACTTCTTATTAATCTATATATTTGGAAAATATTCATTTTAATTTCCCAAAAACCAAAAAAAAGTTCACTCATGATCATATCCCTATGAAACTGACATTCAAATTGTTAGAACATATGAAATACCAAGAGACCCCTTATAATGAACCCAAACACCAAGTATGCACATATGTGAAAAAATATGACCGTGTTTAGATAAGCTTTAATGACCACACATGACTTCTTAAGATAATAACTCAATCATATTCAATACATTTTAGACATGTCCTTATAAATAACCAAATATTTTACCCAGATTAGAGTCCAAAAAACATCCATATAGATTATGATTGAAGCCCCAATACTAATGGAACCCACATGAGGGCATAAAAAATATTTTTAGCCACCCCAACATAAATAGGTGATACATAAGAACCCAAAATAAATTAAATAACCAATAATACAATCACCCAAAACTACTTATATTCTTGGTGGAATAAAAAATCTAAATGTTTTGTTATGAAAAATTAAATAATCCAAATAAGATAAACACCAAGGAACCATGATCTGTCTTCCACCAAGGATTTTATGAAATGTACATACAAACTGAGATGAGAAATTTGTCTCAGTTCTTATGGTCTATAATTTTTTTTTCAAATAACTAGTAAAACCAGCCAAAACAACCATTTTACATCCCAAAATGTAATCTATTTTAAATAATCACTTTAAAACTAGTTTTTAAACCACTTTTTAAATATAATTTGGAATCACAACCATTTCCAAAAAACTCAATCACCAAGATTTTATAACCACCTGAAAGACCCAATGATCTAAACAATCATTTAAACCATGATCTAGAAGCCTTTTATCCTGATATAATTTCTCATAATTTAATTAAAATGAGTTCTCACACACTATTCATAAATTGTACCTCATCTATATTAAAATTGTTAATCAGTTAAATAATCTTTGGCCGATAAAATTGACCAAATATATATTGAATATCAATCCAATTTATCACCATCCAAAAGAAAACATTTCATTTTTAAATTAATAACCTCTTTCAAAACAGTTACATTAACAAATTCCTATAATATCCCAATAAGGTATTTTAAATCCAATTAAAAATTCCACATTTTCAATGGAATAGTTTTCAATGTAAAGCACATTTTTTATCAACAAACCCAAACCTTTTTTATGAATAGAAAATAAAAATTACAAATAAAAAAGATATCATCATATTGCTCACTTATATTATGAAACACCATTTTTTATTCACAACACAATGCCCCCACGAGGAAAAACTAAACACATCGACCATAATTAAAAATCAATCAAAATTCAGACATATGAAATTCCATAACAACTCTATCAAAACTACTATATAAAATAATAAAGGATCATCATACTCGATTGGGATAATTCTTGGGAGAATGCTATAAAAAATAGAAATTTAAGGATGAGAAATGTCATTGTGCATGGTTTGGCCGCACAAGAGAGAAAACTAGGTAACAACTATGAAATAGAAACTTCCATGATAGCAGACACATTATACACATTCACCACATAGTTTACATATTCATTTGGGATAACATTACAACACTATTTCACTAACCACATTATCGTATGAAGCTTCAATTATCCCATGAAATCACTGAAATAAACACTAGGGATCGAATCATGATCTCAAAATATAAAATCAATCTGAATAAAAAAATATTAACTCAAAATAATTAACTAAAATTAACACATCCATGTTAGCATGAGGTTAAGTGTGATGAAAATGGGGAGAAGAAATATCCCACACACTATACATAAGTCATGACAACAATTAGTGTCTCTTGAATACCAATACACACTACAAATATCATGAGGTAGTTCTATGATACTATTTGTTTGTTAACGATCTTGGGATATCCCTCCATTATACATCCAAAACCATCTAGGATATTCATGAGGAATGTTCCCAACCACATAGAGCTAGGAGTTAGTGGCAGTACTCAGAAAGTAATCAATTGGAATGATTTCACCCTTCATAAAAAAATAATCAATGATACCTATGATACATTTGAGTATGAAGAATAAATGAAATGATGAATCTTGTGATTAAACAACATATGTAGACTCATAATCATATGTTTTATGAAAAACATAGGTAAATAAACCTTGTTTTTAGAGATAAGTAGAATCATATAAAAACTAAAAAGGGGATGAAAAATTGATACACAAAATCTCTATATGACATGCTGTCACAGTCCACTTCTCTAGTGAAACATTAAGCTCAACTCATATAATAACTCAAGGATTGAAAAATATGAGGAAAATGAAAATAAACCATAAGTGTTCAACATACTACATTTTCTATACATGGAATGTGTAAAACAATTCCATGTTTTCGAGCATTGTAGTGTTTCTTTACTTCTTAAAAAAGGAAATCCAACTCACACTAGATTGAAAATTCATCCAAGAATAAGAATAATGTGTCAAAAAGAGTCAATGAAGATATGAATAATGTATCAAAACCAATCATAAAACTAAAACATGCATAATTATTATTGAAAATATCCCTTCATAATTATTATGCACCCTGGACACTATCGATATGTTCATTGTCTTACATAGTATAAAACAAGGTTTTTTAACTAGAAATAAATTCAAAATGTTTATAAGGATACACAATATTTCTCAAAAACACTCAATTCAATCCTTTTACAATATTATATAATATCACACATTCTTCATCCTAAAGGATCAGTTTTTAGCTTGGATTAATCAATTTAAGATAACACAACCAAGGGTCCCAGTGTGATACTAAATTAAAAAAGTATCCTTAATATATATATTAACTCATAAAAATCATTTCCCATGAAAATTTTATTAACCAAAATTCCCAATTTAAGTTATTAATGAACATTATTCCAGAAATCTCATGATCCTTTGAATTTATAAACTACTGAGAGGATCATATCATTATGCTTGATATTGTTTTATTTTCATTCGCTAGAAATTAACCCCCTCAAACATGATAATATTTTGATCCCCCAACAATATTACATGACATCACTCTTATAAAATTCAAAGAAAATAAATATAGTGTCGAAAAATTATTAATAGTTCAATCCCAATGTGGATGACTACTTCATTTTGATTGAAACTATCATAGATACATAGATATATACCATATAATTATGTGAATAAAAATTATACAATTACAATAAAACACATTCTCTCTAAAGATTAGAAATTATATCAGTCAATACTTGTTAAAATGCATCCTTATCATTCTAAATAATAATAATAATTAAAATAATGATTTATCCCAATTCATATTTTATGTACTAAATGTATAGAACCTGTCCATTCAATATGTCTCAATCTGGTGTGTCTCCTTTTGATTCACCCTAGTCTTCTATAGTCAATCTATTTCACCTCTTCCAAGAATGATTAATGCAATATGTTCTATCATGTGTTATATATCACATAACTCTTCTTCAACCAAGAAAATCTATATTTTGGAACTCAAACTACCATGTACAAGAAACTTCAACAATTTTTCTAATCAACAATAAGAAACATATTAATATTCCTACACACCATTATATACCAAAAAAATAATGAGAAAGCGAGGGATCCAGTTTATTTTTCTCCGTCAAATCACCAAAAATTTTACCACATATTGTGCTATAAAATATCATATGCAACGTTAAACATCACAGTTTCCTAAACTTTTGTTGTAATCATACTCTTCAAAACATAATCAAATGTTTTCTATATTTATTATCACGGAAAAGATAATTTTTTCACCACATTTATTAAAGAAATAATGATTTTTAATATTATATATAACTTAATCAGATGTAAAATAATATATGACTAGATATATCAATAATAAATCCTATATCTTTTTCTTCTCAATCAAATCATTTGGTCTAGTGTGAATTGTTTTTTTATCTTTCTCTATTTACATCTTACCACTATTTGATGGAATTCCCATTTCATGATCTAATTTTCCAAAAAATACCAATTCAATGAAAATTCAGAAGTCATCATATGGTACATTTATAAAAATTCTGATGTCTTGTTATGCATATCCACTAAACTCCATCTAGTATGCTTTATAAAAAAATTACCTGATAGAGAAGATATTCTTTTTATGATTCTAATATGTTTCAGGGTATCTTGAGAGAGTGTTTGTGAGAAAATTATTGTTTATCTATGCTTTCTTTCTCATAGAATTTATATCTTTTTTTATGTACATAATACATCTCAATGTAGTGAATAAAAAGACACTTCTTCTAGTAAATTTACATCATCTTTATCTGATCATTCTTTCTTGATTAAAATATCGTAGATGTACCTTCTATCAGTTAAATCATCATGAATTCATATCCATGAGAATTTTATAGTCTTAAACATAATCATTTCATAATATGAACTTCCTAAAAAATTTCTCTATCATGAAACATTATTCTCTTCTATCATGAACACTTTTTGTGACATCCTATGACTTTACAATGTGAATTTATTTAAATTTTATGCTTTTGAGAGTATACATTACATGAAACACCCAAAAAAATTAAATTGAAATTTTATATAAAAAATTAAAATAGAGGGAATAAGTAGTATCAACACCATTATAGAAAATATATAATTTTATAACTCATTAATTAATTCTTTTCAAATTATTAGATGTTTTTTTCTGTAAAGTCATTTTAATTGTAAAAACAATATTTTATCTTCAAAATTTGGTTTCATGCTTTTTAAAAGTGATTAATATAATTAATATAATTAATTTTTATATAATATATTTTATACAAATAATAATAAAAATTAAACCTGCAAATAAAAATTATATTTTGGTGAATTTTTGGGATTTTTTTTGAAATGATTGATTATTTAATGAATAGTGACATTTATTGATTTTTATAAAACTGTCATTTTCATGTTAATATTTTTAAAATTATTTATTACTATAATTTTTTTTTAATTTATCTTAATTTTTATTTGGTTATATATTATATATTATATTACATTTTTATCAACCTTACAACTTAGTTTTGTACATATACATTTTTAATCTTAAAATTGCATTTTTAGGAAAGATTTCTCCCTTCAATTTACGAGATTAATTTCAAATTAACTTCCAATACTTCAGCGTTTTGAATTTTTTAAAATGGAATGTATATTATAATTTAAAATTTCCCAATTTATAAAATTTGTTTCGTCAATTTTTGGAAAATATGAATAGTAATCTTGGTAATCATTATTCCCATTGTAAATGGGTAAATTGGGTAGTTTATATTTAAAATTACATGAAAAGGTCAAGAAAATGACACTACAAATTCTCCTAAATTTATTGGATAATTAATAGTCACCAATAATAAATATAGTTTTCATTATATGTTTAATTATGTCCATTGGTATTTGATTATGATATTTTCAAATATTTTATTTAATGAAATTACATAGATATTGCATTCATGTTTTAAATATAATAACATTAATAATAAATGATTATTATGAAGATATGTACAAGTGTAACTATTATTCCATTATATAAGTGACTTATAAAGATCATAGTAATTTAATTTTTATTTTTCTGAAAAATTAAATAACATAAATAATTACACAATGATGATGAAATAATTATTCAATTAAAGAAAAACAGAAACAAATGAAATTAAAAATATTAACAGAAAAATAATTTGAATTCTTCATTTTAATACATGAATTATATAGATTACTATTACATATCAGGGGTATATTAAATAATTTTTCAATGATATCATTCAATTTTTATTTTTATAATGTTAATTTATTGAATACTATCAAAACTGACACTATTTATATTTTATAAAAAATAAAATATAATTAAATTATTTTAAAAAATATATAAATCCCAAACAAAGAGAGAAGAAATATTTTATGGTCTAATATATCATAAATTTTCCATTTATTACAATATTTACATTTTATATCAAAAAAATTAAAATCTTCTAATTTTGAAAAATTTATTAACATAGATGAAATTAAAAAAGGGTAAATAAGGATTAAAAATTGTAAGGGCTAAAATTAACACCAAAAAATTATAAATGAAATTTAATAATGAGAGGAATAACATATCCTATATTAGCTTCTAATAAATTATTTATTGTTTTACCTGGATTAAAACCCAAATTATTGTAATTTATTTTTTTTAGACATTCCAAAAGATCCCCTTACTTAACTTATTAAAGGACCCCTCCTCTCTCACTAATGTACACCAATTGGATCCTTATATCTACAAAATAATATTAACATTTATCTTATAAATTTATAAACAATGATTTTATTGGTTATATTGTTCTAAAAATAATAACCTTAGATCCCTTTCTAGGGGAACCAATTGTGACGTTTCGAAGAATATGTAATGCCTCGTATTGATCACTATGTTTACTCCTACTAGCCTCATATAAATATAATATATTTTTTCAAATAATAATTATTTATGTATAACAAATATTATTAAATGTTATTATTATTATTAAAATCCTATTATACACCATCTTTCCCATCAAATAAGAAGTGAATGAATCACTTGTGTGTAAGTACAACTTACCATTCCCACGTACCGATAAAACTCATCTTTCATCACCATTTTTCAAGGATGGTAATTATGATGATTTTATTGTCTATATAAGATAATTAATTCCTAATTATACTTCTATAATGATAATATTATTTCGACCATTCTTCATCCTATCTTATGAGAAATGATAATGTTTCTCGTGTGTACGTATGGACTACTGTTTCGATAATGCGATGTGACTGAAATTTCAATTTTATTTTACATATATGATATTAAAGGTGAATTTTATGAATATATGTGAAATATTAATAATTACTCAATGATTAAATTATTATTTACCTTTAAATATTTCCATAATTCAAAATATGAAATCAGTGTTCATGGGTACATACAGCCTACCATTTATCTGAATTGTTTAATTAAATTTTCAATCTCAATATTATATTAATGAAAGTAATTTTTTTAATTATTATATATATAACAAACCCCTCCCCTCAAGGTGTACCCCTCATGAGCTAGCAATTTTAGAATGGAGGTAGTGACCCCCGTGTCCTGCCTCAAGTAGTTCTCAGATTAGCGACAAGCACCGAGTGTATAGTAAAACAAAATATCAAAGGTATTACCCTCTAAGAGAACACATGAGAAGGGGAGAGATAATAAAGATAACAACCAACTCTATCAAAAAATGAATTATAATATAAATCTCAAGAAAAGATATTTAATTTCCTGGAATAACTTCTGCAACTGAAATGGAAAACTACAAGTACCAAAATTAAATGAAAATAGTAGTAACCATGAAGCCCGAACAACTCCTGCAACCCCAAGCTAGTATTAACTAGAATGATATTTCTCCTTCTACAAGTGTCTTGAAAAATAGTTTATATATATGTAGTTTGAGTATGGTTTTACTAGAGGCGGAACTCTGGGGTCACTGTCTTAGTTCTTACATTGCTGACCCAAGAGGGGTACACCTTGTGGAGAGGGGTTCATGAAAATAGATGATTTCTATACCATGATTATAATTCCATAAATGATGAGACCAAAATCAATGTATAATAACCATGATTTAAAATTAAAACATGCATGGAAAATAAATCAGTTTTCACCTAGTATGGTTACTTTAATAACAAATTATTAATAAATGTGTGGTAAGATGTTATAAATATATAGTAAATGATATTATAAAATTATTATTATGGAATATATTATTAATAAAACCAAATTTATTATAATGTAGTTTTGACCATGGACTATGAAATTATATACATGAGGTAAGAGAATTGTTAACTCAATTCCATTTCATTGGGTTTAACCTGTAATTCATAGGTTATGTCATAGTAATATTATATGTGAAATTAATTTTTATTATATTATGTCATATTCCAACTTTTATTATATTTATTTACTGTTGATATATATAATCTATTTTTAATGTCAACATCAATGTTATTTGAAACAGAAATTCCTTTAACAAACCTTCATTAATGTTTCTTTTTAGAATAGTCAAAAGGAAAAGATTTTTTAAACATATATAATATGAGATTATTTTTTAGAATTAATGACCTCATAATTTTATGACGATTCGTATAAATGATTAAAATTATCTTTTCAAAGTATTATTTTTTAATGTTTCTTGTATTTTAATATAAATATTCAAAATATATTTTATTCAATTATTAATTCAAGTGTTATTTCAAAATCTATTTTTTTCTAAGAATACATTATTTTATATTATTTATGCTTAAATTGGAATATGATCCCATGATTTAATACTTAATCATTTTCTAAATGGTTAGTTTTTTAATGACATGTTCTTTATTAATCTCTTTACATTTCATTGAGTTATGAAATTCTGATGTGTTTATGATAACCATTTATTTTCATGGGTTTTTATATGATGAATCATTTATATTCCAGTAGAAAAAATATGTACAGTTTCCAATATGAGATTGGTTGGACCTGTATCTCTCTCTAATTCATTTGGTAATAAATTATATATCATGATATTGTTAAAGAAAAAAACAATGTTCTTGATTAACTATGGGAAATAATTCAATGTGTTTGATAAGCTATAGTAATAAATAAATTTACATGATCAATTATGGGAAATATGTGTTACATACTAATCTAATGGTATTTGTAGTTAATCATGAAAAGTGAAATAGTTTCTATTCATATGATTATTACAGATAGATTCATAACGGAAAATACCATTCATGATTGAATTATTATGATGTCACATTAATTTGATTCATGTATTTTGAAATGTTGATTTATTTTTTAGTGAATCATTATTATGATCTAAGATAGGTTAGGTATTAACATTATTATTTATGTTCATGATCACATTCCGTTATTTTTATCATATACTTTCAAACAATCATTAATTAATACTTTATATTTTTACTTTACTAAGAATCTGATATAACCTTCTTTATAATGTTTCATTTCCACATAATATGAATAAATTGGTTAAGTATACTATTTTAAAAGGGTTCTAATTATGATGATTTATATTGGATACAATGTGGATATTTTATTAATTAGTTGTTAATGTTTCAAATTTTCCAAATGCACTATACCTTTATAAAACTCAAATGTTAGTTTTTGTAATGTCCTGAATATTTATCTAAAAATATTTAATAATTATGCATGAACATCTTGGTTTTTAATATTTGATATCAAATAATGGGTTTAGTTCACATTTGGAAAATAAAATGAGAAGACATTAGTAATAAAACTATTGATAATTCTATGTTTAGGATAAAATTCTATAGTTTTGATAATGATCATGAATGTAAAATGTTAAACATAATATGATATATATGGTTCCCATGTTCAATAAATTTTATAAAATATTATTCATTATTAGTTTCTATGGTTTTTTTCTCACACTACTCATTTTTATTTTATTTTATTGATAGAAACTACATGAATCATGTTAATGTGTAATTTTAATGAAAATTAAATGATTTTTCACCATTGAAACCAAATGTTATTTTAGTTGTAATGCAAGGTATTTCTGTTATTATCTCACTAAATATTCATGCTATGATTCATTATTAGTTTCAAAAAGGAGAATGTAGGAAGTAATATTCAATTAATTATTTCATGAGGTCGTATACACCTTCTTTTAGCGGATGCCCTGATGCAGTAGATGCTGGGTAATGGATCAATATGAAAGGGAAAATATTTTATTTTCATAAATTTTGGTGAGATGAAAATGTTTCCCTATATTTATATTATATAAATGGAGAAGAAAACAAATGGTGGAATATTATCAAGAATATGATCTGTTTAAAAAAATTATTTCATTGGATGGTGTGAGTTCATGAACCTAATTTTTAATAAGTACAGTCTCAGTGTTTTTTATATGAAGATGGATGAGGGGTTCCATGATCTAAATCAAATCTATGATGACTCCATAGGTCCCTATGATGAAACTTTTACAAGGCCTGTGATTTTTTCATCTAGTATTATCATACAACATGATTTATGGATGACATATTCTACAAGGGCTAAAAAATAACTCTTTAAGGTTGTTATCCACAATAAAACTCAACATCTATGAAGAAATTTTTTGATGTGATCGTATGGTGGAAATAGAAATAGAATATACCCACCATAATCTTGGTATTAATAGGAATATAATGATTAAGTCTTATTAGAACATGAATCAGAAACACGGTGGAAGGAAATTTCAACCTTCTACATTATAGAAATGTAGGAATAAATATCAATGGACTTGTATAAAAGGTACTTGGAGTTTTTGTAAATGTGGAATTATGAGTCATAAATTCCATGAGTGTTGAAAGGATGTGAATAGTTCATTGAATTTAATAGTGGGAAAGAATATTTCAAATAATGCACAAACCATTCACAAATCCTATAAATGAAAGGATTATAGAAAATTATTCCAATCAATGTATGAATCTGAATATTTTTTATGATCATCCTCAACAACCTATTAAGGACAAAAAAAGGGAAATAAATTATGATTGTTACTATTGAAGTGGGTTATGAGACCGACATGGTAATTGTTACATATATTATACTATATAGGATAACTAATTTCTTATATTATTCTAGATCCAACCATAGTTTTATTTCTAATTAATTTTCTCAAAGGTATCATTATTTCACCATAATAATAGGATTTTGAGTTAGATCTGAGGACTCATAGTTCTAAATGGTCGCATCTCATGTTTATGTTTCTTCGATGATAGAAGATTATGGGACAGTGCTTCTTGAAAATTATGTGATTCTCCATATAGTTAAATTTTATGTCATTCTTGTAATGGAATGGATTTCACACTATGAATATAATATTAACTTTTGACAAAGGGAAGTAAAATTTCATATTACAAATGAATTTATAATCATTTACTGATGCATGAACGAATATAAACATAAAATAAAAATTGAGTACATCTTGTGGCTTATAATTCCTCTAAATGAAGGTTATCTATCACAAATATATGGGGAGAATGTCATTTGAGTTTCTGGAAATGAAGAAGAAACACCATAAAAATCTTTAGAGGGGATTCAAATAACATAGTGTGCCACCATGGAGAGAACCTATTGTAAGAACCCTTTTTCTACTCGGTATGAATAATTTATATTTGGGTCTAATTAATTATTTTTTGAACTAATATAGATTCTTAGTGGGTTAGTGAAGTTATCGAGGGTGTTTATGGCTTGTTAGTATCCTTGAACTTATCTTTTTCGGAATATTGGACAAGTCGCACAGTTAGTCTAAATTGTGCAAGAAGGGAACCTGATTATATCTAACCATGTAGATAGTTTGTATTTAAAGCATAGCCATATTGCATGGTTGGTGCATAGTTTCCCTAAATATATAGTCTAGCCATATGAATTTCCCTCTTCTCTAGGTATCTATTCTTGCTTTCCACATGGTTATGAAAACCATGTGGACAAACCGTGCACATGATAAATTTTTATAATTATTACAATTTTACCCATAATGAACTAATTAAGCCTCATATTCTTACCTAAAATGATTTACAGCAGTATTATCCACCAATCCTCTTATTTTAGAGCCCTTTAATGTCCTGATATAGGTATTGATATTTCTCATTCATCCATGATATGTTCGACCTTCTGTTCATCATGTTTGATGCACAACAGTATGCCCTCGAGTCTATTTGAGCCATCCATACTCACACTTTCTCTTGGAAATGTTATTAAGGTTTGAGTGTTTTTATATTCATTACAAATTTACTCTCATCCAAGACAAATTAAAGGATGATACTGGAGGAGGTGTGTTGTACGAGCCAAAGGTGGGTGGTCTATAACTCAGCCCACAAGATCGTTGATAATATAATTATTATTGGGGTTAAGCTGATTTCATCAAGTGTTGATTGTAGGATTTATATTCCATGATTATAATAAAATGAAATATATAGTTATGATCTTTATAAATACTTTATTATCTTTTAGTGGTTACACCCACAACTCATTCCATCCCAAGTTGGATATTTTTCCATAATTTTCGTTTTAGTTTCTTTACATGTTTGAGACACCATTCGGGTCTGCCTTTACTATACTTTTCTACATGTAATTTTTTAAAATATTAAATTTGTTTATTTTATATTGTGAATTGTGTACTAGAATTTACCATGTATGCTCGCCACTTTATCCAACTATGGTAAGTTATTAAATTGAAAAAAAAATGTTAAATGAAAATTAGAAAGTGTACTAAGTATATGGCCTGACCTTTTTTAATGTAACTAAATACTTTTTTGCACATCTATATAACCAATTACTATGTTTATGGATAGATTTTGGGTGAAAATTGATTATTTAAATGCATTAAATGTATTAAATTAATGGTTCCATAATATATGTCCTTATCACAATAATGGATGGAAAGAATGGAACCAGATGGAAATATTATATAATTATTGCTTTATTAAATGTTTGTATTTTGAATTATTCTTGTCACACTTATGTTATGATATGGATTGAACCTTAATAATTATAAATGATTTTTTAATCATAATAGATGTTTCTTAAGTCAAGATTTATATGGATTCCCGATGTAATTTCTTAATCTCTTCAGAACCCCATTATATATTCAAGCATATAGATTTTTTAGGTTGAGACCCACCTAGAACCTGATTCGTGTCTAACCATGGATACCGGGAATGACATTGTAGTCTCAGTAATTTATTAATATAGGATGCCCTGTATTCACTTGTTGGATCCAGCATTGAAAAGCAGGTTCCATGTTTAAATCCCTTCGAGCCAAGTCAATGCTTAACCTCTTTTGACCTTCGATAATCTTCATGGACTTGGTAGGAAATATATTGTGTAATTACATGGACTATTCTTCTATGATTACACTCAA
Organism: Viscum album; assembly: GCA_963277665.1. Lineage (NCBI taxonomy): Eukaryota > Viridiplantae > Streptophyta > Magnoliopsida > Santalales > Viscaceae > Viscum > Viscum album. Next base: position 441,186,891 of record OY728155.1, on the reverse strand, counting down.
ACCCATTTTCTAGGCTAAAATCATTACTGATTTGGAGACACTTGGGGTCAAATTTTCCATAGTTATTACCTTGGGTCTTCAATACTAAATATCATTATAGGTTTCCCTGTTACATATTAGAACCATTACTATTGTCAACATGTGACTTATTTAAAAACTTGTAACAATCCAATAATATTTTTTTTACTTTTTTAGATTCCATCTTCTGGATGGAGTAGGTACATGAATATTTTGATACATTGTACAACTTTACATTATATATTTATTCATGAAAACTATTACATTTCCATTACATGGGACTTCTGTTATACACACCGTTAGTGGTGTCCCACAAAGAATTATCTCACCCCCTTTTGGGCCTCATTTTGTACCCATTGAAGATTGCATGAATGAAGATATTGATAATGGAAAGAATACATCTTGAAACACTTTTTTTCTTACTATTTAAAATGGATCATGATAGAAGATGTCCAAGATGAGGCTCTATATTCGTTAGATAATGTTTTTCTATTCTTTGGTGGATCATGTTATTCATGTTGTTTGGAATCCATGTTTTCTAGTTTTATAGTGAAATGACATGTCACCATCTGTTTTTTTTGCTCGTATGTTATTCTTGTAATTTCACTTGTTGTTGTCGTTGTTTTCTCTATTCTCCATTATTCCTGTTATTTACATATATTTCATTCGATATTTAATTATGTTTATAGTTATCCACTATGATACACATTGGTTATTAGTGAATAGTATACCCAAGGACACACCATAGTTCCTCACTACTAGTCGGTAGCCTTTTTCATTTGGGGGAAGTTATTGAGGCCTTTAAGTCCACCAGGATCAGGGCCCCTATTAAGTGACATCTACGTCTGGGAAATAACAATGTCGAATCAATAGATTTTTTATAGATTTACTATTTTAAGAAAATATGTTGGAGATTATTAAATCTCAGGACATTGTTATAAGTTGTTCTTGGGAATGATGAAACCATGATCACGGTAAAAGGTGAGTTGCTTGAAATTCAATTGTTGTTCTACTTTTTCCTATTACAGTTGATATAATTTCACCATTGGTTGGTTCACATGTTGTGTGGATTTTGTGAATATTACTATGATGTGGGATTTAGATTTCCCTTGGCTCTATGATATTAGGGTTAAATAATTGTTACATAAATCATATTAGGCACCTAGAATTTGTTGGTCAAACAAATTTCCATTCCACGTAGGTTCATTTCACTACAGTGCATTACATGATACGCCACTGATTTTTGAGTGATGATGTCATAGATATCTTATTATTGTATTAATTTTGATTGGGATTATGTGATTTCATATCTCCTTTCACGAGGTCTGTGGTCCATTATGGGTTTGGATGAGTAATTTATCAAGTTGAGCCATTATGCTATAAATAAATGGGTGTAATTATTATTGATAATGTGTATGGGAACTGATTCAATGGGATTGACCATCCAATGTAAATCAAAAAATAATTATAATATGAAATGGTTTCACATCCTTATCCATCCTTGTCATATTTATGAATTGTAAAAGAGTGAACCTGGTTGTTAAATATAAAATGAAATAAAGCATATACTTGAGGACGTATTAGTACCTAACCATCTAAGAGGGTAGTTTGGGTATTATACCATATATTGTAAGCCCTTACATCATTATCTTTCATAATTGTTGTTATATGTCCAGTTAATGATAGTTCTATGTTTGGAATTTGTATACCAATACCACCATGAAGTCCTTGCATCATATTCTAAGAAGGTAGTAATGATCATGCTTTAGAAATGGTGGTTCCTAAGGCACAAGTGTTACGTCCAAAAGATAAACATGTAGAACCACATGTTGTAATTTATTTGTGAATTGATTCCTACATTCATGATAGTATCCAAATTATAATTAATTTCATGCATGGTGGACTACATGTCACACATTTGATGGATGATCTAACTCAAATGTTCGAAAAATAGTATCCTCATAAATTCTCATGGGATAGAGGTCCACTAGCTATTGAGTCTTGGATTGAGTCTAGCCAATCTATCATTTATCATATAGAGACACCTCTAGATATGAGGGTCAAGCTTTCAACATACATTCTTCAAGATTCATCCATGCATTAGTGGGATGTAGTCACCCATGCTGATTACCATAAATGAATGAAATGTGCTGACTTTAGGGTGGGTTCCTATGATCAGTTCCTCCCTCAAATGCAGATACCTAACAAAGTTAAAGAGTTCATGAATCTTGAGAAAATTTTTATTATTTTTTTATAATTCATCACATTTCACTGTTATATATCATTTTTTAACACCTCTTGATGGTGATGAGCTTTTTTATGCTAGACACATCAGGGATATGTGGGTGTATACCATTTGTATGTAGCTGAATGTATTTCCCCACCCTAAATTTTCATAAATAGAAAATCTGGAAATTATCACTAAGTCAAACTTGAGGGATGGATATAGAATCATACATAGTGGATCTGTGTTGTGGAAGGATAGTAGTTCCCCTAGTTATAAGAAGCATTCCCACGAAGAATCTCTTTCGGGAAGTGGAAACCATAGTAGCTATTTTGATAACTTTATGGTGTTTAATTAGTGTGGATGATGTGATCACATAGAGCCCCATTATGATATTGAAAAAATGGATTTTCCGGATTATAATTGTATTGGGAATCTACAGAGGTTCTATTGGATAATTCCACGAGATTTCAGTAGAAAAGGATCTGCGCCAGCTCCACCTTTAGGGGTAGGTTATTTTGGACCCTATTAGGTTGGGATTTGGAATATCACTAGTTAGTCATGTGATAAGGTGGTTCTGGCTAATGAAGCAGGACCCATGGTCACTAGATGCATCAATAGAGTAAAATGACCATCCTTGTAAAGCTATTTCACAAGGAAACAGAGCATGCCAATTCAATACCCAACCGCCGATACCTGAGGATCAGGTTGTGGTACCATCTATACTATGATGTACTATTCTAGTTTCATCTATTATTGTATCTATTTAATTGATATAGGTTCCTAGAACTATTTTATCTCTATATCTATCATGGAAATTTTCAATATTGAGATATAATATTATTGTGGTATGATGACCATAGATACATTGTTAGAAGGGAAGTATGAGGGCATATTTCAATTTAGGGGTTGTCCCCTTACTATACGAAGTTACCCATTATATAGAAGCTCTTCATTATCGATGTTAATGTCTTAAAATTAAATAACTAGATGTATTTGATGGTTTATTATAACGGTTTTTTAGGCTGAAATTACCACATGGTATCTTTTACATCACTATAAAGCATCAATTATCTACATAATGGTGAGTTGGATGTCCAGACTAGTATAATGGGGAAAGATCATCATGGTATAGGTTTTGTTAGCTCCCAGATTGAAAATATATTCATTGAGGATAAGGTTTTACATCAAACTAATTTTACTTTAGTATGAATCATCTCAGTGATATCTTTTCAGATGGGTTTTCACGATTACCTCTTCATAGAGGGGTATATATTATAATCGGGCTTCTTCTAGGAGTAGCTCAATTTTCCATTAGACATTACAAAAATGTTACATATATAGATTCAGGATCTCAAGAACTAATTAGATGATTTAGAGGCTACATGATCTATATGTCCTAGTACATCCTTTTTTGGATCATCCATGATTTTTACTCAGAGGGTGGATGGATGATTATGTCTATCCATTAAATATAGTGAAATAAATTCATTATGGTGAAGAACCGGTATCCACTTCTGTGAATAGATTATCACTTAGGCCATCTCTTAGTAGAAAATATCTTCTCTATGGTCTACCTGATATCACGTTATCATCAACGGTGAGTAAGGCTAGCAGACATACCTCATATAGATTTTTATTCATGTATTGTCGATGTGAGAACATTGTTGTTCCATTCAGACTTATTAATGTGCTGACCATTTTAATGGATCTTATGAATATGGTTTCCCATCACTATGTTGATTATTTTATTTTGTCATTTAAAGAAAAAATCATGGTGTATTAACATACTCATAACAACCATTAAAATCATCTAGATATGGTTTTGAGTACATTGATAGAGAAACAACATTATGCCAAAAAATCTATATTCTTCTTTAGGATCGATAATGTTAACTTCTTGGATCATATTATCTCATAATCAGGAGTATCTTTTCACCCCTAAATGGATAGTGTTTTAGTTTCTAGGGAGTATCCCAAAGAAGTGTTTGATATTCATAGATTCTTGGGGATGGATGTATATTATTGGAATTTCATATTTGAAATATCATTCAATTATTTACCTCTTACTTGATATACAGTAAAGGTTTTCATGTTCCTTTCGTCAGATGCAAGTGAGAAATACTATTTGGAGATAAAAGGGATGATTTTCTCATCAAATATTCTATTTCATCCTAACCCATGCATAAATAATACCATATTCTATGATGCATCATGAATCTGCCTAAGAGAAGTGATGATGTAAGATCATAGTGTCTTATCATATGGATCTTAGAATTTGACGCCTCATGAGATAAATTACTCGACACACGACCTTGAGCTAACAGTCGGTGTCTATTTCTTATGTTGTTTGAAAAACTATTTGTTAGTTGAGTGCTTTGTGGTGTAAAAGTACTACAAGAGCCTAAAAATTTATCTTTTCATAGTGTGAATTGAACTCTAGACCATGAATATGGTTTGAGAATCTAAAATACTTGGTTTTTTACCTATCCTACACACCTAGTAAGGAAAATGTGGTTGTAGATGTGCTACGTCAGAAAACTCAAGCACAATTCATATAAAATGACATTGATGAATGAAAGTTAGTGATCCTATTCTCTAAGAGGAATCTGGAGTTTCATGGTACTCATGATCATTTTTATCTCTCATCCTTGAATGTAACCTATTCCCTCCTTGAAATGTTCAAGGGTAGAAAATTTCTTATCTTAAGGGCTTGGATCTATAGGAGAGTATATCAGAAGATAACACACCTTCATATTAGTCAGTATATAGAGATGACATCCTATGTATTAATCGACATGTCTGGGTCCCTATAGATATGATATAGTACTTTAAGTGAGAGTCCAATTCATTTTAGTGGGAAGTTCATCCATACATCATTAAAATGTATCTATATATGTGATTCTAGTATTAGTGTCATGGGGTGAAAGGTAAGATTGCAAGAATTATCCCTAGGTGTCCCACTATTCAGCTAGAGAAGGTGGAGCACCAGAGACCCATAGGCTTGTTACTACTTCAAAATGTTCTAGATTAGAAATAGGAAGATGTTTTCATAAACATTGTATTCATCTTTCCTTGATTGGTGTAGGGTAGAAACATTTTATGGGTAGTTGTTGACCAAACTATAAAAAGAATCAAACATTATTCTTATACTAGATACATTCTTAGTTGAAGAGATGAGATGTATCTATGTCGGGAATATCATATGACTACACAATGTACATTGAAATATTGTTTCAGATAAAGAATCTCATTTCATGTCACAGTTCTGGAAGGTATTTTCGAGAGAACAGAGACTTCTATGCACATTATTTTTTTCCTAGACTGACTGACAATTGAAATGTACGATACAGGATCTTGAAGACATTATCCGACAATTTTTCTATGATTTTATCAATTTTGGGGGGAATAATAACCCTCTCATTGAATTATTCTATAATAGAATCTTCTATGTGATAATTTAGATGGCTCATTTTGAGGCCTTGTATAGTAGGTCGTGACGTTCACCCCTGTGATTGCCAATGGAATGTGAGGTAGCACCACTAGGTCCTCATATTATTTAAGAGTCTTTAGGGTAGGTTTATATGATCACAAAATGTTTGAATACTCCATAGTCTAGAATGAAATATTATGTAAATCTTCATCAATGACTTCTATAGCTTAGGGTATGGGTTGGTGTCTTCCTGCGAGTATCACCCAAGCTATGTCAAAGATGGATATTAAGTCATGAGATGATATCGCCTCATTATGTAGCACTATAAGAAATTCTAGAGAGGGTCGGGATAGTATCATTTTGGTTTCTAATACCTAAATGGTACCATTCCATGTGTGGCATCATCCATGTATAAAAACATTACCAATGTCATGCAAACTCGTTTTTTACTTTCGATCCCAATGAAGTGGAGTTGGATTTCAATGCAACCTTTGAGGAGTATCTATCACACATCATTGACTAGTGCATTAATGTTCTCCTAGGCTAGTTATATTATCTTATATGGGTCTTATGGAATCAAAAACATGTATAGGATGACACTTGGGAGTGAGAGGATGGCATACATGACCAATTGACATGAGTTGTTTCCGAAAATTATTTCTACACCCTTGGAAGATGATCTCGATGATGAGTTCATTTAAGGGAAGTGACTCTAAAAACCTATTTTTTCACCCAAGTACAGATGCTTCAAATTTCAGACTAATTATTTATTGTGGGCCTAATAAAGATGCTTATTGGTATAGTAATGGAGCTGAGGGTGTTCATGGATATTTAAAGTAGAGAACCCAACATTATGAAAAAATGTCCCCATCGAATGGTCATAGTAAAGCATGTGAAAAGGGATCATGATTAGATATGACCATGTAGATAGTCTACATTTTAGGTAGATCCATATCACATGGTTGACACATGATTTCCCAAACTATATAACCTAACAGTGTGAATTCTCTTTTAAACTATATACTTATGCGTGGTTTGTGCCTGATTTGGAAAACATTGTGGACAAATGTGCACTGGCTTCATTTTGAGTAATTCTACCGTTTTACTCATAATGAACTAATTATGCCCCTTCTTCTTTCCTACTACAATTTTTTGTTGTATTAACATAAAATTCACTCATTTTCATGCTTTTTGGATGTCCAATCAAGGGATTGAAAGATATCCTTCATCTAGAATCTGTTCTATCTTTTGTTAATCACGTGAGATGTGCATTGGTATATACCATAGTCCGTTTGATCCAGTCATCTTCTCTATTTCCCTCTACCTAGTTATATAGTATTTAGTTTCTATTAACATTTTCTCTTACCTACTATATAATAGCAAAATCAGAGGCCAATACTAGAGGAGTAAATTCATAAAAACCTATGGTCCATGGTCTATATCTCATCCCTCAAGTTCATTGATTTTGGGGATTGTCATGTGTGGCCTAACAATTTCATTGGGTTCCATTTATTTAATTTATAATCCATTAATATAATCAATATAAATAAATGTCTATATTATTTCTAAATAACTGATTCATTTTTAGTTGTTACTCCCTCAACTCCATCAATCCCATGTTTGGTTTGTTTCCATAATTTCCATTTTAGTGTTTTCACATGTTTGATCCACCGTTTGGGTTCTCCTCGACATGACATTTCTAAGGGTAAGAATTTATATATTAAATGCCAAAATTTATACTATAAATTTCAAAATGTAATGTACCATTTATTCTCACCACATGTCCTGCCTATGGTAAGTGCCTTTATTTAAAATGAAATGTTATTTGGAAGTTAGAAAGTATACTATGTATATGACACGAACTTTTTAATGTAATGGAATTATAAGTTCCATGTACGTACAACCCTTTACAATGTTGATGGATGGTCATTGGGTGAACCTTTATTATTTGAAGGAATTAAATAGATTACATAAAAGGTAGAATGCTTCATGGCCTTGACACTCAAATTAAAGGAGCGATTTGAAGCAAATGGACTTATTATTTAATTATTACATGATTAAATAGACACATGCTCAATTAGACTAGTCACACTAATGGAAGGTATTGGATTGAAACTTATCAATTGTAAATGCCTTATTAATCAAAATATGATTGTCCTAACAATATTTCAAATTGGATTCTTAAGGGAATGCATTAATATCACAAGGATCAAATTCATAATTCAAGTATAAAACTTACAGAGGTTGTGACCCAACTTGAACCTGATCCTTGACTAACTGTAGATTCTCTATATGGAGCTATAGGATCCCTCATGTATTAACACATGATTCCTTGGATACATTCCATGGATAACACATTGACATGTATGTACCATGGTTAGTGACCATCATGCCTAGTCATTCCATAACTTCAGTTTACACTGGATAAACTCATTGGACAGAGTAGGAGACTTATTATGGAATGCCTTAAAATATTCTTATTAGATTGCACTATAACCCCTTAGGTAATGTAAATACATTACTTGTTTGGAACCCCTTCATGTAAATATTTCCTTGGTAATTACCTTTTATCTTCATTACTTATATTATTACCGATTTCCTTATTACATCTTTGAACCTTCACTATTGTAAACATGTTACTTATTTATAAACAATTAATAGTAAAATAATGAAATTTTTATTTATTCATACACCAGTCAAGGTTTTAAGAAGTTACTTGGTATTTAGTTATATTATATTTCATTTCATTATATATTCATTCTTTCACATGGTTACATATCCATTACTTGGTATGGATGTCATATACTCCATTGATGAGGGCCAACTAAGATTTATCTCACAACCTCTTCAGGTGATGTTTGGTACCCAATGCAGATTAAATGAATGCATATATTGATTTTTTTTCTTTTTTTCTAGTGACTTGACATATCATCATCAGTGGTTGTATACTTGTGGGTTATTCCAATTGTTTCAGAAGTTGTTGCCTCTTTTGTTCAGTGTGCATTTTTTACATATATTTCATCTTCTATTTACGTCTGTTTATACTTATCCACTATAATAAACTTTTTTTATGAGGGAATAGTCTCCCCGTGGACAAACCATAGGCCTTCACTACTAGTCAAGAGCCTCTAGAAGTTGGGAAAATGCATTTGAATCCATGTGGCCCACTGGGCGTGGGGATCCTATTATGTAGCATTAGGGTTTAGTGCTACACACATTTTCTATTTGAGAGGATGAAATATGATTCAATTAATCTTATGAATTATTATCATGATCAATATAAAATTAAATAATGAACACGTGTCATCTCCCTTGTATTGATGTCTTATTTGACCTGGATTTTTTAGTTCAACATTATTCTAATATAGACCTTCATAATGGATACTATCAATTGAGGTTTAATAAGTATTATATACACAGGAAAACATTCCAAAAATTTTATATAAAATATATATTTATAGCGATACCTTTTGGTCTCACAAATTCCTCTTATATCTTCATGGAAATGATTATTGTATTAATCTGAGATTAACTAGATTAGTTTGTGGTAGTCCTTATAGAATATTCAATTGTATATTCAAATATAAATGATGAACATTAATATAAATTTCTTGTTATAGAGAATACCTTTTGGAAGGATTAGAATTATGTAATATTTACAAAAAGTGAATTTTTACTTCATAACATTTCATTTAAAAGTCATATAATCTTTGTTGAGGGTATATTAGTATATCCTTAAAGAAATTTGTTATTGAAAATGGATTAGACCATATTATATGATAAAAAACTATATTATTTATGGCTTGGTTGGATATAATCATTATATAGTGATATATTTATCAACATTAAATAATACACTCACAACATTTTCCATAAAAGATTTATTTTAATAAGGACTGAGAAATTTGAAGAGATTATCAAGGAGATGAAAAGAATGTTGGTATGTTAACTTGTGCATATACATTCTTAGAGTGTTAAAAGTATTGTGATATATAATGATGTTTCAAATAAGGGGCTTTGATGTGTTATCATTAAAAATGATATGGTGATATCTTATGCTTCATGAAAATTTATGGTCCATGGAAAAATTAACCAACTCGTGATTTGGAGTTAATTGTGGTAATTTTTTGCGTTAAATATATAATTGTTTTTTATATATATGGAAAATGGAATGACAAATAAAATGATCAAAACAATAAATGTGTATCTTCACTCAAAAATGGTTGAAAGTGTACCAAAGGAGATGGTTGGAGCTAATTAATGATTATGAATTCTGAAAACATTACAAACCTGGGAAAGTGATGAATGTGACATATTCTTTGAGTATAAAAGATCATGATAAATTATCTATGATGAGTATCACATAAGACACAATATTTATGGATTTAAAATTCATGGACATATAAATTTTAAAGTATGAGGAGAAATATTATTTGGATCAAATGAATATATGACCATCAATCCAAGTACTTGTTAAAGACGAACAAAGGGAAGATTTAGAGCTGAAAATGAATGTAATAATTGTTCCAATGTTTGATCTTGATTGCGATAGAATAATAAGTTTTTGGTATCTAGTATTTGTTCCTATTATAGCAGATTTGAATAAAGTGATTTTGGATGAGGGGACAGTTCATCATTCACTATTAATCCTGGAAGTAAAATGATTTATAGATACCTAGAAGAATATTTCTATTGGGATGGAATTATGGGTGATATTATAGAGAATGTCACTCGGTGTTTGGTTAATCATGATGTTAAGGTTGAGATATGCATGTATAAGTGGATGTAACAACTTTTAACAATACAAGAATGAGAATGGGAAAAATAAAATTTTATTTTCCCGTTAAACATCCCAAAATATATAAAGGACATAATTATATATGTTTTATAGTCAAATGAATAACAAAGCCAACACACTTCATTAGTATCATAGAATAGATAAATATTGATAGTACTTTATGAATATATATTAACGAAGTGGTATGATTTCATGGAGTTACACATTTAGTTTTATCTTATTTGGATTCACGGTTCACCTCAATGTTTGGGTGAATTCATCATCATGATCTAGATTCATAGTTATGATACAAAAATTCTTATCATCCTTGAATGGATGGAAAATATATATAGGTTGAGACCTTACTTTATGAATTTCAAATATATTTGGGATCAACAACTTACATTAGAATTGTTTTCATACAACAATAACATTCATTAAAGAAATAATATGGATCATTTTGAAGTCATTTGTTATTAAATTTTAAAAACTATAACATGCTAGTTCATGTTAGAGAAAAAGAAATATTAGAACCTAATCTATCTAGGAAAATCTCATAGAAGGTTATATATATTCAGAAACACATAAAATTATTACATATTTGATAGAATTGTTACACTAAAAATTGTTAAAAAGATGTAGAGTTTATAGTATGTGTAATGATATTTTTATAAATATATCATTTGATGTGAGAGATGACATTTGGAATAAAGTGAATTTTAAGTTCTATGAGTATGAGACCTTCTAAATGTCACACCCTGCATCATCTTTTATTTTATTTTATAATTTTCTATGACTTTTTAAGATTTTTTTGGGGTTCGGGTTGAGTCCCGGATGATGATGATTATTATTATTATTATTATTTTTGAGTCATGTTAAAAAGTGAGAGTTTTTCAGCTGACGTTGTTGAGCGCCCGGGCAGGGCGCGTTTTGAGTTGACATTAATGAGTGCCAAGGCAGAGCACATTTTGGATACCCCGCATGGTGCCGCATAGACATTGGCATGATCCGCCTGCCTTCAGAAATTTTAAAATGAGTGATGTTTGTGATTTATTATGTTGTTTAACGTTTTTTTATTATTGTTGGTAATAATTTTATAATTATTATTAAATATGAAATGGTAAATATTTTATTTTTATTATTATTTTTATTATTGTTATTATTGTCACAATTATTATTATATTTATTAGTGAATTTTTATTATTAAAAGAATTGTTTTATCATTATTATATTTTATTAGAGTCATTATTATTATTTTTATGAGTTATTATTATAGATAAATGTTTATTTCAATTATCAGTTTTGGTTTTATTTTTTGTTTGTTTTTATTTTATTTTCTGCTAACCCTAATCCTACGCTTCTTTTTTTCCTCCCCTTCACCACCTTGCTGTGCCGCCACCCCTCTCTCTGCCCACTTCTCCCTCGACTCTTCTTCCTCGGCAACTTTCCACGTGACCTTCCCTCCTTGCCGCTCTGCCCATCACCGTGGCCGACGCCCGACCTTCCTGCATCCACCCCGCGACCCCAGCTCCTTCGATGCCCTCCCCCTGCGTCTTTGCCCCGTAGGACCTCTCACTTCCCCAGACTCTCCTCCTACACAGTGGTAGCCCTCCGCTCCTCCTACCTTAAACCCATGGTTTCCTTTCCCCCACACTAGCCGGAGAAACCTCATGCTTGGCCGACTCGGCCTCCCGTCCGACCACTCCTCGTCCTATAGAGCTGCACCTCAGGATACCCTACATCAGCCATAACACCGCACCAGCCCACACTCTTCTTTCCCCTACATTTTCCTCCTCCCATCATCCTCCCTTTCCCTTCGAGTAGGCCAGTTGTATGCCTCCCTGTCCACTTTCTGCGCCCCTTTCCCTACGCTGAACCGACTACTTGACCGGACCGCCCTCTCACCAGCACTCATCTTGTTCGGCTGAACTGCAACACCCTGACGCCCCTGTTCTATGTGCACTACCCAGACATCTTTTCCGGCTACTCCATTTCCTTTGAACAAACCCATGGAGAGATCCCTCCATTTGTTGCGTGAAACTCCTTCGTGCAACCCCCCTTCCCTTCGATCAGACCTCTCCTGCACCTACCCTTCTCTGATGTGCTATTCTCTCGACGGACTCCCCTTGTCTGACCAGGCGCGCCCATCCATGCCACTGCCGACCTCTAGGTAGCTTCCCCACACCGTGTGCCCATCCATCAATCTTTTCCCTCTTCTTCGGATCCTCCTACTCAAACCCCCACTATCTAGTTTTCCTTCCCCCCTACCTGGTCTATTGTTATCTCCCCTCATTGTCTCTGAAACCCTACTAGACATCCCATTTCTTCAGCGCACACCCTCCAACCGGCTGCGCACCAACCACCCTACACCGTCAGGCGGCTCCACACCCTTCAGCCACCGCGCACCCGCTGTCCGCACATTGTCTGACCACCGTACCACCTTTCGGACGCACCCCCAAGTCCGGTGACCCCCCTTATAGGCAACGCCACTCTTCCCACTAGTGACCAGCTTTTGGGACAGCCTCCATTGACCAACCCTACGGTAGGCCTCACCCTTCCAACGGCCATCTCCTCCTGTCGACCTCTCTTTTGGCGGAAAATCCCCCTTTCAGTAATTATTTTATCTCCCTCCCCTTTTATGTTATTCTGTTGATATGGTTTCAATGAATAGGGTGGAATCCTATGTTTCATTTTAATAATATTGTTTAGGGTTGATCTTGACATCATTGGGGTGCGATCATTGGGTGTTTGAAGTTTTTCACTGGGAATCCGAAAGTTTCATTGTTCGTGAGGTTGGATCTCATTTCTCATGCCTCTTTAAATTAAGTTTACATTGATCACTTGATGTTCACACATCTTAAGTTGTTGGTCATGTGTTTTTTTAAATTAATAATATCATGTGGAAATCATTGGTTTTACATTGTTTTGATAAATTGTTTCACCCGTTTAATTGATTTGACAAGTTTTATGGTAGATGAGCCTTGTGCGAGTTGTGTTTTGAAAACGTGTCGTGGTTGTTCTTTAATGTTTTTTTCTCGTTTGGATTGTTTTAAGTCCTTATTTTTGTGATTTTAGTTATTGTGCATTTGTTGCAGCGCATTTGGAAGGTAACCCCGCGATATTGATGTCATCAGCTTGCGCTTGCATGTACGCCTGCGTGAGGCATGTTGCGCCTTTTTTTTTTGGACAATGAGCTGAGGTAGGTCCCCCATCTCACTTACCTTTAGATTTAAAATTTATTAATTGCTTTTTGATTTATTAATTTTTAATGAATTAGAAATAATATAAGATATTAAATTTTTAAATGATTATTTGGTGTGAAAAGATCCGTTTATTTTATATCGAACACTTGAGACATCTTCTTGACGAGCGGACACCCAGTATTGAATGAATGCCCGTTTGGCATTTAAACATAATTCACAGAACATCAAATGTGCTTCTAGTTTTAAAGATAAATAATTTCTTCTGAACAACTATTTTGAGCTTTTTGAGAAATGAGGTTTTACTTTAAAATTGGCAAAGGCCCTTTGTCACTTAAATAAAATAGATTATTTTAGAAAACCCACTCATGGGTGATCTTTTGTGTGTGCTGATTTCGTGAGCTGTATGTGATGTTTGAGCATCGTGATTGATTGATTTACATTATAGATGCACCCCCTTTTTATTGTTTGTGTTGACATGGGAACCTGGCATATTGAGTGAACTTTCTGAGAACGATTGTTGCACTAGTTTAGACCACGCACTGGCTAGTGGCCCCATAGCAGGGGAATACTGAGTTATTCCGGCAATGGGGATTGGGCCCCTCGGTTAGGCCATGCAGGGCTATGTCAGGTAATAGTATGGGCATTATGACATCATCGAGTTAGGGCATGCCTTCAAGATGAGTCACATGTATAGTACGTTCTAGCTTGTTCACGATCTCCTAGGTTTGACCCGTGTTTCTTTTAGTGTTTTTTTGTATGTGGCGGATGAATGAGAGGTCGAGTTCGGTTGCTGACCCTTGTGTGCCACTTTTTCCATTGCCCTTAGTGTGTGTTGTGTGTTGTGTGTGATTTTCCTTTTGAATAACAACTAATGTTTAGATTTATAAATTGTTCTAAAAATGTTTTAAAATTCAATGGACCTGTTTCTTTCAACATTAAACTTGTTCTAAATTAAAAAGGGAAATGCAATGTTACCTATTTTAAAAATTAAAGTGCCTGTGGAAACTAATATTTTTTATAATTTAGTTCAAACCTGGAATTTATAATTTCTTTATTTAATGGTATGTGCATTGGTAATAGAATTAGTCTGGCCAACCTACTGAGTTTTAATACTCATACCTATATCATTTTCGTGTTTTTAGTTTCTGTTGCAGGTTGACTTGAGCTCTCTCATTGTGGGTGAGTTTTGGTTGTGGACTAGTGAGCAACTCTCAGAGTCGCGAGGATTTTTGGTCATGGTCAGGTTAGTTGTCGTTGTTGGTCGTTCTTTCTTTTTGTGTTGTTTTTTCACTTTGTGTTGTTCTATTTTCATTCCACTGTTTTATTTATTTTATCGGGCGAAATCCTTCCCTCTTGATCTCTTTTGATTCCCTGGTGCTTGTCGCCAGCCCGAGAGGATCGGGAACGCCTCTCGGGCCATGCAGCAGACCGGCTCGGGAGATCGGTTCAGGGTCGACCCGGGTTGGTTCGTGACAAAATGGTATCAGAGGCAGGTTGGCTTTTGATTGGACCTTATTTTTCAGAGCGCCCATTGTTATTTAGGTTTTTCATGGTCGAAGGATTATAATTGTTGGGACTCGGGGCATACGGGTGAAAAGGACGTCATGAACCCTTGCTCGTTCTAAACCTCAGGTCACCATGAGATGTCTGGGATATTGGTGTCTTTTTGGTTCCTTTGACTTGTTTTATCTTGGAAAATGAAATGGGGTCGAGAAAGTGATCTTCGTGATCTCGCATGGTCTGGAAAGCCATGTGGAGCCAAGGACTTTGCCCCAGAATGCTCTCAGTGATGATGGTGTGACTGGCGTATGGCCGCCAACCATATGTTTGAGTCGCCCATCATCACTAGTTTCCCCCTAGTCGATCGTTTGAGTTTTCCTTCATTCTGAAATTTTTTTTGGAATTTTTTTTAGGAGGATTATAAAAATTTGTATTTGAAATGTCAATGACCATGTTTTTAGTATATCCTTTGTTTCTTTGTTACATAGTGTTCACCCCCATGATGGTTTGGTGGATGCACAAGGTGCAGTTTTAGGTGGTGCATCCTTAGAAAAGACTCCAGTTGATCAACCAATATACTATGTTCTGGAATTCCAGAAGTTGAGTCTTAGACTATTTTATGGTCAAGCAGATCCTCTTGAGGTGGAGGAGTGGTTGGAGAAGATTGAGAGGAAGTCAGTTTCATTGGGCTTCCTGAGTCATTAAAGTTGAAGTTGGCTACCTTTATGCTTGAAGGCCCATCATGGAAATGGTAGAAGTCCGTGTCTCGGAATAATCCATGGGAATATCTAACATGGGAGTTTTTCAAGTCATCGTTCATCCAACAACACTTCTCTGAGTTGACGAAGCTGAGGAAGAGGATGGAGTTGTGTTGTCTTCAGGAGGGCGTTGAATCGGTACTAGAATTTTATCAATGTTTCATAGACCTAGTTCCGTATGATCAGTGGGTTGTTGTGAATGATCCAGGGAAGGCTCGAAAATTTCAGTCTGGACTCCGACCTGAGCTGTGATCGAAAGTGGAAGAGCTCAACCTGACCACCTTCTTAGATGTTGTGGGGAAAGCCTTTTTGGTTGATGATGGGTTAGTAGGAGGACTTGAGGTGGAGAATCCTCCAACATTGGGATGTAGTGCAGAGGATGGTGATAAGAAGAATGAGAAGCGACCTAATGCTACTGGTGCTAGTAGAGGAATCAAGATACATTCAGACCTTCAGTCATCTTCCTCACAGCGCAATGCCTTGATCTGTCACCAGTGCGGTAAGCAGAGGCACAAGATTCTGATGTTCTCGAATGCTCCGAAACACTACCACACCTGTGGATGTTGGGGTCACTTACAACGATTCTTCCGCGATGTTTCCAAAAAGCGTGCTGAATCTAGATGTGGCTTGTCGAAGGTCACCACAACCCGCCAGTAGGAGTAGGTGATGTTTGGGGAATAGTTTGAGGTTTTCTCTTTGTAGTGTATCCTGGATATAGTGGTTGTCTCTTCTGGCGTTTTGTGGTGTTTCTTTTCTTTTAGTGGTAAGAATGGATGTTGTTGAACCTCTTTGAAACCTTTGTTTTGAAAAGAAGTGTTCTTGGTAAAATTCTGATTCGTGTGTTATGTTCGGGATTTTCTGAAGCATGACTGTGAGGCTGGGGATGCTTCAATCATTGGTGCTCCAGCCATAGGCCTCGGAGTGAAGCTATCACGTAGTCAAGAGGACCCCAGTGGTAAAGAAAGGACTTGGGTTAATCTTCATCCTTAGTGTGTCATGGTATGTGTGTTTCCGAGGGTACGACACAGTTGATGGGGAGACAACAATAGTTTTGATGCTCTATCAGTCGGGACCTCCCCATCTTCCCCCCTCATGGAGGGGGTTTCTGGTTCGTGTGGAAAGTTATTAAGTTCGTTTAATAACATCAGGTCTTCTGGTGGGGAAACCCACAGTGGGTCTCGTAGAGTTACACAGAAATTAATTTAGAGTTAGCCCAATCCTTATGGTGGGGAGTCCGTTCGAGCCTCCTCGTGTCAGTATCAGAGCTTCTTTTCATGTATCTTTTGGTGGTAAGTGGTCTTGTTCAGAACCACCTCATCCTGGGTTCATCCTCTCGAGTAAACGTTTAGATTGGAGTACACCCAACAGTTTTGTTAGACTAAGAATATGGGAATAAATGTCAGAGGTAGTGAAATTCGGTCTTTCCTTGGTTGAAACAGATGGTTTCAGTTCAGCTTGGTGACAATTAAGGTGATCTTGTTTTATTGATGAGTAGAGTGTCATGGGTTTTCAGTCTATGTATTGATCGATCAACTGGAGGAGCTTAATCTTTTGGGGGTGAGTGACACATAAAGAGTTTTATCTTTGGGTCTTGATCTTATTTTGGCTTTCCGAGGGTGGAAAGCGTTATGGTGTGGAGAATTGTCACACCCTGCATCATCTTTTATTTTATTTTATAATTTTCTTTGACTTTTTAAAATGTTGTTGGCGTTCGGGTTGAGTCCCGGATGATGATTATGATGATGATTATTATTATTTTTGAGTCATGTTAAAAAGTGCGCGTTTTTCAGCTGACGTCGCTGAGCTCCCGGGCAGGGCGCGTTTTGAGTTGACATTACTGAGTGCCCAGGAAGAGTGCATTTTGGATAACCCGCATGGTGCCGCTTAGACATTGGCATGATCCGCCTGCCTTCAGAAATTTTAAAATGAGTGATGTTTGTGATTTATTGTGTTGTTTAACATTTTTTTATTATTGTTGGTAATAATTTTAAAACTATTATTAAATATGAAATGGTAAATATTTTATTATTTTTATTATTGTTATTATTGTTATTATTTTCACAATTATTATTATATTTATGAATGACTTTTTATTATTAAATGAATTGTTTTATCATTATTATATTTTATTAGAGTCATTCTTATTATTTTTATGAGTTATTATTATAGATAAATGTTTATTTCAATTATCAGTTTTGGTTTTATTTTTTGTTTGTTTTTATTTTATTTTCTGCTAACCCTAATCCTACGCTTCTTTTTTTCCTTCCCTTCACCTCCTTGCTGCGCCGCCACCCCTCTCTCTGCCCTCTTCTCCCTCGACTCTTCTTCCTTGGCAACTTTCCTCGTAACCTTCCCTCCTTGCCGCTCTGCCCGTCACCGTGGCTGACGCCCGACCCTCCTGCATCCACCCCGCGACCCCAGCTCCTTCGCTGCCCTCTCCCTGCGTCTTTTCCCCGTAGGACCTCTCACTTCCCTGAACTCTCCTCTTACGCAGTGGTAGCCCTACGCTCCTCCTACCTTGAACCCATGGTTTGCTTTCCCCCACACTAGCCGGAGCAACCTCATGCTTGGCAAACTCGGCCTCCCGTCCGACCACTCCTCATCCTACAGCGCTGCACCTCAGGCTACCCTACATTAGCCATAACACCGCACAAACCCACACTCCTCTGTCCCCTCCATTTTCCTCCTCCCACCAACCTCCCTTTCCCTTCGAGTAGGCCAGCTGCACGCCTCCCTATCCACTTTCTGCGCCCCTTTCCCTACGCTGCACCGACTACTCGACCAGACCGCCCTCTCACCGGCACTCATCTTGTTCGGCCGACCTGCAACCCCCTGACTCCCCTGTTCTGTGTGCACTACCCAGACATCATGTCCGGCTACTCCATTTCCTTTGAACAAACCCACGGAGAGCTCCCTCCCTTTGTTGCGTGCAAATCCTTCGTGCAACCCCCCTGCCCATCGATCAGACCTCTCCTACACCTACCCTTCTCTAACGTGCTATTCTCACGGCGGACTCCCCTTGTCTGGCCAGCCATACCCATCCAGGCCACTGCCGACCTCCGGGTAGCTTCCCCACACCGCGTGCCCAGCCATCAAACTTTTCCCTCTTCTTAAGATCCTCCTACTCAAACCCCCACTATCTGGTTTTCCTTCCCCCCTACCTGGTTTGTTGTTATCTCCCCTCCTTGTCTCTGCAACCCTACTGGGCATCCCATTTCTTCTGCGCACACCCTCCAACCGGCTGCGCACCTACCACCCTACACCGTCAGGCGGCTCCACACCCTTCAGCCACCGCGCACCCGCTGTCCGCACGTTGTCCGACCACCGTACCACCTTTCGGACGCACCCCCAAGTCCGGTGACCCCCCTTCTAGGCCACGCCACTCTTCCCACTAGTGACCAGCTTTTGGGACAGCCTCCTCTTACCAGCCCTACAGCAGGCCTCACCCTGCCAACGGCCCTCTCCTCCTGTCGACCTCTCTTTTGGCGGCAAATCCCCCTTTCAGTAATTATTTTATCTCCCCCCCCCCCTTTTATGTTATTCTGTCAATATGGTTTCAATGAATAGCGATGAATCCTATGTTTTATTTTAATAATATTGTTTAGGGTTGATCTTGACATCCTTGGGGTGCAAACGTTGTGTGTTTGATGTTTCGCACTGGAAATCTGAAAGTTTCATTGTTCGTGAGGTTGGATGTCATTGCTCATGCCTCTTTAAATTAAGTTTACTTTGATCACCTGATGTCCGCACATCTTAAGTTTTTGTTCATGTGTTTTGTTGTTAAATTAATTATATCCTGTGGAAATCATTGGTTTTACATTGTTTTGATAAATTGTTTCACCCATTTAATTGATTTGACAAGTTTTATGGTAGATGAGCCTTGTGCGAGTTGTGTTTTGAAAACGTGTTGAGGTGGTTCTTTCACGTTGTTTTCTCATTTGGATTGTTTCAAGTATGTCTTTGTGTGATTTTAGTTATTGTGCGTTTGTTTCAGCGCATTTGGAAGGTAACCCCGCGATATTGCTGTCATCAGCTTGCGCTTGCTTGTACGCCTGCGCGATGCATGTTGCGCCTTTTTTTTGGACAGTGAGCCGAGGTAGGTCCCCCATCGCACTTAACTTTATATTTAGAATTTATTAATTGATTGTTGTTTTATTAATTTTTAATGAATTAGAAATAATATAAGATATTAAATTTCTAAATGATTATTTGGTGTGAAAAGATCCGTTTATTTTATACCGAACACTTGAAACATCTTCTTGATGAGCGGACACCCAGTATTGAAAGAATATATGTTTGGCCTTTAAACATAATTCAAGGAACTTCAAATGTGCTTCTAGTTTTAGAGATAAATAATTTCTTCTGAACAAAGTGTTTTGAGCTTTTTGAGAAATGAGGTTTTACTTTAAAATTATCGAAGGCCCGTTTTCCACTTAAATAAAAAATATAATTTTGGAAAACCCACTCGGGGGTGATCTTTTGTGTGCGTTGATTGCATGAGCTGTATGTGATGTTTGAGCATCATGACTGATTTATTTACATTGTATACGCACCCCATTTTTATTGTTTGGGTTGACATGGGAACCTGGCATATTGAGTGAACTTTCTGAGAACAATTGCTGCACTAGTTTAGACCACGCATTGGCTAGTGGCCCCATAGTAGTGGAATACTGAGTTATTACTGCTATGGGAATTGGGCCCCTCGGTTAGTCCATGCAGGGCTATGCCAGGTAGTAGTATGGGCGTTATGACGTCATCGAGTTAGGGCATGCCTACAGGATGAGTCACATGTATAGTACGTTCTGGCTTGTTCACGATCTCCTAGGTTCGACCCATGATTCTTTTAGTGTTTGTTTGTTTGTGGTGGACGAATGAGAGGTCGAGTTCAGTTTCAGACCCTTGTGTGCCACTTTTTCTGTTGCCCTTAGTGTGTGTTGTGTGTTGTGTGTGATTTTCCTTTTGACTAACAACTAATGTTTAGATTTCTAAATTTTTCTAAAAATGTTTTAAAATTCAACGAACCTATTTCTTTCAACATTAAACTTGTTCTAAATTAAAAAGGTAAATGGAATGTTAATTGTTTTAAAAATGAAAGTGTCTGTAGAAACTAATATTTTATATAATTTAGTTTAAACCTGGAATTGATAATTTCATTATTTAATGGTATGTGCATTGGGAATAGAATTAGTCTGGATTACCAACTGAGTTTTAATACTCACGCCTATAAGTTCTTTGTGTTTTTAGTTTCTGTTGCAGGTTGACTTGAGTTCTCTCATTATGGGCGAGTTTTTGTTTTGGACTAGTGAGCGACTCTCAGAGTCGCGAGGATTTTTGTTCATGGTCAGGTTAGTTGTTGTTGTTGGTCGTTCTTTCTTTTCGTGTTGTTTATTTACTTTGTGTTGTTATATTTTCTTTCCGCTGTTTTATTTATTTTATCTGGCGAAATCATTCCCTCTTGCTCTCTTTTGATGCCCTGGTGCTTTTCGCCAGCCCGAGAGGATCGGGAACACCTCTCGGGCCATGCCGCGGACCGGCTCGGGTGATCGGTTCAGGGTCTACCCGGGTTGGTTCATGACAGTAAATTTCTTGATCATTTCCAATTAATATCATATCTATATTCTATTCCACCATATCTCTCTCAAGTTCATGATATATTCCATGTATATATCCTAATAACATACATATCTTATCCTTAATATTTTCTAAAATCGGTGGACATACCCCAATAAAAGATCATTCTTTTGATAACCATATAGTAGTAATTATGGATCGTAGAGAGAATACTCTTAGAAAAAAAGTCCTCTCTCCTAGTTAATGTTTTTAGAGAAACTACCATTTCTAGGAGGGTACATTGGAATGTCAGGATATGACAAGGAAAATTTATCCTTACCTTCATATATCATAGTGATGAATTTAATGGGAGAAATTCATTTTATTGGGGTAGAATATAACTCCACAAAATTTTATGACATATCTCTTTTAAAATTTAATATTTTTGAGTATTTTTGTTTAATGAAACACCCAACATAAATGAAAAATGAAATATTATAACCAATCCAATATATAAGTGTGAGAAAAAATTATTAACCAAATTCTATAATATGTATTATTTTCAATCTCATGAATTAATTATTTGTGAATAATCACTTGATTTTTTTAAATTCAATCTAATTTTAATTTTTTTTCAATATTGGTTTTCTTTCATTTTATAATAGATTATTTTCAAATTTTTCTAGAAGATTTATATAAATTATTTTATAATAATAATAAATTTTTATAATTCATCATAATAAAATTAGTGTGTGGTAAATTTTTTCAAATTTCCCCAAAGGATTCATTTTCTACTAAATAATGAAACATAATGATTTTTATAAACTACCATTTTCATTATTTATTTTTGGAAAGAATTAATTTGATTATAATTTGATCTAAAAATAACAAAATTATTTTTTTAGTTATATATAATCTAATTAATTAAATTTTAATCATCCTGGAATATTATATTGGTATAAGTTCATGTTTAAGCTTACAAATGTATTTTTTAAGAAAACGGTTTTATGTTTCATTTTTTGAAATTTATATTAAATAATATTCTCTAACTTCTATGTTTGAAATTTTTAAAAATCATTCCTCGTCGAGATTTTAATGTTCTTTTATTAGTAAATATTACCCTTTTGTTTATTTCACATATGAATGGTAACCCTGTTAAATTTTTTTACAAGTTAAAAGGCAGATTATGTAATTTAAATTATTTTAAATATGATGGGTATAATAAAATTACTATAAAACTTGAAACAAATATTTTGATGTGAAATATTTTTCGAACATAATACAAGGATTAGTAATATAAAAATTTATGGACATTAGGATGAGAATATGATATTTATATTATTTTATTTAATGAAAAGTCAAGGAATCTGAATTCATGTTTAACATATTATAAAATTATTAATACAGGGTTATTGAGAAGATATATTTAATTGTAAGTAATATTCTGAAATATAAGAGACTTATCACACTATTGTAATTAAATTTTTTAGTGAAGAAATAATTAACTTAAATAACTACACAATGATGACGCAATAATTATTCAATTAATGAAAAAATAAAATAAATGATATTAAAAATATTCAACAAAATAGTATTTTTTCAAAAGTTAATGTTATAAAAAAATTAAATATGTTTCTGAAATACATGGTGACTATTAAATTATTTTTATGGTATCTTGTTGTACTTATTTTCATTATGTAAATGTAATGAAAAATGTCAAAAATAAAACTAATAATATTTAATGAAAATAATATTTAATTAAAATATATGAAAATTTTAAAAGCCATAGATAAGGACAAATTGGATATTTTATGGTTGACAGTATAAATAATTCTTATTATATGTTCTAATTTACACTTTATAAATAAAAAATACAACATTTTAATATAGAAATTTTTTTTCCTTAGCTACAATTAAAATTGGTTAACTATGGGTAATACAAAATGTTAAGGTTCAGAAAAACACAATACATTTTTAAAAGATATTGGTTTATTATAATACAACCTTATCGTTTCATATCTTCAAATATATTTCTATTTGTTGTTACATTGATGGAAAATGAATTTACTGTAATGTATTCTTTTTATAATTTTCAAAAGCTATTGTTACCTTATTTCTAAAATGGTACGTCCTCCATCACATAATTACACTACATTGACCCTTATATCAATACCATACTATGGAAATTTCTCTTCTCTATTTCCATAGACACATTTTAGAGATTATTGTATTCTCAAAAGTCCAACCTTAGATACCATTATTGGATATTCAATGGAGACATTTCAAATAATAGTTTATCAATCTCACCAATCACATTCTTTTTCTACTCTTCGATAAATCCTCTAAATATAATAGGATCATCATAAAATAATAAATTTATTATCCAAAATATTTTTATATGTAATTATTTTAATGAAAATATAATTATACACCCTTTTTCCCATCAAACAACATATAAATATATTTCTCATGCATATGTACAGATTGTCGTCTCCACGTAGTAATAAAATATATTTTTTATCTACAAATTTTATGGATAAAAATTATTATGGGTTTAATATCTATGTAATATATTTATTTATTAATTACACTTCTAGAATAATAATTTTATGCCAATGTTTTATTCATTCAATCATTTGATAAAGGAAATCAACCCTTATGCCTATGTATAAACTATCATCTACATGATATTATGTGATTCATCATTCATTTATATTTCTCGTGGTGGATAATATGGATTTAATTTTATGAATTTATAAGATATATATTATGTAATAATAATTTAATGGTGAAATTATTATTTATCTTTCATTCATTCCATCAATTGAAAATAAATATTGTGTTCATTCGTATGTATGAGCAACCATCTTTTTTAATGGTGTAATTAATTTATCTATAACTATGTTATATGAGTGATTATAAATATGTCTATTATGATTACATATTATGTTTAATTAATTTTTATCATTATATAAAGGATTTTTTGATAATAAATGTATAATAACCAAGTCACTCAAAAAGAACACTGCTTAGAAAATAAACCAATTATCAGCTAGACTACATATTTTAATAAACAATTATTAATAAATGGGTGATAAGATATTGTAAATAAATAATAAATTATACGAATAAATTTATATTTTCAAAGAAATGTATAATAAAAATGTATTTATTAAAAAATAATGTTGAACCTATAATAGGAAAGAAAGTCACAAGGTGAGGGAATTCATTAATCAATTTCATTTCATTGGGTTAAACATCCACTTCATTGGTTATGACATAAAAATATTATTTGTAGAATAAATTTATATTATCATATTATTTATTTACACATTAATTATGTAAATTTTCATCTAATACATAATGTCACAACCCGAACCATATCAAGGCTCGAGGTGTAACTACCCCAGGCCATCCTCTATAGGCTAGGGGCTGGCGACGAGGGCCGAAGGCCTAACAAACATGGGGAGGCCTTTGCATATGTTCCTATATGCACACACGAAGCCAACTCAATGAAAACCATGCATAAGGAAAAGAAACAAAAATACTACAATACTATATATAAAACCCACAAATATGAATCTACCTATAAATAGTACAAGTAAAGAAATGCAACTAAAAGGGAAAGGGGAAGAATACACACCAAACAAGAAAAGTGCCACAACCCAGCAGTAGGAGGAAAGGTAAAAAAGCTAAGAGATCCCCACTCATGGATCACAAGCTACGACCACTACATGTGGTCCAAGCACCATGTATCCTTATGCATCTCTAATGTCATGATCAACATGTCTGTCGTCGATAAAGTGACACCGAGTGTGAGAAAATCCCAAGCAGGGGTGAGTATAAAAATACATAGTAGGATACCTTGAAGGCTCAAGAGAGTTGAAAGTGATGTATTGAAGAGGTAAAAAATAGATAGAAAAAGGTAAAATAATAGAGTACAGCTCATCCAAACAAGAGGATATATAAATGGAAACAATGTGAACTTATCATCAAGCCATCGCTAACTATAGTGGGAGAGTAGACTCATCCAACCATGAGAAGATAGACACGGAAAGCATGAAGCGTACCCCAGTCATCCTCGCCTCTCTTGGAAGGAGAGTAACCAAAGCCCATGGAGTCAGTACTACAATATGATATATATATATATATATATATATATATATATATATATATGCTCAACCAAATAATCCCGAATGACATAGTGAGGGAATCTCTATATCACTTGCTCAACCCAGGAAAAAAGTCACCAACAATTCTTGAAGTTAACACCTTCGATGCCCTGCATCCCACATGTCTTCAATGAACTACAAGTCAAAGGGTAACAATCACTACGCCATGATACTATCCAATCTATGTGGTTCTCTCTCACCCACATGGTTTTAGGTCGTGTCACAAGGACACATCTTGGAGGAAAAATCTCTCCCATTTTTTGGAGTCTAATGTTAGGTCAAGTACATCTCGACACTATTCCACACAGTTGAGAGACCACGTCACAAAGTCATGAACCCACCATAGAGCCATGTTGGAGGATATACTTATAAAAGTCCTCAACGAACACCGCAGCCTAGCCCATTAGGAGTGTAAGCCCTAAAAGATATCAGTGAATGCCATTGCCCACCTGTGTTGGATGGTAAGCCCTGAATGATTAACTGTTAAACGCCACAGCCCAGCCTCTCTAGAGGGTAATACTAAATGAGAATAGTGAATAGCACTACTCAACCTCACTGGGGGTAATCCCAAAAGACGGCGGTGAACACCACTGCCCAACCTCGCTTGAGGGTACACTTGAATGGGAACAATGAACACCACTAACCTGCCTCACTAGAGGGTAAGCATGGACTACTCTAGTTATTCTTAAAACAGTAATTCCATATTTTTCATCATCATACATCACCTCAAACAGGAACCACACTCAGAAAATCTCACATCGTACGTCAAAAGGAACTACGGAGGTCACCATCGCAACATTCATGGAGAACAACACAAGATAGGATACTCGAAGGCCAAAATCCATGTTCTAAATAAAGAGATACAAGAGATAAAATATTCTTAGTAGTACAAGGTGAATGTGGGACCCACAGGACGTGTGACTCCTTCTCATCACATGGCTATGTACATAAACATTTATGGGTCCCAAAAGGGTGAACAAGTACCAAGTCATGTCAAGTTACTCCCAAATTACACAACACAATAGTCATAAAGCCGATGAGCGCACGATGCTCATCACTATGCTGGAGGGGTAGAATCTTATATTTGCTGACATGCATTCTCAAATAGTCCTGGAAAATCAACTATTCCTCTTCACACATCACTTCTACTCTCACAAGAGTCGGAGATGACCTAAGCCATAGATTCTCTTCAAAAACCTAAAAAAACGTTCTTCCAATGACATTCCCTTTATGTTTACACATTTAATAAAAAATTATGAATATGGATCAGCACATAAAAATGGATCACACCATCATGATACTGGAGAAGAAACATGTAGGATCAACTTCACACTCATCCAAAATAGAATCTTCACACAAATTCTGCATCTCCCAACATCATTCACAAAATATGCTCTTTGGGTCCTGCACCTCGATCCCAAAACACGTCACACAAATCATTCCATTGTTTTCCTTGTAGACAAACACACAAAGTTGGCTATTCAATTTCCCTAAACAGACCTAAGAAAAAAAAGTCGAAAAAATGCAGTATACTTCCAAAAGATGCTTCATGGGGCCCAATCATTAGCATTGAATTTAGGTGGGCAGAGCATCATTGAAATACCTTCAAAAACACATTGAAATTAGTGCTAAGACACCCTAATCGGATGTCGGGTGAAAAAGTGGAATATCACAATAAAATGTGTGAAGTAGGACATGTGGGGCAAACACCATGCGTACAACCTAAACACATCAGAAAGCATAACAATATGTATGCACGAGGACTTGGGTCACACTGCCAATGAAAAAATGCCAATCAGACATCCAAAATGGGAGTTAGCTCTGATGCAAGAATAAATAAATAATTAATTATTAACATTAAGCATTTCGTGCCACTGAGCGACGAACCAAACCGCAAAGGTTCTGACCCAATTTTTGAAGGGCCTTCTCAATGGTTGGGTCACTACGCCTCTGACAGCGCATCGAACAGACGTCATTCTCGTGATATACTCTCATTAAAAAATAATGATAAATATTTTTTTATTATTAAAAATAATGTATCGAGCCATGCGCCTTCGGGATCATCATTCAAAATATCCAAAACTAATTTCATAATTTCCATCTCAATGACACGGACCTGTGGCAGCAAACATCGTGTCAAAAGGATGGTCCATTTAGAAGTCACACCCCTTAGAAAGAGAAGGGGTCGAACTGGGCCAGTCTAGATCGGCGACCTGCTCCACCTCCACCAGGCCATGTGGGCCTGTCAGGTTGAACAGATTGGCCAGGGTGGATGGTCTCTTTACGTGCACCATAGACCCATAGCAGGCGGGTCCTAATCTTACCCCCTAGTGGTCAGCGCCTCAGGGCTCCCTCCCAAGAACAACAGGACGAAGTCGCTGCTCCAGCCTGTGGAGCACAACATCACAGGTGTCCCGACCTAATACATTTCCCAACACCCTACGATCCTCTATGCTGATCAACCTCACATCCATGGTGCCCCATGCTCAATGGACATCGAGCTGAATCCCCACCAGACGATGTCGCCCACACCAGCCTCCCCCACCTAAACTGTGTTGATGTCGTCGATGCTCCTCTGCTCGACTATACCTCATCCTCACCTGAGCAACTCACTCCCTTCCACCCCTGCTTGTTGCACACCTATGGGTCCCCATTCTTACCTTCCTTTGCTTCACCGAGCAACACACCATGATCAGGGCGCTCACCAACGCTATTAGCTTCCACCGACCGGTAGGCTTCGGTGGTCTATTCCATAGACCACTATAACCTCTACGGAGGTCCAATTTCGAATCTGATGACATATTGGGAATACTTGGGACCAGACCATCACAATGTCACCCCTCTCTGACTGATCCAACAAGGTTTTGGTGGATCTGAAATTTTTGAGGAGGAATGCTCAAGAATAGGATTTATAATTGGGCTCAAATGATGGTCGTGTTCAATTGGACATCATCCTAATTCTAAAATTATAGAATTTAAATGTATAATTTGAGAAAAACACCAAAAATCATCGAAAGTGCGAATTTTAACAACAATCCTACCTCTAATTGGTGGTGTTCCATTGGAATCGTTTCCATGATGCTCCCGCTTCGATCCGACAAGGTTTAGATGGAGGTCACTCATCGATTTAGTGAAAAACAATGAAAAATCTAGAAGAATGGTTGAGAGAGCTTGGTTGAGAGAGAGAGATAGAAATTAAATTTCAGTTTTCCCCTCATCTCCAACTCTTAAGTGTATTTATATAAAAACACTGAAACTCTGCCGATGGTCATAGATTCTGAAGCCTCAGCTCCTTCTCATACTATATTGCTCCATGGTAAAACGCTCTATTTCAATCACAACATAAGTCTCTGATTTTCATTCCGAGACTACTTCTGAATGTTATTCCAAATGAACATCAGGGATAAAATCACCAAGTTGTTATTCCAAAATGAACATTTTTCCCCATGTTTACTTTTCTCACAGCGGACCAGTGGCAAAAAATCTTATATGCTTCCTAGTGTAAATGACACACTCTGAACATAGTCATGGAATCATATTTCTATTCTAAGAATCCCTTTGAGTGATATTTATTTTTGAGCTTTTAAATGAATGAATTAATAAATTAATTCATCGATTTACTTAATACTTATGAGTGGGGGGTCTTAACATCCCTCACCGACATGCTTTATGTCATTTTTAGGGTAAACACCAAATTTAGGACCCAACCGTTGTAGCAAATTTCTGATCTGATCAATCATTTAAGAGATATTTCATTTTCATTGCATCAATAGTACAAAAACACTTAATATTCTTTTATAATTTATTTTGGGACATAGGGGCTCAGAATTTCATGTCTTCAATCCCAATTTCTCTTGATATATATTTAGAAAATTCCCAAATTCATACTAGGAAAAACTGGGTTCTCTATATCATTCCCTACTTCATGGTTTTTGTCCCTGAAATGCAAAACTGGGAAAAAACACAGTATACTGAGCACACACATGGCTCTACCGATCCCATCAAAACCAGAAAGACACCACACAAACCCAACATTCAAAACAAATGGATGGTACTTCTTCATAAGGTATACTACATTCTATGACATGCGTAGAACACCCATGTATCTCATCATCTGTGACACATGGAATGTGTCATGCACCAAGTCCTATTATTCAGAGGGTAGGGAAAGTAGGTAATTAACCTCTATATCTATTTTGTGACTTCCTAATGGCCCAAAGAAACTAGGGGAATACTTCCCCTACTGAACCTTAATAGTAAACATTATGACTGGAATCACGGTTTGTTCATTGAACATGGACTTATGATTCCTTCTTTCAAAATAT
This sequence comes from Viscum album, assembly GCA_963277665.1. Taxonomy (NCBI): domain Eukaryota; kingdom Viridiplantae; phylum Streptophyta; class Magnoliopsida; order Santalales; family Viscaceae; genus Viscum; species Viscum album. The sequence goes on along the minus strand of OY728155.1, from coordinate 441,156,931 downwards.
CAATCTGGTGAAACAACAAAGGATATCTGGTCACACAACATTTCATTGTCGGTCCATCACTATTGAGATTGGATTATCTATTCAAGAAGTGCAGGATTCAACACCATCGTTTAAAGAAATGTTTCACCCTGCTGCTCCAACAGGGTCAACTACTATGAAGATAACTTCTACAAAACATCTCGCACATGGAGAGACTGGGACTCTCGTCTAAGGGATTCTGATATAATGTTTCCACATTCCAGATCATTGAATACAATGAAGTCAGAGTCCTATTGGAATTTCAACCAGCACTGTCATCTCAGGTTCATGATCCTCTATGTGAAGACGCACCTGAGACACTGGGGGTTTGAGTATTCCACAAAGCGATCTCCCAAAAGATAGAATCTACATATTCTCAAGGCGAATACCAACACTACCATAAACACATTGTGAGTTGTGTAGTTATGTTTATGGGGTTTCAATTACTTTGGCATGTACTTGATAACAGTATAAATATTGACATTGATCATCCAATGTACCAACGAACTAGGTAGGTGAGAAAACTCACACAACCGCAAGAGGATAGACATGGAAAGCAAGTGGCGTACCCGTGCGTCTTTAACCATATTGCAAGGTTAGTAATCCCTAAAATAGGCACTCTCCCAAACCCAATCATGGAACCTTAAACAAAGGGAGGTCAATCAGAAAAGCCCCACTGGAAAACCAAATACCATCTATGATACTTCACTGCACAACCCCACCATGAACACACAAGTCAGAGGGACTCATCCACCACAACTCGATACTATCGGCTATGGGTTGAACACACGCTCTCTCACAATTTTTCTAGCATCAAAAAACTCATCTTAGTGGGGTAAGGGTTCCAATATCTTGTGCATTCAATGATACATCGAAAAAAAACAACACAAGATTACACCGACCCCCTGCGTCACCCTCGGTAATTCATCGAACAAATATTTGGAAGAGAAGAGTTCCTTACGCAATGTATAACAATATCCACTGAGAAAAAGTCAAATAGAGAACCACATATAATCTCATGTGTTGTAGGATTATAGACATCCATAGCACACAACAACCTGCGGCGCTGACCTCCATCTCCATTAGCCAGACATGGGAAGCCAAGTGGGGGTGGAAGGACCACGGAATGTCATTCACCAACTACAGTTCTTCATGCTCATCTTCCAACACTGCCACCCCAGTGACCACCCTATCCTCATCTGGGAGTCTCTAATCATGAAAAATCCCATGTCATGGTGACATATCTACTATCTTATTGGAAAACCATCACATATGGTTGGGTAGTCTCGCGCCACGTGACTTCTATCATCACATGAATTCACTAGTCCTCCCAATGTTGTCTTGTTTCTCTATGATATCTCTAATCCTGGTCACGAGTCTTATCAAGGGTATTCCCTCTAAATCGAGGCCCTTCCATTGGATTTTATCTAGCTATGGAAGATACCACATCTCTGTTACGGCAACATCCAAAACCATTCATCTACTGTCCCTCTGACTGAATATTCTCAATCACATGTGCCTGCTCCCACACCATTAGATGGGTGATGATGCACAAGGGCCCTATGCAGGCAAGAATATCCTCTATGGATACCCAGCTCAAACTTCCATTCCTGGATGTTTCTGTCATGGACCATGTCTAAAGATTACCAACTATCTTTTTTGAACCTAGTTGCGTACTCAACCACAACCAACACTACTAGCTAAATATGTAGTAGCTTTTGAAAACGTACAGAGCATAACCAGGAGGGGAAGTAATCCTTTGGAACCAACTTCTAGTATTCATCCCATGGGAGTACCGGCTCATCATTTATATGAGTAACCAAGATCTATCGATGGTAAAATGCACCACAGAAAAAATACTAGTTATCAAAGCTACCATCTAGACTATCGGTGTCTGAAAATCCGGAAGAGGAAAACGACCTACTCTAGACAAACCATCACTACCTGAGGATTTTTCTATCATTAGTACATAAATGGAATTTGATGCTAGAACTAATATAGAACACTAAACATGAACTCGTCATCATCCTTTGCTGTCGGTACTAATTATTACTCCATAAGTGGATGTGTTGCTGCCCGTCCTCCAGGTTAAATGGTAATCGTATGATGGATCAAGAACCGAGGCCTCATCACTCATGAAATTTTCATCACTAATCGAAGCTAGTATCTAGGCTGGTTGTCATTGTAGAGGAATCCTAAATCCAAACAAGAGTACCGAGGTCAAATGAACACATATATATATATATATATAAACAACTTTGGGGAGGTGACTTAATAAAGAAATTTAAATACCCAATCGTATATGATGCATTGGCCAATATTCCCTACAATATGCATCTCAGTACACTGAGTTGAAAAGCAGGTAATCAAGGTCATCATAAATGGATACGTCAGCCATCACACCACCACTAGACTCCCTAGCCTGAGAGTCGATCTCAAGAAATGTTGACACTGTTTCCCTTAAACCCAACCAATTCATTTTTTGGGGTCGTCTAAACAACAACCTATGGAAAGAACAACCTTTGATACCATTTTGTCTTGACCCGACCTGTAACGAGGCACATGCGGAAACTACCCTATGTCTGCCTCTATATGTCAAGGGTTGTCCACCTGTTCCAATGTCCTAACAAACTCAAGTAGTATTTTTTTAAGTACCTATAGACTCACACACAACCAACTCAATGAAAACTGTTCATATGGGAAAGAAATCAAGATAAAACACTGCTATATATATAAACCACACATATGAATCGACCTCTATAAAATAAAAGTACATGAATGTAATAGAAATGGAAAGGGGAAAAGGACATGCCAAAACAAAAAATTTCCACAACCTCGAAACTGGTGGAAAAATATAATAGGTGAGAAAGCCCCTCTCCTAGATCACATGCTATGCCCTTATCACGTGGTCCAAACACATGGAATCCCAATGCTCCTCAGATGTCACGATCAACATGTCCATCATCTACAAGGTCATACCGAGTGCAGGAAAAGAACAAGAAGGGTTGAGTATAAAAATACTCAGTAGGATGCCCCAAATTCTCAAGGGAGCAGCAAGTGAGGTACTGAATAGGTAAGTGGTAGATATAACAAGGTACAATGAGATAGTATAGATCAACCCAACAATGAAGTAAATTAAGCTTGTCAAAAAAATGAGGAGGTAGAAATGGTGATAAGGTGAAATTCTTATTGTGTCATCTCTACATATAGTAGGAGAGTAGACCCATCCAACCATGAGAATCTAATCACAGAAAGAACGTGGCATACCCCATGAATCTTCGCCCCTCATGGAAGGAGAGTAACCAATGCCAAATGGGTGGGTATTGCAATACGATATATATATATATATATATATATATATTATCAAGAAAATAATCACAAATGATTGAGTAATATAATCTCTATATAACTGGATCATCCAAGGAAAAGTGTCTCCAACAGTTCTAGAAGTAAACACCATCGATGGACAACATCCCACACATCTGCCCAGAACTGCAATTCAATGGGGATTAATCACCACACCATCATTCTATCCAATATCGGTGGTTCTGTATCTCCTGAACTATTTTAGGGCATGTCACAAGGACACATCTTGGTGGGAAAAACACCCCTCTTTCAAGAGAGTCCAATGTCACATCAAGTACATATTGTCAGTATGCTGCACAACCTAAAGATCGTATCATAAAGCCGTGAAACCACTACCCAGCGCTGCTAGAGGATATAATTAAAAAATTCATATGTGAACACCATTGTTTAGCCCATATGGAGGGTACTCCTTAAAATATGTCATTGAATGCCACTGCCCAGTTGCATTGAAGGGTAAGTCCTGAATGATTAACTAGAGAACGCCAATTCCCAGCCTCGCTAGAGGTTAAGTCTAAAAGTGAATGATGAACACCACTACCCTACCTCACTAGATGGTAAGCCCAAAAGAGAATTAGGATAACCATTGCCCAACCTTGCTGGAGGGTAAGCCTAAATTGCATTGGAGACTCTAAAAACATAACTTCCAACACTTTTATCATCAAGCATCGCCTCAGATAAGCACCACACATAGAACATCTCAAATCATTCCTCAAAATCCACTACAGAGGGCATCATCGCATCATATTCAGAAAAAACTCAAATTGGATAATCGTAGGAAAAAATATAAGTTCAAAAGAAAGAGATACAAGAAATAGATGATTTGTAGTAGTACATGGTGATGTGGGGCCCACAAGACATGTTAAACCTTCTCATCGCCTGGTCATGTACCTAACCATATCCATATACCAAAAGGGTGAACATGTATCAAGGTGTTTCAAGGTACTTACAGAGTAGAAGACACAATAATCACAAAGCCGAAGAGTGCACGACACTCACTGTTAATCCATAGGGTGAGAATCATAGATTTTCTGAAACGCCTCCTGAAACAGTTCTCGAAAAATGACTGTATCTCTTCATACATCATCTATGCTCCAATCTGAGTAAGAGGCGACCTAATCCATTGATTTTCTTCAAACTCATGAAGAAGACCTTTCACTAATATTCCATTCATGTTTCACATTTAATAAGAGATTGTGAATAAGGCTACACACATTCAAACAGATCACACCATCATGATTCATATAGACAAACACATAAGATTGACTACTCACTCGTCCAAAACAGACTTATAATGCAGAATATGCATCTCCCCCTGTCAAATACAAACGTTTCCCCATGGGGCCCAAACCTCGATCCCGAATCACATCACGCGGATCATGCCATTGCATTCATTGCAGATAAGCATACATAGTAGGATATTCATTTTCCCCAAACGGAGTTATGAAACATAATTCTTAAAAATGAAATATACATTCAAAAGCAGCCTCACGGGGTGCATGCCTAATCCTCGAATTTATGCGGGAGGATTGCGCCATTGAAATCCCCTCATAAAAACAATCATAAATGAGTTCCCAAACACCCCAAATGATTGTGACGTTAAAATTTGACATTGCACTCAAAAACATGCAATCCATGACCAATGGGGCCCGCACCTTGCCTCTCACCCGAACACTTCTAAAAGCATCTAAAAAATTCCACATAAAGACTAGGGTCATGCTGTTGCTGATGGTGCATCAATCAGAAATCCAAAAATAGATTTAGGTCGGACACAAGAATAATTAATTAATTAATTAATTAATAATTCGCATTGATTTTTTCATTCCACCATGAAATGAAACCAAATGGAAATGTTTTTGAACTAAAATTGGAAGGACGATCTCAACTACAAGGTCAAAGCGACGATGCATCGAATTGACATCCATCTTATCACATACTCCTATTACAAATAATAATAAATATTTTATTGTTATTAATATAAACTTTCGACCCATCCAAATTCAGGAAAAGAACATAAATATGTAAAACTGATTTCAAAATAGTTGTCTCGATGAGATGGACCTGTGGCCACAGACAGTGCGTCAAACAGACATGCTGTTAAGAAGTTGCACCCCTTTGAACACGAAGGGGCCCAATGAGGCCTATCCACCCCGACCGGCCAGGTCCAATACTCGGGCACGTGTCCCAACCATAGGTCCATCCCACTCCACCATGTCTTTCTCCACCTCCACTGGGCCATGGGTCCCGGTTCTCTTTTACAGACTGGCCAGGGTGGACAGTCTCTCCGCGTGCACCGTGGACCAGCTAGAGGCGGGTCCTGCTCCCCCCAAGATCAGTGCCACAAGGATCCCTCCTGAGAACTACATGAAAAATCCAATTCTCCCACCAATTAAGTGAAAAAATGCCTATGAACCTGCCTTCTTCACAACCCTATGCCCTGTTTTCCTCTACACCACTCGACCACACCGCCCAGGTGCTCCCTGCTCTCTGCCCATCATGTCGAAGCCTCATTTGACATTTTCTTCTACACCGGCCTCATCTAGCTGCACCGCGGGGAAGCCACCAATGCTCCTCCACTCGACTGCACACCATCCTTGCCTGAGCATCATGATCCTAGCCACATCAACTCATTTCGCACCTTGGAATCCTCAACCCTGTCTTTCTCTACTTAACCGCACAACCCTCCAAGATGGTCGTTATCACAGCTGCTACTAGCCGCCACAGGCCGGTAGGCTCCGGTGGCCCATTACACAGACCACCACAACCTCTTCGGTGGTCCAATTTCGAATCCAAAGGTGGATTTAGGATTCAGGGGGGGTATCATCATAGCTCCTCCCCTCGCTCGCTGATCCAGCACGGTTTTAGCGTGTCTGAAAATTTGGACAAAGAATGATCACAAAAAAAATATAGAACAGGTATTAGATGATGGTCATGTTCATTTGGAAATCATCCTAATTCTAATATTATAGAATTTAAACTACGAATTTGAAAAAAAAAACTCATGAAATTGATGAAGGTGAAAAAATTAACAACAGTCCAACCTGGAATCGGTCGAGGGCCGTTGGTGTCACGTCCACGACGCTCTTTCTTCAATCCACCAAGGTTTTGGCGGAGGTCACTCCACGATTAAGTGAAGAATAGTGTAGAACACCGAAGAATGGTTAAGAGAGGGTGGGATATAGAGAGATAGAATAGAGAGAAGGGAAATTAGGATTTTCCCATTATTTCCAACTCTTAACTGAATTTATAAAAAACACTAAAATTCTACCGATGGTCATGGATTCTAAAACCATCGCACCCTCTCATTTTACATCGCGCCAGGGTAAAATGCACAATTTTGAACTCAATCGAAGTCTCAAATTTTCATTCTGATCCCTGTTCCTAATTTTATTTAAAATGAACTCCCATGATAAAATCACTTAGTCAATATTCCAAAATGACCATTTCCCCCTGGGATACATTTCTCATAGAGGCCATGCACTGACAAAGATTATACCCCTCATAGGGTAAACGACATGCTTTCAACTCATCTGTGGACATAGATTTTCTATTTGAGATACTCTTTGAGAGTTATTTGGTTTTGAATAATTTGATGAATGAATTAATAAAGTAATTGAACCATTTACTTACGTCCAACAATCCAGAGGTATGAACATCCCGCATCGACAAGAATTACGTCGTTCCAAGGGTAAACATGACCTTTCAGACCCCACTGTGGTGTAAATTTATTATATGATCTATCGTTTATGATATATCCTGTTTCCCTTCTGTGAATAGTACAAAAATACTTAATATTATTGTATAATTAATTCTGGGAACACCGGACCTTATAATTAAATATCGTGTCAGCTCCTAGCTCAAGAAATATATGTAGATATATTCCAACATATTTCAGGGAAAAAATCGAGTCTCTAAACATAAAAAAAATTAGAGATTATTTCTGATGAAATTGGTAAGGTTCTTTCATTTTAAAATAATACGTTAATGTGTATTTGTTCAAGATCCAAAAGGAACTATTTTTATAACAATAATGGTATGAGTGGATTTTCCCAGTTCCATGATTCTTTAATGTCTTGAGGTATCCAATACAATAATTCATATTTATTTTCAAATTAATTATTTCCCTTTGTAATTTTGTTGATTTTTGAAAAAACATTTTCCAAATGGTGAGGTTATTTCCCACTAGAATTATTTTAAGTGGTATTTTAATATCATTTTTGATCATATAAAACATTATATTTTCGTACTTCAACATTAATTTTTATATTATTTGATGTTACCAGCCTTAATCGTTTTTTGACAGTTTATGTTTATGAGGGCATGATTTAAATGAATCCCACTAAATTTTTATGGCTTATGAAATTCTAATGTGATTATGAAAAAAAATACATTGGTTTTTATATGACTAATGATATTAGTTCATATGGAACAAATTTGTAAGGTTTTAATAATATGATAGGTGAGACCTATATATCCCTCCAATAGATTAGGTAATTAATTAAATCATAGAAGATATTTATGGGAAACAAGTCAATGTTCTTAACCCATAATGGGAAAAAATTTGATATTCTTGATATGTTATAGGAAACAACATTATTTTCTTGATTTGTTATTGTGAACAAGTGTTAAGAAATAATTTTATGGTATTTTTAGTTGACATTGGCATATGAAATGGTTTTTATACATAAGATTATCGCACCAAATTTTATGAAATTAACTTTTGGTTCATGATTGAGTTATGATGTATTCTTATTCTTATAGTTCTTATAATTTGACATGATAATGATTTATGCTCTAAAACATTATTTGACATGTTATAGGTTGGGTATGAACTTGGTATGTTTTATTCAAGATCACATACCGATATTATTATATTATTATTTAATATGACCATAAATTGATTCCTTCCTTGTATGTTATTACTAATAATCTAATATCGTCATTTTTTATGTTTCCATTAAATTTGTTATGAACAATGGTGTTGAGTATGATATGATAAAAGTTTTCTAAATATGAATAAATAACATGGAGACGATGTTTATATTTTATAAACAACTTTTTTATGATTCCATGTTTCCATGGAGACAATAAATTTCTGATTCTCATGCATTTATTTGGGTAATGTGATGAATATTCGTCTAAAAATATGTAACATCTATGTATTAAATTATTGGCTCCTTATTCTTTTTCTATTAACCTCAATAGGTTATCCAACTAGTTCCACCATTTACTTTGATTAATTTTAGCTTGAACCATGAGACACTTTGAGTGATCATAATATTAGAAACATAAAGATATACATAACATCACAAGACCTGAGAATTCAATGTAGCTCAAATATTATAATAAGAAACAACATTTCAATTTCATTAAAACACACAAAAAGGGTTTAAAAACATACTGTAGACAAAAAATAGAATAATCCTTACATAATCATCCAAAAAATATTTTGAACCCCCTAGATTTGTTATAAACATTCTCAACAACTTAGTTATAAATTTCCATCTAATAATATTATTTTTCACATATATCTTAATCAAATACATCTACTTAATCTATGTTTTTAAATGGAATTTTATCCCTCAGTTAAAATAATTTTTTTCCCATGATATAGATAAACACTCCTAATAAACCTTTTCCCTCCTATTTAATTATAACACCATCTTCTAGTTTAAATAATATAGAGAATTAGATGTAATTATTCTACCCCACTCTCAAAAGAATCCATAGGATGATGGATTCTATATAAAACATTATATATTAAGTGAAAGAGGTTTTACTTGTATTTTGAGCCTTAATTCCACATATATTTTCCATTAAAAACATTTTGTAAACTTTTCACCATTTTGGAATTTTGTTGAAATTTACTAAAACATCACATCTCCATAGACAAGATTCCATCTAATATGATGATATGTAACATCTATATCATTTTATCTCTAATGTTACTCATGATTTTAATATATATCAACAAAACACTGATTGTTATAACGAATATTAAATGGTTTTTTGACACTCACTCTCCAAATAATCCAGTTAACATTGACTAAAATCATTTGTATAAAATATTGTGTAACAAAAACATATAATAGAACCATTTTCATCAAAGGATTGGTCCTTTTTTTCATATGATGAAATCTCACACAACTTTCACCCAAGAAAAATGTTCATCAAGATGTTGAATTTTGATGATTTTAATCACCAGCCCGATCAACGTTAGTGAAAATATCAATGGTCATATCCTTACATCATATATACATTGCTCCATAAATTTATGTGTCTTTAATATACATGTGTATTTTTATTAATCTGTTATGTGTGATTCTATTATATCAATTTTATATAATTCACAAGAATTTAAAACATATGAAATTTATTATCTTGAAGCATTAATATTGATTACATTTCAAAACATATTATGAAAGTCCAGCGAATTCATTCATTCCATACATCATCTTTACCCAACATCTAGCTAACATAAATAGGTATTGAAACATCCATTGAATATTCCATTCCAAAAATTATTTATAATCCATGGAAAATATTTCTTATTATAATAACATGTATCTCCCATTATATAGAACTTATAATCCCATAACTAAAGTCAAATCTTTTATCATTGACATCTATTTTTTTTATTTGTACAAAAAAATCTCCACAATATTTATCAATGTCAATTTAAGAAATTAGATCATCAATATAAATAATGGAAAATTAAGGTAATTGTACTAATCACATTGGAATTTCAGTTGATATAAAATATTAATTTATAGAATTTCACATTCAACTGGAAACATTAATTTTTTTAATACTGAGAATGAGGGGAAAATTTAAACCAATATAAATCTGTATTTAGTTTAGACGTTGTGATTCTGTCATTTTGATGTATAAACCTACATGGTTGAAAAATAGAAAATTATTATTCTAGGAAAAAATTCATTATTTTTGACTTAACAATCACATGATATACTTTTTAATTTGGATTAGTATTGACAACTAAAAATATTATAGTTGATTTATGTGTTGTAATGGGGGAACAATTTTCATAAAAAGGAATACCTTCCAATACTAAAAATCCATTGAAAAGAAGTTATTACTTATTTAGTAAAAAAATTTACACTTATATGAGTTTATTTACCCATTTTTTCCTGAAACATTATTTTGTTTTAATCATGGAATAACAAACTGGTTGACATTTTTCACAATTTTATTCAACTCTTTATTCATCGCTTTTCACAACTTTCTATGTTAAATAGCTTCTAATTTAGATGTTGGTTCCACCAAGATAATAATAAAATCTTTATTCCTATAAATTAATATCCTTCTTGTCCATATGGTATCATTCTATTTTCTAATGATAATATCTGATTTGACCTATTTTTGAACATTCAATAATTTTCGGTTATTTTATTTTTGTAGTCTGTTAATTATCACTATAGTAGTCAGAATCAAGATAGATAGGATTATGATCATTGTAAACTTCAATCTAATTAAATTATATATAAGATATCGGTCTATCTCTCATACTACCACCACCATTATCCTCGACATGTTTTGTTAATGATGTTTAATTACCCATAGCTTTTAAATAAAAATATTTTACCAACTTATGTAGTCATTTATTCTTCATATTTTATCATCCTTCATTTGATAAATATACTATTAAAGTTTCATTATCCCAATTTTCTTGAAACATTAACTAATTCATATTTTTTGTAATAATTTAGAATGGATCCCAAAAAAATGTGGAATTTCACTAGAGGAATTATCATATACCACATATAATAAGAATTCGTTTTTTATTCCAATCAAATCAAAAATATATTTATAACCTTTATGGTTGTCTATATTTCTTCTCTTCAATAGAATATGAATTTATTTAATCATTAATCTTGATTCGTCCCATTTTAACTAAACATATACATTTCCTTTCAACTACTCTATTTTTTTATGAATATAAGAATCATTATATTCATGTTGAATTCAACTATTCTTCATATGTGACATCAAATTATTACTTGTGTACTCCATTACATTATCAATCCTCAAAATCAATATATATATATACCTCTATATCATTCCCAACAACCATTTTTTAAATTTTAAACAACCCTATAACATGTAATTTATGTCTCTTAAAAGTTATATTTTTCGGACAAGGGTAATCCTCAAAGAATGTAATAATGTATGAATCTCACTTTCTTAATGATGTTTGATTATCTCACATAGATGAGTGTTTAAGATTAGAAGAGTTTCGATGGATAATATTTCATGTTTCTATTGTCTTATATTAACCATCCTTACTTTTATGAAATGTTATAAAAATAGAATCAACATTCCTTTTTAGTAGTGGTACACCTCTTACAATGTCATCCTTGGAAACTACGATCATACATTTTAGTCAGGATACACTAGTCATTAGATCCAAAACTTATTTTAATCCGAAAAACTATGATAATAAGAAATATTAATATCCCCAAATATAAAATTACTTTTTTTGGTTATTTCTACAATACTGAATAAATTTTAAAATTCTATGAGTCGAATGATACTAGATTTTTTGGAAGACAACATTCAAACCATCATTACAGTAATATAAACACTAACTAATTTTTTTCTTAATCGCATAAACAAATAAAAAACCCATTCGATTTATATCATGAGATCGAATCTCATTCATATCAATTAAACTTATTTTTAAGGAACTATCATTTCAAATTGTGAATAATCCTCCCTCGGGTACTTCAATATTTTTCAAAATTCCCATATAAACTCTAATATCTAAGGAATAATTGATTTTAAGAATACAATTATTATTATTTTTGAATTCTACAAATGAATAAACATTACCAAAAATTCATATTTTCAATTTTTCATTTAATTAATTGTTTTTAATTTTTGATAAAAGAAGATTATCCCCACATTAGTTTTCATAGAATATTCGTCTTGGTAACCTGGTTGGCCAAACATTCTAAAAATATACTATGATTAATCAAGCTAGGTTTTCATTTAGAAACTCATAACACCTAATATCAATGATTTTATTTCTTCTCGTGACTTCAGTTAGTAACCAATGTTCCTTCTCTTTATTCAACTCCTCTATGCATGCCTACTCCTTGGAATAGACATGTTATTCCAAAATTTAGATTCCTATAATCCATAAATCCCCAAAAAATAATAATATATCTTAATCTTCAATACATTATAGAAGTATGCTTATCACTGTGATATTTTTTTGATGTTCATTATATATTTTAGCATTTTATTTCCTATGGAATTGTAAATCATTTTTAGACTTTTTTTAACTTATATTGATTTCATATGGTTCTTATATCCTTTCTAAACTCATTATCTCTAATTTTTTTTATTACACCTACATGGATCTTAATATTAATTTATATTTTCAGTTTAGTGGGTGTAGATTTCACTTGATTCTTATAATTATTTCTTCTAAAAACCATAGGTGTATCAAGTTTTACCTATGAAATTTTATTGATATTATATTTCATTTTATTCAATAAATTTTTATACTCCAACCTTCTTGATTGAGTCATATATAGCTCTTATTCTTTAGCAGTAACTTTAGTATCATAATATTTCCCCATATTCAATTATTATTGCACTTTTATCTTCGGTTATTTATCTTCCCAATTTAACCATATTCAGTTTTAATGAATTCATTAACTCCTTTATTATTATACTCACATTATGCCATCAATATTCTATATTTCTTCATTATTATTTTATTTTTTCTCCAGAAATGCCTAATTTAATGTTCCCACCTTCGATTTCTAATAAGATTATTCACATTTTTCATTACTGTTTGATGTATCATATATAATTTCAACAAGATACCAAAAGGTTGTGAACATATTTAATCTTTCATCTTGTAATTAATTATATTAATTAAAATAATATTAATAACATTTACTGAAGACACATCTTTGGTTTCGTCTTTTGTAATTTGTCTATCATTCTATAGACCAAATTTCATACATAGAAGTTTTTCTCCATTTCATCCTCTAAGGAATTTCCTTAGAATCATTTTCATATTCAACATCATTATGCTTTGGATAGTTCATTAAAAATTTTCTATTGAATATAAACTTAAAACAATTAGTTTGTAGACTTCCTAGGTAATTGCCTCAACCGTTTAAGTAATTTTGAGAGATTGTGGACATAATTCAATCACATACATCATTATCATATTTATTATTTTATAATTCTTAATGTTCATTGCCTCATGTTCATGTTCTTGGATATTTAAGATATCATATTACTTCCAAATATATCTCTTCATTAATATTCCTTTTATATTACGAGAGTTCTTCATTTCATAAGAAATAATAAATTTATGTACTTTATTAGGGGATAGAGAATTTGTATCTTTTATTGTAGAGACTTGACAATAAACCCTATCTTAAATGTTTCTCCTTAATTTTCATATGAGTTTGTAATATTATATGAAAACACCAAATCCACTAATTTTTTTCCAATTTAATTAAATTTAGTGATGTATTCATGAATAGTTTCATATTCTTTTAGGTTTATATCTTCAAACATTCTTCTACATAATTTATTGTTCTCTTTACTTAATTTTAAAATTCATTTAATTACACCTTATTACGGGTCCCAAGACTAATTTTATCGCTTCATACCCATCACATTAATATTATTTCTTTTGGAAATTTCTAAATAATGAAATTCTATGATTTTAAATCATCCTAACAATTACATTTGTCCCCAAATTAAATAGGAGCATCATTCTAAATGGGTGTAAATCCTATTGTACTCACATTAATAACCTTTAGGAAAATATATAGAACATCTAGTATCAGTCTATTATTATTTCTCAATAATTTTATCCAACATTATTAAAAAAACATTAGTTATTGATTGATTTGAGAAAATGTATAATGAGTATAATATGGATCTTATAAGGGATCATTGATGCTCTAATAGCACCTGATTTTCCTTGGAATGTATGGAATAATTATAAGGGGTGATGAATCAGTTGTGATATTGTATAAATTATTTCCCTAAAAAAATCATTGAAACTTGATACTATTTTTATCATGTGTACTATTTGACTTAACCACACATATATTTTATGATTGGAAAATAATGCAAGGTAAAAACAATTACAGGGTTTCCAACAAAAAGTGGGGACTATGTCCTTATTCTGGTGACTCCCATTAATCAATTAATATATAATCTTTAAAGAATTGAATAATAAATGAAATAACTCCCACAAACCACTTTATAAATAAAAAATATGTAATTATACCTGTTCCTAATGTTTTCCATAAGTTAATATACTTATGAGCTAGTAACTTGATAAAAAATCAGAATCACCTCACAAAATATTATCATAAATCACTATCCAATTACTCTCCAAGGGAAATTTATCCATATAATTCACCTCTATATGATATTCCTCATTCTGATTCACTTAGTCTGATGAATATCTATCTAGTAGGCTCTATCTTTTATGGTATTTCTATCCAGTTTTATCCATTAATATTTTTCTTGAACCACTTCTAGAAGCAAGATAATCCTTTTTTTGTGAACTCAAGATTCCCTCTAATAAAAACATCTAAAATTTCTCTCACTAACAATAGAATCTATTCAATCTTCATGCACCCCTTTATATATTCATTATTCCTAAAATATAAATGATGAAGGGAGAGATATTTTTTAATTTCCCTCTGTAATAACATTGTATTTGACTTTCTTCAAGGACACCAAAACATTGGATCCAAATTTATTTCTTTAGGATTCCTAAATTCAAAATTTCAACAAACTCTTTATAACATCCTTAAATATTATTTATATTTATAACCCCTCTTTGAAATTCCCAAAATAATGATAATAATTTATATTTTAATACCATTTGAATTTATTCAAACCTAAATCTACTGCAAAAACATTTTGTAATATATTTATCTATATGACCTACTCTATCTTATAAAACTAAATCAAATCATCTTGGACTATTATAATCTAGACTGTTTCTTCTTTTTCTCTTAACATGTTTATTAAATTGGATGGACTTCACATTTTTCATCTGACGACCTCAAAATTCCCCATCCAAAGTAACCTTGGAAATGTTAATTCATTAAATTTACATGAATTCTTATGTCATATAGTCTCTATCCATTAAAATCAGTTTTTACTGCTTCAAATAAGTTATTCGGATTATAAAATAATTTCTGTCAAGTTATCATGTACTTGATGAATTCTCAAAACATTATATCTTAGAACGTCTTTGATCGTTAGTGTTCTATATCGTGTAGACATTGGACCTCTGTAACTATTGGACATAAAATATCTCTATTTGTATAACTAGTGTAAACATCTTCAATGAGAGCTATAAATTAACATTCTAATTATCTTTTTTCATATTCCAACATTAGAGGAAACATTTCATCAATAAAAAATATCTCGAAATAAAATCTTACAAAAAATATAATTCCAAAATATTATAATCTTATGTCATGAACATCATGTAAACAATACCTATATGGAGCTTCAAATTCCTTGTTATGGAGTACTCATTCCACTCAGCTCAATATAGTATCCCTCAAGTTCCACCTAAATATTCCCAATAAAAACATCATCTTGAGCCATGAGAAACATTAAGAAATAATGATGTACGAACCCTCAGTATCAACAAAAAAATTATACATTGAAAAGAATGTTTCTAAATATTTATTATGACATTCCACAAACCACATTTACATAAAACAACATTTAACATTTTAAAAAACAATTTGGAGAAATATAATTTAATATTTACAAATTTCACTAAAATTATCTCCACACACTGTATGAAACTGTTTATAAACCAATTTTAATACATAAAACATCATTGATAAATTTTATTAATCACATTGAAATCATTAAAGCCCCCTTCCATTAAAATACCACATAAAACTATAAACTTTTAAGAACAAAATTTTCATCCTATAAATCAGTTATTAAAAATAAATATAAAATAAATTTCAATGAAACTAAATATACAAAAAAATGATAATTAATGAGAGTTTTGTTGAGGAATAATTCATTAAAAGAGTCATAGAAAATACCCTATCATCTGAATGTCAATTTTACAAACACATGGACGGCCAATTATATTCCCAATGGTTAATGTTTACACTAATCCACTTTTAAAAAACAATCTATTAAAATCCATTTAGAGGAAACATATAAAATAACAAAAAAAATACTTTGAATAACTATATAAAGAACCAACACACTTCCATTATAATCCCTAACGATCATATAATTAAAATCCTATGTTCATTTCATGACTTGAATATGTTAAATTCATTTAAAATGATAACATGATATATTTTAATTACACCTCTATAATTGTTTTAACACATGTAATATTTCAAAACACCTCTTGAATTACAAAAAAACACTCTAAAATAAAAAAATACATTCTTCCAATTTCATTTCATGGCCCATAAGGTGTCAAAATAATTTTAAAATGACATGTTTGACTAGAAACCATTATATAAAAATTATCATCAATTAGAATTTCAACTCCCACATGAACATCAATGTTAACCAAATTTTCCAAATAAGAAATCCATCCAGATCACATTTTAATACTAATAAATCCATCACACATGGTTTAAGTTTAATAAATAACTACATTTAAATCATCATGATCTAATTTAAATATCAATTTAATAAAATTACAAAAACTTCCCAGATAAATGGAAATAAACCTAGATGTTTTCACCTATAATATGAACCCCTAAATTTGATAAATATAGGACATCACACAACTACAAAACAATGAATAATCACAAATAGCCCAAAAAATTCTTGGTTTTTTCAAAAAACATTATTGGGTTTCACTCAACCAAAATAATGGAATTTTAAAGATATATAATTGGAATGGAGGGAAAACCAATGAGTAAATAAATATTTCCATCAAATAAGTATCCAATGAATGAATGTCGTCCACATTGAACCACGTGATAATGATCTAAATCCAACGTGATAAGGTTTTTCATGACATGGAGAAGAATAGTGAGACAGTGATATTAAATCTCATAAATGAAAAAGGATATTTCTCACATTTTTAATGGACAACACAAACTACACAATGTCACCTCACAGTTTGGAAAACTATGAGATAACCATGTTGGAGCCACAATCTCCCCAAAAACAATGTTTCTATATTAATTATAAATCATAAATCCTTATATAACCCTTGATCAAACTATATGAATCACTTTTATACCCCAAGAATGCATCTAATATAGTTCATTTAATGGTTAACTAAACAATGTAATAACCTTTTTACATTGATTGGTTTTCACAAACAAAAAAGAAATTTCATTCACCATCACACTAGAACTCCATGAAAAAGTATATAGATAAAACAGAAATAAAATAATCCATAATAATTTTTTGATCATTCTTACATTTTTTTAGAGAAACATATAAAATTGACTATTTATTCAAGGAACATTTATAGTGAAATATGATGATGTTAAAATCATACTCCTTATATAAATTTCAGTCTCACACATTTAATTATTAATCATTGAATATAGTGGATGAGGATATTTATAAAATATTCATTATTCAGGGAATAACCACTGATACAAAATACACCATGATCATTTGGCTTACATCAAGTTATTAAAACATTCGAAACAATATTATCTACTTATATATTAATATAAAAATTTATATAAACCCCTTAATCATATATTCTCCCTAACATACCATTCCATCAACCATTTGAACCTATTACACATTAAAGAAATGAGAGATTATATACTCCTCTATAAAATTACTCATCTGTTATTTATTCAATGTATTAGTCAGTAGTTTATAAAGTCAAAATCTAATCATTATATATCATAATCCAAAAAAATTGAAAAAATATACAAAATATATCATAGATCACATTTTAATTAAATCAATAATAAATTTAAAGGATTTTACTAAAACCATACTATGTTTTCTAAAAATTAGTCGACCTTTTATTTTCTCAAAATTAACATTTTATTAACCTAAAAGTTATTCATACTTCAATCTAGTGTTCTCTAATAGTTATCACCAAAAATATATCCTTATAGTGAAATTAATTTCTGTGGTTATTTATTCAATATAATATGTTATTGCATATCTTAATAGAAAAACTACTTTGGAACAATTCATATATTTTCCATATAACCTTTATATATTTTTGAATGTGCTATAATATCATTGTAAAATAATAGTAACTAATGAAAGCAGATAAAAGTATCAGTATTTAAATAGTTTTTAGATACAATACTCACTACCATAGTAAAGAAAATAAAACAGTTATTTTCCTATCATAACATTATTATAATAAAATTATCTTCTATTTTATTGTTCTTCCTTATTCCATTATTATACATTATGGTTTTTTGATACATAAAATTCCCCAATTAATATTTTTGATCATGCTTCAAAAAAATTCCAAAATGACTATGATATTATCCAATAAAATTAGATTAATATATTTTATGAATTATAAAAATCAATCAAAATATTTATTATCCAAATTAACATTTATTTCGAACTATGATGTATTTTTTTTATCTATGTCACACATGGTTCATCCTATAATTATCTTGGTTATACCGATGATTCCTAAAGGTATGTTCACTGATACTTCTAACATAATAGCATAAATTAATTTGGAAAAAACCTTCATAATGGTTTGGTAAGTGAATATTAGTGACCAAATAGAATCATATTAGAGTGTCTATCTGATTGTTCAATTTTCCGACCACTCATCATGAACTAGTGTGGAGATCAGGTGAAATATCCATCACACTTTTTTAGGGTGATCACCAATTTTTTTTTATTAGATAGTTTAATCCAACTTCCAATACCTAGACTATAACCCGTTTTCAAAGAGTATCATAAAATTTTTACACCACTATATCTGTTGTATGGTATCCAATAATTGAAATTATCATTGTAGCATATCCCTATTATTTAATAACGTTATAATATATTAATCTTTAAAATACTACTTCAATAAGAAAAAAATGCATTATATACCATGGAAATTAGAATCAACCTTAACATATCAAAAATTGATTTCATTTCTAGCACTGAAATTATCAGCACCTACTATGATCAAAATACCAAAATATATCGAAATTATGATATGATACAAACTATAGAGTCCTATACATGTGTAAATCTAATTACATATCATAAAAAAATATTTTATTACAATAAAATCCCCTTAAATATTAGGTTAACAATATTTTTGAATTATGATAAAAATATTAACAATCAAAATCTATACTCTTCGAATCAATTAGACAATTCTTCTCATTTTTAAACGAAAAACATAATCTATAAAAAGTCATTGGTGTGTTCTAAAATTTCTCCAAATGATAATATCAAAAAGATATTATGTGAATTTATTATTTTCATAACCTAGGTAAACTAAAACATAATAAATGGGTGACCTTTGATGATCAGTGAAGGTAAATATAATAAATAATAATGAAATATACTAACTAATAATTAGATGATCATATTGGTATAATCATGTTATATAATAATATACTTCCAAAAAATGGAAAAACATGGGATTCATGGCATAAATCATGGAATAATATTGGTCAGAAATTTAAAATAGTTTTTAAAAATAGGAAAATAATCATAGGCTATGGGATAAGAAATAGTCAATATAATAAGAAAAAAGTGAGCCATATCATGTAACAAAATCATATATTTTTAATAACCATATGTATAGATATGATTAAATAAAAGACAAAGTAACACATCCTATTTTTCTTAGGGTATTAGGATTTACACACTTGTTTACCTTGGTGGAATAGGATCAACCCACCTTCATCACATGGATGATCAATCATCACAACCTATTTCCCACTACAGACTAATCATTAATTCTCAATTCCCCTTAAATCAATATATGTGATGATTTACCCAATTCATTGAATATAAATATAGGCCCCATTAGTTACATAAATATCAATCTCACACATGTTTTTTGGAAAAAAAATTATAAAGAACATATGTAATGAATTTTTTTAATATAACACATAATAAATTGCCCTTATAATTAACATTTATGTCTAATGGCATCATGAAATTTTCTAATAAAATAAATTTTAATAGGAAAAATATTCTTTTTGAAAGAATAAGAAAATTGTGGATAATTCCTCTAATAATTGGGTGTTCAAAGAGGAAAGCAATAGGAAAAAATAAATGATGTTAAACATAAAATATGATTATGAGAGAAAAATAAAATGGCGGATAATTCCTCTAAATGCTAATGAAATTACATTATACATCTATAGAAAGTATGAAGATGGTTTCAGAAGAATATATCCCTTGGGTGAAAAAGGAAACTTAGAAGGATGTTCAAATAGTTTAATAACATCCTCGTTAAAGGTTTCTTTGAATGGTATACCCAAGATGGGATTAAAAATATAATTGTATGATATCATGTGTTCAACAACCTTAATTATAAATATATGTATTTATTTGAGATTAATACACGTAGCATAAACCCCATGATTGTAAATCCCATTTAATATGAGATTATAAAATGTGGTGAAATTTTAAAAGAGAATTTAGAAAATATTTTTTATATTGAAAAAATAATAACATACATCTCACTCTAAAATGTATCTTATGAAAATTTTATGTTAATAATATTTAAAACAATTAAATTTTAAAAAATATCAAATATTTTATATTTGAAAATGACATAAATATTTATATGGGCAATGTGGGTCCTACAATAGATCATTGGGTTACGAATGCAACATTTTTAAAACATTTATATTATATTAAATGGAATCCCATATTAAAAAATATATATATAAATACCTAATTTTTTTTAAAAAAATTATTTTCCTAATGTGGATTATAATTATAAAAATAATATATTATTTGGTTGGGTGAACCAAAGCATCTAAGAATCATTTTCCGAAAGAAACATTATACCCCAATGAAAAGATATTTGAGCTAACATTATTGCTTACACGATACATACTCTATAAGGTAATAAATATTAAACAATTATACATTTTTAGAAATATAATTCAATTTAAAATATTATATAATACTGAATAATAAAATAATTGGTATAATGTATCGACCTTGTATGAAATATTTTGAATACAATGGTCAAAACTAAATAAATTAATTCTGAATTACCATAAATCCTTATTTTTGGGGTAACAATTGAATAAATGAAAATTTAACTAATGGGAGAGGATTTGAATTAACATATCCCCTCATATATAAAATATTATGAATAAATATATTTCCTTGTTTATTTAATACCACTTACAAGGAAAAAATGATTGACAAAATGTATTATGTATCAAGGAATTATAATTGAGACCAAGAAAATTCCTATAGCCTTGGTAACCTTTGAATCAAAACCCTTATAGATGTAAAAAACTAAATAGAACATTTAATATTATCATTAACATTTCAATAATCATATATAATTACAATTATTCAGTATTAATACCATGAAAATGATAACATGGTTCAAAACATAAACATGTCTTAAGGAATTTTATTTTTAGCCTAGAATTATCCTTCCTGAAATCCTTCTTCGTAAAAATATAACCTAACCTTATTTATAAATAATAATAATATTTTTCACCCATTTAAGAAAACTTTTAATATCTATAAACCATTATAAACTTAATTTACAATTATTCTACGCACATATAATTATTATCTATTAGATATTTTTGATTTCATGGGTGAAAAGTAATGATTTTTTTAAACTACGTTCGTAATGGTGGTGTTTTTCCTCATTTTTATTCCAATGTTCAAAAAAACACTTTCATGAAAGGTAATTAAATATCTGTTTTAATATTATTTATAATGTTATAGTTTAAATTTTTGGTGTTTTCTTTTGGATAATTAATAATGAATGTGTTGAAGAGATTGTTTTAATGATTTTTCATGAACAAAGGGTTATTTCATAAATAATGTTTTAAATTTTTATATTGAAAATAGATAACTAAAAAATAATGATTTATGAATTAATATTATCTATTATGAAAATTAAATTTCAGATAGTCATCTATGATATAAATTTTAACCATTTTTCAGTATGCCATTAATCTAAACTATATAAGAACATACCATAAACAATGAATGGCTATAATGTTATTAAGCTATAATAACATTATTATAGAAAAATAATGACCTTATTTAGTGTTTTTTAGTGTTTTATATAATAATTTAAAATATTTATAAATATAATATAATCTTTATGAATTTTTTTTATAGTATGATTAAATCAATTTTCATCTTATTACCTTACTTTTTACTGTTGAATTTACCATGATTTTTATTGCACATATTTTTTATGGGATGTCACATTTTTATTTATATTGTGGTATTAATTTAATAAAAACATACTTATCCATTCAACTAATTTTCTTGACCATCCAGGTAAGGTTGTGATTAAAAGAAAAGTGAAAATCAATAATTCCATAGAGGTAGTAGTCTACACATATGCATTGTTAGGGGTTTTCTTAAATGGAGATTCCTTGGAAAAAGTGACCAGGAAATAAATATATAATAAGATAAAGATTTATATGATTCTAAAAGATTTAATTTTATTACCACCTTTTCCATGAAAAGGAATTATATCTACATAGAGGATCACCAACAACGTCATGTCCGTGTTGACTCCTTGTTAGATATACTACATACCATCGAGTTTCCCTCTCGATAAAAATGAGTTATTATGGGGTTGATTCTAAAAATTAATTAGAGTCAATCCATCCATATATCTATGAAATGAAATAAAATACATACCATTCTATTCAAGAGGGATTTCACAATGGGGTGGAATCACTTTTAATTCATATGTTATTCCATCATTGCTGCCTAAAAAGATTTACCACAATATTGATGTTATAAATATCATCTTCTTGTGAGGAGGAAATACTAAAGGTAAATTATAAGGTTCCTACAATTTTTACATTGTTATCTATGCACTCCACACCACAACCCGAATGTACCAAGTTGAATTTATAGGCACCGTTCATGTTTATCATGATCTAGCCAGGGTTGGGAGCTTGCATGAAAACATCAAAAACTCCACTTGGCAGGTTTTACTTCCCATAAATTTCAAAATTATGTACAATATTAAGGTATTTGTTAGAGTTGTGGAAGGTATAAATATGAATTATATCATCATCTTCGACTTTTTTTAGGATTCACACCTTAGATACACAACAATTAATGTAATTATTATAAAGAATAATTGAATTTTTTCATACTAGATAATATGTAGAAGTTCCGCAATAGAAACTATGAGAAGGTTCCAAATATATTGGCTAGTAGAAAAAAATGAATCATTATAGCTTGGAACATATGGAAAAAATACCTCTATAGAAGATAAAAATTTCAAAATATGAATTTCCATAAACCATATGTAGTACAAAACATATGTCAAGTATATTCTTTGTGTTTCTTACTGAGACAACATTTAGATAAACGTTTGATTCCAAATAATTGTGAATTGTTGTTATGGGGTAATCGATTGTGAGCTATTCTACATGAAAGAGTAAATCTATAGGATCTTATATATGGGTTTGAATTCATTTTAACAAATAAAACTTAATATTTTCATTAGTGAAATTAAAATTATACAAATATTTAGAGTCCAAAATACCATTTTTACAAGATCCCAAACAAGAAAATCCTATGAGCTAACAAAGTGATTTTTGTCGACCAAAACCAAGTCAGATTTCTCAAAAACCGGACAACTAACCCGGTCTATGGCTTGGATTGAAATATATTCCATATCCCCACATGCTTGAAACAAGTTTCTGGGTATCAATAATGCATATTGAGAATGATTTCACCCATGTAAATAATAATAAAAATCCAAGTAAAATAAATAATACATAACTATATAAACATAATCAATAAAATCATAACTAAATTTATAGATTCATGTTTAAAACATTAAATATAAATCCAGAATGTTCTAAAACAAAAAAGGGAACATGTAACTATACCAAATATCATCATATTCTAAGAGGAGAATTTTCCTCAAGCCACCACCACAACACCTACAAGGGAATACCATAGGAATCCCAAAACACCATCTCCAAACACATTGGCTTTACATGTGTCAAACATTACAAAGTCTACTTACACTCAATGGTGTAAGTAGGGAGTCATCTAAATCCCAGTACAATGTTAACCAACATGATATTCAATAATATTGACATCAAATGATTAATAAACATGATAGTTTATTAAAATTAAAATTGGAAACATTTTAATTGAAAACTATTTAAAATAAATAATTCTTTATTTTAGAAAAAACATAAATTAAACTACATGTCGAGGTCAAGTATGATATTACCATTGGAAACTACATAATGGAAAAAAATAGTTACTACCTAGAAATGGGGATCTATATACATCATATCTAGGTGAAATGTGATATAGTAACCATGAGTAACAGTGTTATCATGTATGACCCACTAATAGGGGAAACCCCATGGCCCTAGTGGTCCCCAATCATGATTATCATTATGATACTATTGAATGTTCAATCCTGGTAAATAAATATAAAATAGACCACTTCCAATTTATCTATTATACTAGTCTTAGTCCACAAACCTATTATTCAGTTTCCCTTCATGCTCAATTTATTCATTACACATGTTAAGTATGACATAACATTTACATATCATAAATAAAAAAAATATAAACATGCATTGTAAGTGAATACCTTTACAACATAGACCAATTTTAAATCCCAACACACCCCAATTCAATTTTAAAATAGTATTTTCTCCAAATGATAATATTTTTAAACATGCATAATAACTTATAAAATATTTTCAAATTCACAATAAGGGTTTAAAATTGAAATACACAAAAAAAAAAATTTTGGAAAACCCCATACAAGTTACACGAATACCAAAACCCTTTAAAATCCCTTTTTAACTACACACTTAAATGATATAACACATATAAACTCTCATGAATTTATATCAAATTCATTAAATAATGTTTAACCAAGGAAGCACCTACCTTGAGCGATTCACATTCTAGAAAATGGTGTAATAATTAAATCTCAACTCAATTGTAATAAAGAGAAGAAATATAGAAAATAGAAAAATATTAAACCCTAAAAATTAAGATATAATCCTATAAATTACACCAAAACCTATAAGGATGTGAAACCATAATTGAAGAAGAAAACAATCCTCAAAAAATGGAGAGAATCCAAGAAGGAAGGGACATACTTGAGGGTATCTTGAAGAATCCAAGCCAAATATCCAACCAATATGGAGCACAAGGGAGGAATGGGAAATGGAGTCATTCCTAGTGTAGGATATCCAAAGTGGCGGAGTTTATGAGTTATTTGGGGTTAAAATAGGGTAGTGATAAAATTAAAAAACTTAATTTTAATGACCGAGACATTCTGTATGTTTTGATTTCATGGTTTGTCAAAATTTGCTAAAATCATGATCTCCTTACTATCTAGGGAGTACCTACCTTATAGTTATCCCATGTAACCTAACATACCATTTTCAAGACATTTTATTGTTAATACCTCATAAAATCCTCCAATTTCACAGTTACATGGGTAGGGGTGTACAATTTCTATTAATCGTCCACCAATTGTATATCACATTCTATCCACCCAAATTTTCTCACATTTCTATAAAAATGAAAGTGAATATAAATTGTAAATGATACACTAAAAATATATAAATCCTCCATCATGGGTGTAAAAAATCTCCCCCAACCTGAAAACTCTATATCCTCGGAATGTCATACTGAATCCTGATTAGATAACAAAATGGATAATCTTGCTCAACTGATGACCCACATTCCCAAGTCTAATTCATGTCATTATCATGCGGCCAAATAAAACATTGTAATGGAATATATTTAGCCTAAATATTATTCTATTTAGAATCCACAATCTGTATTTGCCACTCAAACAAAGAAAATCATTCTATATTTCCAACTATTCCCAATTTAGCACATGATACAAATATGGATAATATTTCATCAACTATGAGGCACTGAACACATAATGAATTGATGTCCACTATGATGGAAAGGTTGACCTATATACCACCTTTCTTACCCACTCAGTGATCCCAAAATTGTTGACATACCTAGGCATTATATACCCTTGATTTCCCAAATGAATGTTAACCATGTGAGGTGCCACATTTTGGAACACATATCCACCCTTGTAAAACTCAAGATCACAATGGATTTGGTCGACATAAGATTTGTTAAGCCATTGAATTGTTAATAATACCTATATGATTATATTCTCCTTCTTAGATGTCTAATATACTATGCTTCATCCAAATAGTGAGGTTTCACCAACCACATACCAACACAAAGGTCACTGACACATATAACCATAGAGTGCCTCAATGGGAGCCATTTAATTGAAGAATGGTAGCTATTTTTATTGAAATCTATACTAATACCAAATATATTTGCCAGGATCCAATGAAATCCTAGACACAGTCTTGTATTAATTAATCCAAAATCTAATTTTTCCCATTTTATTTGACAATATGTTTGAGGATTGTATGTCCGGATCAGTTTCACCTATGACCCCTATAACTATTGACGGACAACCCAAAACCAAAATGTGAAATGGGTTTATCAAAAAACATTATTTTCGATGTCACACCATGATGTCTCACAATCTCTAGAACATATTTTCATCCAAACTCATCCAATTTTTCAAATAACTAAGCCTAAGGAAGTGGGATGATTTAGTTAGAGTATCGATCACTTCCCATATAGAATTTTTTGTGGGTCACATGGAATGATAATATAAAATTCCATTGAGACCTCGTTCAACTTAATAGTTGTAATGGGTGATGGATGAAGCCCCCCAGAGGGACTATGATGCTCTTTTTTACCTTATGACATTTATATCACATCCATACAATGTTAGATATATCCCATATCATACATGACCACCATAATTTCCAACAAAAACCATAATACATATGGGTAAAACCAATATGAACAACCCATGAGACTGGTGTCTATCATACATTACCATATTTTGCAATGAAAAAGGAACCACATAGAGGCCCTTAATTCACAATATTTCCTCAGGAGATAGTGACTAATAACAAGTCAACCCCCCACCATGAAGAAACTACATAGAATGTTTGCTCAGCTCCTTACCAAGATTATCTTGCTGAATCAGCTATAGAAGATAATGATACTACATGATGGGTGAGATGAATATACCTCATCTATGATCCTTGGTCTCTATGTGT
Source organism: Viscum album (assembly GCA_963277665.1). Lineage (NCBI taxonomy): Eukaryota > Viridiplantae > Streptophyta > Magnoliopsida > Santalales > Viscaceae > Viscum > Viscum album. The sequence continues at coordinate 441,129,230 of OY728155.1, read as the reverse complement.
ATATGAGTAAAAATAACCATCAATGTCTACTCATCCATATACATCATCATGTATTTCACTATAATGGTTTTCTATAATGCATCTACCAAAAAATTACCATTACCCTATGTAATAACTATATCAAAGACAAACCCCTGAATGTACTCAATCGAGCAATGCTATCTTAACATGAAATATTTCTCGGAGAAATTGTAAGATAAAATCTTATGATAGGAAAAAAATAGAAATATATCCACAAATATGTAGTGTTTCCATGTGTTCGATGCATGCATCGCCATTGCAAACTCCATGTCATGGGTCTGATTGTTCTTTTCTTATGGCTAGAGTTGGTGATATCCATACACTACCACATGGTTATCATAAATATAATACATCTAAAACCGTTTACTATGGTGTCAAAATAAACCACATTTCCCTTTACTGGTTCTAAAATGTTTGACACATGATAGGTAGTCATCCACATCTTTAACTCCATTAATGAATCTTAACACTCTTGGATCCAATCAACCCTCACCCATTATGAGGGAGCACTATCATGGGATAAGAAAGACAAGATAATTCTCAACAAAACACATATAATATCTAGCCTAGTCTAGAAATATTCTAATCTCAAGAACAATATTCAGTTGAAACCATGAAATCACGACACTGATCATCATGGTTTCCACTAAAATACCTTGTTCTGAGTTCAAATACCCCATAAACATCACTTCTTTAATCCAGAAGGTGCATTCAGAAACATGGAATAGTGTCGATGGTCAAAATGTGTTCACAAAAAAATCATCATGTGATGGTCATGATCCTCTTGAAATTTAGAATAATCCAGGTTGTCATCCATGAATACAATAATGATTGAATATCAATAATTTTGGAACACCAAATTCAAGAGTTCCAAAAAACGACATGATTATTCTTCAACCAGAATGTCATGACCATGTACTCATAATGGTCATACCGACTTTACAATGACATTTTAATAATAGAGTCCTCTTTCACAATTACTGGGATTTAAAAATAATGCAAATATAACATGTAAAACCACATTTCCAATTTTAACTAGTTGAAAAAGACATAAATTAGGGGAAACGGGTACATATTATTGATTATTACATTGTTCAACTTCTGGTAAACAATACATAACTAGAGATATCTATTCGTCTTTTTAGAAAAAAATATAGTTTCATTCCTAGGTGGGATGCTCAGGTGAATTGATCATTTGGATTCCAAATCATCTAGCTATATATTTAATTACCTTAACATGATGGGGAGATATGATACAATGGAAGAGAAATTTTCTATTTTCCCAGCACCAGGCCCATCTAGAAATCCACATATCGCTATGTAGGGAAACTCTAATAATTAAACAGAAAATAACTATGGTAAATCATCCGCTAAAAAGGGTAATACTCCAAAAAAACACCACCATAATACTCTATCATGATTGAGGATAACTGAAAAACAATGTGTCCCAATTCTTAAAGTGGAGGTCTAGCCCAAACAGACTGAGGATCTCATTCTCAGTGAAAAACATTGGTACTCCCATTAGTTTCCAAAGAATATTACATAATCATATATAAATTGATATGCAGATGAAATAAAACCATCCAATAAATACCATGGATTACATTGATTAGGCATATATCTAAAACTAGGATATCCAACACCATTTGGAAAAATAAGCATCCCAAACTCTCTACTGAACCCTTCACTCTGATTGGAAGGAAGTGGGCCGACCTGGTGAGTCGGACGATGATCGTCCAAATAGAATCATGTCCTATAGATGTACGTGGAAGTCCTATCACCATGTCCTTTTATATTCCATCCCACTTCCACTCTGGGACCTCTAATGGATGAACTATGCCTATTGGTACCTGATGATCCACCTTCACTTGCTGACAAGTTAGGAACCAAGAGAAAAAATCTACTACTATTTTCTTCATTCATAGACACTAGTGTTGTCATCAGAGATCCTGGTACATATTTTCCACAGCTGGATGTACCACTAGAAAGGATGTGTAAAACTCCCTCAGCACTTCTTCCTGAAGCAACACTGGAACCATGATACGTCTTCTAAAAAGGATGACATGCTCCCCTCATTCAGAAAATCTATCAGGTGCTTGCCCTGTGGATATCAGAACATGTCAAGTCTCTTAGCTAGTGTCCCCATGATATGCCTCCCTGACTGGTTGAAGAATTGTGGGAGTGACTGTAAGAGACTGAATAAAACCTTCTCCATCTCGATCTATAAAGGATATCTACAAAGTGGCTAGCTGCTCTGTCGCCTCACCTAGTAGCTGTATACCAGAACTCCTGTTGAGTGCATCTGCTACAACATACCCTTTCCTTAGAGTATAGACTATCTCTAGGTAATAGTATAGGAGGAACTCAAGACAACACTGATGTCTTAGGTTCAGGTCCTTCTATGATAAGAAATACCTAAGACTATTGTGATCAGAGTAGACTCTAAAGCTTTCACCGATCAAGTAATATCACCACATCTTAAAGGAGAATACCTCTATATCTAACTCCAGGTCATTGGTAGCGTAGTTTTGTTCTTGTTCACTTAGCTATTGAGAACCATATGAAATAACTGCTTTCTCCTGCATCAGGTCACATCCGAACCCAGTCCCTGATGCATTGCAGTATACTCGATACCCAACACCCTCCTTTTGAAGCCTTATGATGTGGGCACTAGTCAACCTCTTCCTCAGCTTCTGAAAACATCTTTGGCATGTATCCAACCACATGAAGGAGTGCCCCTTCTTTTTTAATGATGATAAAGATTCTGTAACTCTGTATAAATCTTCCACAAATCTCTGGTGGTATCTAGCCATACCCAGTAAACTACGTATCTCTGTCACACTCCTGGATGGCTCCCAAGAATGTACCACCTCAATCTTTGCTGGATCCACCACAACTCCCACATCCAAGAAGACATGTCCTCGGAAGTCAACCTCTCGGATCCAGAATTGGAACATTGAGAGCTTACCATAAATTTGGTGCCCTCAAAGTGTGTCCAGAACTATCTGCAATCGATATGCATGCTCCTCCTCAGTAGCCGAGTAGATAAGAGTGTCGTCGATGAAGACTACTACAAAACGATCAAGGAATGGCTGAAAGATCCAATTCATGAGACCCATGAACACTGTTGGAGAATTGGTTATGATGAATAGCTTGACCAAAAACTCATAATGGTCATACCGACATCTAAAAGTCATCTTCTAAACATCCTTGTCTCGTACTCTGAGCTGGTGATAGCCTGATATGAGGTCTATCTTCGAGAACCACCATGCTCACTTCAGCTGATCAAAGAGGTCGTCAATCCTCGACAGTGGGTACTTGTTCTTCATAGTCACCTGGTTTAGGCACAGATAGTTGACACAATGTATTAATATCCCATCCGCCTTTATGGAGAACAAAATATGGGCTGCTCAAGGAGAAACACTAGGCTAGATAAATCAATTCCCCTACAAGTCCTCTAACTGTACCCGCAGCTCACAAAGCTCCACGGGAGACTTCTGTTACACTGGTGTAGATATCGGTGCCATCTCGGGGAACAAGTCAATGTAAAATTCCACCTTTCTATGAGGAGGTAGACCCAGAACATCATCCAGGAAGACATCCGCATACAGGTCCACCACTACAGGATAGCTCGTACTCTCCGCATCAACCACTCCAATGGTAAGGCAATTCAACTGATGAGTGATTGGTTGCACTCTCCTCTGGGTAAGACCATCATGTGATGGAAAGGCTCCCTTCTCACTGGGGAAGGTAAACCTAGTTCCATCCGTGTGGATACACCACACTTTTCGCTTAATATAGTAAATTTGAGCATGGACTATAGATAACCAATCCATACCCAAGATGATGTCGTAAGGCCTTGAGGCTGCTACTAGGAGATCCTAGCTGAATCTCTCACCTCCAGAGTAAGGTCACCCAGCCGACACTACTATCTAATCATCGAAATATCTCTTGTAGGAGTATCTAGCTATAAAGATCAAGCCAAATGTTCCATCATAATCTCCTAGCTTCGAAGGAGGGCAGTGACAATAAAATAATGACTAAAAGATGTATTTATAAGTACTGCAGCTATAGTGGAGTACACACAGATTGTACATCGTATCATCTCTGGAGCGCCGTGGTCATTGGCCTCAGCTTCCTGGAGTTGAGGTTTCCCATGTCCAGCTGCACTCTGTGGTATGGGTGGTCCACATGGTGGTGGGGGTAGTAACATCTCAAATCGCCGCCCACCACCAATTGCACGGCCAACACCCATGCCACGTTTTCTTGCTCTCTGTGGACCTCCTTAGTCGAACCTATGTCTCTACCCTGGCAGTTTTTCGACCGTCTGCTGATCATCCATACGAAGGGTCATATAGTAACGATCCATTTGACCCTACCTACCACATGTGTAAAACTTCATGCTCCTCTCATGGCTGGCTCTATCTCCGGTGCCTCACACAACCGACCCTGATTCCTACAGTCGTCCACCTGTAGGTATGGTACTCTGGGACGTCTGTTAAATCTATCTACTACTAACTTTAGAAAACTCTACTACGTGACACTCAGTGGTGGATTTCACTATAGGTGACTACTGAGAATGAAAAATATCCTCTAAGAGGGATCTCTCTAACACCCCTGAATACATCGGGATGCAGAGGGAAATCATCGAATCCCTAATCTCCCACCTGAGTCCATGCTCAATAATCTGGGTCCAGAGGAATGGGCCACAAAACATATCAGTGGAGTAGCGTGAGAGGTCGGTGAACCTTTTTGAGTACTGAGCCACAGTCATGATGCCCTACTACAGATGAAGAAGCACTTTTATGTGCACTGCGCGTATAGTCACTGGGACAAACTCTGCCCGAAACAGGCCCTCAAAGTCCACCTAGAGAAGTGTCACCTCTTCGTGAACCTGGAGCATCAAGCTCCACCATCTGCCTACCACTACTAATAAAAACCCGGCGGTAAGGATCACTATTAGATCAGTAGGTGTCCCTACCAGTCGAAAGACTCTCACCACAGCCTCCAGCCATTCCTCTACTGCCTGTGGATCCGTCTCACCCCTAAACCTAGGTGGCCTATGGTGCTGGAACTCATGCAACATGCTCATGCTGTGTGGACCCTCTGCTGCTGGGGCCTGTGGAATCGGTGACCCAATGGTAAACGGTACTGCTAGTGCCTACGATGGTGCCGCTACTGATAAGGGGCCCTACACTGAGGCCTCATCGCTTAGTGGGCTGTCATCGCATACTATACCCAGAACCCTAGTTGGCTGTATTCATAGTGGCGTCCTGAAAAAAAAATAGGTGTTCCATGTTCAATAAGTTATACCTAGTGTGATGACATGAAATGATCACAAAGGAAACTTTTCAAAACACACACGTAATCAGTGTTTTCACGCACTTCTGAAATCAAAAGTCAGGGTTCTTGTGTATGGATACGTCGACCGTTGTACCAACATTGTATTCCCTAAACTGATAACCACACTTAGTACACTTAAAAATATTGTTGTTAAGATATCAGATTCCAATTTTATATGGTAGAACCGACTCCTCTAATACCAATTTTTCGTTACATGTCCCTTGGGGCTGGTCCCATGACTACCACAAGCCCTCCTTCCATAGGCCAGGGGTTTGCGATAAGTACTAAAAGGTGTATTCCCTAAAACTAGGAAGGCATTTCCTTTATAACCGGTAAACACACACAACCAAGCACACAACAAGAAATGAAAACTAGTAATATTATAGTAAAAAAGAATGTGTATATAAAGTAAAAAGGGGCTAGAATACAAGTAAAACTATAAATTACAAGAAAAACTGGTAAGTATAAGTAAACTGAATTGCTCCTGTGAACACCCTCCAAAGATCCTACCGAAAAGGTAGATTTAGATCTCGAATGTTCCTCAATGAAGTACGCCTTGTATGATGTCGACCACTGATCTGCCTCTAGTCCTAGTACTCTCGTCCTCAGTCAGCATTTCCCTTCATCTGCACCAAACTCAACATGGTGCAGGCATAGATCATGTAGGAGTGAGTATAAAGATACTAAATAGAGACCCCAAGACCATTGAAGGTCTCAAAAATTCCACAAAGGATGAACCAAAAAGCATTAAAACATCTGACAACCCTACTTAGTTATATGCCCATACATATACCTAAGATATCAATAATGCACTTCGCACTCAAGGGGAAACACAAGGCCCAAATCCTTAGCCAAAGTACAACTGTTCCATGAAGGAATGAATACAATGAAGGTAACACCCAAATGGAAAGTACATCAAAGGTACGCCACACAGTAGAATACCACAAAGGTATCACCATGATGGCAAGTACCACAATGGTACGCCACACAGAAGAATACCACAAAGGTATCACCATGAAGGTATGTACCACAAAGGTACACCACACAGAAGAATACCACAAAGGTATCATCATGAAGGTATGTAAAAAAAGATATTCCACACAAAAGATACCACAAAGGTATCACAAGAAAGGTACGCCACACATAATAATACCACAATGGTATCATCATGAAGGTAAGTACCACAAAGGTATGCCATAGAGAAGAATACCACAAATGTATCACCATGAAGTTATGTACCCCAAATTTATGCCACACAGAAGAATACCAAAAAGATATCACCACGATGGTAAGTTCCAGAAAGGTACGCCACACAGAAGATTACCATAAAGGTAATGACTCATCTCACACCAGGTATATCAATGGTACCACAAAAATGATGATTAGATGTTACTAATGAATCATCATACTCTATTAAAAGGTAGACCCACAAAGGATCCTAATTCATTAGACCCATGTAGGATCCTAAATTATCATACCCACATAGGATCCTAGTACAAAAAACTCACGTAGGATCCTAGTAAAGAAGTCCGATGAAGGATCCTAGAGTATTCCCACATAGATTCCTAGATCAGATCCACATGGGTTCCACAAACTCAGACCCATGTAAGAACCCAAAGCACATGCCCACATCGGATCCCTTTCTCATGTTACAGCCAGCTACAGGGTTCCCCCACTAAGCTCGCTTGATTCTGGGAGGGTATGCTCATCACACCATAGTTCGATACTCCAACTATCACAAAGTCCCATGAAGAAGTATCCAAAAGGACTGCCATGAAAAGGGGGCCTCAACGCAACCGACAGTTCATCAATAGGACACCCGGTCTTGAAGTTATTATCCTTTTAGTCCTGAGGTCCCGGTTGAATTCATGTCTAATCCAAACCTGTCATACCCCAACTATATCCAAAACACAAGTGGGGTACACCAAAAAGATCTTCTCTATCAATGGTTTCTGATTTCATAGAATGTTCTTCAATCGAACGCATGTAGCTCATGATATGGCCAAAAGAACAAAAAGTGGGTCGAAGTTGGTCCAGGTCCGATCCGAACCTGTCAGACCGACCTGGCCTAGCCCACCGGTGTAGCTCGGCCTGCGTTTCGGTGGCCCACCGTGGCTGGTAGGATGGCCAGCCTCCTCCGCACGGTGTGGTCCCACGTCACGCCACCACCGACAGTCGGCTCTGCCGGCCACCCTTTCTTCATCGTCACGCCCTCGTTCCGCAGCCCTAGCATGCTGAGCGGCATGGACGAGTACCGCCACCTCCCCATTTCATAACCGTCATCTTCTGGCCTCTGACCTTTCTCACCTGGGGCCGACGGGTCACAACCCTTCTTTTGCTGCACAGTCATGCCACTGCCTTCATCACGGCCGAACGAAGTGATGACCATTGTTCCTAAGCCCCACTGGTGTCAGTCTCCAGCATGGCCGTCGATGATGTTCTTCGGGTCACCAAGCATGCCCTAGTGGCTCGGTCTTCATTCTATAGACATCCACACTCATCTCTTCATGTCACCATTGATTTAAAACCACCACTAAAATAACATTGGTTGTGGAAAGTTCGGGTTGTTTTCTTTTGGCCCGCACCCACCATGTTAGAATGGTAGCAATGGGCTTATTCATTCTTGAATCATGAAGAACGTCAAGAATGGGTAATGAGGGTACTTAAAACTACAATATACTCTACCTAGATTTCTCGTTGGAAGACAATGTGATGAAGAAGACTTGAGGGTTCCAATGATCATCTCTTCCACAACATGCTTCCGAAGTTGGGCTACTGCACCGTCCATGTTCTTGATTCTGAATCACATTCTTCGTTGGAGTGCGTATTCATGGTTTGGAGGAAATGTTCCTCCAAAGTTCTCCAAGGATCTCTCTCAATTATCCTTTTCCAACAAATCCTTTCAAAGGTAAAGAGGATCCAATATAATAGAAAAACGTTTAACAATTTAATTACAAGTTGGCACTATTAAAGTCAACACATTCAATTAACTGTAGTTGGCTAAATGAATTAAATGGAGAGTTGAAAGGTTTTCCCCCATTAAGAGGGATTTGAGTGGTCCCCACCATTAATTTCAATTTAGGAGGTTTTAAGCTCGGGTGGTCCCCACCACTGCACATCCAATGGAAGGTTAAAAAATAAAATAAAACATTATTCTATATATTATTCTTATTTTCATAAAGAAAATGAAAACATACTTTCACCCTCGTCCTACTACAGTCAAGGTGAAAATATCCTTAAGAAAATACCGGAACTGCGAGTTCAATGGTGCCCTCAGATTTTAATTCCAAGCATTGGTTTAAAAGATACAAAAACCCGCTCGCACGATTACTGAATGTACCTAAAAATAGTTCAAAAATTCATTCTTGGTACAAAGAGCCTCAGGATCATGTGCCTTCAATTTTCATGGACTCGTTAAACTCCCGTATAATTAAAAGAATTAAATGGAATTTTGGGGTCTTTAGAGAAAATATCATTCATTGTATACATGTATTGATTTATTTTCATCTCTACATGTGTTCCAATGAAGTAAAATATTTGATTCATCATGTTCAGTCAAGCTTCTTCTGCTTCTGGATCCAAATCACCCCTAAACATGGGTGGATTTTTCCTTTGAAACTGAACAACACGATCCACAAGAATTGTTTCATTCATTTTATTTCCAATTTCCATAGTTTAGAATTTTTTTCTATACTATGCACTAGATTTTGGTTCACCTGAGGCTCGGGTGTAACCATATTTTCTGCAGCTTCCTACATTTGGTCGCTACGACACCTACCTGGTGCCATTTCTATCAACACAAAACAAACAATATTCACACTCCATTAATAAGATATGTTATACAATTTTCAAATTCAATTACATAACAACTACCACAATCAATATTTCCACAATTTAAATCTCTCATATTGCACCTTTATGAAAAATCCACCATGTTTGGGAAATGAACCCATTTCAAAAAACAACTAGTTTCCATGTTTCAAACCATTCCATTTTGAAGACTAATTTTGATTTTCAAAATTAACACATTAATATCACACCATAGATCATTATTCCAAATAAACTATGCCTCATATTGGGAAGTACATTTTACCATGCTTTCCATGATCATCTCATTGGCTATAACCATGATTATGAGATTTTCAATGCCTATAATTGTCTCTAAAACACTTATGTACCCTACTCCATCATAACATGAAGTTCAGCATAAAAGGGTTAGCTACATCCTTTTGTGCTATACATTCCATATTATGACAATCTTATGCCTTTCTACCATCCTGACTCAAGGAATAGGCTGGGAACCAATGTCATCACCAAGACCACTGATCAACACAAAGGATTGAACAACTACGCTGACATAAAATCCAATGACCAAAAAAGCTCATAACACTTGTAAAATATAGCCCCCCCCATTAGATTCAGAGGGTGGAGGAATTTACCATGCCCTTAAGAAAAATTCCCAAGATGCCGATGGATGGAAATAAATACTGAGGACTTTGAGAATAAAGTGGGGAACAACTTTTCCTTAACACATAACCAACAAAACCACCAAAAAACTATATGATTCATGTTAACAAAACCAACCAAATTATATATTACCAGAAGACATCCAAAAAATCCATATCTCCCCACATTCCAAAACAACCAAAAACAATATCAAAGTACTATACGGAAGACTAAACAAGAGACCTAAAATAAACCAAGTCACACTCCAAAACTCCACAACAATCTCCACGCTACAAGCACCACCACATCACCCATGCATCACCACACCACTCGCAATGAGATGATTTACCTTTACATATGTACATGAATACAACATTTTCAAAAGCACCCAGTTGAAAAGTAGGGGGTGAGAACAAATACTTACTATGTTTCCCCAAAATTACTTCCCTATACACTCCACTAGGATAAAAATATTACCGCATTTATATAAAACGGTTTATATAAAACATTATATAGAAAAACATCATACAATTTACCAAACACGAACTTACCAAGACATGACCACAAAATGAATTCCACACTTAACCATAATCCACATTACCATCACCCAGTAGCCCAATCAAGTCAACATTCTATAGCCTCAACAAAAACAAACAAATAACCATGGTGGATCATGCCGTCCAAACCAGTTTACCTCATTCTCCAAATAGTGGTACTTCCCAAACACTAACCATATGGTGGTTCTTCCAAACGATATCCATCACCTTTCACTAAGAGACTTCTCTAACACTTCTATAGAACATTCCAACAAACCATATCCAATCATAACATACCAAGGTCACAACAATATGAAATTTACTATTTCCAACACATCTCAACTGCCTTCTATAAATTGTTAATTTATTTAAATAACTCATTTAAATAACTCATTTGTAAAAAGGAAATCCACAGTATCAATTTTGATCAAAGTAGAAGGAGTTACCAGATTAGAGGTAACATCTTCTATCAATATCCTTTCTATTATTTTATTTATCCATCCATACTCTTTCATTATTCAATGATTTAATAAAAAAAGTGTGTCCTAAATATAATATGATGTTTTGATTCGAATGGTTTTAACTAACCTTACACACACCTCCATTTAATGGCTATCAAACATAATGTTTATGTGAACAGTGATCTATGACCTAAATAAATAATGATTGTTCATTTTTAATTTACTGCCTCTATGGTTGAAAATTATGATAGAAATAATTTTTTTATATGTAATAAAATATATTTATTATTTAATTATTTTTTGGAAATTATTTTAGAACACATATATTTAAACTCTCTGTTTTTTTATGATAATTTCATTTGAGGAAGTGTGGACTACCGCCCCCTCAATGTGGTGTGATTCATTCATACACACCATGGAATGTATTAAAGGTATATTTATTGAATATATATGATATATATTAAATAATAAATATAATTTAATGATGGTGTATATATATACATATATTTATTTTACATTCTTTCATTCAAAATTACAACTAAATAGAAATAGCATTCATCTGTACTGAGGACTTACCATCCCCATGAATGGTGTATTCCATTTCATACATAAATTTATTATAATAATAAACATATAATGAATATAAATTATATTTAAATAATGTTCTATAGTCAAGAAATAATAATATAAATATAATGACTAAATATATAACAAATTAACAAACACGTGATAATAAAGAAGATATTACCCGAAGTGAAACCATGAAATATAATTGATAAAATCTATGTAATATAAATCCATAATCAAAACATGTAAGGTATTAATATAAATAATATGGTTATTTTATATATTTATCAAAAATTCATATCTATTAGATAGGATGTTTGAACATGAACGATGGGGTTCAATACACACGGTAAGGGGATTTCATCTCGCTTTTTATTTTTGTGAGATATATGCTTTATTTAGCACCCATTTCATTTTTGGAGTTTTTATACTACCCGTGGAGGTAATCAATGATTATTATATATAAATTTAGGGGTATTTACATATCCATTATATGACCATTATTATATTGGGTTTTGGTTTCAAATGTTATCAAATCTGTAAGATAATTTTGTGTCAATTTTCCTTCATTGAGACACATGTTTTGTTAAGCGCCTAAATTCATATTTAGGTCTATAGAAAAACTTTTGAAATGTTATATCATGAAAATATATCTTATGAGGATAGTATATGGTTCAGTTAATTTAATTTCCTTTCATAGAGATTATGATCACATGTTACCCAATGATAGTAGTTTATTGAAATAATCTCATCACTTTTCAAGGATGTGAATGTATGTTCATACTTTGATGAAATCATATACACCATATCCCATTAAAATTGATTAATATAGTTATACATAGGATACTCATTAAATTTTCATGTATTGGTACAATATTTCTAATCATTCATACATAATATTGTTATGAAAATGATTTTTTAAAAAATCACTTTGTTACCCTCTCTTTTGTCCGAAATTATGTGTTCCTTCAAAACCAAGATTTATAAAAAGGGTTTCCAAGAGTATTAAAATAAAATATTATTATTATTATTAAAATAAAATTTTATCAATTTTACATTTAATAATTATTTTAACAGAATATTATTGTCACTTTCTAACTGAGGTAGTTTTCTTTCCTTTTTTATCGTGCCAAAAGGAATGTTTTGTTTACCTCGTACAATAGGTAGGAATTTACCTACCATCATTTCGTTTACTAATAATTTGAATTTTTAAAAGCATAAATATTAATAAAAATGTATTAAAAGTTATTTTCTTGTAAAATTTCTTTAATATTTTTTTTGAATATTTCTTTATATGTTTTCAGTGTGTTTTTAATGAAAATATTTTATAAATTTTTTGAAGACTATTTTCTAAAATTTCATGAAAAAATGTTTAGAACATGGTTTTGTGTATTCTTTATATGTTTTTGAGTTATTTTTTAAAGAAAATTGTATTCAAATGGTTTCAGGTGGAAACATTTTTTTTAATATATTCCAAAATTATTTTCTATCTAATATGACATCTAATGATTTTACTCATTTTCTTTTAGGAAATGATCTAAAGGTTCAATTAATATTATTTTGATGAATAGGATGTGCTTAATTTCAGTGTATTTATGAAAGTCATTTCTATTACATACGTTAAATTTTTATGAATTTTTATCTTTCAATGTTTATACTTTCGATGAAATGATAATTAAACTTATCATTTTCTATAGGTTGTGATTTGGTTATATGTTTATAATACACATTTCCTTTACTAGGTTACAATATGATTCTTTAAGATTTTTTGGCACAGTATGAATGTCTAAAATATGATATGGTTGCGACATATATCTATATCCAATGTATTGAGTAATGATAATTTTTATATGATCTCAGAGGGAACAAAAATTGTATCCCATGACCGAAAAACTAAAGTACAGATGTTGTAGCCCAATCCGAAAAATAAGAAGGTATATAGGATGGAGACCAATAATAAAAGAAAGATGATGAAAATATTGTAGCCTAATCCAAAAAATAATAAGGTACGTGGTTCTTATCCCAATCCCAAAAGTAATAGGGTATATGGGTTGTTATCCCAAGCCCGAAGCAGTTACATGGGTAATTTCCCATGCCCTACAAGTTATAATGTTCATGGTAAGTTGACCTGACATAAAATTTTATATTTTTATATTTATACCCCATATTCTATGTCTTATTACTATGTTGTGCTTTCATGACTTGTTATAATTATTCTATTATGATCCTTGTCTTATGAATTTCCAATATTTATTGTGACTACTAATATGTATTTTATGATCATTAAATTTTATGCTCAAATATCATACCCTTTGATCATGTTATGATTACATATTTCCTTCATATACCCAAACTAAGCATCAAAGCTCACCTCTTCTTATTTTTTCTTTCCCCATGTTCTGAACAATGTTTTTAGGTATATGTATTAAGTTGGAGATATTTATTGCGGATGTTGAAGATCATTCAATAAGATAATTTTTTTCCTTGTTTCTGAATAAATTAAACTATTATTTTCCTCATGCATGAATTATTATAATGTAAAGAGTATTTTTCAAAAATAGTGTAACATACATATATTTTAAGCATGGGTCTCTATAATCGTCTGTGGACACTTTTATATGGTGAGGTATATTTGAAGTCACATAGATCTCTATCATTTATTTAGTTAGGGAAAATTGGTTTTTAATAATGAAATTTGGTATTATCAAACTCTTTTTTCATTTATAAAACATAGTAGATCGGGAATGAATGTTTGGAATAGAAAAAAAATCAAATTCCTATGCTTCAATCCCAACTATTTAGGTAACGATGCATTTATGATGGACTGGGATAGTTTTTCATGAATTTTTAATATTATGATATATATTTTAATAGTAAATTTAAGTGAAATTTATGGTTTGTTCTTTTACTCTTATATAAATATTTATAGATAGATTGTAACCAATAATTATATTTTTATATAGGATTCATGAGACATGAATATTATTATATTTTATAGATAAACGAACTATAAAGGTGGGTTTTGAAATATAAAGTATAATCTATAAGATAAATACCCTTTAAATATAGAATATATTTGTTAAATTTAAATTTACTAAACCTATGACTGGTGATTCATTTTTTAATTTGTAAATGGTTACTATTGATCCCCATGACTAAATTGTGTTTTTTTGTTAACAAGGATGAATTTCAATTCAGGATATGAGTTTGATGGTTCATGGTAGATTTTTATGGATTCATTATTATATATTATAGGTTATGATTGATAATCCATGTATTCCTTAAAGTATATGACTTTGATGAATTGTTTGTTAACTTATAATAACATCTGGTAGTGATGATTTAGAAAGGAATTTTTTTTAACATGAAGAAAAATATGTGAATGCTAATATTTTTTTTTTTCAAAATGACAGTTCACAATTGTGGATAAATGTCTCATAGATTTGTGGATAATTACTAGGGAGTACACTTACAGTTTTCCTAAGAGATGTATGGGTTATATATATATTAAATGAGCCTACATAGACCAGCAGTTGGACTAGTGTCATCCACTGCTTAAGTGGGAAACTAATCATCCACATATAGCCCGAAATTATGAATTGGATGAATTGATCTTGAGTATAGATTGATCTATAATTAAACTAGAATATGTGTGATACATATTGTATTCATAATGAATGTAACATGAAATTAAATGTGCTTGCATAGGTAGTCAAGGTTGTTAGTAGGTCAACATGAGGAGGCGAATGCCTTGAGGTAGGTGGGTATGACCGTGTTTTGGAGATATCCCCAATTACAAGTAAGATTTATTTTCAAAATGACCATAAAAATTAAGCAGAGGTCAGGAACATGAAACTCTAATGTTGGACATGTTTTAAGAGGGACACTATTCCTACACATTATTGAGATGTGGATATAACATTATAGTGTAGAATGTCACATCATCTTCTAATGAATGTCAACGGGTTTTTACATCTGATTTCATAACGCTATATGTTTCAACCATAACCACTGATTTATCCACCACACAACCATCTTTTTGATTGACCATAAGGTAATTCTCCAAATTGATCACTTGAATAAGTGAAAACATATCATGTGAACATAGATGAACTTACCATACCATCATGATGAACTAACCGTACGATCTCTCTTCATAGTCTCCATATAGACCGTAGTATGAGTTTCCAATATAATTTGACCAATATATGGTAATATGATTGACGATGCATGATTCCCAAGTGATCATGATGTATCATTATAAATTTATAAATTTTTAAAAAATATATATTTTATAATTTTTTATAAGTTTTTATTAAAACGTTATTTTAAACTAAAAACCACCCTTTGCCATATTTTATGTAATTGAATAAGAATAATATAGGTTTAAAAGTCCTTTTTAGTGGGAACAACCTTTTTTCAAGCATTGTGTATGGTTAAAATCCCTTTACATGCACTACATAAGGATACCTACACACAAAGTAAGGGTTAAGAGGTGGATAATGAATATTAAATCCTTTAAATATGACATTTATAAGGGCCAATAGGCCATTGTGTATGGGTAAGCCGTGGTCTAAGTACTATTCAAGTATAAGCCATGAACTAAGTATGGGTAAATCCCTACTAATATGCAATGAGTTAGTGTAATTTCAATATTGTGTATTGGTACCACAATTTTTCTAAGGCTACAAAATACCATGTCCAATTGTCTCTTTATCTTCATAAAGTATATGTACATGTAACCTTGACATTTTGGAAGGGTCTTGAGGTTCTATGTAATGGTACTTAAGCCTTTTCATAAGGGTATTTCAAGTAATGTAAGGATCTAAAAAATTGTATCCAACCAATATAAGGGTAACTATATGTTCATAAACATTTCATTGGGGTCAAGAACCAAATAATGGTATAACACCAACCATTTACACTAAATTAATGAGATACATATGGTTAAACCAAGTTACTTGAATGAAATTCCTTGTATTAAAAATATATGTTTTTAAATCCCATTACAATTTTATTAAACTACAACATTACCTATAAATAATTTTTAATTATTAAATTCCAAAAATTGTGTGATTAAATTCCTTCTATTCATTTCCATTAATTATAATTTCCAGGAATGCTTAGACTCTTCACTTCCAATAATTGGTAGGGAGAGAAAATAAATTTCTAACATAGTTGGTGGAATTAATGGTACCCCTCAGTAAATAGTTTCTTCCATAAGAATAATGGAACCCTATCAGTCTTCATGTTGGTTGATATTATATTTTATAAGGAACCAATAAATTCCTTATGTGATTTTACTGAATTCACGATTCATTGAACCAATAATTTCTTATGGTTTCCATTTGTATCTTTTTTCACTCTCCCCCTTCCATTTTTTGTGTTGTGTTATAGAGGGGGAAGTTTGTATGTATTTAATTTTTTTTATTATGAAAATTGTGTCCTCCTGATGCCTTTGGGAATTTTAGGATAAATAATTCATAAACGATTATAATATTGAAACTCTCAAAATATGATATTTGATTTATTATCATAGATTATAAAATTATGATTATTCATTTATTATTCCTAATTTTAAAAAATGACTATATTTATTACCCAATAATTAACAATAATAATCACAATGTATTATGTTATAAATATTACTTAGGAGAGATATTTTATAATTGTATGTGGTATATTGTTATCCTTATTAGAGGAAATTGAAGATACATACAATGGAATTAATTAAAATTTTGGAAATTATTTAGGAGACAAATACACTTATTTCTTATAATATATATTAATTATGATAACTAAATTTGTTTTATTAGGTCCTATGAATCCTTTGAGAGTGTTTTGAGAAGATGGGTTTGTGGATGAGGCTCAGAAGAGTTTCCCTTGATGAACCCTTTGATTATTCATCAATAAATTTAGGAATGATGTTATTTTACTTGTTTTCACTCTTTTTTATAAATGTTGCATGGAATTAGTTCATGAGTTGTTATAGTTGATTCACCATTCTTGTATTTGATTGCATGTGGGTGTGTGTGTGTGGCTCATGTGGCCAGTTATTATAATTGATGGAATTAGTTTTTCATGTTGATGGGTTTTCATTTTTTATATTGATCACATGTATGTATATTGTAAAATTAATCTTGTGATAAAATTATTTACATGTATGATCAACCCCATTGTGTATGTTACCTCTCATCCAGGTATCATTCTTCATGCCCAAAAAAGGTGGACCATCATGACATGATTCTCCATTATAGGGGGGTTCACATGAAATTGGATGATAATAATTATGAACTGAAGCATAAGACCTATATAATATGATACCATTTAATTTTATGTTGGTTATTAACTCATTTCCTCTGTATTAGGTCTCTTGATACACACTTTATTTATGAGTAACACGGTGTGTTGAGGACACACTAAATTCAAAGTTGATAGAAAGCATCTTTTCATACATGAGTCCTTTAAAAAACTAAATCACATATATGAACAATGTAATGAAGTAATCAAATGAAAAATTCAGATAAAGCACCTATTTTGGTAACTCACAATACTTTATTATTATTTGTATGGAATAGAGCCAAAGATGGTAAGAATATGAATTGGTGGCATCTTGGGTTTTGCCTGACAACTCAATTTTGTATAGTGTGTTGTTATTCATGGTAAAAGCTTATAATTGTCTTGGAAAGCTATAATTATAATTATAAATACATAGTTATGGTTTTAATATTGGTTTCCTACTCTGGGTTGTACTCACACCATACATGGTAATTTGGGTGAGCATTAAAATTTCATCTATAAGGATCACCTCAAGGGAAATGGGGCCATTGAATATTATTGAGAAATGGATCTTGGGGATGTAGGCATGATCTGGATAAACTCAATGGAGTATTAGAATTTTTTTATTTAAATATCTTCCAAAAATTATAACATGGTTTGTCTTGACACCGTGGGATTCCATTATTAATTGTATGACATGTATTCCATTTTGATTATTTAGGTTTCACCTAGAATAATGGTCATAATTTTATTTATTTTAATTTTTATTAATTAATGTAATGAAACGATATCGAGGGAATTGTCTCCTTACCAATATACAATTATACTCCATTCGATTTAGTGACCTCTTTCATATGGGGAGATGTTCACGAGTTCCTATGACCCCCCCCCCCCCACAATGGACCCGGTTGTTGAGATCGTGGCACTTCAGAATGGTATTAGACAACCAATTTTAATAATTTATATTTTCAGTAATCTAGGACTAGCTTGGAGGAACATCATTTTTTGACACACAGGTTTGGGATTTTCTATGTTCGTGTCCACCACATGTGTGATGGAGGTATGATATACCATAAAATGGATTCTTGTTACTATTTTTATGATATTATTAGTATGTTCATTCATCATAATTATATACATAGTTCCATATTCCCCATATATAAATGATTTTATACTACATCGTAATTATCAAATTAAATTCTTTATATTTTTCTATCGGTTCATCAGATATTAATTTTTGTGTAATATTACTATTTTAGATTACTATTATTGTCATGAAACCCTCACCAGAAAGAGTACCCCTCCTGGGCTGGCAATGTGAGAAGGGAGATAATGACCCCCCGAGTCCTACCTCTACTGGGCCCTGGGTTGGCCACTAGCACCGAAGGTATAGAAAACACAAAAATGGGATGCATTGCCCTCTAAAAGAACACATGCAGAAGAGATATATAACTTAAACACCAACCAAATCCAACTCGAACAGTAAGATAATAGAAACCCAAGTACATAGATGAAATGTCATGAAAAACTACTACAAGTGAACAGGGAAAAACTGTAAGTACCCAAAAGAAATTAAAACAGCAGCAACCACAAGCCTGAAGAGCTCCTACAACCACAAGTTATTAGTAATCGGCTTGATCTCCAACCTGATCCATTTGACTTGGATAATAGGTTATATGTACATAGGGTGAGTATAACAGTATACTTAGTAGGATCCTCCCTGAAGCCTCTCGTGTAAAAGTAAAGAATGCATGATAAAGCATGATGAACAATAATTGAAACTAACTCATCATCCAAAAAGGTATACTAAGTTCCCAGCCTCACCATGGATACTATCACCAATTAACACATAGTAGAGTATATAATATAATAAATAATATCTAGGGTACCCCGCTACTACATCCCCACTGGTTTTCCACTCTATAACAATGTCACAGGTCCTAAGCATCTCTCTCTAAAAAGGCATGCCTACAGACTCCTGGGGGAAGCACCACAACATGCACCTCATGCAACAAAACCACCACATCCACGTAAGAAAATTTACCAAGTAGTTTCTAGGATCCACCACAGCTCACATAACATGTATCATACATCGAGTATCATACCACAAGCCATTACAACCCATACACTGAGTAAGGATCCTCAAGCCATCACAACCTATACATGTTACACCTAGAGTATTCCATAAGAAACTATATCCAGAATATATGTGTGTGAATAACCACAATCCATTACAGCCCTCTACACACAGATACAGGGAAAACTAACCAATTTTCCTACCATCACATGTAACTACCTAGAGAAGATAGTGGGACTAAAGGGGGTAGTCGGCCATTTATCCTCCTACCGGAATGTTGGGGGAAAACACCCCTCCAAGGCTCAAAATCCCCAGGGTTTCAGTTTCCCTTACTGATATGGTGGAGTAGTGTATAGAATCACAAAAATTATACAATATATTATACCTCATAACCACACTATGATCATAACCTAGTATTAGAATCAACTACAGCTAATGCCTCTTGGACTTCAGGATACTACATCTAAGACAAGGTATCATATAATCACCCAACCATTTAAAGAGATTTAATAAATTATTTCATTCACTTTTTATCAGTTTCACTTTATGTTAATTAAATCCATAAACATTAATTAACCAATAAAAATTCCATATTAAATTTCATTAGCATCACAACCAATGTCCACTATACATTTAAAATTATAACCTCATCATTATGTCCCAAAAAACTC
Source organism: Viscum album (assembly GCA_963277665.1). Lineage (NCBI taxonomy): Eukaryota > Viridiplantae > Streptophyta > Magnoliopsida > Santalales > Viscaceae > Viscum > Viscum album. The sequence goes on along the minus strand of OY728155.1, from coordinate 441,108,829 downwards.
CAACCCCATGGGTTAACATCATTTATTCAATTATTCATTACAAAATAACTTTCATATATTCCCAAGCATTCTAGAAAAACATTCTATGTTACTAAACATATGGGCGCTCAACATGTTGATTAGATATGCTACCTGTCGAGTATTTTCCACTAATTATATCATGAGAATAGACCCATCCACCCTTGAGAAGATCAACACGGAAAGCACAAGGCATACCCCTCAAGTCATCACCTTTTTCAGATTAAGGGTATTTAAAATCATCTACCTTGAGCAGTGTGGAAAAGTAAAGAAGATAATCAACAAATAAGAATAATCATGCATCCAACAATCACATCCATCCCATTCCGTCAGCCTTGGTGTCCTCCCCAACACCCACATGCATAAACTGATGCATCTCCCCACTCTAGGAATCATGTTTAGTCACAACCAAATGTCTCCATGCCCCCACATATCACAATAGCCCTCCATGCTCACATCATAACACAAGCAGCATGAAAACAAACGTCTTAACAATTGGGCTCTTGGACCTTTAACAATCAAGAGGGTAACTCAGATGCCTTCAAGGAATTATAAAACATTCAGTTCTTTAATTCATCTTGAATTAACCAATTTATTATTCATAGGTTTCAAATTCAGGAAACCCAATCAGTAAGCTATCAAAAATAATTAATCATGCTTACTGCACCAATTTGATTAACATCAAATTACAACAAGGATAACCATATTCATTTACATTCCTCATTATCTTATAACAAAACAGTTATCAATTAATTATTGTTTACCTTCATTACCAATTTCAATCAAGAATGAACAACTAAACAAACCAGTCATAGATATTACACAATCTAGAAAAACAAGAGTCAATAACATACGATTGATAAAATTTTATTTATTCAGTTCAAATGTTTATTATTTCAATTCAATTTTCATCCCGTTGGATTAAACATGGTGATGATACAGTTTCACATAAAAGAAGAGAGAAGCAATAAATCCCCTACCTCAAACAATTCTTGACGTTATTTACCCACATAATGGGTCATGTTCCTCCTCTCGCGACAATTACATCCACCCGAGGATACCACATAATGAACACACCCATCGAACCCAATGAAAACTTCATTAGATGAATATAGATTACATGCTATAAAATAGAAATGAGGAACATGAGAATATTAACCCCAAAATAACAACGATAAAACATACCTTATATTAAAGATTGATCGATACTGCTTGGTTGCACAGAAAGAGGGGGTGCACTTGCAACAAGAAGGACATCGAGGAAACCAATCCATGGGGAAATGTTTGATCTCACAATTCCTACAGGAAGGAAGGAAAGGTTTGAGTATCTCACACTGTAGAACAAGCAGAAAGAACGAGGGAGGAAGATATCTAGTCCATTTTAATGATTTAAACAAGTGACAGTTATAGATATGCTTATTTTCTAGTTAAATGTGGATTTCATTAAAACATGTGGTTTGACCAATAAAAAACATCTCGACCGTTAGGAATAATTAATATAAGAGTTATAGCCTTTGAATCGTCTGTAGAGTCCTTAAAATAAGACTTTAAAAGCATTTTACGTCAAATGAATCGTCAAAGGGGAGAAACTGTAGGAAGCTAGAAACATTGATCCTGAACACAGAATTTAGAAAAGGAAAAAACCTATTCATGAACCTCACCATTAGAACCTCACTGATAGAACACTTTTCATGAACCTCACCAATAGAACATTTTTCATGAACCTCACCATTAGATCCTCATTGATAGAACACTATTCATGAACCACAATGATAGGACACTGTTCATGAACATCACCGTTAGAACATTGTTCATGAACCTCACCATTAGAACACTATTCGTGGACCTCACTGATGGAACACTATTCATGAAACTCACTAATAGAGCACTATTCATCAATCTAACCATTAGAACATTGTACACCTACAATTCTGGAAGCACTATTCACAGAACTCAAAATTTGGCAATGGAATGAGAGGTTACCGTTAGTGGTTATCGATAGACCTTTTCACCGATGGTACAATTCATAGAATTGGAAATTTGGAAAAGGAAAGAGAGGTTAATTTTAGAGGTTACTGATAGAACTATTCACCAATGGAACTGTTCATATAATTTGAATTTTGGAAAAGGAAATAGAGGTTATCGTTAGAGGTTTCCGATAGAACTGTTGAACGACGGAACTATTCATAGAATTGGATATATGGAAAAAGAAAGAGAGGATACCATTTGAGCTTACTAATAGAAATGTTCCCCTATAGAACTATTCATTGAATTGGAAATTTGGAAAAGGAATGAGAGGTTACCATTGGACCTCACCATTGGCACTATTCACATAAGGTTACTGATGCAGTATTCACAACTGTCTACCATTGAAACTGTTCACCAAGGGTCACCAATGATACTTTTTACATAAGGTTACCGATGAATTGTTCACGAAAAGTTAAAATTGGCAAAGAGTTGGGGATAAGTCACCTTGAACTCCTGGAACACTTTAAATGCCATATTTTCACAACGTAATAGACTAGAGAGGTCCATGCCATCACATTAGATACATCTCAAAACATTCTCATCCTCGAGAATTCAAAGCCCACCAAAAAGGAAAATGAAATGGGGTCCGAACAACCACCCATCAAGATACCTCTCAAAAGAGAGCAATCCATAAGAAGCAACAAAAAAATTCATAATATAAACATGAAAGGTCTAACCACCAAGGGGAAATCGTTACCAGAAAAGAGCTAAACATCAAACAACTCTGGGTACTTAGCACATAACTGTGACTCACATTCCCAGGTGATCTCATCCATGTCACCATGTCACCACAAGACACGAGCCAAGGGGATAGAATGCATGTGCAACAACTTCTCCTTGCATTCTTGGATCTCCACTAGTTGCTCCTCAAAGGTTGCATCATTATCAACATTGATATCTCCCCGATTAATGATGAGAGAGTCCTCATGAAGATAACGACAGAGCTGTGATGCATGGAAAACATCATGTATCTAAATCATCTGTGGGGGAAGTGCTACTCGATACGCCATAGCTCCAACATAGGATAACACCTCTAATGTCCCAAAAAACCTTAGAGAAAGCTTACTCCCACGACCAAACCTTTGCTTCTTAAGACGAGGAGCCACCTTCAGAAAAGAATGATCCCCAAAAATAAACTCCAAGGGTCACCTTATTTGATCAACATATGATTTCTGACGATCTTGCAGTGTCCTCATCTTTTCACGAATCACATGAACCATCTCTGTTGTATTCTTCACCAGTTCCGGTCTAAGAATTTCTCACTCTTCGACTCCAGTCCAGAACAATGGAGAACAGAAATTCCGGCCATACAAGGCTTCCAATGGTGCCACACCGATGGTGTAGTGAAGAATATTATTGTTAGTGAACTCCAAAAGGTTACATTCCCCATCCATGAACCTCCTAAATCAAGATCACAAGAGTGTATCATGTCTTCAAGATTCTAGATGGTTCGCTCTGTCTGAAAATCCATTTGAGGATGAAAAGAAGTTCCAAGAAATATTTGAGGACCAAAATCATGTTGGATACCACTCCACTCCATGGAGGTAAAACAAGGATATCGATCAGAAATGATCATCCTTGGGACTCCATGAATTCTCACCACCTCTTCTAGATACTTCCTCGAAAAAACATCCACTAAGATCAATTCCATGATCTCTAGGAAGTGGGCCAATTTTGTTAAACGATCCACTACCACCCAAATAGCATCATGTCCTCCCGGAGCTCGAGGTAAACCAATAACATTGTACATTTACATGTCCTCCCACTTCCATTGAGGAATCTATAATGGCCAGAGAAGACCACTAGGAACACGGTGTTCAGCCTTCACCTTCTGGCCGACCAAACATTGAGACACAAACTCCGCAATAGAATACTTCAGCCCAGGCCACCAAAATTGGCTCCACATGGATCGATACATCTTTTTCATGCCAGGATGCACCACTAAAGTTGAACTGTGAAACACTATGAGAACCACCTCGTGCATTGTCAAAGGAAAAAAGGCTTTCCATGATACAACACATGGTGTTGTTCATCCACAGACCACCCATCAGGGGCCTCACCAAAAACAACTCGGTCTCTCCAGACCTCCACCTCTAGATCCCCCAACAGGGACTCTTCTAACTTCTACACCATGGGTGATTGTACCTTCATCTGAAAAAGACAACCTCTACCCCCAACATCTCCCATATCAAGATGTAATGTTGACATTTCATCCATCACTCTTTAGGAATCATCAGATTCACTCACAGCCTCACTACATGACTTTTGACTTTTGACTTAGTGCATCAGCCACAACATTCCCCTTTACAGGTTTATATGATATCTCAAAGTCGTATTCCTGTAATAAGTCCATCCACAGATGTTGTCATAAGTTCAAATCACGCTGGGACAAAACATTCCTCAAACTCATATGATTAGTGAAATCCAAAAAGTGCTCGAAAATGAGATAATGTCTCCACAACTTCAGAGAAAAGTCTATGGTTTCCATCTCAAGATCATGGGTGGAATAGTTACACTCATGGGGAAGTAAATATTGAGACCCATAAGAATCAACTGATATCTGATGCATCAGAACACAACCTAACCAAAGATGTGAAGCATCACAGAAAACATCAAACTAAAATCCATTAGCTAGAAGACTAAGTACTAGAGAACTTATTTACATCACTTTTATATAATCGAAAGCTGCCTGACACTGATCATTCTATATGAATGCCTAATACTTCCAGTTGAAAGCTATCAGAGAAGTCACAACTCGTGGGAAATCATCTATGAACATTATGTAGTAGCCTAAAAGACCAAGGAAATGTCTCACCTCTGACACTATCTTGGGGGATTCCCAAGACAAAACTACTTTTATCATCAATGGATCCATAGATACTCCGTTTTGGGACACAAAATGCCCCAGGAAACTAACATCTCAATCCCAAAACTCACACTTCAACAACATCCCAAATATATGATGTTAGCGAAGAACTCTTAAAACAACGTGTAGATTCTCTTCATCCTCCTCCTCATATGTGGATTAAAAAACCAAAAAACATTCTAGAAACTCATGGAACATATAATTCAACAATCCCATGAACACTGTTAGATCAATCGTCATGCCGAACGACATTACAACTAACTCATAATTCCCATGACAACAATGGAAATCAGTCTTTGGGATATACTCATCCTTTACATGAATCAGATGATATCATGACCTCAAGTCGATCTTTGAGGACTAACTTTCACCCTTCAGTTGATCAAATAAATCATCAATCCACGGAAGTAGATAGCGATTCTTTATGTTCACTTGGTTTAAGTGACAATAATTGACAAAAAGTACAAAATGATGTCAGCCTTCTTGACAAACAAAAATGGTGCACCCCATGGTGACACAATTGGCCGAACAAAACCACACTATAATAGACCATCAAGATGTATACATATCTCTCTTAATTAAGAAGTGTCCATCCTATATGAATACATAGATATTGGAGACTCTCTTGGTTGTAGCTCGATCCCAAAATTGATCTCTCATCGAGGGGGGTAATTCTACAACCTCTTCTGGAAAGACATCAGGGTTCTCATCTACAACCCTAGGAAATGCCAACAACTAAACCATTGAAGAACTCAAAATTTTCTCCACCATCATGGATGATAAGGATGGAACACACCTATGATCCATACAAGGACCTCACTCGCCAACAAACACCACCATCTCTCTATCCACACCAATGAAAATGACCTTATACCTAAAGTAATCCACAATAGTCTGCACCAAATACAACAAATCCATACCTAGGATGACATCATATGGATGTATTTGTAAACCTAGGAAATATCCCCAATAGTGGTGTTGCCCCAACACTGGATCACAGTCTCTATATACGTCAAACAAGTCATCTCGACCTCCAACTAGCGTAGTCAACGCCATGAGCATTGGAATCCTCTCTACCTCATGTCCCGAAGCATGGAAAAAGGTAGGTGATATGAAGGATATTGTCTCTCCTGAATCAAACAAGGCATACACCAATGTAGAAAACAAGAAAAGGGTACCTCGAACGACATCTGGCTTACATGGAGCTAGAAACGCTAGAGCATTAAGATGACCAAGACCTCCTCCATGGCCACTATAACCCCGATGACAACCACCAACATGGTTGTGCTCTGCTCTATGAAGACATGGAGAATCATGGGGCTTTCCTATTCCTACCCCATCTACCCTCTTCTAATCTAATTCTAGTGAGACATGTTTTTCCTGCCTCGGCTGGAATTGCCTCAACAGAGGAACCTGGAGTGTAGCACCGGGTGCAAGATGACTGCTCTGAAAGGTCGGTCACTCCCACTGCTGATGACCACGACCACAATAAGTAAAACAAGCACATTATCCCTTGGAATAGGCCTAAGAGTTTTTGCCTCTGGAGAAAGGAGACATGAAGTGCTGGGACCTACCCCCGGCTGAACGGAAAGTCCTCTGCCCTGAAAACCGGGAACCCCAGACCACAACTCTTCTTTCTGAGGAATCATCATGATTCTCCTCTCATGATGATTTGTTCCTGGTCAAAGTCCTCTCAACAACATCTTCCCTCTCTACCACCTCAACATATGTTTTCACCTTAAATCGGTTACCTTGTGCTGGATATCTGGATGGAAAGACTCCTTGAAATGTGTCTCCTTGGCCCCCTCCTCTAGAAGTAGGTTTGAAGCATATTGTAAAAGATTCCTAAAATGGATTCCAAACTCTCAAACACTGGAGATCCCCTGTTGAAGGTTAAGAAGCTCCTAGTGACTGGACACCATCATAGTTGAAGAAAGAAACTTGACTCTAAACCTATCTTGAAACTCATCCCATGAGATCGCTGACTCCCCACGATCCCTGAGGAATAAGAACCACCACTGCCTCAGTGCTCCACACAACATAGTCCAACCAAGGACACCCAGTGCTCCTTCTGAGGATATATCGAACTAAATCCTATCTCAACCACCTCCAACAATTCCTCCATGACTTAATCTAAAATAGAGCCCTCGTACTTCTATAGACTTTGGCACCGAAACTCTCGGAGTGTCTTCCTTTAAGTGTCATCATCGTTAACCTCTATCCTGTGATGATCTTCTAGAATATTCTATTATACATTCCCTGCACAAACCTGATGAGGATTTCATCCTAGAGTTATACCTGTAAAATAACAAACCATTAGAGCTCCTAAACATAGAATATGGAAGACTCAACAATAATTAATCAATTGTTTTCATTCATTGATTTTAGGGTAACCTATCCCAAGGTCTTCCCATTCAAACAGAGGCACAAAGAAGAATGATGTGAAATCCTTTCCTGGGTCTCTAGCCTCTAACTAGTATCCCCTTGTTTAGTAGCCATTGTAAACATAATGGTCCGTACATCAGATCATAGGGGGCGCCTAAACGCCTATGTCTCAGCCGGTCTCTAGTGCTTACATCAATTTCTTAACATGAATGACTATGTTACCCTACCAACCCATGAAATCTCACCAGCCCATAACTCCAAAAACCATCATATCCCTCAACTATACATTTGATACAACTCTATCACAACCCCCTCCCCATAAAGATTACCCCTCTTAGGCTGGCAATGTGATAAGGGGGATAATGACCCCCGATTCTGGCCTCCAGTAGGCCTCGGGTTGGCAACTGGCACCGATGGTATAGAAAACACACAAATGGGTGGCATTACCCTGTAAAGGAACAAATGCGGAGGAAAGAGATAAGATAAAATCCAACCAAATCCAACACAACCTGTAAGATGAATGAAAACGCAAGTACATATATGAAATGCCATGAAAAAATACTACAACTGAAAGGAGAAAAAATGAAAGTACACGAAAGAAAGTAAAACAAAAGCAACCACAAGCCCGAACAGCTCCTACATCCACAAGAAATTAGTAACCAACATGATCTCCAAACTACTCCAACAGACCTGAAAATAGTTTATATATACATATGGTGAGTATAACATTATACTCAATAGAATCATACCTTAACCCTCTCAGACAAAAGTAATGAAATCATGATAAATTACAGAGAACAACAAGTGAAAATAACTCATCATCTAAACATGTATACTATGTTCTGAGCCTCACCATGGATACTCTCACTAATTAACGCATAAATGAGTATATAATATAATAATGAATATCAAGGGCACCCTGATACTACTTCCCTGTTGGTTTTCTTCTCTACCCCAACATCACACATCCTATGAATCTCTCTTCAAAAAGGCTTGCCTGCAAACTCCTGGGTGAAGACCCACAACATGCACCTCGTGCAACAAACCACCATGTCCACGTAAGCAAAGTAACCAGGTAGTTTCTGGGGGCCACCATAGATCACATAATGTGTATCATACATCAGGTATTATACATAAATCCATTACAACCCATACACTTAGTATGTATCCTCAAGCCATAGAAACCTGTACACATTACACCTATAATAGTCCATAGTAAAATATATCCAAAATATATATGTGTGAATATCCACAAGCCAGTACAGCCCTGTATTCACATATATGGGGAAAACAAACCATTTCTCCTACCATCACAAGTAACAATCAAGAGAAGAGAGTGGGGCCAAAGGGGGTAGTCAGCCATTCATCCTCCCACCAAGAATGTTGGGGGAAACACCCCTAGGGATTAGAATAATTAGGGTGTCAGTTTCCCTTACTGACAGGGTGGAGTAGAGTATAGAAACACAAAAGGTACATAATATACTATACCTCACAACCACACTATGGGCATAACCTAGTCTTAGATTCAACTACATCTAATGTCTCTCAAACTTCGGGATGTTACTTCTAAGACAAGGTATCCTATAATCACACAACCATTAAAAGTGATTTAATACATTATTTCATTACCTTTTTATCACTTTCACTTTATGTTAATTAATTCTATAACATTAATTAACCAATAACAATTCCACATTAAATTTTATTTGCATCACACCCAAAATCCCCTATCCTTTAAAATTACAACCTCATAATTATGTTCCTACAAAATCCAACCCCACGGGTTAGCATCATTTGTTAAATTATTCATTACAGAATTACTTTACCAAATTCCTAGGAATTATAGAAAACCATTCTATGCTACTAAAGACAAGGGGTCTCAACACAGTGAGTAGATGTACTGCCCATCATGTCTTTGCCACTTATAGGTTGAGAATAGGCCCATCCTCCCCTGAGAAGATAAACATCGAAAGTGCATGGCATACCCCTCGCGTCATTGCCTCTTTTTGAATAAGGGTAAGTAAGACCAGCTTCCTTGAGAAGTGGGGAAAGTAAAGAAGATAATCAACTAATAAAATTCATCAAGCATCCAACAACCACATCCATATCATTCCATCATCCCTAGTGTCCTCCCTGACACCCACATGCATAAACTATTGCATCTATCCACTCTAGGCATCATCTTCTAGCACAACCAAATGTATCTTTGTCCTCACATATCACAACAACCCTCCATGCTCACATCATAACACAAGCATCATGAAAACAATCATCTTAACAATTGGGCTCTTGTCCCTTTAACAATCAAGAGGGTAACTCAGAACCATTCAAGGAATTATCAAACAATCAATTATTTAATCCATCGTGAATTAACCTATTTATTATTCATAGGATCCAAATTCGATAAACCTAATTAGTACACTATCAAAAATAATTAATCATGATATCTACGCCAATTTGATTAACATCAAATTACAACAAGGAGAAAGAAATTCATTTACATGCCTCTTTATCTTTTATCTAAACAATTATCAATTAATTGTTGTTTAAGTTCATTACTAATTTCCATTAAGAACGAACAACTAAACAATGAATGAATTGATATAACACTATCTAGAGAAAAAAGTGGCAATAACATACGATCAATAATAATTTATTTATCTGATTCCAATGGTTATTATGTCAATTCCATTGTCATCAAGTGGAATTAAGCATCCTAATGATATAGTTTCATGTAAAAGAAGAGAGAAGCAATGAATCCTATTCCTCAAAAAGTTCTGGATGTTCCTTATCCACACAATGGGTCACGATCCTCCTCTCGCAGCAACTGCATCCACCCGAGGATTCCATGGTATGAATGCACCAACCAAACCCCAAGAAAACTCCACTAAAAGCATAAATATTACATGATGTAAAATGGAAAGAAGAAATATGAGAAGATGAACTCCAAAAAAATGATGAAAAAACTTACCTTATATGGAATATTGATCGATACTACTTGGTTTCATAGAAAAAAGGGGTGTACTTGAAACAAGAAGGACGTTAAGGAAACCAATCTATAGGGAAAATTTTGATCACAAGATTACTATGGGAAGGAAAGGTTAGAGCATATTACCCCACAGAACAAGGAGAAAGAACAAGGGATGAAGATATCTTGTCACTTTTGATTTTTTGAATGAGCAATAGTTTATGATACACTTAATTTCCCATTAAAAGTTGATCACATTAAACCATGCAGCTTGACCATGTAAAAACACCAAGAGCCTTAGGAATAATTAATATAGGAGTTATGTCCTTTGAATCAGCCATAGATTCCATAAAATAAGGCTTTAAATGAATTTTATATCAAAGAAACATAAAAGGGGAGAAACATTAGGAAGCTGGAAACACTATTCATGAACTCAAAATTTGGCAAAGGGGATACAAGGTTTATGAACCTCACCGTTAGAACCTCACTGATAAAACACTGTTCATGAACCTGACCAATAGAACACTATTCATGAACCACACCGTTAGAACCTCATCGATAGAACACTTTTCATGAACCTCATAGATAGAACACTATTCATGAACCTCACTGTTAGAACATTGTTCATGAACCTCACCTTTAGAACACTGTTCATGAAACTCACTGATAGAACACTGTTCATGAACCTCTCTGATATAAAACTGTTAATGAACCTCTCCCTTAGAACTTTGTACACCTACCATTCTAGAAAAACTATTCACAGAACTCAAAATTTTTCCAAATAATGAGAGGTTACTATTAGAGGTTACTGATAGAACTCTTCACCGATGGAACCATTCATATAATTGAATATTTGGCAAAGGAAAGAGAGGTTACCATTAGAGGTAACTGATAGAACTGTTCATTGATGGAACTGTTCATAGAATATGAAATTTGGAAATGAAAAGAGAGGTTATCATTAGAGGTTACTGATAGAACTATTCACCAATGGAACTATTCAATGAATTGGAAATTTTGCAAAGGAAAGAGGGGTTACTGTTGGACCTCACCGATGACATTGTTCATTGACGGTCACCTATGCATTTTTCGCAACTCTATACTATTGTAACTATTCACTGAGTGTTGTTGATGCTACTGTTCACAGAAGGTTACCGATGCACTATTCACAAAGAGGTAAAATTAGCAAAGTGTTTGGGATAAGTCACCGTGACATCCCAAAACACAAAGGAATGGACTGGAAAGGTCTGAGCCATTACAATTATGATATATCTCTTTTGGGATCTACTAGATGAATTGGTCATTATTTTATGTTATGGTATATATATGATGTCAGTTACTAACATGAATGAATGAGTCTTCTATTATTGTTAAAAGTGTAATACGTTGGGTTATGTGTAAAATCCTAATAAGACATTGTGTACTCCCATAAACTACTTTGGATCTATTTATAATCCCAATTTGTATAATTTTTATAGAATATTCGGCCTCATTGATATTATGTGGGATTGCTAACTAAGTAAGAGGGTTCTCCTGATAACATTATCTCACATACTCATGTTGTGCAGGTAGTAAGAACTCTACTACTGTAAGTCATTCCACAGAGATACATATCCATCTTGGCTAGGGATTTTTCTATCCTTCATCCTCTAATCCTTCAGAGAATGTGGAGGTTATATGATGCTAAGGACTAAGATTAAATTATTTGCGGTAAATCTATTTTCATAGATATTCTAAAATTCATGGCGGTGATGAATCAATATTTCATTTTACAGTGAATCCCTAGGATTTGGGGTGGTATTCATGTAATATGATTTTCTTTGTGACATACTCATTATGGAGGCCATCATAGAACATGAATTTATATAGTTATTTCTGGATAAAATAAATCATGAATGGGTGTAATGGTTTTTGCACTATAATATCTATCCATAATATTGTCTTCATACTATACTCATTTTACTATGATTCTTTTCATCACACAGATTTTTGATAGAAATGAAGCTAAAAAATCATGGATGTTTGGGATCCAACATTCTATCATCATGAGGCAGAAATTCATCATCTTCGACCCGGAATCAATCTTGGATGATCTACGAAAATACATGACAGTAGAGAGGATTTTAGCAGTGATTCAAGTAGTTATTCTTCATTTAAAATTCATTTCTCAGGAAGTTGGACCACCAACTATTACATGGAGTAAATTATCTTGTAGTTATAAAAGGAATACTAGGGACATGAAATAAAGCTGTCATGACCCGTCCCCCGGGGCCCGTATCGTGACTACCCAAGCCCGCCTTCCATAGGCCAGGGGCTGGCGACTAGAACCAAATGTGTAATCCCTAAACTGGGAAGGCATTGCCTTTATAAACAGAGACACACACAACAGAGTACACAATTGGAAGTAAAACACTATATAAACCCATATACAAAAGAGAGTGCTAAATGTTAATGGGGATGGAAATACAATCCCAACAGTAAAGTACAAGGAAATGGAAAAGTATTAGTACAACTGAATGAAGAAAATTAAAGAGGCCACTAGGTTGTCCTTCGGGGTTCCAACCTGAAGGGTAAGTACAGATATCCTCCTCAGCACTCCACATCTGTTCGTCCGCTCCATGTACCATCTTGCCGAGTGGTCCACCTCCGGGTACCATCCAGTCCTGAAACTCTCTACCTCAGCCAGCGTTGTCTTTCATCTGCAACCAACACAACCAGGTTAGGGCATAGCCCATTCAAGGGAGAGTATAACGATACTTAGTAGGGACCCTGAGACCCTCAAGGTCTTAAAAAATCCAAAAAGGATAAACCATAAAGGTATTAAATCAATGGAAAAATATTACTTAGATATATGCACATACATATTACTATGTTATCTTGTAACCCATCTCAATCATGAGGAAAACACTTATATCATTGACTCAGCTCAAAATCAATATTTTATTCTAGGGTGGTAACATGTAATGCTCCCAGTCAAATTGTCGAAACCTAGGATGATGGTGTAAATCTCCTTTATAGAGTACAGTGGGTCTAACACATCACACAGAAGCGCTTCCCACTATCCTGGACTGTTGTGCTACTCTTCTTGTCGAGTACCGTGGGTCGACTGCGTCACACAGAGGCGCTCCCCACTATGGGACTGCCGTGTCACACAGATGCGCTACCCCTCATATCTTGCTGAGATACTCCTCCTATAACACCCCAAGCTTCCACGGTACTCTTCTTTTTGAATAATATAGTAGCGTGTGTTGTACGCAACTTTGAGTTCTAACACACACCACAACCAATCAAACTAGCCGTTATGAATAGTAATACCCGCATTTTGAAATTTTATAAATTTTATCATTCAAAATGGACTTCATTTTTGTATCCATAATATAGAAATTATCCTAGGGTGAAATTTTGGTACTTTTCGGATAACTTTTATATTTTGATGAATAGTGAAAATTACTAAATTTTAATTAAAAACCACTTTTTTAATCGAAATAATTAAAAGTGATAAATTATGAATTTGAGTGGTTTTAAAGTATATTTAGAATATAATTTTACCATTTAATACAATTTTTTCATTGGACATAATTTCATAATTAAACTGGACATAAATAATTATCAATATTTTAATAGTTATTATCTCATAAAAACACGCTTTTTGTTTTAACAATGGAAATTATTTTTAAAATAATTTCTGCCACTTCTGTGTTCTGAATTTGAAAAAATAGATTCCATATTTGGATTCCGAATGTCCAAATTGTGTAAATAGGTATCCTTTATTTTTAGACATTTTGAATAATTATTTCTGTAAATATTTTATTTTCCATGGTTAAAGGGTAAATCCTGTAAATAAGGGTAAACAAATAATACTATAATAACAATAAATTACCCTAAAACATGTCCTAAACTTATTGGTTGATACATGTCCGACCATGGTCATCATTGGATCGATTTTGGGACCCCATAACGCCACTTGATGGTGATAATGACACTTTATATTAATTAAGTTAAAATAAATACAAAAATGACATAAGCATATATCTTTTAGCAAAACAATTTTAATATAGGGTTATATATGTTATATTTTAGACTATAAATATTAATTATAAATATAAAACAATTTCCAACATAATTGTATTTTATTTATAATTTTTAGACATTACATAATTTAATTCATTTATGACACAATAATGATGCAGTAATTACCATATTAATGAATGATTAAGATAATTGATATTATAAATACCCAAATAAATTCAATTTTAGACTTTTTATAAATTCAAATAATTTTCTAGGTTACAATGACATATTATGATTGTTTATATATTTTTTTCTCGAAGTAATAATGCTGTTATAAATTTATCAACAACAAAATACCCAATAGTTTCAAAATTGACATAAACGAGTTTTTAAAATATATATTATATTATAAATTTATATTCAATTCCTAAAAATCTATTGTTCAGCCAAGATACTTATATCATGGTAGGTGTATCATTAATGGGCCACTTGGGGGTCTCTTTGAGGTATATAGTATGTTTATTAACTATATAATATAATTATACAAAGTGACATGGTAAGTGTCAACCTAATTAACTAAGAGTTAAAAAAAAGATAAGGTTAATATAATGACCTAAACCTGTCTAAATTCTATAGGTTGAGTGGTTTTTGACCCATACCCACCTTAAAATTTAAATATTCCACTTTAATGCCATTATAAACCGAATATGAATATATTATAAAATATTATTTCTAGATTTTCCTAAGGTGCCCCTCCTCCCCATTATAAAAGGACACCACTTCAAACCAATTATTCACACTTTCAAAGCCTTTTTGTTCGGCCAAACCCTTCCCCAATACTCTATCAACTTCCATAACTTCAACCTAGAGGCCTTAGTTTGATCAGAAAGCCAACCTAAGGAGCCCTTTTGATAAAATCAAAATGAAGAACCCGAAGAAGAGGTAATGTTTTCACCAACCACTTTAAAGTTCATTTCTTCTTCAACTTATTCTTTATGTGTTATTACCATTCTAAAACAATAACTCTAGTATCTCCAATATACTGTGATATTATTATAGATATGGTACAACCATATTCAGTATTCTATCCATCCTTTGAATGACATGTCACCATATGTGCGTATGTACGGCTTACCGTCTCCACGTCGTGGTGTAATTGTTATTCAATATATTATTATATTTATATGGGTATAATAATGATGTGTAATTCATGTAAATAATAATTATAACATGATAATTATTCTGGATATATTAAATACGATCCAATTATATATTATTTTAATATCAAAAGGATGATATTTTCGCTCGTGCGTACATACGGACTACCGTCTCCACGAACACGATGAGATTCATTCCCCATCATATCCATTCAAGAATAATTCTCATTTGATGATTAAAAGTAATGTTTAATAACATTATATCATTCTATATATGAATAAGATACAACCTATCCATAACAAACATAACTTATTAAACAAAACAAATAAAAGAAAACGAGTACGTTAACACCCGAAACGACGATAATACTAAAGTATTATTAAAAAATAATTATCAGAAGATAATATATGATATCATAATTATGTATATGGTTCTTTTATAATTTAATAACAATTTTTTAACTATTATAGAAGAGGTCAACATACCGTCGACTAAGGAAAATTACATGGTAAGGGTTTTTCATCTCAATCTTTATTCTTGTGAGATTCATGCCATATAGCCACTATTACCTTTTGTATGGTGTATATACTTCCCATAATGGTATTATTTGTGCAATAGACTTTAATTTATGTGTATTTACATATTCATTGTATGATACCACTTTCATGGGGTGTATGTTTTTCATGATACCAAATTGGTAAGGGTTTATTTTACAATCTCTTCATTATCTGAGGTTGTTTATACGTAATTATCTACAGGGGCCTATTTATCATCCACATCCATGTTTCTTAAAAATTTATTTCAAAACATTATTAAAATTTTACAGAATATGGGTTAAATTCATTTATACCCTTTTTTGACTTTATATAAGATTTTTTATAAAGGAATCTTTCTATCGTTTTCCAAATAAGGTCTTTTTTAACCTTTTCGACAGAATTAAGGTAAGAATGACTTTTTTAACTTATACGGTGGGTTCGGCTATTTTTCGCCATTATAAAATCATCAAAGCATCCCTTACATGATAATAAGGATATTTTCAATGTAAATGTTTTATTTTATAATTATGTTACTTTTAAATGATTTCAAATAAAGAGTCATTTCTCTCAAATAGTTTTGATTTCATCTATGTCATCATCCTTTGATAAATTTTACACTTATTTGAAGTTAATTTATTTTGATGAAAATCATCCATATTTTATGTAAGGTTTTGTGATATGTTTGACTATGGATTTGATATTTTTATGTCATTAATGGTTTATGATTAATGGTTTGGCATTTTATATGCTAGTTTTAATACGAATGTTTATATTATATTTCATCCTCTTCCTAAGATTAATGTGTTGGACTATTATGTTCCGGGTTGGGGTCCGGTTACAGAAGACCCTCCAGGTTGGTGTCCGGTTATTAGAGGCACTCCGGCTTGGTGTCCGGTTATTAGAGCCACTCCGGGTTGGTGTCCGGTTATTAGAGTCACTCCGAGTTAGTGTCTGGTTATTAGAGCCACTATGGGTTGATGTCTAGTTATCAGAGGCACTCCGTGTTGGAGTTCGGTTACAGAGGCTCTCCAGGTGGGTTCCGATTACAGTTATCCCTTAGGACTTGGCATGAGGCCTTGACACAGAAATTAAAGTTTGGCATTATGAATTCCATCATTATGAAAGTGGTTATTGATATTGCATGTGATAATTCAACTAGTAGAATATCCATGTGAATAAGTAAATGACATTATTTCAGTTTATATTTTCCATATTATGCTGAAGTTCAAGTTTAAAAGTCTTTTGTTTTAGCTGTACATTGCCTTAAATGTATATGATTATTTATGAATGTTTCTTATATATTGTTATCCATACTGAGCATCTGATCTCACCCCATTCAATGTTTTATTTTTCCCAGGATGTGAAGAAGTAATTTATGAATGACCTGGAGGGATAATATGAGGGGATTTGAAGACAATATGTTGTTGTAGTAGTTTTTTACTTTAGGATCTAATGTAAAAATTATGAATGTATATAGTTATTACAAAGCTACTAAACTAATTGGTCTTTATAGACTTTATATTTCTTGTTATCAGGCCAATGTTATGTAATAATGTACCAACTCTGCGCAACTCGGGTCGGGGCGTTACAGTTGGTATTAGAGGATGTTTAGTACAAACCTTGGAAGCTATATTTAGGTATACTCTGATTAGATCACAGAGATATAATATAGAATTTGAGGATTAGTATTACAGAACTTCCTAGAATTTTGGTATTGTAGAAATTTTGTATGTTTTTAGCATCCCTCCTTTTTATCACATAAAATTTAATTACATTTTACAAAACCGAGGATCTTTAAGGTTTAGTGTCTTGGAAATGAGGAACTTGAAACATGAAAACATAAAAGCATTCTTCTTAAACACTTTAAAGGCTTATCCTTATGTTAATCCTAGGTTAATTACTTCATCTCATAACCTGGGTACATACATCAAAAGAAAGGGTGAGCAGAAGGCCCAGTAAGGTAAATAAGGGGAAAGATTTAACATGTGAACTTGAGATACATCAACAACATCATGAAAAAAAAACTTTAAGGCATGAGAAAGAAATCATGAGGCATATCATAATAAAAATAACATATTTTATATCTTTAAGATGTGGCTACAATATTTTACAAACAAAATCATTTCCGTTTCACCAAGGTCCATCCCCAAGGTGTCAATAAAAATTTCCAAGGTTATTCACCAAGGTATCAGTCTAAATGGTCATCTATAGAGATTAAGTCTTTACCCAATGCATTGGAGCGCAATTAGGGTGAAACCTTAAATTTGTCTTTATTCTCATGTGAGCCACATATATCATCATCAAACATTTCATAAACAACCCATATAGCATAAAATAAATGGGTTTCATTTCATAGTCATCACATTTTAAAAAAACTACTTTAAAGACGCGATCCTTATGTCACTTTAAACCCATGGAAAAAGGAAAGTGGGTCTCATGTATGTAAATCCCATAATTAAAATAGAACATTTTTATATATATATATATATATGTGAATACCCCTATAGAAGAAGGATCATTGAGCACCCACTTAATAAAATAAAATAATTTGAAAAAAAGAATGAAATTTTGAGACAAATATTCATGCAGCATAACGGCTATGATACATGGTTTTAGAAAACATTGAAAAGATATAGGACATGGGTCACCCACTCATAAATTATACATAAAATAGTAGGGGAAAAATATAAAGGATTTATGATCATGGTAATGAAATTGGAATGATATACCATATGAAACGAAGAACCTTAAAGGAAGACAAAAAATAAGATTTCTCTAATGAGAATTCGGCATCCTAATGGCATCACTTAATACTTCGAAAAATGGATTGACGAGATCAAATGGGGTCTCTCATCATATGAACATAAATGATCAGTATGATAGATATAGATATCATACCCCAACATAATAAAAAGGAACCTAAAAGACTTGACCAGAAAATAGAACTTGAAAATGAGAAGGGTGAACGAATCCCTTAAAAATACGGCAGCCTAACGGCGTCACTTAAACATCAAAAGAAATAAACTGACGAGATAAAATAGGGTCTCTCATCATATGAACATAAAATATGTGTATGATAGATATATATATCATACCCCAACATTATAAAAAAGAAATTGAAAGACTTGACATGAAAATAGATCTTGAAAACGAGAAGGGTCAAAGAACCACTCAAAAATTCGGCAGCCTAACGACATCACTTAAACTTCAAAAAAAAAATTGAAGACATCAAATAGGGTCTCTTATTATATGAACATAAAAGATCAGTATGATCTATATAGAGATCATACCCCAAAATAAAAAGGAACTTGAAAGACTTGATAAGAAAATAGAACTTGAAAATGAAGAAATCAAAATTTTTATTTAAATTAAAGGATAACACAAGGAAGTTACAGTCTCCTTACATAGCCCCTTATCACCCCAGCATAGGACCTAAGTGTAAGGTGTGATATGGTGAGAGAATCTAAGAGAGGCTCGGCCAACATCGCACAAGTAGTAAATATGAGTTTTTGGGAGAAATTAGTTGAAGGTTGAAAGTCTACTTGTCACATATAAATATATATACCTCTCTCTTATAAATCAATTCTTAAACTTTAGGAGAGGTATATAAGTAAATGTGTTTTCCTAATAACTTATGTTTTATTGAAATAATGATATTTTAAATCACCATATATTAAAGGCTTTGAGGCCCTCAATTTTACACTTGTTTTGTGATTGATGACCTCAATCCCTCCATACAAATATTTACTTTTTCCCTATAATTATGTGTCTCTAATTTCCACCAATGTTCTCCTAATAGAGATCATAATTTGGTGGTGACTTTTTCATTTCCTGTTCCCTCTTATTAAAGCTAAATTTTATGAACCTTATTTCTGATGTCGGTTTTCCGCAAAGCTATTTTCTACTTTTAACCTTTTATTTTTGAAGAACAATTTCAAATTGAGAGGATGAAATTTATTTAAGGAGGGGAGAATGTAACACCCCATGCTTCCACAGTATGCTTCTCTTTGAATAAAATAGTAGCGTGTGTTGTACGCAACTTCGAGTTCTAACACACACCACAACCAATCAAACTAGCCGTTATGAATAGTAATACCCACATTTTGAAATTTTATAAATTTTATCTTTCAAAATGGACTTATGTTTTGTATTCTTAATATCGAAATTATCCTAGGGTGAAAGTTTGGTACTTTTCGGATAACTTTTATATTTTGATGAATTGTGAAAATTACTAAATTTTAATTAAAAACAACATTTTTAATTGAAA
This sequence comes from Viscum album, assembly GCA_963277665.1. Classification (NCBI taxonomy): domain Eukaryota; kingdom Viridiplantae; phylum Streptophyta; class Magnoliopsida; order Santalales; family Viscaceae; genus Viscum; species Viscum album. The sequence continues at coordinate 441,088,595 of OY728155.1, read as the reverse complement.
TAATTAACAGTGATAGATTATGAATTTGAGTGGTTTTAAAGTATATTTATAATATATTTTTACCATTTAATACAGTGTTTTTCATTGAACATAATTTCATAATTAAACCAGACATAAACAAGTGTCAATCTTTTGATAGTTATTATCTCTTAAAAACACGCTTTTTGTTTTAACGGGAATTAATTTTAAATTAATTTTTGCCACTTATGTGTTTTGAATTTGGAGAAATGGATTAAAAATTTGGAATCAGGATTTTTAAATTGTGTAAATAGGTAAATATTATTTTTAGACATTTTGAATAATTTCTTCGGTAAATATTTTATTTTCTATAGTTAAAGGCTAAATATGGTAAATAAGGGTAAAAAAATAATATTATATTAATAATTAATTACACTAAAACGTATCCTAACCTTATTGGTTGATGAATTTCCGACCATGGTCATCTTTGGGTTAATTTTGGGACCTCATGGAGCCACATGTAGGTGATAAGGACACCTTATATTATTTAAGTTAAAATAAATACAAAACTGACATGAGCATATATCTTTTAGAAAAAAAAAATTTACATAGGGTTATATATGTTATATTTTCAAAAATAAATATTCATTATAAATATAAAAATATTTCTTACATAATGGTATTTTATTTATAATATTTATACATTTAATAATATGATTTATTTATGACACAATGATGATGCAGTAATTACCGTATTAATGAATGATTAAGATAATTGATATTATAAATACAAAAATAAATGTAATTTGAGACATTTTATAAATTAATATAATTTTATAGGTTACTATGAAATATTAGTATTGTTTATATAAATTGTTTTCTAAGTAATAAAGCTGTTATAAATTTATCAAGAACAAAATACCCAATAGTGTCAAAATTGACATAAAAGCGTTTTTAAAACAAATATTATATTATTTATTTATATTCAATTCCTAAAAATCTAAAGTTGGCCAATATATTTATATCATTATATGTGTATCATTAATGGACCACTTGGAGGTCGCTTGCAGGTATATAGAACGTTTATTAACTATATAATATAAAAATACAAAGTGACATGGTAAGTGTCAAACTAATTAACTAAGAGTTAAAACTAAAGGATAAGGTTAATATAATGACCCAAACCTATCTAAATTCTATTTTTTGAGTGGTTTTTGACCCATCCCCACCTTAAAATTTAAATAATAAACTTTGTATTGATTAGAAACTGAATATTAATTTATTGTAAAATAATATTTATAGATTTTCCTAAGGTGCCTCTCCTCCCACTTATAAAAGGACACCACTTCTAACCAATTATTAACACTTTAAAAGCCTTTTGGGTCGGCCAACCCCTGCCCAAATACTCTCTCAACTTCTCTTAACTCATCCTAGAGGCCTTAGTTTGATCAGAAAGCCAACCTATGGAGACCTTTTGATCAAATCAAAAGGAAGAACCCGAAGAAGAGGTAATGTTTTCACCACCCTCTTTCAAGTTCCATTCTTCTTCAACTTCTTCATTATTTGTTATTCCCTTATAAAATAATAACTCCAGTATCTCCTATATAATGTTATATTATTATAAACATGGTCCAACCATTTTCAGTATTCTATTCATCCTTTGAATGACATGTCACCATACGTGCGTACGTACGACTTACCGTCTCCACGTTGTGGTGTAATTGTTATTCAATATATTATTATTTGTATGGGTATAATAATGATGTGTAATTAATTTAAATAATAAATATAACATGATAATGATTCTTTATATATGATATTGCATCCAATTATATATTATTTTAATATAAAAAAGATGATATTGTCACTCGTGCGTACGTACGGACTACCATCTCCACAAACGCAATGAGATTCATTCCCCATCGTATCCATTCATGACTAGTTCTCATTTGATGATTAAAAGTAATGATTAAGAACTTCATATCATTATGGATATGAATATGATACAACCTATCCATAAAAAACACGACTTATGTAACAAAACAAATAGAAAAAAATGAGTAAGTTAACACCCGAAACGACGATATTACTAAAGTATTATTAACAAAACATTATTAGAATATCATATGTGATATAATAATTATTTATATGGTTCTTGTATAATTTAATAACAATTTTTTAACTATTATATAGGAGTTTTACATACCATCGACTAAGGAAAAGTACAAGGTAAGGGGTTTTCATCTCACTCCTTATTTCTGTGAGATTCATGCCATATTTCCATTATTACCTTTCGTGTGGTGTATATACTTCCCATAATTGTATTCTTTGTGTAATACACTTTAATTTATTTTTATATACATATTCATTGTATGATACCTCTTACATGGGGTGTATGTTTTCCAAGTTACCAAATTGGTAATGGTTTATTTCACAATCTCTTCATTACCCGAGGTTGTTTATACGTAATTATCTACTGGGACCTCTTTATCATCCACATCCATGTTTCTTAAAAATGTATTTCAAAAGATTCATAAAATTTTACAGAATATGGGTTAAAGTCATTTATACCATTGTTTTACTTTTTATGAGAATTTTATATAGGAATATTTCTGTCGTTTTCCAAACAAGGTATTTTTTAACCTTTTCGACAGAATTATGGTAAGAATGTATTTTTTAACTTATACGGATGGTGCGTCTATTTTCCGCCGTTATAAAATCTTCAAATCTTCCCCTACAAAATAATACAGATATTTTAAAAGTAAATTTTTTATCTTATAATTATCTTACTTTTAAATGATTTCAAAAATATATATATTTCTCTCAAATAGTTTTGATTTCATCTAGGTCAACATCCATTGATAAATTTTACAGTTATTGGTAGTTAATTTATTATGATACATATCATCCAAATTGTATGTAAGTTTTTGTGATATGTTTGACTATGGATTAGATATTTTTACGTAATTAATGTTTTATGATTGATGTTTTGGAATTTCGTATGCTAGTTTTAATAAGAATGTTTATGTTATATTTCGTCCACCTCTTAATATGAATGTGTTGGACTAGTATGTTCTGAGTTGGGGTCTGGTTACAGCAGACCCTCCGGGTTGGTTTCCGGTTATTAGAGGCACTCCGGTTTTGTTTCCGGTTATTAGAGGCACTCCGGGTTGGTGTCCGGTTATTATAGGCACTCGGGGTTGTTTTCCGGTTATTAGAGGAACTCTAGGTTGGTGTCTGGTTATAAGAGGCACTCCAGGTCAGAGTCTGGTTACAGAGGCTCTCCGGGTGGGTTCCGGTTACAGTTTTCCCTTAAGCCTTGGCACGGGGCCTTGACATCGAAATTAAAGTTTGGAATTGTGCATTCCATCATTATGAAAGTGGTTATTGATATTGCATGTGATTATTCGACTAGTAGAATATCCATATGAATAAGTAAATGGAATTATTTCATTTTATCATTTCCATATTATGGTGAAGTTCAAATTTAAAAGGCTTTTTTTTAGCTATACATTTCCTAAAATGTTTATGCTTATTTATGAATGTTCCTCTATATTTTTATCCTTACTGAGCATCTAATCTCATCCATTTCAATGTTTTATTTTTTCCAAGATGTGGAGAAGTAATATATGAATGACCTGCAGGTATAATATGGGGGGATATGAAGACAATATGTTGTTGTAGTAGTTTTTCACTTTATGATGTAATGTAAAGTTTATGAATGTATATAGTTATTCCAAGGATACCAAACTAATCAGTCTTTCGGGACATGGTCATTCTTCTGATCATGCCAATGTAATGTAATAATGCACCTACTCTAGGAAACTGGTGTCGGGGCGTTACACTTCATGTCGAGTATCGTGGGTGTTCTGTGTCAAAAAAAGGATCTCCCCACTGTGGTTCTACAGCGTCACACAAAGGTACTTCCCACTAGGCTAGTCGAATCACTTTGATTCGAAAGGTCATTAGTCAGCAGGTATCAGCCAGCAACTAGGTCTCCATTCTCTGCCTGCTCATCTCTAAGAGAATCTACTCCATGAGCTAGTGGTCGATACAAAAACTATCAAAAAGTCCTATGTAGAGGTATATCAATGTTCCGCCTCATCATAGGGGTCTCATCACAACTGACTGTGCGTCAATCGGACGCCCAATTTTTGAGTTATTGGTATCTCCATTCGAGGGGCCTGGTTGGTATTTAGGATGAAGCCAACCCAACCATATCCCAACTACATCCCAACCTTAGGTTGAAAAAGAAAAAAGAATTATCTCACTCTAAGATTTATGTTTCCATAGACGGTTCGTTGATCGGACACTTGAAGCCCAAGATATGGGGGAAAAACTGTTCTCTGGTCAAACATGTCCGGGTCCGGTCTGACCCAGTCAGACCGACCCCACCCAACCCGGGTCTGGACCGTGGTCTAACCTGGTTCGCGTGTATGACCTAACCTGAGGGTCCAGCCCAGCCCGTGGGGGCGGCCAGGCCCGAGTGGGTAGCCCGGCCCGATAGCCCGCGTGGCTCGGTTGGCTGGCGGCCTACGTAGCCCAGCTGGCTGGCGGGTCACCTGGCCTGGCTGGCTGGCAGCCCGGCTGGCAGATAGCCCAGCGGCCTGCCCTAGCTGCATCCATGGGGGGAGGAACAATCCCCTTGGTTTCTTGAATGATTGAACCATTCAGGTGGAACCAAACCGGTGCCACCTAGTGCTGGTCCAGCTCACGTGGGACCTGCTGGGTCCTGCTCCTCCCGGCTCGCCGAGTGGCCAGCCAATCCAGCTTCTCCGCCGCAGACTACCGTGGTCACGAATCCCTTTCTCCATGCGGCACGACGGCGCCGTGCCCCACTGCTGTGGCCCAGCCTAGCTGCGGCCGACTTCTTCTCCGCGAGGTGCGACTACGATGCGCTCTTCCGTCATGGCTCGGCCAGGCCGCAACCCCCTTCTCCTCTTCACGGCACAACGACGCCACACTCTTCGAGTGACCCGCGGCCTTGGGCCACCAGTTACTTTGCGGCAGGACAGACGTCAGTCGCGTTGCTCTGCCACGGTCCACTATTTTTGTGGCACCGTTGCACCGCCACCGTCGTCAACAAATGAGAACAATCAAATGGGGGAGGTTCGGGCAATGTTTGTGCGGTCCGAGCCCTCCACGATACATTGATATCAAATGGAATAACAAGAAATTCAACTCAAACCCCTACCTCATATCGATGACCATTTATGAAGTCATGGAAAGGTGGTGTCGATTCATCAATTTCAGAAAAGGAAGAGGATATCTGTCATTGGCAGATGAGCGTTCGGAGGTGATGAAGTCAGAGACGACGTTCTTCGCGGTCGACTTCTTCTCTTTTGGTACGGTTGATTATCATTCTTCATTGTAGAATTAGTTTCTCCAAAGGTTCTCCAAGTTCATCCAATCCCTTTCTGAAAGCACCACCAAATGAATTGCCAACCAAAAATAATGGGTTAAGCTAACCCATTATTTAATTTTTTGGTAAAAATATTCAAAATAATTAAAAATGTGTTTTAATTAAATGAGTTATCTCGCATAATCAAATGGGTGGAGTTGGCTCAATTAAATTGTGGGGAAGGTGAAGAGTTTTCTCCCCCTTTATGGGGAGTTAAGAGGGTTTAAATCCCATGTGGTCCCAACCAAGGATATTCACCCACATGAGGATAGGTGTGGGTGGTCCCCACAACCATAACCTCCCATGGGAGGTTAGGGTGTGGTGGCCCCTACCACTAACCAACTCTTGGAGATTTTAACCACCTCAAAAATAAAAATAAGGTAACTCATATTTTTATTTATCATTATTAAAAACCCCCAAATCTAACTTCCATTCTTGACCATATTTCATCGAGGCGAAAGCCTTGTTAAGTGAATACCAGTACTATGATATCAATGGTTCTCTCATATTTTCAAAAGTTATAAAATCCCGCACATACGTTTTTGGAACATACCCAAAAAAAACATCAGAAATAGATTCCGGGCTCACCGGGTCTTAGAATCAAGCACTGTAAATTTTCAGGGACTCGTAAAAATCCTATGAATTTAAGAAAAAAATTTCCACAGAATTTCTGGGTCTTTACATTCTCCCCATCTCAGGGATTTAGGTCCCGGTAAGCTATAACTTGAACTACGGGAACAAATGGGCGTACTGAGAAGGCATATGAGCCTCCCGCTCCCATGTGCCCTCATTGAGGTTCTTGTGCTGCCAGGGAACACACACAAGAGGTATCGACCATCCATTAAGGACCCACTCCTATCGATCCTCGGTCTCCACTGGAACCTCCGTGAAAGTCACCTCATCATCGATGTATAGCTCTCTATGGTCGATGATGTGGGATGGGTCGTGCACGTATCTCCTCATCTGAGATATGTGGAAGATGTCGTGCACCCTGTGCAACTGTGGTGGTAGAGCTAAGCGGTAAGCCACCTCGCCTACTCTGTTGAAGACCTGGAAAGGTCCATTAAATCACAGAGACAACTTACCGCCTTGGAGAAGTCTCTGTAGACATCATTGAGGCGAGACCCATAGAAAAACAGGGTCACCATCCTCGAACACCAGAGGTCTCCATCTCTTGTCAGCATAAGACTTATTCATGCTCTGTGTAGTCTTCATCCACTCTTGGATGATCTGAACCGTCTCCATGGTAGCCCGTACCATCTTTGGTCCCACTAGTGCTGACTCCCCTGGGTCTGTCCAGCACAATGGCTATCTGCAAGGTCGACCATTCATGGCCTCACAAGTTGTCATACCGATAGTGGAGTGATAGCTATTGTTGTAGGAAAACTCTACCAATGGTAATTTATCCTCCCAGTTGTGACCAAAGTTGAGGAAACAAGCTCGGAACATGTCCTCGAGGGTCTGAATGGTCCACTCAGTCTGACGATATGTTTTAGGATGGAAGGCAGTGCTCAGACGTAGCTGCATCCCAAAATCCTTTTACAACCCCTTCCATTTCCTGGAAGTAAACTGTGTTTCATAGTTGGAGATAATAGAAGAAGTTACTCCATGTAAACTCACAATCTACTGCATATATAGGCATACCAATCTCTCTACTGAACCCTTCTCTCTGATCTGTAGGAACTGGGCCGACTTGGTGAGTTGATCGATGATCACCCAAATCGAGTCGTGACCCCTAGATATACATTGAATACCCATCATGAAGTCCATGGATATCACATCCCACATCCACTTTGGGGCCACTAAAGGTTGAACCAAGTCTGTTGGTACCTGGTGCACTACATTCACTCACTAACAAGTGAGGCACCATGAGACAAACTCTACTACTACCTTCTTCTTACCTGGCCACCAGTGATGTCTTCTGAGGTCCTGATACATCATAGCCACACCTCAATGTACTTCTACAGGGTATGTGTGGAAATCCCTGAACACTTCCCCCTGAAGTGATACTAGTACCAACATATATTCTTTGAAGAGGTTGACATGCTCCCCACCTTTTGAAAATCTATCAGGTGACTCCCCTATGGATATCTGAGCACGTCATGCCTCATAGTCAGCATCTTCATGATGTGCCTCCATGAATCGCTGAAGAAGAAAAGGGGTGACTATAAGAGATTGAAGAAAATATGCTCCATCTCAGTCCACATAAGAAATCTGTAAAGTAACGAGCTTCTCTATCACCTCTCCTAGCAGTTAAATATCATATTTTTATAGAGTGCATCTACAGGAACATTCCCATTCCTAGGATTATAGAATATCTCATAGTCATAGTCCCGGAGGAACTCAATCCAACACTGCTATCTCATTTTCAAGTCCTTCTTGGAGAAGATCTACCTCAGACTCTTGAGATCAGAGTAGACCATAAAATTATTTCCCATCAGATAGTGCCACTACATCTTCAAGGAGAATACCACTGCAGCTAACTACAGGTCATGGGTAGCATAGTATTGCTCGTGATGTCTTAGATGTAGAGAACCATATGTGATCACAACTCGCTCTTGCATCATTACACACATGACTTCATTCCCTGATGTGTCATAGTAGACTACGTTCCCTACGCCTTCCTCTAGAAGCCTCAAGATGGGGTCACTAGTCAGGCTCTGCCTCATCTCCTGAATGCTATGATGGCATCTATCTGACCACACGAAGGGTTTCCCCTTCTTCATCAAGGTTGAAAGTACTTCTACAAATCTATAGATGTCTGTAATGAATCTTATGTAGAATCCAGGCAATCCCAGGAAACTTCGTACCTCCATCACACTCTTGGGTGGCTCCCAAGTAAGTACCGCCTCAATCTTCGCAGGATCCACTACAACTCCAGCCTCTGAGATGACGTGTCCCATGAAGTGAACCTCTCAAATCCAAAACTGGCACTTCGAGAGATTACCATAAATTTGCTTCTCTTGGAATGTTTCCAGTACTACCTGTAAATGGTTGGCATGCTCCTCCTCAGTATTTGAGTAGATCAGAATGTCGTCGATGAAGAAAACAACAAAGAGATTGAGGTAATGCTAGAAAATCAGGTTCATCAGCCTCATGAACACTATTGGAGCATTTTTTACACCGAAGGGCATAACCAATAACTTTTAGTGGTTGTACTGGCACCTGAAGGATGTCTTCTGCACATCATCATCTCGAACTATGAGTTGGTGATAACCTGATATGAGGTCTACCTTCAAGAACCACCATGACCCCTTGAGTTGATCAAAGAGGTCATCAATCCTCGGGAGTGGGTACTTGTTCTTCATGGTCACCTGGTTCTGGTAACGGTAGTCGACAAAAACCCTCAAGCTCCCATATACCTTCTTTGCGAATTGAATCAAGGCTGTACAGGGAGAAAAACTAGGTCGATTGAATCCATTTCCCTGCAAGTCCTCCAGCTGTACCCATAGCTCACGAAGCTTAGCGGGATCCATCAAATATGATGTTGTACATATCGGTGTTGTCCTGAGGTACATGTCAATGTAAAATTCCACCTATCTATGAGGAGGTAGTCTTGGAATATCGTCATGGAAAAGATCCACGTATTGATCCACCAATACAGGATATGTAAGACTCTCCACATCAACTACCCCAGGGTAAAGCAATCCAACTGGTTAGTGATCATCTGCACCCTCCTAAGAGTAATTAAGTCATATGCTACAAAGTCTCCCTTCTTGCTGGTGAAGATTAACCCGGTCCCATCAGTGCATACACAACACACATTTCAACTAATTAGGAAAATCTGAGCATGGACTACAGATAACCAGTCCATACCCAAGCTGACGTCATAAGGACTCGACACCACTACAAGGAGATCCCAGCCGATTCTCTCGCCTCCTAGTGTATGATCACACTACCATTAATAGTGCGTAATCATCGAGTCTGCTCCCGTATGAGTCTCTAGCTGTAAAGATCGAGCCAACGGCTCCATCGGAATCTCGGAGCTCCGAACAAGGGCAGTGGAAATGAAAGAATGACTGGAACCTATGTCTATATGAACTACAACTATGGTGGAGTAGACACAGATAGTACCTAGAATCATATATGGAGCGTCATGGTCATATGACTTAGCTACCTGAAGCTGAGCTCTCCAATTTCCACCTGCTCCATGTAGTCAGGGAGGACCTCCTAGTGATGGTAGGGGAAACACCTCGAAACTTTGTCCACCAATAGCTGCTCGACCATCTCCTCTGCCACATCTTCCTGAACCATGCAGACCGCCTCGATCAAATCTCTGCCTCTACCTGGGAGGTCCCTCAACTGTCTGCTGATAATCTAAACCATGGGTCGGACAATAATGAGCCATGTGACCCTACCCGCCGCATGAGTAACACTGCCTACTCCTGGAAGGTATGTCATAGCCTTGGGTGCCCCGCAAAACTGATCCAGAGTCATGCAGTTGTCCACCCATGGGTCTGGTCCTCTTGGACTTCTATGTCATCTGTCTACTACCAGCTGTAGAAGACACCACTGCATGTTGGCTAGTAGTGAGTCTCACTACTGGTGACTGATCAGAAATAACACTCTCTACTAGGAGGGATCTATCTAACACACTCGCCTGCGTTGAGATGCTGAGGGAGATCATTTATGCCCTGATCTCTCACTTGAGTCCCTACTCCAAGGTTCGGGCCCTGAAAAATGGGTCTCGTACCATATATGTGGAGTAGCACGAGAGGTCGGTGAACCTCGCTGAGTATTGTGCTACTGTCAAGCTGCCCTACTGCAGAGGAAATAGCTCCTATATCCACACTGCATGAAGGGTGGCTGGTACATGATCTTCTCAAAACAGGCTATCAAAGTCTACCCATAGGGGGTTTGCCTCATCATGGACACGGAACATTAGGCTCCACCATCATCCTGCTACTTCCTGAATGAGACTGGCTGCGAGGATCACCATGAGGTCTGCTAGTGTCCCTACTAGCCTGAAGACTCTCACCACAGCCTCTATCCAATCCTTATTCTCCTGTGGGTCTGTCTCTCCCAGGAACCTCAGTGGCCTCTAGCACTGGAACTCATGCAACACGCTCAAGCAGCGTGCATCATCTGTTGTTGAGGATGGTGGCATCGGTAGCTAAACGGGATGTGGTACCACTAGTGCCTCTACTGGTAAAGGGACCTGCACAGAGGCCTCATCGCTTGGTGGGCTGTTAGAGCGTACGACTCTCGAGGCTCTATGGGGAAGTATCCTGAAAGAAACAGATGCGACACCATCAAAAGATTATACCTGGTGAGCTGACCTGGTTGAGCTGACATAAGAAAACATTAAAAGACACGAACACAATCAGTGTTTTCGTCCACTGAGTATGAAATCAGAAGTCATGGTCCTATTGTATGGATACTTTGGCCGCCCACACCAACACTGAACTCCCTGAACTGAGAACCACACATAGTTCCCTTAACACTATTGCTTCACATAAATAAAGTATCAGAGCCCTAAGATTTGCGAAAGAACTGACTCCTCCGATACCAATTTGTCACAACCCATCCCCCGGGGCCCGTATCATGACTACCCCAAGCCCTCCTTCCACAGGCCAAAGGCTGGCGACTAGCACCAAAGGCATAATCCCTAAACTCAGAAGGCATTTCCTTTATAAACATAAATACACACAACAGAGTACATAATTGGAAATAAAACACTAAGTAAAACTACAAAAAAATAGAGTTCTAAAAGTAAAGGGGGCTGGAAATACAAGCCCAATAGTAAAGCACAAGGAAATAGAAAAGTACTATTAAAAATAAAAGATGAAAAGTAAAGTATCCACTAGGTATTCTTCCAGGGTTCCTACCTAAATGGTAGTTACATATGGCCTCCTCAGCACTCCACTTCTGCCCATCCACTCCATGTACCATCTCACTGAGTGGTCCACCTCTGGGTACCATCCAGTCCTACTACTCTCTACCTCAGTCACTGTTGTCCATCGTCTACAACCAACACAACCAGGTGTGGGCATATCCCGTGCAGGGGTGAGTATAACAATACTCAGTAGGGAACCTTAGACCCTCAAAGTCTCACAAAATCCAACAAGGATATACAAAAAAGGTATGAAATCAACAGACAACCAATACTTAGGTATATGACCATACATATACCTAAGTTATCTAGTAACCCATCTTAATCATATGGAAAACACTAATGTCATTGACTCATCTCAAAAACAGGATTTTATTCTAGGATGGTAACATGTAACACTCCTTGTCAAACTATCGAAACCTCGGCTGCTGGTCTACTCCTCCTCTATAGAGTACTGTGGGTCTTTCGTATCACACAGAGGCTCTTCCCATTATCATGGACTACTCTGGTACTACTCCTTTCTACTATCATGGGTCAGCTGGGTCACACAGAGGTGCTCCCCACTGTGGTTATGCCACATCACATAGAGGTGCTCCCCCTGGTAGATTGCGGAGATACTCCTCCTATCAAGTACCATGGGTCTGCTGCATCACACATAGGAACTCCCCCCTATGGGTCTACTATGTAACATAGAGGCGCTTCCCACTGGACTAGTCGAAAAACTTTGAGTCTTTAGGTCAGCAATCATCAGGTATCAGCCAGCTACTAGTTCTCTATACTCCGCTTGGTCTCCTTTGGAGGATCCACTCCATGATCTAATGGTTGTTACTCCAACATTCACGAGGTCATAAGTAGAAGTATCTCAAAGGTCTTTCTCGTCATAGGGATCTCAACATAATAGACATCGCATTAATTGGACACCCAATTTGTGAGTTATTGACATTTCTGTTCCAGTCGGCCGGTTGGTTTTTACGTTCAAACCAACCCGATCATATCCCAACTATGTCCCAACCACAAGTGGGATATTTCAAAAGAACTATCTCACTCTAATATTTCATTCACCATAGACGATTTTTCGATCATACACTCATAGCCCAATATATGGTCGCAAAAGTGTTATTGGGTCAAACGGGTCTGGGTCTGGTCTGACCGAGTCGGACCGACCTGACCCTGTCCGCAGGTCTGACCTGGCTCGAGGGTATAGCCCAGCCTGAAGGGGCGGCCCGACACGAGTGGTTGGCCCGACCCAAGGGAAGCCCGGCCCGAGGGGACAACCGAACCCGAGTAAGCAGCCTGACCCGACAGCCTGCGTGGCCCGGCTGGCTAGCGGCCTGGGTGGCCCTGGTGGCTGGAAGCACATGTGGCCAGGTTACGAGGCACCTCGCTTGCCCAGCCGGCTGGCAGCCCGACTGTCCAGCCGGCTGGCGGCCTGGTGGCATGCCCATGCTGCATCCAAGGGGGGAGGTACGTGCCCCCTGGTTTCCCGAACGGTTGAACCATTCGGGTGGAACCAAACCAGCGCCAGGTGGTGCTGGTCCAGATCACGCGGAACCCGCTGGGTCCCGCTCCTCAACTCCTCCGTTGTGGCCCATCGTGGCATCACCTCCCTTGCTCCGCACGGCACAACAGCGTCGCGCCCCTTTGTAGCGACTTTCCCTGGCCACAACCCATTTCTTCTCTACGTAGCGCGACGGCGCCATGCCCTTTTGCCGCAGCCCGGCCTGGCTGCGGCCCCCTTCTCCTCTACATGACGTGACAACACTTCGCTCTTCTGGCGACCCAGAGGCCTTGCGTCACCGGTTTCTTCATGGTCGGCCCGACGTCGATCGCGTTGTTCTGCCGAGGTCCACTCTTCCTACGGTGCCGTTGCGCCACCGTTGTCGTCAACAAATGAGAACAATCAAGGGGGGGGGGGGGTTAGGTCGTATTCATGTGGTTCGATCCCTCCACGTTACATTGATATTAAATGGAATAACATATTCAAAAAATTGAACGGCTTAGAACAAGAACAAATTCATCTCAATCCCCTACCATGTATCGATGACCGTTGATGATGTCGCAGAAAGGCGGCGTTGATTCGTCAATGTTGGAAAAGGAAGAGGATATCTGTCATTGGCGGATGAGCGTTCGGAGGTGACGAAGTTTTAGATGGCATTCTTCAGAGCCGAGTCCTTCTTTTTTGGCACGGGTAAAGATCATTCTTTATTGGGGAATTAGTTTCAACAAAGTTTCTCTAAGTTCTTCAAAGCCCTTTCTCAATGCCCCACCAAATGAATTTCAAACCCAAAATAATGGGTTAAGATGACCCATTATTTAATTTTTTGGCCAAAATAATCAAAATAATTCAAAAGGTGTTTTAATTATATGAGTTATCTCATTTAAATAAATGGGTGGAGTTGGCTCAAATAAATGGTGGGGAAGGTGAAGAGTTTTCTCTCCCTTTATGGAGAGTGAAGGGGGTTTAAAGTCTGTGTGGTCCCCACCAAGGATATTGTAACACCCGAGATTTTTATGAGTAATATTTTGTTTTTATATATCATCAAAGGAATATTTCACTACACACTTTCTTGGCTTACTTTACACGCAATCACGACCTTCCTCGATAGCTTGCGTCGTACGCAATACCGAGTTTCACTAAACAACGATATGCTATTAAAATATTATTAAAACTAGCCGTTATGAATAGTAATAACCCCTTTTTGAAACATTATAAATTTTATTTTTCAAAATGGACTTCATTTTTGGATTCGGAATACCGAAATTAGCCAAGGGTGAAATTTTGGTATTTTTCTGAAAACTTTCAATTTTTGATAAATAGTGAAACCACTGAGTGGTAGGTTAAAAACTGAATTTTTGCATAAAACATAATTTTACCGCTTCGGTGAATGGAATTTCGAAAATCCGATAGACACGGTTGATATCAGTAAGTAAAATGTGGTTCAATGAGATAAAAATAATTTTTTGGTGAATAGTAACTTTTTACTTTTTTTACCGTTGTTAATAGTAAATAGGGTAACAAAGGGTAAAAATGATATTACTATTACCCTAACACATGTCATAATTCTATTGTATTAGTTTAATTAGACCAAAAACAAACTTAGGAATAAAATATGACCATTTAGGCCCACTTGGGTTAGATTAGGACATTTATTATTAATTTATTTAAAGAAGGGTTAAAATAGTTAAAATCAAAGTTTAATAAGTAAATAATTTTTAATATGGGGTTATACATAAGATAAATTCGACTATAAATATTAATTAGAAATCTAAAAAGATTTCTTACATAATGGTATTTTATTTAAAATTTTTAGACATTAAATAATTCAATTTATTTTTGACACAATGATGATGCAGTAATTATCTTATTAATGAAATATTGACATAATTGATGTTATAAACACCAACATAAATGTAATTTGAGACTTTTTATGAATTACACTAATTTTATAGGTTACTATGATATATTAGTGTTGATTTAATCAATTTGTTTCGAACATATAATTCTGTTATGACTTTCACAAAAATCATATATCAAATAGTGTCAAAATTGACACAAAATAGTTTTTAAATAAAATATTATATTACTAATTGTTATTTTATTCCTAAAAATCTAAGGATCGGCCAAATGACTTAGATAAGGATATATATATTAATAATAAACAATTTGGGGTTCGTTTGGCATGTTATAGTAAGTGTATTAACCATATAGTGAAAGAAAACAAAAAGACACAGTAAAAGTTAAATTATTTAACATAGAGTTAAATCTAATTGATAAGGTTAAAATAAAACCCTAAACTTGTCTAAATCCAATTTGTTGATATTATGTCGACCCATCCCCACTTTAGCTTCGAAATAAGACCCTTTGGAACCATTATAAACCGATTTGGACTTTAATATAAAATAATATTTTGAGATATTCCTAAGGTGCCCCTCTCCTCCCTTATAAAAGGGCACCTCCTCCCCCTCCTCCTCACACTAATTTGAGCACTCAAGCTCGGCCAAAACCAGCCATTTTCTCCTCTCCACTTCCCTAGAATAATCCTAGAGGTCCTGGTCTTCTTAAAAGACCAATCATAGTTCCCTGCGTGGAGGATTCAAAGAGGCATTCCAAAGAAGAGGTAATATACATTACCGATATTTTCAATTTATTTCTTCTTCAACTTCTTCTTCTTTAGTTTTTTCATGATAAAGTAATAACATAAGTATTACTTCCATACTGATATGTTATTATAAATATTAAACAACCCTAACTCACCTTCTATCCATCATACGGAAAAATGAAATCACCGCGCGTGCGTACGTACGGAATACCGTCTCCACGCCGTGGTGTAATCTATTTTCCACCATCACCTTACAAGGATGGGTATAATGGTGTAATGAGTAACTATTTATGATTATTATAAAGTAATATTGATACTGAAATAATATATATATACTCCAATACAGTTCCACGATCATAGGAACGATATCATCACTCGTGCGTACGTACGGAATACCGTCTCCACGATGTGATGCAACTCGTTCTACATGATAATCATTACATAGTAATTATATAAATGAATTGAATGAATAAATATGATATATGTTATACTAATACCATTCTGGATATAAGGTATCTATAACCTTAAAAGATGAATAAGAATTTATTCGGCAAAACACGCATAAGAACAAAAGGCAATAAGGACCCGAGTAACAAGTAACAATGAAATATTACTAACAAGAAGCTAAAAATATGACAATATTTGATATCATATCAATATGTATGATTCTAGAATAAGTCAATAACATTATTTAAACCATTATACATGAGCTTCAGACACATACAAAGCAAATCGGACCTAAGGTAAGGGAAATATCACAATCTCATTTTTTTCCGAGATTGTTTATTCGTAAGTATTTACTGGGGTGTATTTTATCATCCAAATCCATGTTACCTCAATATGTAATATTTTTTCCATCCACTTACAATATTTTAAATCCAATTTTACCCTTCGGTGAGTTTTTAGTAAAGAATATGAAAGGAATCTTTTGTCGTTTTTTCGTATGAGGTACTTTTTGACTTTTCCGAAAAAAGTACGAAGAATGTTTTTTTAACTTATACGGCAAGAATGGATTTTTAAAACATTATTTCCAAGAATATTCCTTTATAATTTTTCAAGTTTATTTTTAATCAACTTATTTTAGTTTATAATTGTATGACATGTTAAGAAAAGAAAAGTGTTTTTGAAGTAGAAAGGATATTTTCCTCAAGAATGGAGTTCAAATTATTTTCCATCTAAGATAATATTGGGTTCTGTTTTTATCCCTATTATTACATTGATTTGATTATGTTGTGAGGGAATTATTTTTATGAAGTCATTTACCTTATATGGTTTGTTTTATGATGTCATGATGTTTCAAGAATCCCATTTTTGTTACATGTGTTATGCAATGATGTATGATTTATGATTATGTGACACACATAAGAAAGGATTCATTATAAGATGGGTGGGACCTATATCTACCTCCAATGCATTGGCTAAATATTTTATATCTCATGAGATAGACATGGCTGGAATGGTAGGTTATACCGGTTCAGTGAAACAGGACTGAAACGAGGGTGACTCGGTTCAGAAAGGGACTTTGTCCACTAAGATAGTCTTGGCAATGAGTCATGACTAACAAGAAATGATGTTCCATGATTTTGTGTGCATGCCAAAAAGTTTCAGGTTTCATGTTATGATTATGGGGATCTCATTTTCACTTCTATTATTTATTCCATGTTAATATATTATGATCTCTTTTGCAGGTTATGATTTTCAAAAAGATATGATATGATTTTTATTTCCTTTATTTTCCCTTGCTGAGCATTTGAGCTCACCCTTTTATGTTTTCTTTTCCCCAGGTCAAGAAGATGGATATTAAGTAGAATATGCTAAAAGGGACCCTATATATGATGAAATAAATGGGAGACACTGTAGATGATTTATGAACCAATTGTTTATGTTTCCCAGTTTCTAAATACACTATACCTATATGGTCCTTTGTGGTTTTGTCATATGTTGTAATAAGTGTGCTTCAATTTTGAAGTATTAACAATGTATGTAAAGTATGGGTCGTTATAGTTGGTGTCAGAGGAAAGGTATAGTCAACCTTTGGAAACTAGGATGTGAAAGCCTTAGTAAGAACCCTAAGGATAAGTCTAAGCATAGAACACAATCATAGTGTTTTAGAAATGGCCATGAATAACCTAGGATAAGACCTTAAGAATGAAAATTTTATTCTTGAATTATGTGGTTTTCCTATTATAATTAGTGTTGCTCACACTATTCTTCTTGGTTTTAGTCAATGGATGGAACCCGAAGGAACCGTGTTAATGCGGAATGCGATGGGCAATGCAATGATTGTCCCCCTGAGCAACCAAACGATATGGGAGCTGGAATGCAAAATCTTGTAGCCATGCTCACACAACTTTCTCAAGCTTTGAATCATGCAGGACATCCAAACGAGCAAAGGAAGGAGCAACATTCTGTTGAATCCTTCATGAGGCAGCGTCCACCTTCTTTCAGTGGGTCTACTGATCCAGTAGTTGCCGAACAATGGATTAGTACTACTGAAAAGATATTTTCAGTTCTTCAATGTTCTGAACATGATAAAGTCATCCTAGTAGTGTATCGTTTGGAATGAGATGCTGAACAATGGTGGAATCTTATTAAGAATACGAGGCAAAGGGATGAAATTGAGTCTATGAAATGGGACGAGTTCAAAACTTATTTTTCAATAAGTACTTCCCTCGTATTCTCCGAACAAAGATGGAGAAAGAGTTTCTTGAACTGAAGCAAAGGGATGATGAATCTGTTGGTACCTATGAAGAAAATTTTACAAGACTTGCAAGGTACGCTTATGGTATTATTATCCAACCTGAGAGTATGATCGATCAATTCTTTAGTGGCTTAAAACCAAGTCTTCGAAGGGCGTTAGCCATAAGGTACTTCAATAGCTACAAGGAAATCGTTCGATGTGCTCTCAAAGTCGAGATGGAGATTGGAGTAACCCATCAGTCACATGGGTTTGATAAGAAGAGGAAGATGGAATTCAAAGGAAAATCTAAAGAGCACACTGAAAAGAAGATGAGCTTTCCCTTATTCTCAAAGTGTGGAAAGAAACATGTAGGGAGTTGTCTTAAAGGGACAAGTAAATGTTTTAAATGTGGAAAGGAAGGTCATCGGGAATTTGAATGCCGCGATAATGGGAAGAAGATGTCTAATGATGCAAAAAAAGGAATGGATACACAGAATGAACCTACTACACTTCAATGTTTCAAGTGCAAGGAGATGGGGCATTATGCCAATCAATGCCCAAATCCAAGGGTTGATGATGATGGTTGACGTCAACAAAATCTTAAGGCTAAAGACAAAGGAAAGTCACATGCAATTTCTATCAGCGATGTGGAGTACGAGAACGAAGTGGTGAAAGATACACTTACCATCCACTCTAAAGTAGCAAATGTTTTATTTGATTCTGGATCCACCCACTCTTTTATTTCTGAAAAATTTTCTAAGGGTATCACCGTACTACCTGAACAATTAGATGTTGAGTTAGCTGTGACAACACCTAATGGCACAACAGTCGCATCAATAGTTTATAATTCTTCTCCGATCGAAGATTGTGGGAAAATGATTCCTGCAAATCTTGTGATCCTTCCTTTAGTGGAATTTGATGTGATTCTTGGCATGGATTGGCTTTCTCTACATGGAGCTCATATCAATTTCCAAAGAAGGGAAGTCACATTTCATATTCCAGATCAATCTACGATCGTCTATCAATACAAGGATGAACGTAACCTTCCAGTGAAAATTTCTTCCATATTATGGGTATTGATTCCACTAAATGAAGGTTATTTATCTCAAATGGTTGGTGATAAACTCACGATTAAGAATATTCCCATTGTACGAGAGTTTGATGATGTCTTTCCGGAAGAATTACCGGGTCTTCCACCAAATCGTGAAGTTGAGTTTTCAATAGAACTCGTACCGGGTGCTTTGAAAATTTCAAAGACACTTTATAGAATGGCCCCAATTGAGTTGTAGGAATTGAAGAAGCAACTCCAAGAGAATCTTGATAAGGGATTCATACGCCCTAGTGCGTCACCTTGGGGAGCACCTGTTCTATTTGTTAAGAAGAAAGATGGATCAATGAGACTCTGAATTGATTATCGAGAACTTAACAAGATCACTATCAAGAACAAATATCCTCTCCCACGCATTGATGACTTATTTGACCAACTACGCGGAGCTCAATACTTTTCCAAGATTGATCTTCGTTCAGGGTATCATCAATTAAGGGTCAAAAGCGGGGATATACCAAAGACGGCTTTCCGTACAAGGTATGGACACTATGAATTTATAGTGATGCCATTTGGTCTTACTAATGCCCCTGCTATCTTCATGGATCTAATGAATAGAGTCTTTAGAGACTATCTTGATCAATTTGTGGTAGTCTTTATAGACGATATTCTTGTCTATTCAAAGAGAAAGGAAGAGCATGAAGATCACTTGAGAATAATATTGAAGACCCTAAGAAAGGAGAAGCTTTATGCCAAATTTACCATGTGTGAATTTTGTCTTCAAAAAGTTGCATTTTTGGGTCACATAATCTCAAAAGAGGGGATATCTGTAGATCCAGCAAAAACAGAGGTTATCGAAAGATGGTCAAGACCAACAACAGTAACTGAGATCCGAAGTTTTCTTGGTTTGGCTGGATATTATCAATGTTTTGTAAAAGATTTTTCACGATTATCTAATCCACTCACCAAGTTGACTCAGAAAGGAGTTAGGTTTGTCTGGAAAGAGGAATGTGAAGAGAATTTCAAGGAGTTTAAAAGAAGGTTATCCAGTGCACCTGTGCTCACACTGCCTTGTAGTGGAGAAAGGTTTGTGATCTACAGTGACGCATCCAAGAAGGGATTGGGGTGTGTTCTTATGAAAAATGATATGGTGATAGCTTATGCCTCACGACAGTTGAAAATCCATGAGCAAAATTAGCCAACACATGATTTGGAGTTGGCTGCGGCAATCTTTGCATTAACGATTCGGAGGAATTACCTTTATGGTGAAAGGTGTGATATTTATACTGATCATAAAAGTTTAAAGTATATTTTCACACAAAAGGAGTTGAATATGCGTCAATGAAGATGGTTGGAGCTGATTAAGGATTACGACTGCTCAATCCATTACCACCCTGGGAAAGCAAACAAGGTGGCAGATGCATTAAGTCGATAAGACCATGCTAGTTTATCCATGATGAGGATCACAAAAGATCCAATATTTATGGATTTACAAAGGATGGATCTTGGAATTATAATGGAAGGGGAAAATCTTATCTTTCTCAAATGAATGTTCAACCATCTATACATGTGATGATTAAAGAGGCACAGAAAGAAGATGTCGAGTTACAAAAGAAGGTGAGAAATGTTCCTGAATTCAACCTTGATTGTGATGGGGTACTAAAGTTCAGGAATCGGGTTTGTGTTCCTCCCATCCCCGAATTAAAGAAGGAGCTGCTGGATGAGGCTCATAGTTCATCATTCTCTATTCATCCTGGAAGCACGAAGATGTATAGGGACCTGAAAGAGTACTTCTGGTGGGATGGCATGAAAAGAGATGTTGCTGAATATGTCTCTCGGTTCTTGGTTTGTCAACAAGTTAAAGCTGAGAGACAGAAGTCTAAGGGGATGTTACAACCATTACCCATACCCGAATGGAAATGGGATAACATCACTATGGACTTTGTCACAGGACTTCCTAAAACATCCAAAGGCAATAATTCTATTTGGGTCATAGTTGATCGTCTTACAATGTCTGCACACATCATTGCTATTAGAGAGGATTTCTCTCTAGATCAGCTTGCCAGGATATATGTAAAGGAAGTGGTAAGATTGCATGGAGTACCACTTTCTATTATATCTGATCGGGATCCGAGATTTACCTCAAAGTTCTGGCGAAGTCTTCATCATACTCTGGATACAGAGTTGAGTTTCAGCACTAATTATCATCCCTAGACAGAAGGTCAGTCTGAAAGAACAATTCAAACCCTAGAAGATATGTTGAGAGCCTGCTCTATGGATTTCAAAGGAGGTTGGGATCAACACATACCTTTGGTGGAATTTTCTTATAATAATATATTTCACTCCAGTATTCAGATGGATCCTTATGAAGCTCTCTGTGGAAATAAATGCAGGACTCCAACTTGGTGGGATGAAGTTGGGGAAAGAAAGCTATTAGGACCTGATCTCGTTGATGAAATGGCAGAAAAGGTCAGATCTATTCAACAACACATAAGAGCAGCTCAGAGTCGACAGAAAAGTTATGCTGACAACCGAAGAAAAGTCCTAGAGTTTGAAGTGGGTGATAAAGTGTTCTTACGAATATCTCCCTAGAAGAGGGTTATGATATTTGGAAAGAAGGGGAAGTTGAGCCCTAGATATATCGGTCCTTTCGAAATACTGGATCGTGATGGGAAGGTAGCTTACTGATTGGCGCTTCCACCGAATCTCTCTCAAGTTCACGATGTGTTCCATGTATCTCTCCTGAGAAAGTACATACTAGATCCTTCACATGTACTCAGCTCAGAAGTTGTACCGCTGGAGCAAGATCTTTCTTATGAAGAACAGCCGATAGAGATTCTGGATCGTAGCGAAAAATTCCTACGAAACAAGACCACGAGCTTGGTGAAAGTTTTATGGAGGAACCACCAATTAGAAGAAGCTACTTGGGAGCTTGAGGATATGATGAGGGAGAGGTATCCTCATCTGTTTGTTACAAAGTGACGAATTTCGAGGGCGAAATTATTTTTAAGGGGGGTAGAATGTAACACCCGAGATTTTTATGAGTAATATTTTGCTTTTATATATCATAAAAGGAATATTTCACTACACACTTGCTTGGCTTACTTTACACGCAATCACGACCTTCCTCGATAGCTTGCGTCGTACGCAATACCGAGTTTCACTAAACAACGATATGCTATTAAAATATTATTAAAACAAGCTGTTATGAATAGTAATAACCACTTTTTAAAATTTTATAAATTTTATTTTTCAAAATGGACATCATTTTTGGATTCAGAATACCGAAATTATCCTAGGGTGAAATTTTGGTATTTTTCTGAAAACATTCAATTTTTGATGAATAGTGAAACCACTAAGTGGTAGGTTAAAAACTGAATTTTTGCATAAAACTTAATTTTACCGCTTATGTGAATGGAATTTCGAAAATCCGACAGACACGGTTGATATCAGTAAGTAAAATGTCGTTCAATGAGATAAAAATAATTTTTTGGTGAATAGTAACTTTTTACTTTTTTTTACCGCGGTTAATAGTAAATAGGGTAACTAAGGGTAAAAATGATATTACTATTACCCTAAAACATGTCCTAATTCTATTGGATAAGTTTAATTCGACCAAAAACAAACTTAGGAATAAAATATGACCATTTAGGCCCACTTGGGTTAGATTAGGACATTTATTATTAATTTATTTAAAGAAGGGTTAAAATAGTTAAAATCAAAGATTAATAAGTAAATCATTTTTAATATGGGGTTATACATAAGATAAATTCGACTATAAATATTAATTAGAAAGATAAAAAGATTTCCTACAAAATGGTATTTTATTTTTAATTTTTAGACATTAAATAATTTAATTTATTTATGACACAATGATGATGCAGTAATTATCTTATTAATGAAATATTGACATAATTGATGTTATAAACACATAAATAAATGTAATTTGAGACTTTTTATGAATTACACTAATTTTATAGGTTACTATAATATATTTTTGTTGATTTAATCAATTTGGTTCGAACATATAATTCTGTTATGACTTTCACAAAAATCATATATCAAATAGTGTCAAAATTGACACAAAATAGTTTTTAAATCAAATATTATATTAATAATTGTTATTTTATTCCTAAAAATCTAAGGTTCGGCCAAATGACTTATATAAGGATATATATATTAATTATAAACAATTTGGGGTTTTTTTGGCATGTTATTGTATGTTTATTAACCATATAGTGAAAGAAAACAAAAAGACACGGTAAAAGAAAAATTATTTAACTTAGAGTTAAATCTAATTGATAAGGTTAAAATAAAACCCTAAACTTGTCTAAATCCCATTGGTTTATAGTATTTCGACCCATCCCCACTTTATCTTCAAAATAAGACCCTTTGGAACCATTATAAACCGATTTTGACTTTAATATAAAATAATATTTTGAGATATTCCGAAGGTGCCCCTCTCCTCCCTTATAAAAGGGAACCTCCTCCCCCTCCTCCTCACACAAATTTGAGCACTCAAGCTCGGCCAAAACCTGCCATTTTCTCCTCTCCACTTCCCTAGAATAATCCTAGAGGACATGGTCTTCTTCAAAGACCAATATTAGTTCCCAAAGTGGAGGATTCAAAGAGGCGTTCCAAAGAAGAGGTAATATCCATTACCGATCTTTTCAATTTCATTCTTCTTCAACTTCTTCTTCTTTAGTTGTTTCATGATAAAGTAATAACATCATTATTACATACATACTGATATGTTATTATAAATATGAAACAACCCTAATTCACCTTTTATCCATCCTACGGAAAAATGAAATCACCGCACGTGCGTACGTACGGAATACCGTCTCCACGCCATGGTGTAATCTATTTTCCACCATCACCTTACAAGGATGGGTATAATGGTGTAATGAGTAACTATTTATGATTATTATAAAGTAATATTGATACTGAAATAATATATATATACTCCAATACAGTTCCACGATCATAGGAATGATATCATCACTCGTGCGTACGTACGGAATACCGTCTCCACGATGTGATGCGACTCGTTCTACATGATCATCATTACATAGTAATTATATAAATGAATTGAATGAATAAATATTATATATGTTACACTAATACAATTCTGGATATAAGGAATCTATAACCTTAAAAGAAGAATAAGAATTTATTCGGCAAAACACGCATAAGAACAAAAGGCAATAATGACCCGAGTAACAAGTAACAATGAAATATTACTAACAAGAAGCTAAGAATATGACCATATATGATATCATATCAATATGTATGATTCTAGAATAAGTCAATAACATTATTTAAACCATTATACAGGAGCTTCGGACACGTACAAAGCAAATCGGACCTAAGGTAAGGGAAATATCACAATCGCATTTTTATCTGAGATTGTTTATTCGTAAGTATTTACTGGGGTGTATTTTATCATCCACATCCATGTTCCCTAAATATGTAATATTTTTTCCATCCACTTACAATATTTTAAATCCAATTTACCCTTTGGTGAGTTTTTAGTAAAGAATATAAAAGGAATCTTTTGTCGTTTTTTCGTATGAGGTACTTTTTGACTTTTCCGACAAAAGTACGAAGAATGTTTTTTTTAACTTATACAGAAAGAATGGATTTTTAAAACATTATTTCCAAGAATATTCCTTTATAAGTTTTCAATTTTATTTTTAATCAACTTCTTTTAGTTTATAATTGTATGACATGTTAAGAAAATAAAAGTGTTTTTGAAGTAGAAAGGATATTTTCCTCAAGAATGGAGTTCAAATTATTTTCCATCTAAGATAATATTGGGTTTTGTTTTTATCCCTATTATTACATTGATTTGATTATGTTGTGAGGGAATTATTTTTATGAAGTCATTTACCTTATATGGTTTGTTTTATGATGTCATGATGTTTCAAGAATCCCATTTTTGTTACATGTGTTATGCGATGATGTATGATTTATGATTATGTGGCACACATAAGAAAGGATTCATTATAAGATGGGTGGGACCTATATCTCCCTCCAATGGATTGGGTAAAGATTTTATATCTCATGAGATAGACATGGCTAGAACGGTAGGTTATACCGGTTCAGTGAAACAGGACTGAAACGAGGGTGACTCGGTTCAGAAAGGGACTTTGTCCACTAAGATAGTCTTGGCAATGAGTCGTGACTAACAAGAAATGATGTCCCATGATTATGTGTGCATGCCACAAAGTTTCAAGTTTCATGTTATGATTATGGGGATCTCATTTTCACTTCAATGATTTATTCCATGTTAAGATATTATGATCTCTTTTGCAGGTTATGATTTTCAAAAAGATATGATATGATTTGTATTTCCTTTATTTGCCCTTGCTGAGCATTTGAGCTCACCCTTTTATGTTTTCTTTTCCCCAGGTCAGGAAGATGGATATTAAGTAGAATATTCTAAAAGGGACCCTAGATATGATGAAATAAATGGGAGACACTGTAGAAGATTTATGAACTAGTTGTTTATGTTTCCCAGTTTCTAAAGACACTATACCTATACGGTCCTTTGTGGGTTTGTCATATGTTGTAATAAGTGTGCTTCAATTTTGAAGTATTAACAATGTATGTAAAGTATGGGTTATTATAGATATCCTCCAATGGGAGGTTATGTGCATGTGGGACCCACCACCATAACCTATCATGGGAGACTACTGTGTGGTGGCCCCCACCACTAACCACCTCTTGGAGATTTTAACCACCTCAAAAATAAAAATATTCTAACACTTATGTTTATTTAATATTATTAAAAATCCCAAAATCTAACTTCCATTCTCGACCATCTGTCATTGAGGAAAAAGCCTTCATAAGAGAATACCGGCACTGCAAGTTCAACGGCTCCCTTGGAGTCAAATTCCGAGAACTGGTTCAGATGTTATAAAATCCCACTCTTACGTTTATTGAACGTACCCGAACAAAATTTCAGAAATTGATTCCGGTGACACCGGGCCTCGTAATCTAGCGTCGTAAATTTTCACTGACTCAAACAAATCCCATGAATTTAACAAAAAAATCCACTTAATTTCTATGTATTTATAGAACCAATAAAATTTATGAGTAGAAGAGTTTGATTTCCTTGGATATCTAAGGAGTTCCATAAAATAATTTCAACTGTGGGATTTTTGAAAACTATAGTATGGTATGAACAATAACCTAAATCCAATATTTTATTTAAAAAATAGTATATATAACAAGATTATATATGATATATCATCATTGATGAGGATCTCCATGGGAGTTGGATGGAATCGATCTTTACCCAATGATCTATCTAGGTTCCTCAGCCATAGTCCAAGATGATGTCAATTCATCTGAGTCGTATTAATCAATGATGGGGTCACTTATCTAAGGAAGGAAATATTAATATATATGATCAAATATTAGTCAATGGTGGTGTTGGACCATCTACTGTTGGAGTTATGGTCCTGATCATTTAATATTTTATACTAACTTGTTTGATGTTGGTATGTTCCATCATTCCACCCCAACATAGGCAGTTTATCAACCATATGTACTTGTCATGTTTTCAACCATGTTTTCCTCCATTGAGAAGGTATTGGTAATGAATGTGGACCACCTCTAGATATTCCTAGAGATTAATATTTTCATCACTAGTTATGGACATCAATGGTACTTCATGATTATGGAAATAAAACCGTTTTTTATTCTTTTCATGTACTAGCATCCCATAATTAAAATCTCATTGATTTTTACCAGCGATGTTTTTCATTATTTTCACCAATGTGAGTGATTATATTGAAAGGGTTCCACCTCACCCCTTTAATGGTGGGTTATAAAAATAAATAAATAAATGAAAGCCTTTGGGTCATTAGAGGAGTGATTTTATTTAGGGTGGAATGCTTTAAACATGTATTAGGTTTATTTTATCTAAAATTTAATCATCATGGGATGATTATGACATATATTGTTGTATAGTCTCTTTTAAAAGTATCTATGATAGGCCCCTAAACATTTTCTCAAGTCAGAATCTCTATCTAGATTCCTTTACTAAGGATTTCATTATACTTACTCATGATAGAAATATCAAATTTAAGATAACACTTGTACATGGAGCTCAACCCATTTTGATACCTTCATAGTATAAGGAACTGACTAAGATGAAAGAGCTTATGGTGATACTAGACAACTTTTAGAATATTGGATTTATCAAAAATAATAATATAATTTGGGATTAACTAGTATTGTTAGAAAATACAATGGATTGTAGTATTAGGAACTACATTGACTATAGGAAGATGATGCATGTGGAAGTGAAGAATATATATCTTTTTACTTGGATCAATGGATATTTTAATTCCTTGTGTGGAGCCTAGTGTACCTCCAATACATATGATTCAATAAGATATCACTGACGATGGGCTAGATAGGAGAACATTTTGAAGGAGGAAAATTGGAGTTGGAAAGGATTGTATGAGTATCTGTTGATTTCAATTGGGTTCCCGAATTTGTTAGTATATTTCTCGGCCTTTATGAATAAGATCATTCATCCTTACCATGACTAATTCATCATGGTGTTCATTAATATAACACTCATCTACTGAACTACATCAGATAAACATTCCTGGAATATTGAGGTATTAATGGGTATGCTTTAAGATCATCATATTTACCCCAAGATACTAATTTGTGACTTTTGGATCCATGAGTTTATTTTCCCAAATCATGTTGTGTCTATGAAAGGTATTTATAAGTAACCATAGATTTCCGAGTCAGTGATTTCATGGTTACATCCTCGAAACATGTTTGAGATCCTAATCTTCAAGAGCTTATATATAAACTAATATTACTTTATCAGGGAAATATTTTAATTATTAGCATATATTGATAAACTAGTGGATATGGGAGTAATTTTTTAGTTTTTGGGATAGTGTGAAGATAAATTTCTTATTCCCAATATGATTTTTAATATTAATCCATTACTATACATGCAAATACAAAGATATAATATGAAAAAAAATAAAGTAACAGGTGTCAGTTTTGGAGAGTTACTGATGATGAGGGGGTGAGTATAATCTAATGGGTTACGAAAACTATGACCCCTTGCATGAAACTACTAACTAATGAGTTAGTGTTGGTAGTGATTGTTTATACATTTATTTTCTATTGATATTATCTCTTTACTATGATATCATTAGTCTACACTAACCAAAAGAGCCTTCATTATATCTCGACGTCGAGGGGCATGAACCTCAGGCACATGCACTAAGTACAATATCATCAAAATTTCAACTTGTAGATTCCTTTTTCTGTAGAAATATGTAACATAAATTTGGATTATCATAGATTTAAGATGAAACTTGAGTGTGTTATTAGTTACCAACCTTTATAGGAGTAGTGTCTCTTGATATTATTGTTGATTGAGTGTTGTAAGAATGCTTTCAAGGAAAATGGACTAATTAAAAGTTCTCCCTTTCTGTTCATGTATTGTATAAAATTTGAGTTAATGTAATGTTTATAGACAAGACCTATGTGTGTCGTGATATTGGAATAGTTTATTATAGGTAAAATGATTCCCATGTGGTAAATGGGTGACAATGATCTGATACTTGTGCATTAGAGTGTACTAGTACCTACTTCTATAATAGTGGTTCTAATGAGGTACTTCTATAGATATATAACAGAAATACATCCTAATACTACCAAATATAAAATAACATTGGTGAATTTTATTGTGAAAAAAGGATAAAGTGGGACATAGCTAGGTTTGGGTCCTAATAGCTTGCTAACTGGTGGGTAAAGATAGTGCACCAGCATCCAGGTGGTTTCCTCAAGCCATATACATGCCCTATGTGGAAGATGGAGTATATAAAAATTGAATTTTTGATAAATTTACATATGAACCCATGTAGTTTTTATACAATATGGGTGATTTTATATCTGTTGAATAAGGTTTCTCTATTATTACTGATCTGAGATACTAGCTCTGTAGATGAGCTAGAAAATCTTTATGATTGTGAAATTGTATGCCGACATGGAGTTCATAAGATCATTTTATTAAATAGAGACACACATTTCTCATTTTTATTTTGGTCAGGATCATTGTAACACCTTATAGACTCACCTGACATTGACAATACCATTCCATCAATATATAGATAGACAATCACAATTGACAATTTGAAAATATAAGGATATTCTCTATGTTTTTGTTCCAGACTTCAATAGAGATTTGGATGATCACATGGCCTTGGTTATGTTCACATAAAAATATTATGAGGCTTTCATTAAAATGGAACCCTTTAATTATCTTTATGGAAGGTCATACCATTAACTACATTGTTGGAATGAGGCAAGTGTGTTCGTGGTTGTGGGGCCTGTTTTTTCTTATGAGATATCAGAGAGATTGAGACTTATTCAGGAGTGGTTGGTCACTATTCACATTTTAAAGTTGATATATACTGGTTATTAGAGTATATATTTTTAGTTCCCTATTGCCAATAATGTTTTCTTAAGAGTGGTTCCTTGATTATTCTACTAATGTAGAAGGTTGCAATAAAATCTATCACCATATTTAGTTGTACCCTTTGAGAACACAAAAAAAGTTGGGATATTGGTGTGTAATCTTGATAATCCTTCTCTCTACTGATTTATTCATGAAATTTTTCATGTGTCTCATATTTATATGAAATTTATCCTTCATATTCATATAATAGAAAATGAGGGTTTTTAGTTGGATATAGACACATCATACAAAGAGAAGTCGATATGAGATATAGTCTATGGTGATAAGGAATTATAACAAAATATGGTACAATTTTTCAATATTATGTAGCATTAATGACTAATACAGTGGGATATTTGGGGGAGGGAGTGTGATGTTCAAACTCAATGGCCTAATTGATTAAATCAAAGCATCAAGATATACTTATCTGGGATGAGAAGTAATTAGAAGTCGATAATGTTAATATTTTAAATTATTTTATGTTCTTGAAACACACATTTGTTTTAAAAAAATTTATATTTAAGTAAAAAGTTATTTTTTTCCAAAACAAATAACACTTTTACATGATATTATGGTATTACATAAGGTAAAATTTGTTTTTAGAAAACATGAGTAGGGGTAATACCTTTTCGAAATAGTTTTGTGAGGGTAAATTCCTTTTATGTGCATTGGGTGAGTGTGTTAATGAACTATGTAAGGGTATATATGAATCTACGTAGAGGTACATAAATTAAATATGACTTTTATAATAGTAAATAAGTCATTTTTTAAGGTTAATACCCTGGTCTGAGAAATTTGTAAGGGTAAGTCATGTGTCGCAGATGGGTATTTCCATGATTATATGCAACATGTAAAAGTAATTAAAAGCATTTCAGAGTGTTACAAATACTTTATAAGGGTTCATAAGTGAATTAGTAATGGTATATATGACTTTATAATGATTATGTAAGGGTATCCTTGGAATTGTGTAATGTTAACTAGGCATTTCTTAAGGATACCTGAGATTTTGTGTAAGTGTTAGTCAACCTATGAAAGGGTCTGTGTAAAGGTATGTAGATAGGTGTATGGGTAATATTCTATTCTTAATAATTGTGTTATAGTATATACCTTTTTAATGGTGAAACTCATTACCCTTATGGAATTTCTCTATGTTTTACAACGGTAAACCATATTACCCATACAGAGTACACATTTTGAGAAAATTGGGTTTTTAAATATCTTTTGGAATTTCTACTTCCCCATTTCTCCCTATAACCAATTCTCACCAACAATAAATATGAAAATTCATTGGATTAAAATACATCGATTCATTTTACATATGTCAAATGTATATTAATGTTTCGATTCTCCACTAGAAATAAATTGATAGGAAACAAATTTCATTGATAAATCAGATTGTGGAATTAATACTACAAGTATGTCTAAATTTACATCCTTATGGATATTCATACCCTTGGTAACATTATTTGTTTTCCATTTACATCTGTAATAACAATAAATTTCTTAAATGATGTATATGAATTCATCCACTATCAAAATGATCCATTATTCCGGTATCCAAGAATATTATTGTCTCTCTCTCCCCCTTCCACTATTGGTTCTTTGTTATTGAGTTGGAAATTTCATGGTTTTTAACAAATGTGATTTTTAAAATTAAATCCTCTTTATTCCTCTAATAATGTAATAGATAAATAATTATCAAAAAAATATAATCTATAAATTATCAAAGGATTATAATGATATCATTATCTTGGATAATAAATTAGTAATATTAATTATTAACCCATAATAACAATGAATAATGATAATGGATTATGACTTTCATAGTATTTGAGAGAGGTGAAGTATTATCACTTGTGGTTTATTAACATCAGAAAAGTCCAGTCAGAGGCTAAGCCACTAACCATTTATTAAAATAAAATAAAAGTGTACCAGCAAGCACTACAAGGCATAAAAACAAATAGATATCATAAAAGTCATACCCTTCACCACATCCAATATAGGTTTCTTCCTCTACAGTGGCTGACTCCCACTCCGAGCTCTCATAGTGTTCCAAGACCTTGGCATAATTACTTCTAAGATTCATCTTCTCCAATGAAATGAACTCCTTAGCAGACTGCATACCATTTTTCAAGCCAGAGTCTTCCCTGAATTCTTTCCCAATAGTGGACCTGGTAGACACCAGCTTTGGTAGATAGGAATAATCTTTCCTCAACCTTGTTCTTGCAGGAACTGACATGGATCCCTTTCTCCCAGACATCTTCTTCTTCCCATCCTTCACAATTTCGCTATAGGAGGGTCGTACCAAGCTTCCAACATTCTCTTTGCCACTATCAGAAAGTTCCCCACATTCTCCAGTGATGTGCACCTCTTGATACCCCTCATTTTCTCCCCTCTCCTGCTGATAAATACTATAAGAATCAATCATATCAAGACAACATGGTTGTTCTGCAAATTGATAATCATCATGAGTCCCCATAGCACGTGCAGTTTCACTAGAAAATGCATTCTTACTGCCACTTTTTTTCTGTGATGTACTTCCGTCAGCATTATCGGTCTTCTCATTATCCACTTCTTGGAAGAAATTATCATTGTGAACATTGAAGACCACACATCCAACACCATCCTCCTTCCCATTTAACTCCTCAACACGGTCATCCAAACCACCCTGGATTGTTCCATCCCCTAATGTAGCAGGGCCCAAAGTATGTTATGGCCGTGAAGAATAGCCAAATGCATCTACTGGAAGATCCTTCACAATACCAAGATCACACCTTAGAGTACAGATGTCCTGACTCACTGATGTATTTTCTAAACTCTGCCGCTTATCCTTCTGAACAGCTCCACCAATGTTCTCTGAGGGACCATGTTTCCCCTTTTCCTCAACATCCTTCACCACGTGCTGCACCTCAGCCATTGCCTGCCTGATAGACACCCCTTCCACACCAAAACCCTACCATAGAGAGCCTTTCATAGAGCCCAGTCTTAAAGGCCAGCTACTTAGTGGAACCTTCACAAATGGTACAACCAAATCATGTGAAACACTGCCATTGTTGCCCGTCCTCATCACCCATTACGAAACCCCCGGAGGGCTATTTCTACGACAGACCGTTTCCACATGTCCAAACCGACCACAATTAACACAATAAAGCATTAAGGATTCAAATCTTACCTCTATCTTCCAATGATATTCCTTCCCATCAACGATCCAAATGCACTCCATCAGCAACTGCGTGACATCAGTCTCAACACACATCCACGGACAGATAGGATGACAGAACACCTCCATTCGATGATCAGAGCACATATATCTTCCTATCATGCTCCCAATAGCACAATGAATGGAAGTATTTTGTAATGATAGTGGGAGGAAAGAGAGACTCACCCACATTTCCATCGTCAAGGGATCATGCCTCATGTGAAAATCAAGACTCCATTGAAACAGAAAAAACGTGTTCCCACTGCATTGTCGTGGGGATTTAGACCAGGCAGTTATCAGATCGACTTCCATCGCAAACCAAATCATTAAATGACGTATGTCAACTAATCGGACTACAGTACGCTCCTAAAGATCCCAAGAGTTGTAAACAAACTGATCAAATTCATCAACTGAAGGTCTCTTAAGGTGAAATCGAGCCCCCAGCGTGAGACTATATATCTCTGTGGCACGATTGAGCTCTATCGGGGAAAGAAGGAGTTACAGCGCACCCTGGAATTGTTTTTGAACTTTCAGAGAAAGATGGATCTTTAGGAAAGAAGGGAGATACTCGAGATTGGATAATATCATGAATTGATTCTTTCGATGAGATTGATATTGCGAGACTACCTCCTCTGTCCGAGAGGGGGGAGTAATTCTCCACGACATCCGATTAGGGTATCGCCATGAGGGTTCGTTGCCTGCGAGAGCCGCATTCCCGGTGAATCTTCTTGTTTTCCATACCTTATATTGTGGTTTATTAATATCCTGTAATGTGGAAATTGAAATAACATAAAGGGTAACAACTTGATAATAAGGAAATTATCTAGGAGATAGAAAATTTTATAACATGTGATGTATTATTTATTTTATAAATAATATAGTAAAATTTGTTTCTCGTAATCCATATAGAGAGTTTTATGTTGGAATGTATGTGGATGTGGGTCGAAATACATTATATTAAATAATATTAAGATTATTCATCAATTAATTGAGGTAAGAAATTCATACCTTTGGTAAATCTCTTTTACACATGTTTCTTTCATATAGTTCATTTTTTGTAATACATGACTTACCATGTTTGATTATGACCACATGTCTTTATGGGTATACTATGAGACCTATTATTATACTTGGGACCGTTTGTTTTTTGTATCACATTTTTCATGTTAGAAATTGATCTATAGTATTTGTATTGAATTTTTATTCATGATGATATTATTTACATGTAAGCACTACCTTATTATGTATGTTACCATGACTCTAGGTATCATGCATGGTACTCATAATAGGTGGACCGTTGTGAAATGATTATCCATAACAGAGTGAGTGGAATTGACCTATGATGATGGTGAAGATAGAACTAATAATAGGTTAGAGATATGATGATTCCATATATTACCAGGTTAGGGATCAAATCGTTTCCTATGTATCAGGATGATAAATTACATTGTTATTTCAGAGTAGCATTCAATGTTGAGGACATAATAGATGTATTATGGATTTAATAGTATAATTTCATTTTTTAGGTCATGGAAAACCCTTATAACTTATAATCATGATTCCCTGAGGTTGTTGAGTGATAGATTCACAAGATACTAGATTGCTTTATTACTTCCAATATATTACTATTACCCTTTTTTCATAGAGACAACGCAAGTATGGGCAGGGGTTAGTGGTGGCTTGGTTAGAGAATTATGACATGATTTTGGATATATATATATATATAGTTTTTATTGTTATAAATTTATTATTATGATGGAATTAACATATTAAATTTGGTTAAACTTGGTTAAAGATGCATTGGGGCTGTCCCATTCAACATTTTACTCACACCATAGTGAGAAATTTCATTTCACTTATATATTACATGCCTTTGTATAAGAGAAATGATAAAGGGGTTTGTGGAAGATGGTTGAGCAATAACCTATAGATCTAGAGGTGGGACCACAACAAAATCTAATGATTTAGTTGTTTTATTTATTTATCTATATTTGACACTTTTATACTCTATATTTTCATTCCATTTTGGTATCTATTTATTTCTTGTATTACATGTATTCCTTTTGACTATTTATTATAAGTGTGATACTCTTATCAATATATTACTAATTATTCAATAATTTATTTTTATTATGATATGATAAAGATGTTGTAGAATCACAACTATATAAATTATATCATCACTACTAGTCATCATGAATTATAATACCATATAGAACATAGTATTTCAAGAGACCCTTTGTCTTGTACATGGTGGTTTAGTTTAAGGAATTACATATTTTATAGAGATGAACCTATGGTTAGTAGTTCCAGTGACTATGAGATGTGTATGGTATGTGATCCTTACATGAGAAACATTAAATTCACAAAAACAAATGTTGTGTTTTATTGATCCCTATAACCAAGGAGAATTGTCTATATTGTTTCATTAAAGTAAAATTGACCATCCAATGTGAAATTAGAGAATATATAGTGAGATAAATAATATGACACAAAATGTAAACATAAAGTGTCACTAATATGAATATGTAATAGACGATAAATGAGTTACACTATAATCTATGATGTCATGATCATCCAACATGAGGAGAAAAATCTGATACATGCATAACAGAGAAGAGATTGAGCATTCATATTATTTTGAGTATGTTAAAAAAACCATACATATAAGAGCCATAATAGGAATACATGTAAATTAACTGTTATATAGGCCACAACACTCAGGTGTTTCATCATCCAATGAAAATATTGTTTTATTTTGATAAGAATGATTTATATCGTCCTTGTATGTTGACTTTATATATATTATTGTGTATGTGGTGCACATGATACGATTCTTTTTATGTTGGTATGTAAATAATAAACACAATTATAGAAATATTTAATGCATTTTGATATAATATTTATGAAGAATGATTTAGATATTTGAACAACTTATGAAAAATAAATGATAAATACGTGGATTTTTTTTATGATGGGATCATGAGGCTTCAGAAACTATGTGAGAAAATAATAAAGGCAGAAGACCTAAATTCTTCTATATTTATAAAAGAGGATCTAATATTATTTATTATTTAAAAATTCTACCAGAAAATAATGGCTAATACTTTTTGAGGATTTGAATAAATATTATATCCCATAGTTTGAAGGTGATATTATTGAGAATAATGAATTGAGAAATACAATCCAGACGTGAATACAAATATTTTATTCATATGATAATAAATTAAATTCCATATTTTTAATATATAAAATATAATTATATATTAGGTATAATTATAAATGATTTTTATTACATGTCATGAAGAATTGTTTTTTGTGAGGTAGATAACTCTGAAACACTATGTGAGGTATTTCTAATAGCCTCGAACATCATAGTCTCAACGATAGATGTTGATTTAAAGCTAGGTAATTATACAATAAGATCCCAATTGACTATGATTTCAATAACCGATAAGAACCAAATTTATCACGTTATAGAGAGAGTTTCAAGGCCAATATAAATGATCTATGAAATTATCATACGTATTGATTAATAATACAATAGAATAACATAAAATTTTATTGTAGTATAATATCATATATTGAAAAGGATTTTGAATCATTTTATCAATACTGAAAAAGGAGGTTGTTGTTGGGGTGTATATCTAGTAAGATAAGGCTTGTGATTGGGTTGTCTTTAAAATCAAGGACAGATTATAATCAAGATTTCTAAATTTTTTGTGATGATTTCTAATAGAGGTGTTTAACCTATTGTGAATACTTGTTTCAGTAGTGTAGAATCCATTTTGGGGTTTCTAACCAATATAAAAATGTGACATATTTTATTTATAACCTTGTAAATATATTTTATTCCATCTATTGAAATACTAATTTACATGGGAAAGACTATTATATAACATTAATTGGATTGAGAATCTTTATCGTTTCAAGTGGTTGTGTTTAAATTGAATAACTCCTAACAATAAAATGTGATAACTGAATCACCCCTCTCCCTCTTACCGATCCATCCAAATCATGGTATTACAATTATTTATCATGGGTTCATTAATGTTTTTATATACACTTACATGATATTGGATTAGTCGGGAATAGTAATTCCTTTGGTATTTGGGATCCATTGATTATGTTTTCCAATATTCTGGAGATTGTTCTACATAATGCTTGTGGGTCGAAGAAATGTGAATAATAGAGGTAATACTATTGTAATTGATAAAAGTGTATGTATTCCATGAAATATAATGTTATTTATATTAGTGTTTATTAGATAGGGTGACATACTCAGAAATCTGTTGTCCTTGAATGGTTATGATTCTTAGGTATGTGGATATGTGGCTTATAGTGGGGTGATTTGAGTGTGGTGGCAGGAAAAGAAGGAAATTATTTTTTCATTATGATATGGGTCTCAATAGTTAGGGAATATGAAGAGATAATGGTCAAACCATTCACATGCATTCCTCATAAACATTAATTGTAGGGAATGTTATTATGTTTTTAAAAGTTTTATGATTGATTAATGTTTTATCATGTTTTATTTTTTATCATGTGAATTATATTAAAAATATATTTAATGAACAGATGATTACTTATATGTTGTTTTTGCTATATGTTATGTTGGATATCTAGGATTCCTAACCTTATTAATTGGTAGTTTAATCCTAGAACATATTTCATAAGGATTCCTATTAGGTTTGTTTGACTGTTATTCTTATATGTTGATATATTTTGATAGAATTTGTATATGAGACTTAGGTCAAGAGGGTTGAATTGGATGAAATTAAATTTTGTGATTGTGATTATAAAAATCATTATCGTTGAATTTAATTTAATAATTTTACTTTCATACATTGAATATTTAAAATTTAATGTTGAATGATAAATGGGTAATATAGAAATATTTATTTGATGGATGCATGTTCTCTTAAAGAGTGGCGATTAATGGATTTTCTTTTATAGACCTTATGACACCCCTTGAATTTATAATGTTTTCCTTTGAGAATACATATATATATATATATTGGATTGCTTTATACACAATGAAAAATATAGTCTACAGATGACATTGAATTAACTTTTGATACATGCAATGTCGGGACTACATTGTTTATAAGGTTATATTTGTTGTCAATAGTTGTAAATGAGATCAAAATTATGGAGATCATGAAGAAATCTAATGAAATTAAGGAATTGTGAGGTATCATCCATCTGAGGATGATTGAAGGAGAACACCAGGAAATTCTTCGTGATTTCATAAGAACCATAAATGCACTTAATTGAATAATAGAATCCTTTGATTTCCATGAAGTAGATATTGATGGTTGATGAAGAAGATGGAGAGTGGAAGGGATTTACATTCTGAGATGGTCATGAGTTTCACATTGTATCTAAATGATATGATGATTTGCTGATTTTTATTTCACAAATATCATATTTCAAGAGAACCTATGTTGCAACCATTATTAAGGAAAGGGGAGTAATGGTTCATCAATTCATATAATGTTTTTTATTGGAAGGAAAGATGCTGGTGGATGATAGGGAAGCTATAGTACTTTCTATTGAAACTCTAACGATGCTATACCTGATCTATCAATCAAATTATATGACAATAGTGGAGGTTGTGATGAAAGAAGGGTTGTTGAATAAAACAAATCACAAAAAATAATCATGAAGGTTAGGAATGAATCATATATTGAAGGTGGAAATGTTCTCTAGTGTTTGGCAATTTTTTGGGCCCGAGAATCGAATGATGAAAGACAAGTGTTTTGGGTAGAGAAAGTTTCATGATAATTTCAAGGGTATTTTAGCATGAAATAAATGTTTCAGGATCAGAAAATCGAAATTTGTAAAAGGCATGGAGTGTTCGAAAAATTTGTCAAAGTGGGCAAAAAATGAGGCTACACGATTTTTTTTTTGCGCACAATATGGAATGATGTTTACAATTTTATGTGTAATTGGTGTTTGGAGTTTAGAACAGAGACAAATGGAAGAGGCATAAATCTCATGGAAAACTCAACAAAGTGTGAGAAATATGATGTTCCATGAATGATAATTTACATGCATGAATAAGGTTTTATGCATGGATTAGTGTTTTTTATGCATGGACAAGATCCCTATAAATACGAGGTGACCCCCCATCATTTGTTAAGGGTTGACATTTAGAAAACTGCCATGCTTTGATGCACAAAAAATTAAATTATGGAGTGGTGTATGAAAAGATGTATTGTTTCATGAAATGGGGTAGTTCAATGTGAAAAGAAAGAGTTACGCAAAAAGTCTTTTTGCGTCAAAAGATATTTTTATGTGCAATGTTTGATTTTTACACACAAGACACCTAGAATTGTGAAAAAAACGTGAGGCTCCTAAAATCCTTAGAATGTTTTTTATCACTATCATAGAAGATTTTCGAAGAAGGAATTATGATGAACCATTTTGTTTTACGATGAAATGTAGTTCAGCACACACACGACTAGTGTTTAGCACCATCAGTTTTCATTGCGAAGAGAAGATAAAAAATATGTGCAACTAATCTCAGATCTACACAAAATGATGTTTGTACATCCATACACTTAGTTGTTTGTGTTGGGAATCAAATTAAGTGAATAAGAAGAAGAAAACAGTGTTCCCACTTGAAGATTTTCAATTATTCCAAACAGTATAATTGTGATTATTTCCTGAATAATCATAAAGCATTTTGTGATTCTGTCCAAGAAGAGAAGAATACCTAATACAAAAGAGCATCAATTTAGGACACTGATACAAGAAATGTCTCATGATGATTTTTAGACAAATACATCAATGCTTATCTTTGGAAGCGAACTTGATGTTGATAAACTGAGTTCAACATCACCCAAGGTAGTGAGCTAGGGGGAGTCAATGGGAGTGACTCGAGGGATGCAGTGAGAAATCCCTGAACCATTATAATGAAATTTTTCCTAGTAGAAAGTTACTATTCATGGACTATTTAAATCCATGTCTAGTGAATAGTAGTGGAATTTGGTATGACCGACAACCTATCGGTGTATGCTCCTTGGACCTATCCCTTAGTGGTGAACCAATAAAAAAGTGGCATGTTGTCCTCCTACATGTTTTAATTACTACACTTATCCATAACACAATTTTAAAAATGTCCCTAGAAATGTGGGAACAAGATCCAGTAATGAAGAAAAATGTTGATACCCTGATTCACCCCCCACTCATGGTGGTCTAGGGTCCTTCATGCAAGACCATATTTTACCAACTTTTAATGGTGAACCTATATAAAAACCAAATTTTTGCACATTTAGGAAATTTATTTTTAAAAATAAACAACAATTTTAAATTCAAAATATCCAAATTAGTTTCTTTTAAAAAATTTATAATTTTCTGAGAAACATCAATTTTGGATGAATAATGAAAATTAATGCAATTTATTTAAAAACATCTTTTTTTAAATAATTAATAATGCTAAAATATAATTTATATTGGTTTTAGATTCATATTATATCAAATATAAGTCTATTTATAAAATAAATTTCATTAGAATTATTTTTACATTTAAATTGAATATAAAAACATAACAATCATTTGATCGTTTTTCTACTAGAAAAAACCCATTATTTTTCCTCGTCTAGTGGATTATCATTAATATTAATTTCACCACACATGTTATTGGAATTTTAAAAATATAACATAAAATGATGCAATTAATATGATATTTGGAGTTTAATAAGATCAAATTAATTTTTCTACCAAAATGATTAGTTAATGTCATTAAAATTAATTACAATTTTTGAGGTGCGATTAAGATTTATAATGGAATAAACCATAATGTTGAAGACAAAAATGACATGGAAAAGTTTCACAAGGACATTTTATTATAATAACTTTACCATTTTCTCACATGGTTCAAAGTATACGGTTGTTGGGATTTTTTTAAATGAAAATTCCCTATAAAAAATGTTAAGTAATGAAAATGACAAAAAATAACTTTCCATACCATTAAAATTTATAAAACATTGAGATATGTTGAAAACGTAAAATTTTCATTTATACATACCCTTTTTTAGAATAAATATTTTATTTTTATCATAATAATTCATTAATAATTCTTAGATATGATTTATTTTCATAAAATGATTACGCATTTCAAACATAATGTTTATGTAATTAATAATTTACTAAAATAAATGATACTATAACTATTAAAAGTAATGTTAATTGATTGAATTATTCCCATTATATAATTGTTTTGATGAAAATATCATTTTTTTACAGTTTTAAACCAAATATATTTGAATTAAAATATTATATTGACATTTTAAAATTAACATTAAATAAATAATGTCAAAATTGCCATCATTGTTATTTTACAATAAATTAATACTATAAAAGGACATAAAATAAATAAAAATCATATATTCGGAAAAATGAATTTAGGTGATAATAAATATTTAATATAGTCCATTAATGGACCAATTAATCATTTATAATTAAAATTTTGACCCATATACTGTAAAAACATTGTTAACACGGTCCGGGTTTAGAAAACATTTTAGTGCCTCACATGCAGTTGTTTTGAAATGAATTTCCTAAATACATGGGAATTTTATCCTATAAATTATATATAATATCTTTAATTTTGTGGATCAATATTTTAAATTAAATATACTTTAATATAGTCTTAATAGTAAAAATATTTAGATTAGAAAACTATATGCTTCAATAAAAACCAATATGATAAAATTATGGAAATCATAGAAGTCAAGGAATAAAATTATTAAAATGAAAATATTTTTGTTTGGATGAGGTAGTTATCACAAATTATTCTCCTTTACTTAATTATCTTTTTATTTTGGAGGAAATTTAGGTAATATAGACCACCACTTATTGGATACAATTGTGTATTCA
Source organism: Viscum album (assembly GCA_963277665.1). Classification (NCBI taxonomy): domain Eukaryota; kingdom Viridiplantae; phylum Streptophyta; class Magnoliopsida; order Santalales; family Viscaceae; genus Viscum; species Viscum album. Next base: position 441,046,986 of record OY728155.1, on the reverse strand, counting down.
CAAAAGTGCCACTCCCCCATCCCTATAAAAGGCCACCACCATTCCTCATTCCTAACACCTCTAAAACCACCACTGTTATGAAAATACCTACACAAATAGTCTCCCAACATTTCTACCCTCGAACTAGAAGCATCTATTTGGTCATAATTCTTTCCATGAAATCATTTTGGTTTAAACCAAAAGAAGTTACATGATTAAGAGGTAACACCATCCCTCATGCATTCTACTTTCATTTCCATTCTCCACTAAAAAATTATTTTTATTCTTTGATTACATTTAAGGACTAGTATCCTAAATATACTATAATATTTTAAGATATGGTATCTAAAAACACTTACACACACACCCATATAATGAGTAACGAACATAATGTTTCTGTGTATTGTGAAATACAACATCACGAAATGATGAATGTTAATTTTTTCCCTACCACCTCTCATGTTGGCCCTTGAGATGGAAAAAATATTTATATAAGATATATATGTCATTTATTATGCCTTATTAATATTTATTTTTTATTTTAACATTTTTTGGATATCCATTATTTATTAAAATGATAATTTTGTTTGAGGAAGTGTGGACAACTGCCCCTCAAAGCGATATGACTCATTCATGCCATACATGGAACTTATAATGGATGGTGTTAATAAACATATGTGACACATATAATATAAATATAATAATTTAATTATAATATATATATATATATGTATCATTTAGTTTTAATTCATTTAATACTATTATGAAAAAAAGTAGTGTCCATGCGTATGTACGACCTATCATATCCACAAACGATGCACTTCATTTATAATCTCAAAATATTATGGACTATTATAATATATATTAAAAAATATATAACATATTTTAGTCATAGAGTAAAAAAGGAGATGATGAAACTATGATATATTTTATAAGAGCACCAAATATAAAGTTAAAATGTAGTTGACCAAACTATGCAATTAACACCTGAAATAGTAAAAGTAATATATAAGTGTTAACTAATGGGTAATACAATAATGTAAGAAGTTAAAATATGGTATTATAAACATGATTTCAATTAATTTATTAGTTATTAACATAATTTAAAACACTATACATGAGGCTAAGGACTGCACACCAAAAAGAAAGGATATAGCAAGGGATTTTTGTCTCATTTTCATTCAATGGGGAATGCTTAATTGTAGTGAACCCAATTTCTTATATATTGTGTATACACTTCCACATTGACAAAAAAATATCATGAATTATAACATTATAATTGTGTTTAAATGTTTTATTTGTGTAAAATACCTTTGGTTTTCTAATTCATTTTTTCTTACATTAGTAAGGGATTTTTTCTACACATACATACCATTGAGACTTCTGTTTTTATTCACCAATTCACTCTTATTTGTTGAATATAAATCCCCTTGAAATTTTATTCCTTTAATATTATTATTATCATAAGGTTATCTAATTCATATAATTCATGAGTAATTATGATTTAAATGTTCCAATGTGGTATGGGACACATTGGAATTTTAAATATTATTTTCCCTGTGATTGTTTTAATTTCAACAACCCATGTTATTAATTATCCTTCATTGAGGTATTATGGACTAAACTACATCTCCTATTAAATATGGATACATTTTTTTGAGTCACATTGTTCATGAATATGAGAAATTTCTTGGACTGGTAAGACACCGATGGGGAATGGTTATAGATAGCACCTCAATGCATCAGTTGCCTCCTGAGACGAATCTTTTCGCCAATCAGATAGGATTTTACACTACATTATGTAAACTGTGTTTTGAATGGTCTTGACGATAAAGTTACCACGTACTTATGAAACACAGTGTCAAATAATTATTCATTGAACTCATTTATATTTAGTTATTATGCATACTTGAGATATTCCATCGACATTTCTATTGAATCATTTCATTTTACATATTCATTTAGTATTCATACAAGTGTTATAATGTAGACATATATATGAATATATTTCATTTTTAGTTCATTGATTAAAAGGATTGTTTTTTAGTTTCCTAAATTTATATATTTATATTCTCTTATATATTCATATTAATTGCATGTGTATATATTATGTACCATTCCATTTTATTTTACTTTAATAGCTTAATTATTTCTTCCTCTTTACATACCCTTACAGAGTATTAGAGATCACCCTTGTTATGTTTTATCCCTGGTTTTGAATAAAATAATTTTGGTTAGGCTTTCCTGGATGTAGTTTATTTTCATTTTTATATTTATCCTGATTTTATTTCCTATTTCCCAATGTATTATGGGTATCAGTTATGTAATATGGGTTTACAAGACAGTCAAACTGATCAGTAATTCGGGATTTATTTCCTTGTAGTAATGAAAATATAATATAATAATGTTGTGTATCTATTAATCTTGGGTTTGGGAATTACCGTTTTTATAAAATGATGTTTAGCAGCAACCTTGGAAACTAGTTTTAGAAAATGTATATTATAGATCACAACCCTAAGATAAACATTGAGGATAAGTATACAAGAGCAAACAATAATTTTAGTAAGGTAGAGATTATGTTTGTATTCCTAGAAATACATCCCTATCTAGACTCTATAATTTGAATGGGTACTGGAATAGATGTACCTGAGATTAACTACCCCGATATGGTGTTATGGGATTGAAACAATATAACCTAGTACACGACCACATGCCTTAATGCACACCAGGTTTTACACTCTAGGGTGATATACAAAATATTATTGACATTTTATTTACCTCCAAATATGAAGGATTTAAAAGTAATGATTTCTAAAAAGAAAAAAATTTATGATTCAAGGATTCAAAATGCATAAATTTATGTCGTGTACTATAAAATATTTATTGTTATAGAATTTTCATAATTTTACGAGATAATCAAGTATATAGAAACTTTTAGAAATGGTACTTAGTATATTAAACTATAACTCTAATAATGCACATGACACAAAGAGTGAGATGGATCATATCATTCACGGTCTCCTCAAAAAGTTAATAATGAAATAGTATCCCATGTATTATCATAATATGAGGACATAATATCATGTTTTAAAAAGATAAGTATGGAATTCTCTAAGTCCTAATTATTTTATGAGAATAATATGATGGTAGAGAAAAAGATGGATAAAGGGAATATGGGAAAAATTATTTTTCCACATGTGATAACTATTGAATGAATGTACCATGTAAATGATTAAAAGGGATGTGAGTTTGTTATATGGGTGAAAAAAAGGACAACAAGTTTTTCATTGCAATGGTGTGAAAAAGGATTCTAATGGTCAAGTATTCCACTACACGGAGAAGTGAAACTATGCATATCAATGTCCCATGAATCAGCGGAATATACCCTAGATGATGAAATTGGGTACTAAAGATGTTATGACACTACGGATGATAAAGATGAATTATTAATATTAATTTTCAATAGTTATTTCATTTTAATATTTTATCATCAATGTATTGGTTATAAGAATGATGGGATATAAGACAATTGTAATATAATTTTTTTGTAATGGATTTGAGATCATATGCTGAATAATACCAAGAAAAGTTATTCAGTATAAAGTTAAAATTTTTAGAAAACATTTGATTTAGGTGAATATATCCGATAATATGTTCCTTATATTGTGATAATGATATTGAAATGATATATTTGGATAATTACTATCAAACTTGGAACTTGTTAAATACTTGTCGATAAGCGGTCTATACTATCATTAACTGAGTATAAAACACATTCAGATCATAGGGATATATCCTGTAACATGTGTCCAATATATGGAATAAGGGGGAATTCATGTTTTATTGTAAGATGAGTTATTACCATATATCAAGACTTTATATGATGAATTTCTTCACAAGTTTGAAATGTGAAATATTTGAGCTACATTACGTTGAGTAAAGGCTAATAAATAGTTCATTTTTATATTTAGTGACTTTCATTCCAAACTGATTGGGTCATAATTAGCATGAAAGGATAACTATTTATAAAATGGATTATTATTATCATTGTATGTTATTTCATAAGGTAATTTATTAATTAATTATATGTTATATCCTTTTCTAATTGATAAAGTAGAAACAGTTTGAAGTGTAATCAAGAGAAAAGATCATGTTTATAGAAACGTAATTTTACTTATATTCCTATATAGTGAAATAATCTCATAACTATAGAAAAATTGTTTTGAATAATGTTTTTCTTATTTTGCTCATTTTTATGACATTAATTTCTTTTAATCACACCTATGGTTTATGGTCTTGGTGGATACATAATTCATTTGAATATGTTCTCTTCTGCTCTCCATTAGAACATGATTGTAATATTTTTCCTCAATATCCATATTTCTATTTTCCACTTATATTATTATACAAGGGAACCTAGTTACATGACCTTGGTTCTATCCAAAATCTCTTATTAAGAATATATGGTACTGACCCTTTTTACGATGTGGGTCTCTCAAAAAATAGTATATTTTAAATCCATACATTACAAAGCTCAACATTAAATTTCGGAGGACACAATTTAATTAAGGTGAGGATAATGTGACACCCCATGAATTTAAAATGTTTTCATTATAAAATAAAAGTAATTTTATGTTGTAATTATTTATTCCCAATGGTAAAATTATGCTATATATGACACAAAATTAACTTTCCCTATATACAAGACCAAGTTTTGACGCCTTTCATTAGAGAATCTATTTTAAAACTAAATTTTTACACTTTTATAAATTTTATTTTAAAAAATAAACCAAATTTTGGAATTAACAATCTGAAATTATATAATGGTAATTTTTTTTGAATTTTTTGAGAAATATCATTTTTGATGAGTAGTGAAAATCATTGCAGTTTACTTAAAAACTAACTTTTTATTTAAATAATTATTAATGAAAAATTATATATAAAGTTAGTTTAGAGTCAAATTAGATAAATTATACATCTATTTATATGATAATGTTCATTATAATTGATTTTACCATCAAATTGAATATAAAACATAACAAACTTAGGACTGTTTTTATACTATAAAACCCCATTATTTTTCCCCATCTATGGGATTAGCATTAATTGTTATTTTACCAGTTCTGTTATTTGTATTTTGAAAATATTTCATACATGGATGTAATTAGTATGTTATTTTTTGTACAATATGCTGAAAGTAGTTTTTTTACCAAAATTATTAGTGAATGTGATTAAGATTCATTGCATTGATTATGATTTGATTAATTATAATAATGAAATAACCATAATATTAAAGACCAAAATGACTTGGAAACTAATACAAAATCAATTTGATTCCATTATTTTTTTCATTTACACACTAGTTTTGAAATATATGCATATTGGGGTATTATTAAATTAATTTTCCCTAGATAAAAGGTTAAACCATGAACAAAGAAACAAATGGATCTTTCCTTACCGTTAATAATTATAAAATGTTTGAATATGTACATTACTACATATTTTATTTTATTAAATCCAATTTTTAGGATAAATTATTTATTTTTATCATAATAATATATCCATAATTTTCACAGATTATTTATTTACTTAAAATGCTTATGAAATGTTAATGTATTGGTTATTTAATTATTAATTCACTAAAATAAATGATACAAGAAATATTAAAAGTGAAGTTAATTAAAAAATTGTTGTATTTTTTTTAATTTTATATATTAAAATAACATTTTTCACTTCTTTAAACCTAATATATTTTAATTACATTATGATATTGATATTTTATAATTTATATTAAATAAATAATGTCAAAATTGGCATTATAGTTATTTTAAAATAAGTGAATGTTATTAAATGATATAAACCAAATAAAAAACATATATATTGAAAAGAATTTTTTTGATAATAAGTAATATATATGTTCAAATAATATACCAATTAATCATTTATAATTATCATATTAGAGAATATACGCTAAAAATGTTGTTTACACGGTCCTAGTTCAAGCAGCATTTTATAGCATCACATGCTCTTATTTTAAAATTAATTTCCAAAACACATCGGAACTTCATTATATAAATTATATATAATATAAATAACTTATTGGATATATATTTTTTTATTGTTAATATCACTTTAATATTGTCTTAATGGTAAAAATAATTAGATTATAAAACTAGATTTTTTTCGTACAATCCAAAATGATAAAATTAGGGAAATCATAGAAGTTAAGGAACCAAATTATTAAAATACCCATATTTTTGTCTGGATTATATTTTTATCAGCCATTATATTCCATTAATCCATTAAATTTCCATTTTTTACGTACTTTAGTTAAGATAGACCACCCATTAAGGAATACCATTTGGTATTTACCAAAGTGTCACTCCCTCATCCCTATAAAAGGTCACCAAGTATCCCCATTCCGAACACCTCTAAACCCATCTAATATATTCCAATACCTGACCAAATAGTCTCCCAACATCCATCCTCTAGACCTAGATTCATACCATTGGGATGAAATATTTCTACGAAATCCATTTGTTATAAACCAAAAGAAGTTACCCTATTAAGAGGTTACACCTTATCTCATTCTTTATTATTTCATTTTCATTATCCACTCCCTATAATCTTCATAATATAAGATTATATAAAACAAAAAATATACACAATATACTAGTATGATTTTATTATAATTATTCTAACTACACTTACACACACCCCCATCTAATGTGTAACCAACATAATGATTCTGTGTACGTAGAAATACAACCTTATGAGGCAATGATTGTTCAATTTTTTCCAACCACCTATCATGGTATTAATTATGATGGAAACTATATTTACATATAGTATGTATGTTATTTATGATTTTTACATTCTGTTATATTTATTTGTAGCATACCTTTATTCTATCCATGTTGTGTAAATACGATAATTTCATTTGAGGATGTGCGGACTACCGCCCCCTCAATGTGATATGACTCATTCATGAAAAAAATAGAACACATAATGGAAGGTGTTGATACACCTATGTTACATAATATATATATATATATATGATACTGTAACTTTAATATAAATATTTATCATTTATTTTTAATTCTTTTAAAATAGTAATAAAATGAAAGTATCATTCATGCGTACATACGACCCACCATCTCTAAGAACGGTGCACTTCATTTCTAATCTCATAATATTTTTTAATATTCAAAATACAATGTTACAAAATATATTTGAGAATTTATTCATTGTTTACATTTTATAGATGATGAAACCATGATATATTTAACAAGACCACTACCTATAATGACATAGTGTAGTTGAGATAAGTACGCAATTAACACCCGAAGTAGCTAAAATAATTATCACATGTTAAGAAAATGGTAATAAAATATTGTTATATGTTAATATATGGAATTATGAACATAATTTTGGTCTTGGTATTAGTTATTAACATATTTTACACCATAATATAGGAGGTTAAGGTCCACATAACAAAATTGAAGAATAATGTATGGGATTCTAGTATCATTTCCATTCTGTGAGGCATAATTAATTTCTATTAAAATATTTTCATATATATGGTGTACATAATTCCACATTAACATAATATATCATTAATTATGTCATCTTCACGGTATTTAAATTTAATTTTTTTGTATTATTACCTTTGGGTTTTCAATCCATTTGTTACTTCATTAGTAAGGGTTTTCTTCTCAACATACATATCATTGAGACTTATTCTTGTTATGAACCAATTCACTATTATTTGAGGTATATAAATCTACTTGAAATGTTATACCATGAATCTACTTATTCTGGTAATGTTATATGTTTCATCTAATTCATGAAGATTATTATTTATATGTTTCAAGGTGTTATGGGGCACATTAGAATGTTTAAATATTATTTTTCCTATATATTTTTTTAATATCAAAATACCTTGATGTTAATTATCCTTCATTGAAGTGTTGTTGAAAAATTAGTATCTCTTATTCTATATGGATGCATTTTAAGGTACATTATTCATGAATATTATAATTTCGTTGAAATTTTATGACATTAGTGGGGATCTATCATAGATAGCCCATTGAAGCATCAATAGTCTCATGAGACAAATCATTTGGCTAACCAGACGGGTTGTTACCCTACATTTTGTTAACTACCATGTGAATGGTCGTAATGGTAAAGGTACCATGTATATTGGAAACACATTGTCTAATAATTAAGCATTAACATTCATAATATTTCGTTATTATTATATGATATATTACACCGACATATCAATCAATACATTCCATTTTTATGATTTAGTTAATATTTATCCATGATAAATTGAACCGACATATCTATAGATACTTTTAATTTTTATTTCATTGATTTAATGGATTTTTTTTTTCAGATTCCTATATTTAAATATTGATATTTCCTTATCCAGTTATTTGAATGTCATATTTTATCATTTATTTACCACTCAATAATAGTTTTCATCCATAGATTCATATCTATTCTACTTAATATACCCTTACTGAGCATTTGAGCTCACTCTTATTATGCTTTTCCGCATGTTATGATGAAGATAATATTGAATAATCATTCAAGGATTCATTTTATTTCCATTTTATTTTTTATCATAATTATATTTCCTATTTCCTTACATATTATGGGAATCATTTATGTAATATGGAATTCCAAGACTGCTAAACTAAATTACCCTATGGGATTGCATTCCTTGTAGAAATGATAAATATAATGTAATAATTCATTGTCTTCAGTCATATGGGGTAAGGGTGTTATAGATATTATAGATCATATGATAATAGAAAATATGTAATTGGATTCATACGTAATTTTCCTTTTGAATTATTTATAATGATTGTGTTTTATGAGTTTAAAAATAAATTAACTACTAATGAATTGGTGTATATGGGGGATTTTTATGAATTTGAGAGGTAACTAATCCAAAAAATTGGTGGTGGTTCAAGATCCAAATATGTGATGAATACGATTGAAAATATTTAATTTAATTTAATAAATATTTATACCCTTTGGAAATTATATTTGATCATAGTGGTTTCAAAACATATATATGTGGAATATAAATAGTCTAATTCATTATAGTAGTACAATGATAGTGAAAACCCATAAAATATAAAATTTTCCTCCAACATATATGTGTGGTTTTTTCTAGATATAATACAAAATAAAACATTTGGGAGAATATAGATATCCAGTAGCTTGGTCCAGCTATAAATACGTATGATTCCATGTTTTAATGATTTCTCTTCTTTGTGTCATCAATAAAAATAATTGAATTAATAAAAGAATGATGTTTTGAGAATGGCCTTAATAATCAATTTTTAGTGAATATTAAATACACTTCCATAAACCTATTTTTATGTATTCATGTATTTTATAATAGAGGGGGCATAGGGTTACTTTAATGTTGAGGATATAGAGAGAATTGGGATAGTTAAACAAAACTTTATGTGGTTTGGCATACTACTGGGCGTTAGATTCAGTGTCAGGAATCCTTTCTAGATCTGTTTTTATATTTTAATTAGATTGATTTATGAGAGTAATTTTTTGGAATTTAAATGCTTAGTATGATAGGAAGATATGTTAGTGTCATGGAATTATACAATTGGGGCATATATTGATGTTTTTAAGGTGTTCACTAGTTTTTTGGTTCACATTTTGTGAATATATTATATGGAAAATATATCATATAAAAAACATTTAAATTTATTTAATTTATCATTATGGTAAATCTAAAACAAATTAGGATATGTTGAATTTTGGTCTATGTGACCTCAAATGGAATCAAAATAAAAAATTGATGTCATTATATCCAAAATGAATCTCATGGAAAATATTAAAATAAAAAAACAATGATGGGGACCACACCATATATAGTTCTAGAATGTGATTAAATTCATTTGAAAAATATGTTATTTTCAAGAATAAAATTTTATTTGAAACTATAAAATTTTAATTAATGTTTCATATTGGGTTTCTTTATTGGTGGGGAATATGTGAAATTCACAAAGAATGTCAAGATGAGGATTTTAATTTAAATTTTTTAAACAATTAAACATTTTTGGTAAGTAATTGTTAAATAATGTTAATATTCACCATGTTTAGTGATTAAACTATATAATTTTAATGAATATTAGGGATGGATGTTGAAATTTACATTTTGTGATATTTTTGTGATAATTATATCATTTGGTGGAAGGAAAATTCATTTTTGTTTATGTGATTAATGAAGATTCTGGTGTATCTCAAGGAAAGCGATTTATTAATATTGGTTAATAAAATATTTCATGTTATGGTTAATATTAGTGGTCATACATTTGTTGTTTATATGTTGGGCAAAAATCCCTCAAGGTAACATTGCAGTATTTTTGGGTTGATTGTGTTTGTTGACAAAGCAGGTTTCCATGGAGAATTGTCGAGTTCCCGAGAAGTTGTTGACATTCCATGTTGACAAAGAACTTTGACAAAGGAAAGGACGATCTGGAGGCGGTACAAAAGAGCAGTACAAGGTGGTGCCGTTTTCCAGTGTTTTCCAAATTTATGGGCCTGAAAATCGCCAATGGAAAATGGAGTGATATGTTGTTGGCGAAGGATGAGGAGAGAGAAATGAAGGAGGTGTGCGGAAAAATTAAGCGTGGCGCGCAAAACTAGAGGGTTGCGCGAAATCTTGAAGTGTGGCGCGCAAAACAGCGGGTTGCGCGAAAATGTATTTCGCGCAAAAGATGTTTCAAGGCCGAAAGCTTGAAAATCGGTAAAAGCATGAGGCGCGCGAAATTTTGGAGGCGTGCGTGGAAAATTGAAGTGGCGCGCGAAATAGCGGATGAAGTATTTCGCGCAAGAGGTGTTACGAGGTCCGAAGCTCGTAAAATGGCAAAGGCATGAGGCGTGCGAAATTTTGGAGGCTTGCGCGAAAAATTGAAGTGGCGCGCGAAATAGCGGATGAAGTATTTCGCGCAAGAGGTGTTTCGAGCTCCGAAGCTCGGAAAATGGCAAAGGCATGAGGTGCGCGAAATTATGGAGCAGTGCGCGGAAAATGGTTGTGCGCGGAAGATTTGTATTTCGCGATCAACGCGGATTACGCGCTCAAGGAGGGTTTTTCGCGCGGGGTCGATTTTGCCTATAAATATGAAGTGACCCTTCTCTATTCGGAAGAGCTCAAGACATAGAAAATACCCGAGCTCTGGTGCGTGAAATTGAAGTTGGAAAGTGTGTTGCGCGTAAACTTAAAGTTTGCGCGTAAAGTCAGCTGTTGCGCGAAAAGCTAAGGTTGCGCAGAAAGTTTGTGTTGGCGCGTAAAAGGAAGGTTGCGCGAAAAGTGGATTTCGCGCAAAGGCAGTGAATTGCGCGCAAGGCAGTTTCCAGGCTGCGCGTAAAATTTGGAGGTTGCGCGAAAAAGGAATTTCGCGCAAACCATAGAAATTGCGCGCAAGACACCATAAGGGTTGCGCGTAAAAATTGAGGTTGCCCGGTACATCCGGTGCAAAGTGAGATTCATCTGCGGGTGAAATTTGGACTTCAACAGAGCATCTACATACATAGGAAGATGCATTCCTTCATGAAAATGAAGAGACCTACAGGTCTATAAACTGTGAGTGAATACCTTCCAAGAGCAGTGAGCTTAGGAAGAGGAAGAAGGTGATCCTCTCCACCGGCAGTGAGCCAGAGAGAGAGAAACAGGGAGTGACCCTTGGGAAAGCAGTGAGCTGACCCTAAACATTTTATAGGCAGTGAGCCTGGGCATAGAAGTGATCTAGCCCGAACATTGTAATCCACAGCTAGTGAAGCCTAGTGGAATTTGGTACGAACCGGAAACTTGTCGGCGTATGCTCCTTGGACATAGCCCTTAGCGGTGAACCAAGTAAAAATCTCTGTGTCTGCCTACTTACTTTCCTGCATTGCATTCAAAGCATCATCATCAGGTAAATGAGACAAGTGATCACAGTAACCACACAAGTGCAAACAAAGTGACCCTTGTAACAAAGAGGTCAAGATCTAGTGGGGCTGAAAGAACTTTGAAAAAGAATATCCATACCCTGATTCACCCCCCCTCTCAGGGTATATAGGCCCCTATTGGCCTTAACAATTGGTATCAAAGGGAAGGTTGCTTTTATCAGATTTGTTTGCTTGGACTTGGTGTAGTCTTCCTGTGTAGTTGAAGATATTGTTTTCACTTATCTCGGTCTACCATGGGGAAAAGAAAATCTTCAAAGAAGAATCAGAAGTCAGGTGGTATCCCTCAGTGTGGAAGTGTCTTTGGAAAAAGTGTGATTCAACTAAAAGAATCAAACAGCTTACTGAAGGAATCATGCAGTGAACAGAAAAATGATTTGGATACATCATACAACAAAAATACTTACTCATTCAAAGATGTTGATGGAATGAGTGAAGAACCTGACTTTCCAAGTGACGTTGGAACCACTGACGATGAAGAAGAAGAAATTGAAGGAAGAATTGATATGCGAGCTGAGTTGGAGGCTGCTCTGGAAGAGATAGATGTTTGGAGGGCCAAAACCAAGAAAGATAACAAAATTGTTCGTGATGCCAAACTCTATATGCAGCAGCAGGAAGAAGAGAAATCTGAGCTGATGGAAGAAATTGAGAAACTTAATTTATCAACATCAGAGAACTCAGAATCCGTTAGTAAGTATAAGCTGAAGGTTGAAGAACAGAAAAGAGAGATCGATGGCCTGAACAAAAATGTGGAAGTTGTCCATGGGATTAAAGAATTGGATCAGAAATCCACTGAAGAAATTAAATCTAAAGGCATACAGATCTATGCTCTGGAAACTGAGGTCAACAAGCTAAGAGGCTTAAATCAAAGGCTTATTGATATAGTTACTGACCTAACAAAGAAGAATGATTCTCAAGGTGAGTAACTACAGAAGCTGGCTAAAATGAAAGGAAAACAAAAGGCTGATGATTATGAAGAGAATCAAAAGTTAGATGAAGTACAGAATCTGAAAGCTAGAAATGATGATCTAGCAGCACAGTTGTCTGAAGAAGTTCAGAAGAATCGAAGCCTACAACAAGAGAATGAATATGTCTCTAAATCTGTTTCTGAGGAAAAATTAAAAGTATTGAAGCAAAGTGCAATGGTGGAAAAGCTCACACAGGAACTAGAAGATGAGGTGAGTAATGGGAAGCTTATCAAGAAAGAACTGGATGTCCAACTTGAATCAAGGGAGACGAAGATTAAAAAGTTGGAAGAGGATCTAGAATTAGTGAAGAAGGATGTGGATAAATCTAAAGCTAAAGGAATGCCAAAAATGAAGGATGCCTTACACTTGCTATTTGATCATCCTTCGACAAGTGATGATAAAATGAAGAATAGGTATGCTATTTCTGAAGAGGAACAACATAATATTTTCTCAGCTCAAAGACCAGCAAGTTTGGGAAAAGCTGGTATCGGATTTGATGAATCCCCTCCCGTGCAAGATAGAAAGAGAGCTATGAACAATTCTAGATGGAAAAGAAATCCTATAGGTGCTGGAGATAGGCCTAAAAGGACAGATACAAAAAGTAGTGATGACATGTGCTATTTTTGTGGGATTCATGGCCACACATCAAGCTTCTGTTCAGAGGCTCTGGAATACATCTCAGGGTGTGAAAATAGAGACATTACTAAATCTGAGAATAAGAAGAAGCATCATGATAAATCAGAGAGAAGAGTTTCTCAGAGGAGAACATTTATCAGGTGCTATTACTGCGAAAGGATGGGACACACCATGAGTATGTGTCAGGAAGCTCAGGAGATCGATGCCAGAAGAAGAAAACAAGTTGCATCAACATCTCAGCAGAGAAGTGATGAAATGAGGTATGCCTTTAATAGAAAATGTTTCATATGTTCTGATCATGGGCATTTGGCCAGACAGTGCAGCATGAAGAAAGCGGGGACGGAAAAAGACCCGAGAAAGAGATTACCAACTCCAGTGGTACATAATGAGAAATTATACACTGGGAGACAAAGTGTTAAGGTGAAAAATAGGCCTAAAGCCTCAGGGGAATCACGTGGATCTGAACGAAAGGTGTATCAGTCACCTCCTCTATCGTACTCACAACCACTCTCAAGGAGAGAATGTGAACAAACCTGGAAGATTAAGGGGAGATCTACTCCATCTGTGAGTAAGAAGAATGGACGTTCAGTGGAGGACCCACCACCAATGAAAAATAGGGTGGTGACTCAGACATCTGATAAAAGATGGATGAACAAAGAACGTATTGAGAAATTCACATGTCGTGTTTCTCATCGAGAAGTGAAAGAAAGAGGAAGACCCCTACGATGGGAGAAGAAGAAGGGGAAGATGCCAAACAGAGAGGTTCCTACTCAGAGAAATAATCAAGGAAAATGGAATTTTGGTAGAACCTCAAAGAAGGAAATGTGTACTAGTGGGTTTAAACCCCAAGTGGTGAGAAAGGCTGAGCCTACCAAATCTACATATCAGAAAAAGGCTCAGAATGTAGGCAATGAATGCCTTGTCATATGGCCAGAACAATTGAAGTTGGCTGGGCAGTTGGAGGAAGCAAGAAAGGAGTGTGATGCTCTCCAAGAAAGAATCAAAGGGTTGACCCATCAGGATCAACCACAACCCTCATCTTGAGGAGTCTGAAGCAATACCCCTCTCCCTATGTATATAAATGCTATTAACTGATGATTATTGCGTTTCAGGTTTTAGGGAGATACAATCCAAGGGGAAGTGGCATCTAAGGATGCGAAGTGGAGAAATGATATGCTCTAGAGTTTCAATTGATTCAAATCAGATACTAGAGTTGAAGAAGAAGGAGAGAAACAGAGCACAATAGGAAGTGATTGTGTTATTAACTTTATCTCTTGTTTCCTACACCGAGTTTCAACTCCGTAGGATTAGAGATTTTGTTAATGGCTCAAATTTGAGTGGAAGATGAGAACAAATGATGCAGGAGGAAAAGACGTGTTATGGGTCTAAACTGTTGGGCCTAACAACTGGAAGAGTTTCATAACACAGGGGGATCATTCTATATCCAAATCAGATTCAAGAGCCATCAATGCAATAATTGGATGACTCGGATCAGGTGTTTCCTATTGAGGGAAGAAAGACATACTATGAGAGAAGCAGCAGTGATCAAGCATTTCATGCTTATTTATTTTGATCTAACATTGTGGTATCAGCTGACTGTTTTTCAGGATACCAAGAAGCTGCGAAAAGTAGCTGAAAGAAATGAAGCCACTGAAAAATGAGTCAGTGAACAATTTCCTGACGAAAGTGTTGAGGAAGAAAGCAACACAGGGGGAGAAGAAGTGGCTGAGGGTGACTCAGAATAAGATACTGATGATGAGTACAAGGATGTAAAATCCTTATCTGCACAAAATACAAAGAATCGAGCTGAAATTGACAGGCAGACTATCATCAGTGATCAGTGAGATCCAGTTCAAACAAAGAGAATGAAATCACTACAGCAGACATCATTACTATCTTAGGTTGAGTCGAAATGCTTTGCTGATGCAGCTGAAGATGAAAACTGGGATCATGCCATGAATGAAGAGATAGGTCAGAATTGAGAAGAATCAGACCTGGGAAATTGTTTCGAGGCCAGATGATAAAGACGTCATCAGGACAAAATGGGTCTATTTAGACAAGATGAACGAAGATGGCACAATGATTCGAAACAAAGCACGTCTGGTGTGCAAAGCATACACCCCAAGAGAATGGTACTGAAGGCTATATCATTATTTGAAGAAGATTGGTTTTCAGTGTGGGGGATTTGATTACAATCTTTATTTCAACAACAATAGTAATCAAAGGATGGTGAGGCTGGTCAAGGAAGAAGACATAATATTTGGAAGATCAGATGAAGCATAGTTACACAAGGCAGGAATGGAACATTCATTTCTGAATCCGAGTATGCCAAGGATGCTTTGGAAGGTTTGGAATGGAAAATTCCAAGGAGATGAAGACTCTGGTGGCTACCCGGATGAAATTATCAAAAGATGAGGATGGCAAGGCAGTTAATATTACAGAATACAGGCAAATCATTGGAAGTCTGTTGTACTTAACCGCAACAAGGCCTGATATTGTTTTCGCCACATGCCAAGCAGCGAGATATCAGAGTAATCCCAAGGAAAGTCACATGCTCGCAGTGAAAAGAATACTTCGGTATATTAAGGGCACGGTGGACTTCGGCTTGACATACAATGACAAATCTCAGACAGAGTTATTGGGGTACACTGATGCAGACTGGGCCGGTTCAGCGGATGATAGAAAATCAACGTCAGGTGGTGCATTCTATCTTGGTGGATTGTGTATTTCTTGGCTAAGCAAGAAACAATATTGCATTTCATTGAGCACCGCAGAAGCTGAGTATATTGCGGCCACTCAAGCATGCACACAGTTATTGTGGATGAAGCAGCAGCTTGAAGATATGGGATTTGAAGTGAAGTCTCCGATCGGAATCCAGTGTGACAACTCAAGTGCTATAAATCTTAGCAAAAATCCCGTCCATCATGCAAGGACAAAGCACATTGAGATTAAGTATCATTTTATCAAGGAGAAGGTTGAGCAGGGAATTGTAAAGTTGGAGTACGTGCCTACAGAACTACAAGTTGCAGACATTCTGACAAAGGCCTTACCCAAGGAAGCTTTTGAGAGGCATCGACTGGCTCTGGGAGTTCAGTCGATTCCCCACACTTGAAATAGAGTGGATGTGGGACCCCCCCCCCTCTCCGAGGTATGGTGTGTTTTTTCCCTAATATGCTGATATGTGTTCTCTACTGTGTTACAGACTACAAAGGCGTGACCTTTGGGTTCGTTGACAAAGGGGGAGAAAAGTGCTTGAAAAGTGCTTGACAAAGGGGGAGAAAAGTGTTTGTTCAAGGGAGAAAATAGTGCGGAGATTTGATAAATCATAATTGTTACGGGGAGAAGCTGACAGGTGGAGCAGCCAGAAAGGGGGAGCAATGAGAAAGGGGGAGTGTATGAAATCTGACGATGCTAGACGTGATCGATCAAATCATAGAAATCACGACAGCTAATGATCGTGATAAAAGCAGAACAGTGGTGTTGGAATGGTGTGAGACGGTGTCCAGCTATCAAAAATTGGTATCAACTTAAGAATTCACCAATTGGTATCAGTGTGGTTCAACAACTGGTTTTATTTTAAGAATTGGTATCAGGGTGGAATCGACAATTGGGGTCTGACATGAAGTGATTCATTGATGAACTTTTCATACTACTCTTGTTTCTCACGCCGAGCATTGCTCATGTGGGCTTAGAGTACATGGTAAGTGAATCCTTGAACGCTATCATAATCGCAAGATGCGAATGGTGGTAGCAGCTGGAAGAAGACTCAGTGAGGTATCAAAGTGCAGAAAATATTTCTGAGCAGAGTTGTGAAGAGTTGTCAACAAACCCAAAGGGGGAGATTGTTGGGCAAAAATCTCTCAAGGTAACATTGCAGTATTTTTGGGTTGATTGTGTTTGTTGACAAAGCAGGTTTCCATGGAGAATTGTCGAGTTCCCGAGAAGTTGTTGACATTCCATGTTGACAAAGAACTTTGACAAAGGAAAGGATGATCTGGAGGCGGTACAAAAGAGCAGTACAAGGTGGCGCCGTTTTCCAGTGTTTTCCAAATTTATGGGCCTGAAAATCGCCAATGGAAAATGGAGTGATATGTTGTTGGCGAAGGATGAGGAGAGAGAAATGAAGGAGGTGTGCGGAAAAATTAAGCGTGGCGCGCAAAACTAGAGGGTTGCGCGAAATCTTGAAGTGTGGCGCGCAAAACAGCGGGTTGCGCGAAAATGTATTTCGCGCAAAAGATGTTTCAAGGCCGAAAGCTTGAAAATCGGTAAAAGCATGAGGCGCGCGAAATTTTGGAGGCGTGCGCGGAAAATTGAAGTGGCGCGCGAAATAGCGGATGAAGTATTTCGCGCAAGAGGTGTTACGAGGTCCGAAGCTCGTAAAATGGCAAAGGCATGAGGCGCGCGAAATTTTGGAGGCTTGCGCGAAAAATTGAAGTGGCGCGCGAAATAGCGGATGAAGTATTTCGCGCAAGAGGTGTTTCGAGCTCCGAAGCTCGGAAAATGGAAAAGGCATGAGGTGCGCGAAATTATGGAGCAGTGCACGGAAAATGGTTGTGCGCGGAAGATTTGTATTTCGCGATCAACGCGGATTACGCGCTCAAGGAGGGTTTTTCGCGCGGGGTCGATTTTGCCTATAAATATGAAGTGACCCTTCTCCATTTGGAAGAGCTCAAGACATAGAAAATACCCGAGCTCTGGTGCGCGAAATTGAAGTTGGAATGTGTGTTGCGCGTAAACTTAAAGTTTGCGCGTAAAGTCAGCTGTTGCGCGAAAAGCTAAGGTTGCGCAGAAAGTTTGTGTTGGCGCGTAAAAGGAAGGTTGCGCAAAAAGTGGATTTCGCGCAAAGGCAGTGAATTGCGCGCAAGGCAGTTTCCAGGATGCGCGTAAAATTTGGAGGTTGCGCGAAAAAGGAATTTCGCGCAAACCATAGAAATTGCGCGCAAGACACCGTAATGGTTGCGCGTAAAAATTGAGGTTGCCCGGTACATCCGGTGCAAAGTGAGATTCATCTGCGGGTGAAATTTGGACTTCAACAGAGCATCTACATACAGAGGAAGATGCATTCCTTCATGAAAATGAAGAGACCTACAGGTCTATAAACTGTGAGTGAATACCTTCCAAGAGCAGTGAGCTTAGGAAGAGGAAGAAGGTGATCCTCTCCACCGGCAGTGAGCCAGAGAGAGAGAAACAGGGAGTGACCCTTGGGAAAGCAGTGAGCTGACCCTAAACATTTTATAGGCAGTGAGCCTGGGCATAAAAGTGATCTAGCCAGAAAATTGTAATCCACAGCTAGTGAAGCCTAGTGGAATTTGGTACGAACCGGCAACTTGTCGGCGTATGCTCCTTGGACGTAGCCCTTAGCGGTGAACCAAGTAAAAATCTCTGTGTCTGCCTGCTTACTTTCCTGCATTGCATTCAAAGCATCATCATCAGGTAAATGAGACAAGTGATCACAGTAACCACACAAGTGCAAACAAAGTGACCCTTGTAACAAAGTGGTCAAGATCCAGTGGGGCTGAAAGAACTTTGAAAAAGAATATCCATACCCTGATTCACCCCCCCTCTCAGGGTATATAGGCCCCTATTGGCCTTAACATTATACATCATATGTGTCATCTTTAAAATGTAAAATATTTTTTATAATCCTTACAATTTATCCTTCATTGTCTTTGGAAGAAATAAAGATTAGCACTATATATGGATGGTTTATCACTTAGAGGTGGATTCAAAATCAATTGTCTTATTAATTAATGTACATATGCATATAATGATATCACTATATAAGGAGTAAATTAGTGTTTTTTATTTGATAATTGATATAAATTATAGACAATCATATTGAGGATGATAAGTATTATACTGAGGAGTTTGTAACATTCATGTTATTTTGATGTGACATTAAAATGTAATTTATGGAATTTTAATTAATAAAATTCATTTAAATTATAGAATATTTGAATTTTTTTTCAGAAAATTGACCACATAAGGTTGTATATTGAATAAAAAGGAAAGAGTTTCACCATACTGAATAAAGTAATTTTATATATGTCCTGCGCAGGAAGAGAAATCATGTCACTTGGCAAATTGGTCAGGTGGATGCCTCTCTAATCCAATACTACATTGTTAGAAAGGCCAACCCCACTAAAGTTTGCTTCCAAAAATGTGTGTATGATAAATAGGTTCTAAGTGGTAAGAATTTTAAGGTAGTTGATCCATTTACCTGCCAGTTTCCATGATAGCAGATTCTTTCTCACCCTTAATGCATGAAAAACTGTATATAAGTCTCACTCAACGCAAATGTTTCGTCAATGTCTTCAAAAAATAATGGCCACCACTCTGATAATATACATCATTTCAGCTTCCAAGGGAGTTTCATGTCTACAAAGAACATAGTACCACTTCACCATATCTCTCAGGGGATCCCTGAAAAGCACCCTAAAGCCTGATGGTTCATGTAACCTTGGGTGGTCTCATCTATTTTGAATTTCTTCCATCCACTGAAATGGAAAAACCACAAAACCTCTATCATTCACTATTGGTTTGGGAATGAAACATGTAACTATCAAACACTGAAGAATCATAAACTCCTTGAATGAGGTGATTCTGTTCTCATTGAGCATGGAGTTTGCTTTCTAGATGGTGATAATAATGTTAGTGAAAGTAGTGTTTTCATGAAACTGAGTTTGTAGATGAACAATGTTGTGGTAGTCTCTCCAAACAAAATGTATCACTTCCACACTGGAAACTCTCTATTGGGAATAGAGTTATTTAGAGTGTTTTATTCTAAACAAGGAATCCAAAAAATTCAAAACAGAATCAGTATTGGGGGGATTCAGCTCAAATATATTGAGAATTGACTTCCATACGGAGGAGGTAGTGTTGCAAGGAATGAACAAATGATCAAAATCTACGTCATTCTGATGGCATACACTCATTGAGCATAGATAGATCCCAACCCTATTATTGTTCACATCAACTAGTTTTTTTAATGTCTCGAATGTAGTGTAAATAATGAGGGGAGTAACGAGTTTTGGTTCAAGGAACCAATAAAATTGTAATATCCCTGCATCAAGTGCTTATAGAGACATTTAGAGTCTATAATTTAACTCAAAGACCCTTCCCATATCTATAGGTCATCTTATTTTATAAAATCATAGCCTTAAAGAATACATTCAATTTCATCTAAATTTTCAGCCAGGTTCTAACGCTATTCTTTGATAGTGAAACTACTGTCACTTTGTTGTTATTTATTATTTATCCATCCAATAAGAGGGGTACCTGGCTAGTTATAATTCTAGAAATTATGTGAGGAGTTCACATTAACCACCATGTGGGAGTGTCTCATAATGTTATCGAAAATAAAATGCAATCTTGACAAAATGGATGATTGTAGGGAATTGTGTCTCCCAACAATATGCCTTGAATGAATCCTGCTTCTTAGTAAATCATGAGAGACTTATTTGTTTCAAATAAGATACCATATAAATTTTTCCTCCAATTCATTATTAAAATAGCTTAGTTTTTTAATGCCCAGTCCTCCAAGAATGGTAGGAATGAAACATTTTCTCTAATTGGTTGTGACTAGTTTCCACTCCATCAAGTTCCCACTCCAGACAATGTTCTTTAGAAATGATTTTATTTTCTTAATGTATAAGACATGCCACATGTACACCACGAAGGAATAGAAAAGCTGTCAGATAACAACATGTTTGACAAAACACACACGTCCTGCCTTTGAGAGAGATTTTCCTTTAGAAGTTTAAAGGGATTTCCTAACATGGGATAATGCCTTCAAAAAGTGTGATGACATCGGATTTCCACACAATGTTGGAACACTAAGATTAATGAAGGATAGTGATCCCACCCTAATATTAAGGTTTTTGATGAGGTGATTTTTCCTTCCATCCATGATATTCTTTCCTTAATAAATAAATGATTTTCTGTAACTGATTTCTCATCCTAATACATTCCTATTCTGTAGAAGGGCCTCTTTGATATGATTAATTTTTTTATTTCCTTTTCTGTGAATATTATTATATCATCAGCGAAATACAAGGGAGTGTGGGTAGAAATACCTCTATCCATTTTGATTGTGGCATGTTTCCTTTTATCAACCACGTCAATAAAATTTATTCTCAAATATTATTCATTAATTTCAAAAATAAGGGTAGATATGTTGGCCCCAGTGAGAAATTTTTAAATTTTAATTAGATTTAAATTTATTTTAAATTTTATATAAACACCCATCCCTCTCTCCCACTTACCTAAAAATGATCTCCCTTCCTACTAAATCCCATTATCTTCTCGCCCATTTTATTTTTATCATTATCAATTTCAACTCGAACTAATGTTAATTGAATCAAATAACTACTAGTGAGTCTCTCCTCTTCCTTCTATCTATTTTAATTTTCTCTCATTAAAAATTTTTCCTCTATCCCAATGTCCTAAAATTATTTGGGCTTTCTTATTACTTATATGTTTCTGGAACTATGATAGATTGATATTTTATATTAAATTATTTTACTCCTAAAATTACAAGGTATGGGTTCCCTAGTTCTTTTCCACTTTTTTTTATTAATTTTCATGGATTATATATTTTTTAGAATCAGGGACTGATTGAGATGTATTGAATAGTAACTAACATGGGATTTTTTGTTCACAAATGGATAGGTGATGATTACATATACCTTGATGATCATAGTGTAGGTGGTGTTCCTAGATTTTAGTAACTTCCTTTAACCACATCCTCGTTAGGGTATTAACCATAACTGGAAAAGTAACTGGTAGAGTCTATCCAATAAGAATATTGACTTGGAGACTATGTTGAGTTCAATTGATGGATGTTCGGTATTCCACTATGTTGCGATGGTTGAACATACAAAATGGATATTCTTAAGTAGATTAGATTACATTTTTTGAGTTTAAAAATAGGTATCACTCATGTTATTCGGTGAGTTTCTTTTGTGAGCCATGTAAGATATTGTGTTTTCCCTAGTGGTAATTAGCTAGGGTGGAATGTGTTAGTTGTTTCCCTAAAAGTGTTTCATCATGGAGTCTTGCATATATAAATTATCAAAAAATTTATTTGAAAGGAAATTTATTTGTTATTAATTTGACTTATTAGTATAACTTGATTATATAATTAAAATAAGTGTGATTTTGAACAAACAGAATAGAACTCACCATGGGTAGCATGATAGAACACTGACAAATATTGGGTCCAAGGAATGCAATTAATAGTTTATAATTCACTGGTGCTAAAATGGATGAAATCATCCTTTTTGAGATTGAGGTATTGAGTTATGATCTGATCATGGATCACTGAGATCAATAATAATGTCCTTGTAATTGTAATAAATAGTATGATTTGTTTAGATGATGGGTTATATTATACTTTTTGATGAATTTTTAATATGTTTTTATACTAAATATTTATTTATAAACATTGGAATTCATTCTTATTAGGGGTGGTCATGAGTTTGTACTGTATGTTTATTATTAGAAGGGAATATCTTGGGGTTATTTATAACAAAAATACTGATATAGTTATCATGAGGTAACACTCTATGGAAATATCTGACTACAATTTTATTTCTTCTATCAAGAGGGGATATCTTGATCTATAATAATGTATTATATTTTGGTTTCTATTTGACATGGATAATATAGGTCAATAATTGACTAATAGAATGATATTACAATTTTAACTTTGTCTACTTAGGATATTTATAAAAACCATCATGATATTTCTATTAAGAGAAGATCTCCTAGATCAGGACTGGAATATAATATTAAGCCACCTATCAACAGGGGATCTCAAATGGATATATATGAATAATGATTGTCATTTTTTTATTTCAACATGCATGGTGGATTACTCTTAGTGCATTACAATATGATAAAAATATACAGTACATTGTAGTCTATTTTTACCTCATGATTTTATATTGGATGGGTTATATGATAACATTGTTATGTTATCTGATTGCACCATGACAAATGTTAAACCAGTACTAGAAATAGACCAAGATGTCATAC
Organism: Viscum album; assembly: GCA_963277665.1. Lineage (NCBI taxonomy): Eukaryota > Viridiplantae > Streptophyta > Magnoliopsida > Santalales > Viscaceae > Viscum > Viscum album. The sequence goes on along the minus strand of OY728155.1, from coordinate 441,023,377 downwards.
GTTCATTGCTCATGTGTATTATTTTACAATATGAAAACATGATGGGAATTTAATTTATTGGGGTATTATCACTATTCATATTATATTATACATGAAATCTAAATACAATGGATTTTATAATTACACCATTAGTGGTGACATAATTAGTTTTAAACTCATAGCTACACATGAATCCATGTAGCCATAGGGCACTATATTAATATGTATGTTAGAGTGAAGGGAATTGTATAAGGGGAAAATATATAGTTAAATTAATGAGAATGAGGTGATAACTCTTAGGTAATGTATAGTTGACTATAAGTTCGACATACTTTTAAAATGTTTTATTTTATTAATATTGTATACAATCATCTCATATGTTGAGGTTGTATCATTTTGTTAGACTATCAAACTATTTCATTGGATAAATAATTTATTATAGCATGAGATGTGTTTTATGGTCTAATTTTCAATAAACATCCCATTTTATGAAGTAATTATGGGATATAGTTTATTATTATCTTCATTTTTTATTGGTTATCTAAAAAGATTATAATAATTATACATTATGTATAGACCCACACAAGTTTTCTAAAACATCTACCATATGAGAAATCAAATTTAGATCTTGTGTCTCTCTATCTCAACATCTCTTGGGTTTACCACAGTGGGAAAAATAAAAACTATATCTACCCTTTTTCAAAGGCTGAATATATGAGTAGTAATGAAATTATACCATCTCCATCATATTCTAAAAACCACCATATTTCATTAAATACAAAATTTTTAGTGAGTAATAAAATAAAAGAAATCAAAAACCAAATAAATGACCAATGTCCTAGTAAAAATAAATTTCCCACACACAAATCCATAATTTTATTTTAATATTATATTATCTTTTTAATTTCCAAATAATATAAAAATATGATATAAATATATCACAATCCAACCATGAATATCCCGATGTAATACCAGAATTGATCCATGGAAAGATCCAAATGATATTTCTAATCTCCACAGGTTAGAATCTAGAGTCAAGTAGTAATCATAGACACAATAAGAATTGTTTTTCTTAATATATACTACCAAATATGTAGTGTAATTATACCAAAACACAAGAATTTTATTTCTATATATTGAACTCCCATAAAAAAGAACGTAGTATCAAATGATTACAAATAACAAATTAGATAAATCCACAGATATGCATCTATATTGGTTTTAAAAATAAGGTCCAAAGTGTTATGAAGGATAATATGGAAAATACATGAGAATTACAATAAAAAAAATAGAGACCCAAATACCAAAACATAGTCTCAATGTGACCCCATGTAAAACATCAAACATCCCAAAAAGATTAAATCAAAGAGAAAATAAGTAAGAGATTTCTGAAAGGCTGAAACAACACAATTATCTAGAACATAAACCTACTGAAAGATATGAGCCTACCAACATGGAGTCATATTGGTAGGTTGCAAAAATAAACACCACAATTATATTATATCAACTTATCCATGAATATTTAATTTTTAACATAAAAATCCATTAACACTAGTTTGAAATAAAAAATTTAAATTTGGTTTGTTCATATTAAGAAACACAATTCCAAATCATTTATCAACAATACAATTTACACCAACAACATTATTTACATGGGACATTAAAACATTAAATATATGATTCATTTTAATAATGACCATTAAAATACACTCATTAAAATATACTATTATAATTTCACATAAATTAACTCATAAATAAATAAATAAAAGTAAATTACAAAAACATAAGAACAACAATGTATTTAATTTAAATTGAACAAAAAATACAGTTATAATAGTATCTCTAAAATGTTTTGAATCATAACTAAATTTTAGGAGATTATAAATACATTTATTATATAATGTAAAATAGAATAATTATAACATTTTATGAAGGAACAATAAAAATATATGAATGTATATTGAAAATTTGAATTTAATTTTTATGGAAACAAAATAGTGTAAATCATACAAAATTTGGGATTATTCATAGGAATTTAGTGATATGATCCTTGATGTACTATGGATTTAGCATATATTATCCTGACTGATTATTTTACAAAACTATAATCTTTTATATTTTTCATATCATAACTCGATGTGGCCCACCATGGACATGTGGTAAAGAGATAGGGACACCCAAATCCCACCTCCAAAAGGCCATGGACTAGCGACATGAACCAAGTAGGTATATAACAAAAATGTGATATATTTTCCAAATAAACCAATATATGCATACAACATCAAGTACATCATAAAAATATCACTTAAATAAAATTTTACTAACTGAAGTAGAAATAATTCATGTAACAACTACAAAGAATAATTTGATTACAGTTGTATAAATATCACCAAACTATGAAAGGGGAAAGATACATTACCAATAATAAATATTGTTATTATAGACCTAACAGGAGACGAGGAGGAAGAATCATGCTCATGAACAATGAACGGAACAACTCCTAAAATCAAATTCATCATGAATTGTTTTTTTGAATAATACACATCCGACCAAGAACATCATCTAACAGCTCGACGTATACATAAGAAAAGAAACTTTGGGTAAATCCTGATATGTGTGAGTAAATAAATACCCTATGAGGTTCATCAAAATCAATAAAATTTAATTATGAGAATAATATTTTTATCTCAACCTAAAAGACAAGAGTTTATAAATTATCCAAACAACTTATATGGTTAGAGAAGAATAAGAGATAAATAGGGAGATAGGATGATCTCAATCATTGTAGCCAATGAAAAATGAAGAGTATACATATAAAATCAATATCCAATTATTTTGTTGGATATAGTATCATGATATAATCCCTTCTAGATAGGGGACTCAAGTCTCATCGATGGCACTCATGGTCAGGGGGTGGATCTAACCCCTTGAGGGTGCAGAACTCAAACCTAATCAATTCTTGAAAACATGGGGGTTACAAACTAGGTCTATAATGTAAAATCCCTAGGGTTAGTAAGGGAAACATACAGTCCTACATTAATGTAAAATGGGTGACCCAAACCCTAATCTATGAATTAAGTCATGTAGGTTTCAAACCATGATGATTCTCAAGAGATCACTTTTGAGACTTAATGCCATATTTCCAAGATAGAATAATAGAACTATTAAATACAACTAATATTACATCTTTTATGGCGAAAAAAACATATCAATCTCAATATTATTAGAATTATAATTTTTAATGAAAATATTCACGTCCCATTTCTAGTCCTATAGAATGAGTTATAGGATGTATAAAAATCAAAATAAGTACACAGTGTTTACCGTGGTCTAGATAGAGTGCAGTCTAAATTCTTTTCCTAACCATGTAGCATTTCATATAATGATGTTTAAAACCCATGTACATAGTATATTATTGAATCCACAAGGTGTGAGAGCCCATTTCTGGGTCCTCAGTGTGTAAAGTTTGAACCCATATATGTTATCCAGTTAGTGTAACATGGAATATCCACTTGGGGGACATAGTATGTAGGACCACTCAGGGTCTTAGGTGGGTACAACTTATAAAAGGATTGTCTAAAATGGTAGAGTCACATGGAATGTTCACAATCCATATTATCATGTGATGTTTAACATGTTATGGGAATCCTAATCACTATGAACAGTAATCAATATGACATGTGTTCTTCAGAAACATGAGGCGTATAGATTTTAATTTCATAGGCATCACATTTCTCTTCTTGAATCTACACAGGTCTTCCAATTCAATTGAATTTGTTTTCCTAAAGCTCTTTCTATAAAAATTATCTTGAAATAAACATCATCGGTCATTGAAAACTGGAATTTTGTGCTAAGAGTGTATTTTTTTTAAAATATGATATTTTTTCATAGTTTCACACCTCTATCATTTTTTGAAATTGCATCCCACTATTGTTCACTATGAATACACCATGTACCTTCAAAACTTCCATAGATAATCATCTCCACCATAAATCACAAAAATAAACATGAATATACGGTTATATCCTATCTTGAAGATGATTTATTGTCAAATAATCAATCTATTATCATCAGTCAAAAAATAAATTGTAAGATTATAGAGAAGGTACAATGAAAAATTTTAAAATAATCGATGGTAAAATAAAACATGGACATCTATTTTGATCAAGAAAATATAAAAAAAGTATAAAATAAAATATGATGCAATGTATATATACAATACAGTATAATATAACTAAACTTTTAGGTCCATGAAAAATACATATTAAATGCAATTAATAATATATCAATATATAATGAAAATAAAAAATAATTGGCTGAGAATCAATTAAATTAAAATTAATACAATCTGATTGGATCATTTAATAATGAGGATCAATCCAGCATCGATGCAATATCTATATATAAGGACTCCTTCATTGATCCTTGATCATAATTTTATTGGATGGAAAAGGTTCTCCCCTATTATTTCACTCTCACTATTGGGAATATTTCATGGTTTGGCAGCTAACCCATAAAATTATCCATAATAGAGTTAAAATGGTGGAAAAATTATAACACAATAATAATTAAATTAATAAATTATTTATTTTAAATTTATCAATTTCATTTTTTAGTGACTGAAAATCATCATGATACATTATTCGCGAAAGTATAATTTCAAATGAAAATAATGACCACATTCTGAATCCAATTACATTATCCTGTTTCCCATATGAAACATCAGTAAATGTGAGTTACATTAATTCAAAAAAAAGAGTTGGGTGTTTGGTTTCATATATTAAATATGTTAAACATATAAATACTGGGGTCCCATGACCCACATAAGTTTACACCAAATCTAAAAAAATTGATATATTATTTTAAAAAATAAAATGTTTATAGACACAATATTTAGTTTCACTACATTCTCCTCAAACTCAAGTATTTTTACCCTGGAATGGCTAACAGACTTTAGTGGTGAGGGTAGAGAGTTAATATCTATCTCAAAGCATCCACAAAGATCCCCTGGAGGCTCTCTTATTACCAATGAACTCTCACCAATGGAATAGTACATCCATGACTAATCCTCTCCTACTGCTCCTTGATAACCACTAGAACATATAAAATGTCACTCTATATTTGATGTCCATCTCATCCTATTAAATAATGTTTGATGGTTTAGGAATGTACCTCCTTATTTGTGACACGTCGATGAAATCATGAACTCTATCCAATTATGGGTGTAAATATAAGTTGAAATCAACCTCACCCACCACCTACATAGGATCTATAATGACTTATTGATCATTGATAATAAAATTATACCATGATCAAACCTCTAAGAACAATGTTGTGTAGAGACATTCAAGATAACATTGACCCCTTCATTATGTTCCAAGGGGCTACAGTTTCATAATGTGTAAAATATATATCTCCTTTGTGTAGCCTTTATTCACTCATGTATCACCTGAACATTCTCCTTCATTTACTTCACTGGAATTAGTTATATAAGTGATGACTCTCGTATCACCATCCATCACAAGTGTGAGATGAATAGGAATTCATACATAGATTAAAATGGTGTAACGTTAATTTTGGAGTGATATTTGTAATTATTAGAATCTTCTACTATGGATAGTGGATCCTCCCACAACTAACCATAGTCTAATGGGTTGACACTCATCATATCGTAAATATCCATAATGAATTATTTTTTTAAATCATATATCTAAGGGGAATGTCATTCTAATATGTAATAGTGTTATAAAGAGATCATATATCTATTAATAAAATTATCGCATTAATAAAAAATCTTGCACAAAAAAATCATCATGGTTTCCAGATAAATATATATGATAACCAATGTGTACAAAAATCCTAAAATCTCTGATAAACTCAACTCCTTTAGAGAAGGTATGTTAGTCATCTTGGTATATCAATCAATAATCTCCATGATAGTTTTTGGGCCACTCACTACCCATGGACTCACCATACAAATTCCATCAATATTCCATCCCACATAAACATTTGAATATCAATACACTGATTCAAATATTATACAACCTGATTCTCTTCATTCACCTTTTTATAATTGAGGCATCAAGACACAAATTCGGAAACACTGTTCCCCATGCCTGCCTACAAAAAATAATCCCAATGGTCCTAAAAAATTTCAACAATCCATGATATACCTTCAAGGGGATTGTATGACACTCCAGCATCGTATCCCTTCACAATGTGATCTGAATATTGTTCATCCTTGGAAATGGATAACCTTCTATACACCATCGTGGAACCCATCTTTTGAATCTTATAAAGATATCATGTCAAGCATAACATGATAATCGATGTATCCCAATAGTGCCTCCATCGCACACTAGATAATACATAGATTCACAATTATCTACTATAAATATAATTATCCCTCACCCTAATTTGGGTCAGCTACAAAATTTCCAAATTCTCAAATTCCTCTTCCACCAAACGCAAATGGTATTACCTATTATGTGTATCTACATCCACTTTACCCATTCTGGGAGTATATACTACCTTAGAAGAATATCCCAATTAGAACTCCAGCCAATGCCTATAACTCATGTTTACTCCTCTATAGAAAACTTTCCCCTATGATTCTAGTGATATATTTAAGCACCACACTACTCACAAAAAAAGATAATTCTTCCACATATTTATAGTAATTATTATTGTTTCCAACTTCGAATCTTAGGTCGTATAGTTCAACTCATGGTGTCTTAATTTCCTAGATCATTAAGATATCATGTTCTACCACTACATAAACACACTCATGGAATCTTTTATAGAGGAATCACATAACACTACATACTCAACACAATCCTCTTGAAAACACAATATTGAAACACTATCCAATGTATTCATCAACTCAATAAAGGCTTTATATAACTACACTATTAGGGTGATTTGTTTCCTATATAATATCAAGGAATTAAAAGAGGTAAAATAATAAAAAATATTATAGAAAACCACTAATAGTAAAATTGAAATCAATGAAAATAGTGTACCTCATTTATAATATTGGACGAAACCCAATCAAGCACTACCTCTATATTTTTCTGATCTACATCAAAATAATGTTCTAAAATGACATGCCCCAAAAGGTAAAAATCTCTAATATAAAACTAGAGGATTAAGGGATTACCATAAAGCTAGTTTTCCTAGTGTAAATCCAGGGAAATCTACAAGTTCTCTGCATTATCCATCTCCAATATGGTGTAAATGAGAATTTCAATGATAAAGAAAACTATTAAACGATATAACTATGGCTGAAAGATCTATAACATAATTCCCATGAATATAGTTGGGTAAATTTTTCACAAAGAAGGGATGATCGAGGAAATTAAAATGGTCATAGTGATATCATAAAACCATCTTCATAAGGTCCTCCTTGCAAACCGATGACTAGATGTAGTCACACAAGATATTTATCTTAGAGAACTAATTTGAATCCTCTAGCTTGTTATAAAGTCATAAATACAAGAAAATATGTTTTTATTCTTAATTTTCACCATATGTAGATGAATATGTTCAATACATAACCTTATACTCTTATCCATATTCTTATAGAATAGAATCTGAGCTACCTTTATGGATACACTAGGTTTGTAGAACTCGTACTCATAGTGGTCGTCAAACAACCCCCATAGATCCAAGATCTCAATAAAGGGTATCAAATTTACAAAAGAATATATTGGACTTGCCTTTCATTTCATGTTGACATAGATGTTGATATATCATCATGTGGTTTTTATCATAGTATATTTTGTGCTGACATAAATTGATTACTCTTATACTACTAGAAGATAGGTGTCTGATGAGGTATTTCCCTAAGGTACAATCTCCAAAACTAATTGTTTATTGATTTTAGATTTTTCTCATGATCCCCACACATCCCGGTAGTGGTTTATTATCACTATTGAAATTGAATATCATCACATCAGCATATTGGCCTCAAACTATCCATCACTGATGGACAAGATATGAATGCTCCATTGATTTCTAGCCCATACAAGGAATTAAATCATAAGTCTTCATCAGAAACAGTAATATATCCCGTAATACATTCACTCCTTTGAGGGAAAGATCACAGGATCATAATATGTGTATGATAGTAGAATCAGTGCATATTTGTACATCTATATGAAAATGGTTGGCTAAATACCCAAATATATCCTCATTCCATAAAATAATAAACAATGATGTTGAGGAATGACATTAACCTATATAAACATGTACTAGTCTCAATGTATATAAAACACAGATCATTCTTCCAATCATCTCATTAACACCCCAATCATGTCCATATATAGATTACAACATACCTCATCCTCGATCTCCGATCCTTGGAGCAAAGCATGGACCACAAGGTGTTAGTAGTGGGAGTAGGTTATAGATACCTCATTCACCTACAACTTATTACACTAAGGCTCTTCTATCCCCTCTATCAGAATATCCTTCCTAGGTTATTCCCTAAAAATACTATGAAGATTCATGATCATGGTATTGTCTCTACCACATATGTTCATACACAATTTAATCACCCAATAATGTTAGTTTGGTCAGGAACTCAATTCCACATGACAACACCAATCACTAGTATAACATCTCTAATCTCTCAAATAATTATATACATAGTTGGATCACAATACTAATGATCCCTATTACTGAGAATCCATATGATTATTCCTACTCCACTAAGAGAACAAAGTCATATGCATTTCAGTTGGTGTAGATGACTATTCTCTACCAAGTCCGCTGCTAACTCCATCTACAAAATGGTTCTCTACAAAGAAGATATTTATCACCAAATCTGTGTTAGGCATCATTCTATATGAGGGAATTCAAAGTGAGAAGATAAAAAAATAGATCTCTATGTGGATTACGTACTCATACATTCATTCTTGAGTGTATCTATCTATCACTGTAGGGTCTTCAAAACATCACAAAGGGATGAACAGAAAGTGGCATGTCAGACCGCATCCTGGACCGCAGACCACTGTGGTGCGTGGTGGTCTATACCCAACCCGGTCTACTGCTTTGGTATGCAAATGACCCATATACCTACATACCACTATGGTATGTGGAGATCACCTCATCCCTCATGAGAAAACATTATGTGAAATGGGGTATCTTTGGGTGTCCTTCCCTGTAGTTCCAATCCCACCCCTCTGATACCATCCAGTCCACCATAGTCCCTCCACAAACCAATCTCCGGCATCAGGCCAAAACCTCTTCCAAAGCCACCTGACCTGTTAGATTATATCATAGGGGCATTACTGTGCCCCTTTTAGTATATATATCCAATGTATGTGCAGTCACAAAGGCTCTCCCCCAACGGTTCTGAATTCAAGGATTTCTATAAGTCTACATTCCCATGGTAACTCAAAGTCCATCCTTGGGAAGCTAACGTCAACCACCTCATTCTATGGATTAAGGGTGATCACTTTCTCTTCCATTAAATAAGGAATGGTGATCAGTCGAAGGGCTCATATCCATTCCTCCTTTTGACGATAGGTGGCATTCAACCCCTTTACAATAATGTGTTTTAGGGTACTCCCATTGATTTATGTCCCTATACTTCTGATGGATGATCCGCATAACCCCTAATGAAATCCCATATTTAAAGGTTCATCACTATGTTCCCTCTCCCACTATCACCTCTGATTCTTCTATTGTTGGCCCGACCTCTCTTGTAAATAGGAGAGGAGTTGTGTGGTTGGTTGGATCTCTCACATACTCGTGTTTCCCACACTTAGTACGACTCACATGGGCTTAGATATTTTTTATGATTACAAAATCCACAAAACTGGATCTTCTAAACTATGAGAACTCTAATTCCTAGTCGAACAATGATACATAGGATGCCTGTTTGAATGCCCAATCTTAAAATGTTTCTCTTCCAAAATGGTTCACCCAACTTTGTTACACTCAAATGTGCATCCTCCTTGCATAATCCCGAACACCTCTGAACTATGAAAAATATGATTCTTAGTCTAACCAGGAAATATAGGATGCCTACTTGAAGGCCCAAGCTCAAAAGGGAGACCTTCTTAAAGGGTTCACCTAACCAAGTTCCCCTCAAATGGGTAGCTTCAATACATAATACACAGATCTCCTGAACTCTAAAGAACCCTAATTCATGGTCAAACTAGGATATGTAGGATACATTATTGAAGTACATAGATCAAATGGGTTCCCTTCTGATAGGGTTGACCTAACCATGTTACCATAATATGGTCCACTTCCACACATAATCCCCAATCCACCCCAAACAACATGGTCTCAGATTACTCTCATAATGATATGTAAGAAACCCATCTTATGGCTCTGATCCCAACATCATGCCATCTTTCATCCACCCTGGATAACTAAAAACTCAAGAGTGCCTTATTTCTCAAAATAAGTCAGCATTTCCCCCATAGCATTAAATTCAAGTATGCATATGAAGATCCGTCAAACAAGGGGTATCCCATAGACACACTCTTCAAGAATGAACTATGGATTAACAATCATATTAATAGAACATAAATTTATAATAGAGTCCCAAAATATGCAATAATTCCCCAAAAAAATTATTTGATTAGCCCAACATCTAATCCACTTGACCAATGGATTCTTTGAGTGTCTTTAGCCAAATCATCATCCAACGACCACCTGCATTTGGAACAAAGGTCAATGAATCATTGATACAAGGGTCGTTGGGTTTTCCTTGCTCTATGAATAAACCTACTGGAGACCATCCCTGGATGTTATATCCTAAGAGGATTGATTTCACAAGTAATTAATTCCATGTAATCTCCCTCTAGGACCATTTTATTTTGGAACCACCTTCGTAATATGAAAGGTATTAACTACCCAGTCCTCGCAGGGTCAATCCAATTACCCCTAAAAGGACAATTATGCGGATTAGGTCAGAACAAAAATTGTGAACCCAATTTGAAACTATCTACAAAATGTAATTAGTGACCATTCTCTTTAGAAACGTTTGTTCACATCCGATACGTGCACCTTGGGTTGAAACAAAAATGGTGAACACGATGTGAATCCTAAACCAAGGTGGGGGTTTCACCACACTCATGCCCCTTATCCTCAAAAAAAAGTATGGGGGAAACCTAAATATTCATATATGAATATGTTCAAGAGATTCTACTTTGACATGGTTTTGATGTCATTTATATATATATTGAAGGTTTTTTCCTAGAAAACATCAATCCAAATTAAATCATGAAAACAAGTGAGGAAACGCACCTCAAAAATCCCATAGGCAGTTGGGGTCTCGATAAAGAGTTGAACCCCACCCTACCCCAGTGTCTTCAATGATAGGTCTCCAACCCGCTCATCAAATAGTACCACCAAAATTTTACTCTCCTCACAATGGTGGTCATAAAACAAGACCCTCAGTTGACAAAGGCTTGATAAGAGAATCCAAAGATGCGGATGGTGCCCTAGAACAAGGCATCCCTATCGGTCATCTAGAATTATTGTGGGAGCCTATCCTGGGAACATGACAATGAGTACCTCCCTTATATTATAGAGGAAGAAGAATTCGATGCTGATAACTTCATCTCAATTGCACAGGGGCCCTACTTATGGTCTCATACTAGAGAGCTTCACCGACAACACCTCATGACCATGTCTCCTCCCGCTAAATAGAATCTCATGTAGAGGGAATCTACTGATGTCCAAAAGTCCCCCCCAGGATACCTACCCACGGTGGAAAATATATAATTAGGAATATGCTATCACCCGGGTTCCTAAGGAGAAACTAACCCAACGAAATGTGGCAGAATTCCATTGGAAAACAAAAAACTATGACCCATCTACTAATTCCCACCACAAGATATAAGGTGGAACAATATGAGCATGTTTATATTCCTGCTAGAGCTCACTGGTCCCTCCATGTAGATAGTGTGTCAAATTATAGGCAGATACTTACATATGTCGATGCACAAGAAACAAATAATCCTTATATGACAATAACCATCTATATGTAGGAAATAATACAAGATAATATATATCATGCTCGCCATCCAAATAGGGCGAAAGGAAAATATGAGGAGAGTCCATTTATGGTGGATTCATACAAAAACCATTGAGAAAAATACAGTGGTTTTCAAGAAATAGAAAATCCCCACTTAGGAGTAAGAAGCCCACGAGACAAATATGATGGAAACCATAAAAGACAACTAGAAGAAGATCGTCCCTCTATCCTAGTAGAGGAGAACTACAAGTATCTACTAGATTTATATGGAGAAACATAGTAGGAAAAAACTCCAAACCCTATATTGGAATGGGCCTTCATACCCATTCCATCCAAATATGTATCTCATCAGATAAGGTCAATGATGTAATATCAGATGTCGGTTCCAAAAAATGTCTTCAAAACATGCCATTATATGATTGCATAAGAGAAAAAGATGAGGAACTGGGCCCATAACCCGATATTCATGAACAGAATGACTAACTCACAAAATGGGTTAGTCACTCTAGAGCAGTTATGAACCCTTGATCTAGTCCAGGAGGCTCGATTGAAATATCCCACAATACATAAAAATCCAGATCAGGAACATATACTTTATCCAACTTGGGGATGCCTATCTAACATGGTGGCTATTGTAGAGAAGAAAATATCCCTTCCCAAACTCATGATTTTGGTCGGTTTATCTCATCATCATCATGGGAACCAACAAGATATGGACCCGTAAATGAAGTTTGTTACAAACAGAAGACATCCCCAGTTACCCACATGACATCACCCAAACATGAAATGTGACAAAGGGAATCGAAACATAAAAATATCATACATGATCCTACTCTACAAGATGTTGGGGTTCTTCATTCCCTCCATAATATATCAATAATGTATCAATACACTAATATTTCACTACCAAATTATCGTAGTAGAAGTTGAAATTGTGAAAGACCACCCCGAAATGTTTCTACATGTAGTTTAGAAGGTCCTCCCTAGAGAACCCAAGGGGGATTACTCTGTGGACTAGAAATGATAGATCTTGAGAGCCTATCTCCCGAATCGTAGCAGGGTTTCCCTCACTTAACCTGATGATCTGACAAAAATTTGTTCCTCCACTTGATATCTTCCTCCCTGATAGCCCTCCCTAGGGTATACATTACAAATTTGCATCTCCCTATAGTCGTATTTCAATTCATGATGGTAGTCCTTTCCCTGATGATAGTCATTGTGAAGGACCTCCCGATAGTAATGGTATGAAAAGAGAAGGTCATATCATCATTTCAGTACATCCCGAAGGCCCCCCCTATGATATTCACTATAGATATTATAGTGGTTAATACCATCTGAGATGAAGGAACACTAAAAAATCATATCAGGGCTCCAATTGGGTAAATTGTTACTATGAAACTAGAAGAATACCATGTAATGGGAGGAGAAAGTCGATAAAAGGATACAAAAATCATTCCTACCATTTATAACTGGGTAGACCACCCCAAATTCGGTGTGAATTAGTGAATTTGGTAAACATCAACACCATGGATCTCAAAAGAAATGATACAAAGGGATATGACACAAGAGAATATGGTTCCCTCTCAGAGGCATCCCACACCAATTCTGATGGTGTGTAATCCCCGAACCTGAGAGCTGTCCAAAATTTTGGAACCCCCTTAGTTAATATAACATTACCTCCCACACAAAACCCAAATAAAAGATTAATAAATCTCATGTCAACTATGACAGACCTCCTCCTCCCCCTGAGAATGTGTGCCTCACTATTGAGGAATGAATCACCATGTAGGTGGATAAAATGAAAGTGATCAGGTGAATTAATGTCTATCTGTGTCCAAGGATATATCTTTTGCAGATGTGTTCCTCCTGTGATTCTTAAATAGGTGTTCATAGAAGGGGTTCCCCTTACACAATGATCTCATCAAATTAAATGAAGTCAAGCTCAGATTCCTTTCCAATCCAGCTCCGGGAACATCAAAATATTTAAATCCATCCTTGGAAGTATATCAGGACATCCCTCCACTAGGAAAGCATCCAGAGTAGATTCAGGGTAACATACGAAGGATACCCCCAGAAGGGAATCCACCCCAAATTACAGCATTACTAACACGTCCATCATTGTCCCCTACTGCACCCTCCCAATATCAAGTCATACACATATGCATCTAGGGCTCATGAATATCATTGAGAAACTAAAAATTCGACTAGAATCCATGTAAGGGTGACACGACCTGATTCAACCAGAGTGAAAACACTACCCTGATTGTGTGAGAAATTTCCACCACCACCAAGAATTAGAAAACCAATATTTGTAGGGTTCAATTTCTCGGGAGAGCCAGAACAGTATCTAATGCACTATGCTTCTTACTCTGATCCAATGATGGCCACTCTGAAGCAGCAAGAAGATGTAAAACATTGGGTTTTTTTAGAACCCTTCAGGGTTTGGACTTGATATGGAATAATATCATACCATCTAAATCGATCAAAGTCTAGGGGGACCTCTAGTATTAGATTTTTTCCTGTTCTGTTAGATATTTCCAAAGACAATGGTTAGTGATCTCATGACCTGAAACTAGAGAGAGAATGAAATAGTATCAAACTTCATTGTTAGATGGAAAAGACCAACTTACTCACTGAACTGACCTCTCCCCCATGATCAAATGCTCTCTATGTGCATCAATAACCTCTGTGATGAATTTTGAACACCACTCAACCCATGGAAGTAAATGGGTATGTTTCAAGATTTCCCTACCACTTTCTAATAGATAGATGAATCCTTACAATAGAAAACTCTCAAGCATTGAGTGTTCCCATAATCCCCACGAAACAAATAGGAATAAATGAAGTAGCTTCTTTCCCACTTAAGTGACACCAATACTAGCTCTAGTTGTGAGGCCTCCACCAAACCATGAAGGACCCCATAGATTCTAACAGTCACCCACCCCAGAAATACGAGAGAATGGGTGAAAAAAGAAATCAGATCAATGAGAAAAGAAATAATTTCTACAAGTTCTTAGACGACCATGTTTGTGGTTACTTCGTAACCACCATGAATTGAAACATGCTTCTTCTACCTATTCCAAAGGGAGATGATGAAGTGGATATCGAAGATTATCCATATTATATTCCCAATCACCTAATACTTGGGAACACCATATGATCGTTCTTTGTCATCAAGTATCTCTTGCAAATGATGGTGGATTCTAGAAAAGTCATGTTAGTTTTTTCACCAGCACAAGTGGCATATATTCCCACCTTATTCCCAAGAGAGGAAGGGGAGTGGAAATATGTCACCAGCAAAAGGGGGAATATTTTTTATATCAGTACAGCTTGGAAGATGGTCAATCGAGCTCATGGAATCCTCTAGGCACACATTAATCAACCAACAGTTCACCCAATAGCTCCTAATGCAATACAACCATCATCCCTAGATTTGAAGCCCTCTGAGGGCTAGAAGGGAGAATGTTGAAGCAAGAAGATGAGTTTTCACCCAAAAAAAATCCAGTCATGTCCCATTCAGATATCATGCAAGAAGAAATGGTACAACGGGTTCCACCCCTAAAATTTGTAAAATGGGCACCAAACCACCAAATACTGACATAAATTGATGACATTCAGGTAGAAGCATTATCAGATCACAAACTGTTCTTCAGTCCCATTAATTTCATTCAGTTGATGGATCCCTTATCTAATGGAGAATATGGCCACAAACATGGATCCCACACATCCAAATAGAGGTATAGAAGAAGAGTCCATATATGTAGAGGGTTTCTTGGAAGGAATTATCTTGGTAGGAGTCAAATTCTCAGCCACACCATAACTCAATCCATTTACAATTCAGAAAATCATGGATGAATGCTTTGGCAGACACAACAGGAACCAGAATGATTCTCTTCCACCACTAGAAGAAATATGAGACTAGTATTCATTGAGTATCCAATTGAGGAAGTATATAAATCCAATCTCCCAAGGTGTACTAGAGAACCAATTTGGAAAAACTTCGAAAATACCATATCGCCACTAGCTCTGGTAATAGAGGTTAGACCATCTACGTCCAAATATCAAGCACTTAATGTGTCTATGAAAGAGAACCACCAAATAAAAAAGCACTGAACTTTAGAACATAAATATGATATTCTAAATTAGTTATTTTTAGTACCGGTGAAGCTATCGATCCTAGATTCCATGAGTCTATCCACATATCGTAGGGACACACTCATCAAAGCTTTATTAAGTCCCTGATAATTCTAGGTCAATGTAGTAGAGACAGAATTCTATCAGAGGGAGACCAATACAGATGAATTCCAGGTGTTCATCTCCTTCATAGTTAAGGGTAAATATTCCATCATGGAAGGGCACATCAAAATCATATTTGAGGCTGAAAAGATAAAATGAATTGTTTTTCGACGAATTTTCATCAACAATGGCTCTAGAGCCAACCTCCTCCCACCGAAAACTCTTCGTTGGATGGTATATGATAAGGATTTTTTTATTACCCTTATCCACAAGTCTAATGGGATATGAAAAAAAGAGAGTCAAATCAAGTGGGATGGATCCAGTTTAATACTAGTCTTGGAGACCTTGTATCTAATTCTGAGTTTCTGTTAGTGCAGAAATGTACAACCTTCAACATCCAATATGGGAGGCACTAGTTGCATCAACATGATATAATTCCATCATCATATCATCAATGTCTTAAATATTGTGTTAATTTGTAAAATGGGACATTTCACACTGATAAAACCCTATTCAAATCTTGTGAGTTGCATTACATCATTGATGGGTTCTACGAACCTAAAGAGAATCCATCTTAGGCTGACAATGTTGACTGGATCAATTCCCCGAATGGATTGGAAATGGCTCATGCCGATCCCCTACAGTTTCTTGTGGAGGATTATACATCAGACATAAACAATTTTTATTTCATATGTTCAAGCATGGATACAGTCTTAATTGTTGGAATGATTTCTGTTATAGCCACCAAGCCCAAAAAAACTGAAGAGTAGGACGACTCATATGATGTTAGGGAAGCCCTAAGAATGATTCTCTCGATACATCCTTGTGAAATCAAACCATTCCCACATTACTCACTAGGAACTAATAAGACATCTCTTCCTATATCAGAGGGTTCATCTTGAGAATTCTCTATTCATAAGAAGAAGAAGATGATGATGATAATGATGATGAAAAAGATGTCCCAAAATATTCCCATACTGTATTCCATAAAGTTCTTTCCACCACATTCAATGAACATAGGGAGATAAACTTGGTCACCAAAGGCAACCTGCGAACCACATTGATTTGTATGTATATGTTTTTTGATGAGAAAGAGGCATATTTCACCTTCCTAAAAAAGAAGCAAGATGTGATTTCCTAGAACTAAACATAAATTCCAAGCCTCGATTATAAGATATGCACTCATCATCTGGGTCTTCATAAAGGAAATCAGGTCTATAAACAGACTGGGGGAAGGACCCACCTGACGCACTATGCCATAATAGAGGCTGATATTGACAAGATAATCAATGAAAACTTCATCTGGGATGTCTAATATCCGATCTAGATGGTAAAATTGTCCCTCTCAAAAAGAAGAATATAAATTTTAGTGTCTGCATCAGCTTTAGAAACCTCAATTGGCACTTCTGATAGATTATTTTCCAGTCATAGTCATAGAATTGTTGAACATTAAAAACACAAGATATGAGGCCCTCTCTTTCAGGTATGGCTATTCTGGATACTACCAAATATCAATGGCCTAAGGAGATAAAAAATCTACTGATTTAGCCGCCCCATAGAGAGTGTTTTGTTATAAGGAGATGCCCTTTGGTATGAAAAATGTTGGTGTGACATATTAGTGTTCCATGCATCGCATTTTAAATCCATTACATAGACAATTTTTCGAGTTCTATGTCGACGATCTGGTGGTTAACTCCCTAATGTTCTCAACCCACCTAATAGATCATGAAACTCTCTTCATCACACAACAACAACATTGTTGAAAGATGAATCCCCTAATGTTTTTTTCATCATTACCTCTAATAAATTCCTCTCCATCATATTAGGACATGGAGAAATTAATGTCAACTAAGAGAAGACAAAATCCATCCTTGGAATGTCTCCACCTCGCAACCTCACTGAGTTGAAGGGTCTATATGGGCACCTGACCTATATCTTGAACTTCATTTCCAATTCAAAGGGAAATGATTTACCATTCACCAGGTTAATGGATATTGGGGTTACGTATGAGTGGGATAATGAATTTTAAGAGGTGTTCGCCAATATAAAAATATATCTTCTATTACCACCTATGTTGATTACTCTAGTTGAGAGGAGACCACTCATTTTGTACATAACCACCATGGAATAGTCATTTGGAGATTTCCTCGCATAGAATAATTATGTGGCGATGAGAATAGTCTTTATTACCTCAATCAGATAATGATTCATCCAGAGACTTGATATTCATGAATCAAAAATAACTTCCTAGCCTTAATCATAGCAGTTCAAGAATCCATGCATTGCCTATAGCAACAAAAGGTCCATTTGGTCTCCTTCTACAACCCACTAAATTATATCCTCAACTGTCCCATGGTATGTGGATGCATATCATGGTTGCAAGTGATATTACAACATTTTTACAAATTATGGGTTCCCTTAATGTCCATCAAAGTCCAGGTGTTAGCAAACATCCTAGAGAGGATCCCATCAGAATATACAACTCTATGGGATGATGAACATCCATATGAAGAAGTGTTATCCATCCATGAAGACCCCCATGCATGGTAAATGTACATAGATGGTGCTTACAGAAGCCAAACTGGGAAAAGGATGGAGGATACCAATATCATAAAAGTATGCTTGTGAGTTATACTCAAATACCATGCGAAATTTCTCTTTCCTTACTCCTTCCTGCATTCAAATGTATGAACAAATAATGACACAGAATAATAGGCCATCATTGTAGGACAAGAGTTGGAAAATCATGATAAATCCAAACACTTGAAGATAAAAGGTAATTTAAAGAGGGTCATTATGCAGGTCAATGATGACTATGAAATTAAGAGGGGTGTATAGGACCCCTTGATGAACCGTGCTTCGTATCTAATGGAATAATTCCCTTCATAACCATTGCTGACCTATGTCGCCCAATCATAAAATGCGGACTCTGATGCATTGTAAAAATGATATACAACCCTATATGATCCAATATAGGATGTGACAATTATTAGTATTTTCTAACTTTAGATGGTCATGCCATTTATTCAGAAAAATAAAAAGGAAATCAGTGAGATTATCCCTCTATCAGATCCTTATGGTCACACCACTGGCTAGATGACTCCCATTCAAAATTACTTCCAGAGGGGGATCTTCCATGTAAAGAACCTCCTCCTTCAAGATAAGGTAAGGGATCAAAAACTAACATACGCTTCCTTCTTCATGTTGATGGAGAGATAGTGACCACCTAAGTCCCAAATTCAATAGGCCCCACAGTGGTGACTAGCACAATGGGTATAGAATCATACGTAAAATGGAATTCATTGAAATTTTTAATTAATAAGATTAGGAGATATCATTGTAAATCCAAAACAACACCAAATAATGAAATAAAAGTAAATCCAAAAATCCATTCCCATATCCAAGTCCAAAATAACGCGATAAAAAGTTCAATAAACATTGAAGGAATGTACAAAAATAAACAAATGAATGTGATGAAAACTTTGGAAACTCGAGTTAGTAAGGTCCTTCACGGTCATCCATATCCTCCTTAAAACACGAAATAAGTTTGATATACATAGGGTGAGTATACATGTATACTCATTAGGGAAAACCAAAATCTCTCATTAAAATGTTGGGTGACATACAAACATCCCATGAGAAAAAAATAGATAACCAAAATTACAAGAAACAAAAATATCCTCCCATCTTCACCAAGGCACACTCCAAAAATAACGCATTTCAGGTCCATTAATTGTAATAGATCATCAATATTTGGATACCACACACCAATTTCCCTCTTGTTATTTAAGACATCCTACACATTAGACCTCCCCAACAGATTCCACTGCAGTCCCATTTCCACCCCAACAACAACCCCATAGTCCATACCAACTGCACATCTATCCCACTCGCAAACACCTAGGCCATGTCAACCTCTCATAACCACACCTACAAAGACATGGGAAACAACAACAACCACCACGTCCGAATATACGAGGTCCAAAACAAAAAATGACACACCTAAAAGACACCTAGGCTTGAACAACCAATGGCATGCCTGAAGTTGCCTATGACCTAACAACCTATACCACACCTGATGATAGTTCTGCCCCATCCTAGAGACACTTCGGAAACAATCATACTTCCACACACCTCAGCCAACCACCACAACACACTATGCACAATGCGTCATGGGCCATAATGAACATTAAGCTATCAGAGCCAGCCCAAAGAGTATTGGTATACCTGGGAGAGGGAGTAGAAAAGGAGCTAATAACCAGCCACTCATAGGAATGATGGGAAAAAACCCTCCCCCCTAAAATGGGGGTTCTCATCATGAAGTGATCAACATGGATGGGATGCGTATAATAATGAAAAGAACTAAATTTTGTACATATAGGTTATCAAGTACTCACCCCCACCTAAGGGTCCCTATAACAACAACCAGTCTATACACATCCAATCTTACAACTATCCAAAAATGCAAAAATATACATCATCCACATCAAGATAACTACCCTTTTCTAAAAAGAAACAATTTAACCATCATACACATTCTCGTTATCATGTTCAATTGATTCCATTAAAATATTACTCCACTACTGGGAATGTAATGGGCATAAAAAATTGTCAAAACAACAAATGACGGAAAACATTTAAGTAGTCTCTTAAGAATTCACACCCTATTATCTTCTAAGTAACAACATAAAAAGGTATATGTGAGATCCCTTAATGTTCTAGAACCAAACCGAGACCCAACATATAGAGTCTAAAACATTTACTCTAGGATTCACAGAACCTTAGATTCTTAAACAAACATCCTCTCGACCAGTGATTCCATTATGATCCGCAGGACACCTCAAAATCATTATATAGAACAACAAGGAATATCATCAAAAAAATAAAGTGATTTTTTAGATTTGTCCAAAAACATTCATTAAGATCCTTCCATCCATTAGGTTAACTGGGGTGATCAGACACGAGATCTTATCCATTGGGCATGCATTTAATCCACCTAGTTTGTATGATTAACTAGATTATATGCTAATGTCATTAAATAAGAAGATTATCCAAAAAAAGCTTCATTAGTTCACATGAAGGGACCACCAATGACCAAAATTTTCAGTGTAGATAATCCTAATAATTTACTACATAACAACAAAGTTATAGCACAAAAATCATCAATAAATTTCCTTCCCCTTCATTCTTTAAAATCCCATTTATTATATTTTTTAATGTTGGATTAATATATGTCCCCAGGGACATCATCATACCCACCCTCATTATGAAAAGTAAAGAAAGAGGAAGTAAAACCCCTTACTTGGATGATCGAGGTTCGAAGTTCACTATTTTTACCAAGAACTGTGGATGGTGTGATTTGAAGGAAGAACTCCTAGGATAAGTAGAAAGGGATCCATCACAGGCACACAATTCTTCTCTGGAGGAAGACTCAAGGTGCCTGTAGAGAAACTTAAATGAAAAAGGAAGATATTATCTCATCTCTAGAATTGGTCAGATCATTAAATCAGGGAGGCTATTTCAAATTACATAAATGTCAGATCATGGATGGACCACATGGATCAGCGGTTTAAAACATTGGGATTAATTTATATTTAATAATTCCCTTTGAAAATATATATTTAGACTAATGGATGGCTTGGAGTTGATATATTTTCCTTAAATTGATAAAACCATGTAATAGAGGCGGAACTGGAGAACATGGGAGGCTAAAAAATGCCGAAAATAGTGTGACATGCCACACGTTGTGGTATTTCAAGTGTCACCTGATCCATGGGTGATTAGAACATATTTTACGAGCATTAAATATCATTGAAATGGGTATTAAAACACCTTTGCATCAAAAGGTACATTACTAGAGACAAACTAGAAGGTCCTAGAATGACTTGAAATGAATCACCGATGGGTGATTCACCAACACAATGGAACCATTTCCCTAGGACCCTAACCCTGCCATCGCCACACTAGAATTGATGTACTTTTGTGCCAGTGATGGCTTATTAGTGCAACATATTTCCATCAGTGCCACTGAAGCCTATTTGTGCCACAAAAGCCTAGTAGTGCCACCAAAGCCCATTGGTGCCACAGTTTGTCCAACGTAAAATTTGTAAAACTCCTCAATGAGTCACCAATGGTCCCTAGGATTCCTCGAACATCAAGATTTAGAAATGTAATAGACTAGGAGGGTATGGTCCAATACACCAAATACCTCTCAATAAATTCATGCCCATGATAATTCCTGAGTAAACCTGAAGAAAATAGAGGGGTATGAAAAACCATGTAGTAAGCTACCTCTTTGGGAAAAACCATCCTAGAGATGTTTGAATGCCAGAATAATACCTTGACATCCATAAACACCTCTCTCATCTATCTCCTAAACAACCACATGAATACTACTGATCCTATCCCCCATGTAACCACGCAAACATTGAAAGGTCACACCATCGAGAATTATGTATAAGGGATTCACTTTTACCATGTCAATATTCTATGCACTTTTGGTGGCACTGACTCACCCAAATGGGTTTAATCGCATCCACCATAATGCGTCGTGATTAGAGATCTATTCCTCCCCTCCTCACAGTCAGGATTTTTCATACACATTTAGAGAACAAGGTAAACAACTCATCTTATAGAAAACAAGGTCAAACATTACATCACAGCAAGGCATAAAGCATACACTAGATGAGATCTTAGAACAAATCTAGATACTAGGAATGCATATGTGACTCTTGTTCCCATATACTCTCCTCAAGGGAACCATGCCTCCATAGCACAAGAACTAAGGGGATGATCCATCCATGATCCACCTTCTCCTTAAAATCCTTGATTCTCATTTGTCTATCCAAGAATGTCTCTTTCTCCTTGATATCATACTCTCCCCAGTCAAGGATGAAGGAGTCATCCTGCAGATACAAAAGGTGTTGATATAGCTAAATAATGTTGTGGATCCTCTCAAATTGCGGTGGTAATTCCAGCTAATATGCCTCTTCTCCGACTCGTCCCAACACCATGAAGGGTTCCATTAACAAGGAATAAAGATTAATCCCCCTAACTAACATGTGTTGTCCATGCCGAGGGGAGACCAATAAGAACACATTGTCTCCAACCTCCAAGACCAAGGGTTTCCTCCAATGATCGGCCTAATAATTCTTCAAGTCCTGAGCCACCTTCGTCCTCTCATAAACAAGCCTAACCTTATCCGTCCTACTATGAACCACCTCTGGAATAAGAACGCCTGCCTCTACGAACTCTGTCTAGAACATAGGTGAAGGAAATTGTCTCCAATACAAGACTTCAAATAGTGTCCTTCAAATGGTAGAGTGATAACTATTGTTTTAGGGAAACATTACAAGAGGAAAGTTCCATATCCACAATCCTCCGAACTCTAGAACACATGCTTGTAGCATATCCTGTAACGTCTGGATGGTCCACATTGTCGGTCCAAAAATCTGAGGGTTGAAATATGTGTTAAGGAATAGGTACATGCCAAAAACATGTTGTAATCCCTTCAAATAATCATGAAGTAAAGCATGTATCACAATACTAAATGATGGTTCTATGAACCCTGTGCAGTTTCACAACTTCACCCACATACTTCTATCCTAGAGAATCCACTATGATCAACTCCTTAACAATTTATAAGTGTGTTGATTTCATCAACCAATCCACCACTACCGAGATGTCATCATAGAATCCCTCAGTTCTGGGTAGTCCTATGATAAAATCCATCAAGATGTCATCCCACTTCTACCTAGGAACATCAAAGGGCTGCATTAGATCGATAAGAATATTGTTTTTAACCATCACCTACTAACACATGAGGCACTTTTCCACCAACTCTACCCCATCATGATTCACTGTGAGCAACCAAAACTGACCTCTCAGACCACAATCCATCTTGGAGACTTTTGGGTGTATCGTCAGGGTTTAGCTATAGAACTCACAGAGAACTCCCTCGTGCATCATATCAGGGACAAACAACTTCCCACCAAAACACATATTGTCTTGTTTGTGCTTTGACTATCCTTAAAAAGCATCACCCTATCAAATGAGATCACACATTACTTCGGTCTTTGAGTCTCCCCACTAAGAATCATCTTCCTGTTGTACAAAGGAAGACTACAATGTCATATGAAATAGACATCCTGTACCATCCTCTACTCCCATGCCCAAACATAAAGAACCAACTCCTCCATTGTTCTCCACGAATCTGACAACTCCCAAACCACATCCTTAAATGACTTATAGCTTAAGGCATCAGCCACAAAAATCCCATTTACTGAGGATTCGGAGATCTCGAAGTTGTAATTCTGATGAAACTTCATCCACCTCCTCTGTTGCATGTTTAATTCTCGTAGAGAGAATTCATACCTTCAGATCATGTGATATGTGAAGACAAAAAAGCATTCCCCTATTAGGTAATGTCACACCCTAACCATAGAGGCATATTGTTTTATTCTTTTCTTGGTTCTGCATCTTTTGGATAGATTTGGGTTTGGGTTCGTGTTTGAATTTCTTTTTGAAGCATTGATGTTATTAGCGACTTTCAGACCCATGCGCGGTCATCACACGGTGGCTGGTAGTCGTGTGATAGACTCAGGTGTCATCCAGGTGTCTATCGATTGATAGAAATAATGTTTTACGCAAATGAAAAAAGTAAAATGTTTGAAATGTAATTATAATAATTAATTATGATGTATGTAATAATGTTATTACTAAAAATGGTTAATAATAATTTTTTATCTACATTTTTTTATAAAAATAATTATTAATGAATGTTAATTTAATTATAATATATATTATCATTATTATTATTATTATCAATTTTATTATTCTTATTAAATTTATATTAGTATTATTTTTTTATTAAAATTACATTAATATTATTATTCATAGAAATAAGATATAGAAAGAGTGAAATATAATATTATTAATATTATTATATTATTGGTTTCATTTTAGTTTATTTATTTATTATTATTACTATTATTATATTATATTATTTTTTGTTATTATTATTATTATTTTTGTGGGTTTTAACCTACTTTTTTTCCTCTATAGTACCCCATTTTTTATCCCCTCACGCACAACTCTCTCTTCCCCCCTTTATTCCAATCATTCTTCCCTTTTTTATCCTTCCACGCATCTCCATCTCCCTCTTATTTCTAATCACGCAGACCTATCCTCTCTACCCTTTTCCACCCCCTGCTTCTGCGTGAGGCACACCCAACGCACCCCCTCCCCCTCTTTTCCACGATCCGCTACCAGTGGCCCCCAACATCCTCGCCAGACCCCGCCTCCCATCGTGTCGCCCTCCCATAGCGCCCTCTACCTCCCTTCTCGGCGTGGAGAACCCATCGATAGTCTTCCCCTCCTGGTTCGACTTCCCCTCTCGCCGACGCCATCCCCATCCGGTGGCGCCCCACCCCCCTTGTATGACCCCGTCCGGCAGTGCCCCTCTCTGCTCGCGTGACCTCTTAAGGCGCACCATCTCCCTCCGGTGCCCTATCCTTCAATCTGCAGCCCAACTCCGGCTAGTAGCGCACCTCCAGCTAGGTCCGGTGTGAGATCCCCCCTGCCCCACTTATGTTTGGTGCGACCCCTTCGGTAGTGGCCCATTCCCCTCCTCCTGGACAGTCATCTCCAGCCACGACCTCCCCCGCCAGTGTTCTACTCTAATGCATTTCGTTTTTTCAAATTTTAGGGGTTTTTTCCCGACCCAAAGTTTGGGGTCTAATTTGTGAGTGTTTCATAAATTTTAGGCTCTCCAAAGGGTCCGTAAATTTCTTCTTGACCTTCCATTGATGCACAGTTTTATTCACGCACCTCCGAGGTAGGCGAATTTGTGTATTTTATTTCTGGAGAACTCCAATTATGTTTGAGCTCTTTATTTTAGTTCTAAAATTTGTTTCACATCTTTGCTATGCCTTTAATTATCTTTCCATAGAGTTCTTAAATTTATATAATTTTATTAAGAATATGTTTTGATTTGGTTTCTAGTTTATGTCAATATGCGTCTATGATGATTAGTTTGTTTAAGTTCCAAATCTTATTTTGATTAATTTTTAAATGTAATTCTCATCACTATGGTATTCTCATCTAGATTTTAGTGATTCTTTGACATTGATGAATTATGTAAAATTGGTCATTAGCGTGATTCTTTAGTTATGTTTATGTGTTTATGTACTTGGGGGTGTTGCCCTTAGTTTTATTTAAAGAAAATGTTAAAGTTTTATTTGGGTTTTACTTGTGAATGTTGTGATTTTTGTAGGGTTGGTTTTTTATATGTATCATGATTTATTTGTTTGGATTAATTTTATCTTAGGTATTTGTGGTGTTTTTGAGTCTTGGGGATCTATCGTAGGGTGTTTCGGTTGGTTTCGATGGTGCGCACACAAATTCCAAGGTATGGATATGTATAAATATATATATCTTCTATGTGCGTGTTCCCTCATGGTGTAGGGAACACATGAATCAGTTTTAGGATATATATATATATATATATATGGAAGTGTGTGTGTGTGAGAGCGAGCTGCTGCTTGAGTTAGAAATATTGACGTGTCCTTTGTTCGAGGTAGGCGTTTCCATCTTTTCTCTATTTCCGAAGCTTTCCAGAGGCACTTGCATGATTTCATTTGATTTACAGATGTTATTCATACCCTTATTATCCTAATAGTTTATTCATTGTAGTGTTTATTTGATGGTTAAATGTGTTAAAAACCGCATTTAAATAGTCCCTTAGTTATGTGTAGGTGTTTCCATGCCCTTGCTCCTAGTTTAAATCCATTTAATGTTGTGTTATCTTAATTAAATCATATATTGTGTTTCGTACCTCTATTTTTGTTTATAGTTAACTTATGACCGTCTTTTTCATATTGAAAGGTTTGATCAAAAATGGATTTTTGGATGCTTTTTTATTTATGCACTTTTTTATACCATTCCAACTTGGTTGGAACTAACTGCCTATATCTGCAAATGGTACTATTGGACTTCTTGAGTGGTGTATTCTAGTGGAACCATTTTATGGAACTTTTTTGTCTGTGTTGGTTAGTTTTATGAACATTGTTTTTTCTCAGATATGATTCACATTTCTTTAAATTGGTATTTTTCTTGAATCATTGGTTTTATAAGAGGCTCTTGTTTTCAAAATTATGTGGGCCTTTGCATGTGGTACATTAAATTGGTTTGAAAAGAAATTTATGAGTATATGCCCGTTTGGAATTTTAAATACAAAAATTATGTTTAGGGTTGTTTTAGAAGAGCTTGTGCAATGTTTTCATAAAGACATTTGATTATGTAAAATGAGAGGCCCAATTTACAACTCCAACTGTTTGATGAAATGGGTTTGAAAAACCGAATGATGTGATGGCCCGGTTGGCACATTGTATATTTCATAGGTATGAATATATATAAGTATATGGGGTGCTCCTATCTAGGGTAACCCTTAATGGGAGAATGTATAGGAAGCGTCCATGTTTGGGGTAGGCAAGGGCGGTGAGCTGAGTCACGCATGCGAGGTCCTTCCTACTTACACAGTATTATTATAACCACCATGGGTTCCTAGGTGTCTTTTAGATGATCGATTGACGGTTGCTGATCAACTATGATTAGACAGGTTGGTACCCCTAGATTCGTTGTTAGTCTAGGCGGGCTTCACCACTAGATTGGTCAGTTAGGGCGGCCAGTTGGTAATAGACTTAGGAGCTTCACCATACGCCGGAAGGTGGTTCTGAAACCAAGTACGTCCAGGGGTCTTCTATGGATGTTTAGGATCACCCATGGTTGATGAATTATTTACTTTGTTTATTTTTCATTGCATTAGTTTATTTTCAGTTTCACATTTACTTGTTTCACTCTAGCCCAACTTTGGTATTTTTCTATTTTGGATTTCATTTATAAAATGGAAAATGATTTTGGAAATGGTGTGTAGCGTGTGTTGGGTTTTTAAATGAGAACAACAAGTTTCATATTTTAATGTTTGAAAAACCTACTTTCATATCTGTATTTCAAACTTATGTCAGTGGACTATTTTGGAAGAGATAATTGTTGGATTTAGTGGTTTATTCTTGGAATCCCTAATGAGCATCTTGGTGCTCACACCGATTATATCATTCCAGTTGCAGGTTCGGTTTTTTGTATCGGTTTCTGGTTTAGCTGCTCAATGTTGGAGCAATGTGGTTTTGAGTTGCGTGGTGACCTAGGAGGTCACAAGGGGGTATGTTCAACTTTATTGTCTTTCTGCTGCAAGTTCTTATCTTTATCATCAGTTTGTTTATCTGTTTATCATTTGTTTTTGGGACAAATCGTTCCCAACAGTTAAATTTTGATGCCCGACACTGGTTGCCAGCCCGTGGGGATCAGAAAAGCCCTTTGGGCCATGTCGCGGGCCGGCTCCGGTAACCGGATCAGGGTTGACCCCGGTTGGTTTGTGACAAAATGGTATCGAAGGCGAGGTTCTTCATATTTGGGATGTCTAGTAGAATGATATTAGGATTTTTCAGGATTTAGGAGGTAGATTAAAGGTTGGTGCTTGATCACCACCGCCCATGATGAGACCTGAGTTACCAGGGGTAGTCTGGGTTTTGAGTCTTTTTCCTTTGATTGTTATGGTTTGAGGGATGATAATGTAGGTGAACTAGTTTATGTTGTGGCCTCACATGGGGTGGTGACCCATGAGGAGTCCAAGTTTCCAGTTCAAGGTCTTTTAGTGATATACCTTACATGGGATATGGCTCACCACCATGTCGTCGAGTCAGGAATATGCACTAGTTCCTCATTTCGGTGGTTTGTTGTTGACTGTGTTTCATTTTGATTTCGGTCAATGTGAGTGTGTGTTAAAAATGAAAGTCATTTTAAAATGTAAATGTGCTTCTTTTTAAATAGTTTTGAAATTGGTGACTTGGGTTTTTAAAGAGGGAGTGTTTTGATTTGGAGTGTTTTATTGCGTGCTTGGATTTGATAAGGGAAATATGTGTTTGAACCATGGTATTCATTATGGAGGGTCACATGTGCATCGATATGTGAAGAGAGTGCGTGGGAGCACATTCTCGTGAATTATGTAGCTGGGATTGGGTGAACGAACATGTGACATTACATAAGGGGCCATAGGTGAGTTTTGAAATTTAAAAGAAATTGTGGTTTTTGAAAAAAGAATTTTTTTTACATATGTTTGTATATGTTTGACTTATGGGTATGTTTCCCTTGGATTGTGTTGTAACTTTGATTGAGTTTTGGATTGATGCTAGTTTTGATGTTTTTTTTCGTGTTGTTATGAGTGTGCCGCCCAGAAAGCCTCAAAACGTTGTTATTGAGTTATGCCCAGTTTCCAGTTCTTTTTGTGTGTTGCCTGCTTATCGAGGTAATCAAAGTCTGGTAAAGGAAGTTGTATAGTTCAGAAAGATAGTGTGTCTTCTGGCTTTTGGGAACTCCCATGGTAATTAAGGTTCGTACCATCATAGGGTTATTTGAGGGTTCAGTTCTGGACTAGTAAAGGTGGGATGTCTCATCGTCGTTAGAGTCGTAGGTGTAGTTGGTGGGGGTCAGCTCCCGTGAAGGTTCTTTGTCTGGCAAGGAGTTCATGCTGGAAGAACCTGTCTCCAAGAAGTTATCTTCATCTGTACCAACTGCCAGTTTGTTGGACCATTCTCTCGCATGTCGTTAATCTGGATGGTTCATGAATTCTAATCCACCTTATCACATCTCTTCGAAGTCTTGCTACCGTGCGAATTTTCAGTCCACCGGGATGAGTTCTGAAAGAAGTGTCATTCAGGAGGAAGGAGTTAGGGACCGGAGGATGAAAATAAATGACTGTGAGGTGGATATGCTTCAGCCATCAGGGCCACAACCACATGTCTCGGGGTGAAGCTCGCGCAAAATCAGGAGTTGTTGAGGGTGTGTGGAACATCGGATCCAATCATGTTTTCAACATCAGATGGAAATATCCAAGTATTTCTTGTTTGATTCTCGTTGTTGTAGTAATCCCAACCTTGTTGTAGGGGCGTGATGAGCTTTTTCCCCCAAAATCCAAGCGGTCTTATCTGCTCTCAGTGTGATTTTTAAATTGTCTGGTCTCTTTGAATGGTGTGGGACCGTGAATAGACATACCTGTTATGATTTTGTGTTCGTTTCATCTTTTTTTGTTAGAGGGATGTTCGTTATGTGAAATTTAGGGGATGTGTTTAGTTCATTCCTTTTCCTCAGGTTTCTGGGTTGTTTTATAACAAGATTTCATCTATGTTTTAGGAGTGTTGTTCGGTCCATGTGGAGAGATTAAATGAGTCTGTTTGGGAGTTCCCGCTATGCCCCCCTTGGGGGTGGTTTGTTCAGGTTCAAGGGATTCTGTATTAGTGAATTCTTATGGGGGGGAGAACCCTCTCGTGTTCTCCCCTCAAATTCAGGTAGTGATTTTTCTTGAGTTGTTCGGGTGTGAGGTGTGTCTCGGTTTTCTATGATTTTTTCTGGGCATAGACTCATGTTGGGTGGACAGTTGGCATGGTGACTTTCTGGGGGAAGAAAGTGTCTATGGTGGGGAGAATTATCACACCCTGACCACGGGTGCCTATTATTTTATTCTTTTCTCGGTTATGCATCTTTTGGATAGAGTTGGGTTTGGGTTCGTATTTGATTTTTTTTGAAGCTTTGATGTTATTAGGAGGTTTCGGACCTGTACGAGGTCATCACACAGTGGGCAGTAGCCGTGCGATCAACTTAGGTGTCTTCCTAGTGTCTATCGCTTGAAAGAAATAATGTTTTACGAAAATGAAATAATTATAATGTTTAAAATGTAATTATAATAATTAATTATGATGTATGTAATAATGTTATTACTAAAAATGGTTAATAATATTTCCTTTATCCAATATTTGTTATTAAAATAAATATTGATGAATTTTAATTTAATTGTAATTGTTATTATTTTTATTATTATTATCACTTTTATTATTCTTATTAAATTTATATTAGTATATTTTTATTGTTAAAATTTTATTATTATTATTATTCATTGAAATAAGATATAGAAAGAGTGAAATATATTATTATTATTATTATTATTTTATTATTATTGGTTTGGTTTTAGTTTATTTATTTATTTATTTATTATTATTTTATTTTATATTATTTTATTTTTTTGTTATTATTATTATAATTTTTTTGATGGTTTTAACAAACTTTTTTTTTCTCCATGCTACCCCGTTATTTGTTATCCCCTCACACACAACTCCCCCCACCCTTTATTCCAATCATGCTGACCTTTTTTTATCCTTCCATGCATCTACCTCTCCACCCCATTTCCAATCACGCACACTTATCCTCTCTTCCCTTTTTCTCCCCCTGCTTCTGCGCGAGGCGCACCTAGTTCAACCCCTCACCCTCTCTTCCACGATCTGATTCTAGCATCCCCCATCATCCTCGCCAACCCCCACCTCCTATCGCACTGCCCTCCCATAGCACCCACTACCTCCCTTCTCAGCACGCAGCACCCCATGACAGTCTTCCCCTCCTGGTTCTCCTTCCCCTCTCGCTGACGCTATCCTCATCCGAGGGCGCCCCACCCCACTTGCATTACCCCATTCGGCAGCGCCCCTCTCTGCTCGTGTAACCTTTTATGGCGCACCCCCTCCCTCCAGGGCCCTAGCCTTCGATCAGCATCCCAACTCCGGACGGTACGGCACCTCCAGCTAGGTCCGGCGAGAGATCCCCCCTGCCCCACTTACGTTTGGTGCGACCCCTCTAGTAGCGGCCCGTTCCCCTCCTCCTGGTCAGTCATCTCCGGCCACGACCTCTATCACCGGTGTGCTACTCCAATTAATTTTGTTTTGTCAACTTTTAGGGGTTTTTTCCAAACCCAATGTTTGGGGTCTAATTTTTTTGTGTTTTTTAAATTTTAGGCTCTCCGAAGGGTCCACAAATTTCTTCTTGACCTTCCCTTGATGCATAGTTTTTTTTACGATCCTCTGAGGTAGGTGAATTTGAGTATTTTTTTTCTAGATAAATCCACTTATGTTTTCTCTCTTTATTTTAGTTCTAAAATTTTATTCGCAACTTTTCTATGCCTTTAATTATCTTTCGATATAGTTCTTAAATTTATTTAATTTTGTTTAGAATATTTTTTGAGGTGGTTTCTGGTTTATGTCAATATGCATCTACGATGATTTTCTTGTTTAAGTGCCAAATCTAATTTTGATAATTTTTAAAATGTAATTCTCATCGCTATGGTTTTCTCGTCCAGATTTTAGTGATTCGTTGACATTGATGAATTGTGTAAAATTTTTCATTAGAATGATTCATTGATTATGTATATGTGTTTATGTACTTGGGGGGTTTTACCCTTAGTTTTATTTAAAAAAAATGTTAGAGTGATTTGGGTTTTACATGTGAACATTTTGATTTTTGTAGGGTTGGTTTTTGATTTTTATCTTGATTGCTTTGTTTGGATTATATTTATCTTATGGATTTTTGGTGTTTTTGAGTCTCGAGGATCTATCGTAGGGAGTTGCAGTTGGTTTCGAAGGTGCGCACACATATTCCCAGGTGTGGATATTTATAATTATATATATCGTTTGTGTGCATGTTCCCTCATGGTTCGGGGAACACGTGCATCAGTTGAATGATATATATATATATATATATATATATATATATGGATGTGCATGCGTGCGAGCGAGCTGCTTCTTGAGTTAGAACGCTTGACATGACCTTTGTTTGAGATTGGCATTTCCATTTTTCTCTCTTTTTGAAACATTGCAAAGGCACTTGCATGATTTCATTTGATTTATATATGTTATTCGCACCCTTATCGTCCTGATAGTTTATTCATTTTAGTGTTTGTCTGATGGTTAAAAGTGTTAAAAACAACTTTGAAATAGTCCCTTAGTTATGTGTAGGTGTTTCCCTGCCATTGCTCGCAGTTTTAATCCATTTAATGTTGTGTTATCTTAATTAAATATTAGATTATGTTTCGCACCTCTATTTTTTTATAGTTAATTTATGACCATGTTTTTCTTATTGAAAGGTTTGATCAAAAATGGATTTTTGGATGCTTCTTTATTTATGCACTTTTTATTATACCTTACAAACATGGTTGGAGCTAACTTCCTTCATATGCAAATGGTACTGTTGGACTTCTTCAGTAATCTATTTTAGTGGAAACATTTTATAGAACTTGTTTGTCCGGTGTTGGTTAGTTTTATGAACTTAGTGTTTTTTCAAATATGATTATGTGTCTCTTTAAATTGGTATTTTTCTTGAATCCTTGGTTTTATAAGCATCTCTTGTTTTCTAAATGATGTGGGCCTTTGCGTGCGGTTCTTTAAATTGGTTTGAAAAGAAATCCATGAGTATATTCCCGTTTGGATTTTTAAATAAAAAATTGGTGTTTAGAGTCATTTTAGATGAGCTTGTGCTATGTTTTCATAAATACCTTTGATTATGTAAAACGAGAGGCCCAATTTACAACTCCAGATATTTGATAAAATGGTTTTGATAACTGAATGATGTGACGGACCAGTTGGAACATTGTATATTTGATAGGTATTCATATATATAAGTATATGGGGTGCTCTTATCTAGGGTAACCCTTCATGGGTGAACTTATAGGAACCTTCCGTATTTGGGGTAGGCAAGTGTGGTGAGATGAGTCATGCATGCGAGGGCCTTCGTACATACACAGTATTATTATAACCACCATGGGTTCCTGGGCGTCTTTTAGATGATCGAGTGACGGTTGCTGATTAACCCCGATTAGAAGGGTTGGTACCCCTGGATTCATTATTATGCCATGCGTTCTTTGCCACTTGATTGGTCAGTTAGGGCGTCCAGTTGGTTATAGACTTAGGAGCTTCACCATACGCCGACATGTGATTCCAAAACCGAGTATGTTCAGGGGTATTCTCAGGATGTTTAGGATCACCCATAGTTGCTGAATTATTTACATTGTTTATTTTTCGTTGCATTGGTTTATTTTCAGTTTCACTTTTACTTTTTTCACCCTATCCCAACTATGGTATTTTTCTGTGTTGGATTTCATTTATAAAATGGAAAATGATTTTGGAAATGGTGTGTAGCGTGTATTGGGTTTTTAAATGAGAACAACATGTTTCTTATTTTAAAGTGTGAAAACGCTACTTTCATATCTGTATTTCAAACTTGTGTCAGTGGACTGTTTTGGAAAAGATAATTGTTGGATTCAGTGGTTTATTCTTGGCATCCCTACTTAGCAACTCAGTGCTCACGCCTATTATATCTTTCATGTTGCAGGTTCAGTTTCTCGTACAGGTTTCTGGTTCAGCAGCTCAATGTTGGAGCAGCGTGGTTTTGTGTTGGGTGGTGACCTGGGAGGTCACAAGGAGGTATGTTAAACTTTATTGTCTTTCCACTGCTAGTTATTATCTTTATCGTCTGTTCGTTTATCTGTTTATCTTTTGTTTGTAGGCCAAATAGTACCCAATAGTTAAATTTTGATGCCTGTCACTGGTTTCCAGCCTGTGGGGATCGGGAATTCCCTTCGGCCCATGTCGCGGGCCGGCTCGGGTAACCGAATCAGGGTCGACCTGGGTTGGTTCGTGATAGGTAATGCTGCCACCGCATTTGTGTGAACACAATAGCTGTATATTATAGTTATTTGAGGGCATAAATAGGTTTGTTATTGTATAATTCAGTATACCCTTAAGATATCACTACCTACTACTGGATCAGCACACACCCTAATCCTAGACTGGATGAATCCCAGAACACATCCAATGTTACCCCTTACTCTGGTAGCCCCAACACTATGGCACTAACTAGCTTCCCTTTGAAATAACTGATAGCTGCATCGAACTTATCACACTATATAGTAGCCTAGTCTATTCTTGTCAATGATGTCAAAGGTACATCAACTCAAGAGAAATCAGGTACAAACCTTTAGTAGTATCCTTCCAGTCCAAGGAAACTATAAAACACTACCATGTTCTTATTTTTTTCCAAGAAACAACCACTTAAAACATAAATATTTCCACTTAAATTCCATTATAAGACACCACATGTCTGAGGAAGTGCACCTCTAGAGTCCAGAACATGCACTTGGATGACATTATGTAGAAGAGGTGGTGTAGAAGAACTCCAAAACTATCTAGAGATTATTGTGATGATCATCCTATGATCATGAATAGATCATGATGTTGTCGATGAATACAACCATGAAATAGTCCATATACTCCTAGAAAACATAGTTCATGAGCCCCATAAACATTTCTATTTTGTTCATAATGTCAAACAACATTTCAATTAACTCAAAGTACTAATATCTACACAAGAAAGCAATCTTCAGAATGTCACCCTCCTTCACCCTCAAATTGTGGTATCCAGACCACATGTAGATCATAGAGAACCACCCTACTCCCTTCAACTGGTTAAATTGGTTGTCGATCCTCGAGAGGGGCTAAATGTTATCGATTACCATATGATTCAGTGTTTGGTTGTACATGCATTTCCTAAAACCATCATCTTACATTTTTTCGAACAAGCCTGAAGCACCCAATGGCATCGTGCTTGTTCGGATAAAACCCTTATTCATCATGTCATCAACCTGAATCCACAAATCCCCCAACTCACAAGGTGCCATTCGATACCGAGCCATCGAAATCGGACATGCACCGGGTTGTAGGTCTATCCCAAACTCAAAATCACGTCGAGGGGGATAGAGTCCAAACCTCTTCAGGTAGGATGTCGAAGAACTCACTAAAAATCCCCAAAACATCCACCATCATTGAGTCTATAGACTCCACTAATAGCTCAGTTAATATGGTATGAAGGGGCTCGACTCACTGTCTACCCTCCTAGAAACCTCACTCCCCAATAAAATTTACATACTGGCAGCCCATATCTTATAGCAGAACCCCTCTCCAGAAGAAGTATATAACATCATGCATAGAAAACAACCATTTGATGTCTAGGATGTCATCGTATGGCTGCATTTACAATAGAAAGATATCCTCATTGGATTTATGTGGCCCCAACATCAGTCTTCATCCTCAACAAAGATAAAATGATCTGCTCTAACCTTTAACTGGCATTCTTAACACAAGTTTCATGGAATTTATCTCTATGAATATACTCATTGAATGGGCTAGACATGTTGAAAAAAAGGAGTGTGAATATCTGGAATCAAACAAGGATCCTGCAAGAGTATTAAACGAAATAATTATACCTCGAATGACCCCTGTACCACCTGAACTACTACCTCTAAGACATTAAACAACCCACACCAAGCTCCATTACCCCTCAACTGTTGTCCGCCTCTACAAACAAGCCCTGGTCGAGGTCCCTGAGGGGCACCTTGTGGTTGGCCTCCTCTAGCACAGTCTTCCCTCAGTTGAGTAGGAGTTCGTTGTCCCTACTGCTGCTGCTCAATAGGTCTCACCAACAACTGGTGCTTTCAAGGTTGGCGATGATCCTTCCCACCCCCACTGCACCTCATTCGGCCTGGGAACCGATTATGAAGGTTCCCATGGTTTCCATTTGTAAATGACCTCATTCTTAGTCTCATTGATAAAGATTGAGGGCCAGGAGATCGTAACTAGAACTGCAGAGGCATGCTCCACGCCGACAAAAACCTAGAAGGCCATGATGTTGGAGGCCTGTTGCTGACATCCTTCCCCTTGGACAAAAAAAACTTGATCCCCTCTTGTAGCACACCTCCTAATGTGTGCGTCATATCTACTACCTAATCCTTCTTCTAATCCTCCATGTACGTTGGTAGAGTTAAATTAGTAACATATTACTATACAGAAGCTCAGACAGCCTCCTCTAAGCGTCTTTCCTGTGACTCCTCAGTATTCCTCCTCTATAAAATGTAGATCATCCACAATTGAAGTTTTTCTCCTCTCATTTGACTAAATTCCAACAGAAACCATTACTCCCTCAGATCACAGATCAACGTAAATGTGATCACTAGCACCTCAAGCTAACCCTCTATCTCTAATTTGGAAACATTTCCCTCATATGTCCCGATGGTCTACCATTAGAATGAACATAGAGTCTTCTTACACTTTTCATCCACTTCCACCCAGTCAATCTTCTACTGATCAACCATCTCAACCTACTAAACCTCAACTTCCCACACTAATCATGGTCTTCATCCAGGTGCCATAGATAAAAAGAGAAACAATGAATTTCTAAGCCTGAGTAGGGAGGAAAATCCTTGTTTAAATTTTGTTTAAACTTTCTATATATTTTAAATTTCACAAAACACGCAAAACACATGTGAACACCCATCATTATGATTCTTGTACCTTTCCTAGAGTCTCTACCGTAGATTCAGTGTAGCCTCACAAGGTAGTTCAGTAGGTCTAGAGTCCATACATCGGATCATGGGGTGCCCTAATATAATATGTCCTAGCTGGTTGTCACTAGACTATTTCACGCACAAACATTTCCTAGCACTATTTCCCTACCATCCCATGCAATACTCATTATGGATTACCCGGAACACCATTATATCTATTAAAAATCACATCTGATACCATTCATTCATGACCCTCCTTCACCAATATGGGTGAAGGGATGGTATGTTTTCAGACTCTTCTTCCTTCAAGTTTATGGAGAGATAATGATCCCGAGACCCACGTTCAATTGGACCTGGTGTAGAAAATATAACCAAGGGTATATAATATCACATCAAATGAAAAGAATTACCCTTTTCATTTAAGAATATCGAGAGATAAGACTATAAATTCCAAAAAACACTAAATACTGAAATAAAAGTAAATCCCAAAATCCAATCCCATATTCATGTCTAAGATAAATTGATACAATGTATAAGAAAATTAGAAGGAAAGTACCAAATGAAATGAAAATTAGTGTCAACAACTACCGAAACCTGAGTTGGTAAGGTCTGGTACGATCCTCAATGTCCTCCTAGAAACCTAAAAGAGGTTTATTTGTGTAGTATGAGTATATAGGTATACTTATTAGAGAAATCCAAAAGCACTCATGCACAACTGGGATAAATTCTAATGTACCATGAGAAAAAAATAAAGTTAACCAAAATAAATAGAAAATAAACTATCCACCTAGCATTACCAAAGAACACTCCCCAAATAATGAAATTCAGGTAACAAAATAGTAATAAAACATCAATATTTGTGTACCCCAAACCAAATTACCACTGGATATTTAAAAAATCCTAAAAATTAGACATCCCTCATAGATTCCACTTTTTTCCAACTTCCACCACCCAAAAA
Organism: Viscum album; assembly: GCA_963277665.1. Taxonomy (NCBI): domain Eukaryota; kingdom Viridiplantae; phylum Streptophyta; class Magnoliopsida; order Santalales; family Viscaceae; genus Viscum; species Viscum album. Next base: position 440,984,941 of record OY728155.1, on the reverse strand, counting down.
AACTCCAATGTCCATCCCAACCACACATCTATCGAACCTGCACACACATGGGCCACCACAACCACAAAACACCACACCCACAACACTTAGGCCACAACTACCACCACCACGCCCTAAGAAACATGTTCTAGAACTACCACTTCCACATACAAAGACACACAGGTGAGAAGAACCATTGCCACGCCCGAAGACACCAAGGCCAGAACAACCACTACAACACCCGAAGGCACTTGGGCCTCTTCTTGAATATAGTTTGGAGAAAAACCTATCCAGATACACCTGGTCCAAACAAAACAACACACCCTTACTGAAGTTTTATGGGACATAATGAACCTTTGGATATCACATCCTACCAAAAGTTTGTTGGGAAACCATGGAGAGGGTGCAGAAAATGAGCTAATAATCAGCCACAAATAAGATTGTTTGGAAAAACACCCTCCCCCATGAAATGGGGGTGTTCAACACAAAGTGATCCACATGAGTGTGGTGAAAATATGAAACAAAAATATTAATTTTATATATAATGGTAATCAAGAACTCACCCCAAACTAATGGTCCTTAAACAAACAACCAGCTCGTACACATCAAATGTTGCTTTTATCCCTACATGCACAATTATTCAATAATGACAACCATAACACAATACTTTTCTAAAAAATATATTTTCCCCATATTAACCATTCCCATTATCATGATCAAGTGATTCCATTTAAATATTCCTCCAGTACAGGGAAAAAAATTGGCATACCCAAATGCCAAAACAACAACTGATGGAAAACAAAAAGGAAAGCGCTCAAGCATTCACACATGGTATTCTTATATGAAACAACATAAAAAGGGATCCATGAGATCTCTTCAATTAATATAACCAAACCAAGCCCCAACATACGAGGTCCAGAACATTTACCCCAGGCTCCACATGACCACATATTGACAATCCAATAACCTCTTAGCTAGAAATTTTATTCCCATCCACATGTCACCATACAAACATTAAATAGAACAACCATACTTTTCAGTAGAATAAAGCCAGGGTGATTCTAGATTTATCTAAAACCATTCATTTTGTTCCTCCCTTCCATCTGGTAAACCTAGGTGATGACACAAGGGTTATTATCCATAAAGCATCCATTTAATCAACCATGTTTATGTGATTAACTAGTTTCCATGTTACAGTCATACAATCACAAGATTATCCAGAAATCATAGCTTCATTAGTGTGCAAGAAATGACCACCAATGTCCATGATTTTTAGTGAACCTAATCCCATACAATTCACAATATTAATATAAAGTTATAACACAAAAATCATCATCAACTTTCCCGCCCCTTCATCCTTTAAAATTCCATTTGTTAACTTCGTTAAAATGGGAATCATTTATGTGATGAGGGACTATCATCATACTCACATCGCATGATGAATAATAAAGAGAGATGAAGGAAAAAACAATACTTGGATGATCTAGGATTGAAGTTCCCTATTTGCACATTGAACTGGGGTTGGAGCGACATTCAGGAAGAACTCCAAGGCTGAGTATAAAGATTCCTAGCACAAGTACACGATTAATATCAAGAGGAAGTCTCGAGGTGCACATAATGTAATAAAAGCAAGAAGGAAGAGAGGATATCATATTAAGAAGTGGCCAGATCTAATAATCACAGAGAACATTACGAAGTACATAAAAGTCAAATCATTGCTTGACTAAGAGGGTCAGTAGTTTCACACGGTGGGATTAATTAAGATTTATTAATTCCCATTGGAAACAATGGAGATAGTTTAGTGGATGACAATGAGTTGATAGATTTCTTTTTTAGAGAGAAAAACACATAACATGGGTGAAACTGGAAAACAAGGAGTCTGGAAAACATGTAAAAAGGTGTGACATGCCACAAATTTTGGTACTTCAAGGATTTCTCAAATCTTGATGGTTTAAAAAATCATTTATAGGCCTTAAATCACCTTGAATGGTGTATTAAAAAACATTTATGATAAAAGATATGTTACTAGAGATAAATTAGAAGGTCCTGAAAAAACTAGAAATGACTCCCTGATGTGTGAGTCACTAACACCCTGACACTGCTTCCTTGGCACTGTCTCCCTAGCACTGTCACCCAAGTACCAATGTCTCTCGATTCCACTGACACCCACCAATGTCACCAATTCCCATCAATGCCATCGAGGCCCATCATTTCCACCGATTCCCATCATTTCCACCTTTCATCCAACCTTAAATTTGGGAGACTCCACAATGAGTCACTGATAGTCCCCCAAGATGCCTTGAAAATCCAGATTTGGTAATGTAATGGACCAGGATGGTCTGGTCCATTACATGCCACTAGATAGGTCCGGATGCGAATTGATCCAGATATGTGAAATCACCTTTTTCTTGTACAATGGAGTAATCCAAGAAAATGTACTCTAAAACCAAGTCCATGATGGAGTCCTTCACATGTGCATCAAAGAAGAAGGGAATTTTTCCGTCACAAAATATGTTCAACCAAGATCTTATGGGGCACAACAATTAGTAACCATTCTCTCCCATAGAGTTTGATGTCTTATATACTATTGGATCACTATTATGCAGGATTGTTCCATATTCAGTAAAAAGTGTCATTACTTCCATGTTCATGCTTGTTTTATTCACCAACCCCTTGATATACATAATACGGATAAGTACTCCAGTAAATTTTCCACTTTTGGGATGGATTTTTATGGACTATATCCCACCTTCACAACCAAAAAATTCATGTTCATTATCATAGAAACAAAATTCTTTTCTAAATGGGATGAAGACATGCTTCTTAAAGTAGCAGGGGAAAAACAAATATGATTTTTTGAAGGCCATCATCATTACTAGATTTGGCGTCCCTTATACGAAATTGACAGAAAACATCAAAAACATATACTCTTATAATTTAGACAAGTTATACATGGATTATGGAATCAAATCCAACCATTCATCCCCCAACCATGTGGCGGTCGATTGAAAAATAGAGGCGTTCAAAAAGACAATGTCCATCATACTTCAGAAGATGGTAGATAAGGATTTGAAATTATGTCTAGATAAGAACTTTCATGATTTATGGTCATAATGGAACATGGACCGCAATACCTCCCAGGAAGACTTGTACTCACTAGTATATTGGGAAGAAGTGGTTTTTCTGATCAAAATTCATGTTCCATCACTATTTGTGGCCATCTGTGATCAACTGTCCATGGATGAGAAATCCAAGAGATGGTTTGATGAGTTGGAACAACTGGATGGGAAAATGTTTCACACTATTAACCATTTGGAAGTCTACAAAAATAAAATCGCACAAGCATTCAATGAAAAAAGGTTCTCCCTTGGCCTTTCCTTGAAGGATAGATAGTGTTTGTCCTCTGAACCATGATGATACATAGAAAGAAGCCCATGATGCTTGAGCCAAAGTTGGAGGGTCCTTATTTCATACATTGGATTTATTCCAATGAAGAATACATATTGATATCAATGAAGGGATTACTCATCATAACACTCACCAATGCTTGGTTTCTGAAGAAGTACATAACGTTACAATGAGATCATGGTCCAAACATTATAACCTTAATGTCTGAGTTATCATCCTCACAACATGATGATAAGATGAATACTAGTAGTCCCTAAAACATGAAATTCAACAAGGATGACAATTACATAGATACAAGACTCTAAACTGCAAAGCATGGTTCCCTAGATGCAAGGTGTTAAACTGTATAACATAAACTGTCTTAATAGAATGATGATAAAATACATGGTCCCCAAAAATTACCTATGGATTAATTCCCAATCATCATCAGGATACGTTAAGACTCCTCAACCCTTGATCTTGGACCATTCTCGATAGAAACAAAACCCCTCTATCATATCCTATATCTGCCCATATTATGAGGGAAATCCTTGTCAGTCTTCGTTTATCACATTGAGTATATGTCACGTGATCTTAGGATATGGGGTAAATATTCCATTACGTAAACAAAAAATTGTGAAATATGATAGACCCATTACCTGTAGTGGATGAAACAAAAATTCCCCATCCCCTACATCCAAGTAAAATTGGTACATGGAACATTAAGGACTACGCATGGCTGGATTCCTATACTAATAGGAGACAAAGGGACACACATATTTGGATTTTCGGGACAGTCAACACCAATAAAAAAATCCCTCTCATGTCCCAACACATGGGCCAAAACATTGTAGGGATAATTTAGAACAATGTTTGGATAGATTTCTACCTTGAATGATATGTAGTGATGCCCATATTTGGTAGCTCGGCCCAGCCACCACCATCAAAAAAAATTCATCTCATGTCCCTACACATGTACAGAACCTTTGTAGGGAACATTTAAAACTACATATGGCTTGAATTGTTCCATCGGAGGATATGTAGTGATAGCGAGATTTGGCATCACATCCCAAACACAAAAACAAAAATACCCTTTCCCCCATGAAAAGGTCAGACATGTATAGATGAATCCATGAGACGTCATAACCGCTTTATTTTAAACTGTGAGATTCCTTGAGAGTTTGGTGCCACCCAGTTATCAATGTTACGAGACCCTTCACAAGGCCCCAATTTCTTACCAAACAAATTTAAAGAGATGTTTGAATTCCATGTCGAATTTTAGCAATCATATGGAGTCAGAAGATCATGCTTCCCCCTACATATGAGTCAGATCAATGCAGAATCTTCAGTAGTTCATCACTGATCACGGTCTGGATATTTCTTACCATCCTAGACACATCTTTTCAATTTGTAAAACTCCATGCTCTGGGAAATATTGGATCCCCATAAACATTCATGTCCATTGGAGATGGAATACTAGAGTCCTTTGGAAACCTTTGTTTTAATTTTCACTTCATGCCACGGTGGATCACCATATATTGCCAACAAAATGACTGTCAATCAATGGAAAATTATTCCTCCGGATAATCCACTCCTACCTTAGTATTCCCAAAGGATTTCAAGCCCTATGTCATTACTCCTGGTCTTGGGGCCCACCCAAGGTTATGTTTTACGCCTTATGTCGTCCCTCATGTCTATGGAATTGCATAATATCCCAAAAACAATTAACGCAACACTATTTTTTGTATTTATGATAGCTTAATGTCCTCGCGGCATGACTCTAAATTACACAACATAATGTCCTCAGTGGCTGACTCTAAACTATATATCATAATGTCCTCACTTCATGAATCTAAATTTCAATTCATTACATACAAACCTCATGAAGTTGAACTTCGTGTCCAAAAATTTCCCATCTATAGGATGTAAAATTACATAGCATTGATTATTAATAAATTTTAAGATACTTTTTGGTAGGCTTTGATCCTAAATTTTCTTAATCCCTTTTTCTCAAATCAAACATAGCTCACATTATCATAGGGAACTCTATGATAGATCCACCACTACATCATAGAAAATCAGTATAGGAATTGATTCCTAGAAGCAAGACACTAACATGCACATCATGGTTCTCTTCCCTATAAGGTGACTCATGTCTTAGGTCTACGATGTTAAATATTCAGGTACTCCAAAGATGAGAGGAATGCACCACCATACGTATGAGTGAGATATACATAAGAGATTCCCGATCCCATGAGTAAATCACATATTGAATGTTAATTACGTATACGATTACACTTCTTACATACCTCAAATATCGTTCTTTGAGTAATCTTGAATCACCATAATCTTACATTGCCATTAGAGATGGAAGGAAATTGTCATGCATACACCTTTGTATGAAAATGAATATCATTCCCCGGTGGCTCTATATATGTTTTCTGCACTATGGATTTTTATCAATGGAAAATTCATTCCCTTGAGAGTCTTATCCTATATCAGTATGCCGGATGGCTCCCATGCGTTGTAAAATCCCTTCTAATTGAAGAGAACTCAGAGTCATGGGTTAAATTTTCTTTCCTACTCACCTTCTAGACATATCAGAACATTTTGGACCAATTTAACTCTAGTGTCTCTGGAGGAATCTATAAAATAATCATACCCCATCCATATGTGTGATGTTGATATGCCTATGAAACAAAAATTCCACCACTTATCTCTGGGCTCCCTAGAAAAGATAAGACAATGAAATTCCCACTTTCATGCATAGGTACACTCATTTTTTAGATTGCATATTCTGCGATCAAAAAGGTCCCAATATCAATAATCCTTCATTTCAATAAAAGATGGAAGGCCAATGTCCTACAAACACCTTTGTTTGACTATGAACATCATGTACTGATGGCTCTATATATTTTCCCTATAAAACAACCATAAATCAATGGAAGAATCATCATTAAGAGACTCCATTCCAATTTTCATACACTCGTATGAAATTTATGTCCCATATGACTCTCCAGAATTAAGAACCCCCTAAATTACAACATACATGTCTCTCCCTTTTCATGTTCTCATACACTAAAAAGATTTGTAATTGAAATGAACATTCTATTACTCTCCCTTATGAATGTAAGAATCGTGTGGGAGAAGGTTCCATCCAAAGCCGATAAAAATGACCCTAATACTTTTGGACATCATCCATTGGGCATGTCATCCACTATGGACATCAATACCTAAACACTTTCAATATGTTTTAAATCCTCCCGGTCCATCAGGGATGGAATTCCAGTGTATTGAGGACATAATTGTTTGACTATTCACATCATGCCATGGTGTCTCGGCATATGTCTCCTACAAAAACCTAATAAAATAAATGAATATTCTTCCACAGGAGAGTGCTCATCAACCTACTGACACCTAAAATGGCTCCATAGCCTCATAGATATCCCAAATTCATAGATTTAGGGCCATGAAAAATCATGCATTCATGTTTGAATGTCATTATGATATTCTTGGTGGATGAATCCAAAATTGGGAACCCAACCCCATAAGGTTTGATCAAAACTATTCAACCTAAAATATCAGTAATAAGTCTGATTGGAAAGACTATAAACTGACAAAGAAATGGTTAAATTCTCACCAGAGTGAAAACCCTCAAATGGAACCCTTTTATAATAGTCGATTATCATCTCATTCAACCTATATTATGTATGGTATAGAAAAATGAAAAAATGGCGAGCTTTCAAAAATGATGTATTGATTTTTAAGTTGAATACCCACAAAGGGAAGCCTTAGAAAAAGTCAATTTATACCCTAAAATCTTGTATTAAATAGTCTTAGAAAAAAATTACGGTGATACTGGAAAATACCCAAAAGATTGTGAGGTTTTCCACGAAACCCTAGTAATAGTAAATCTATGCTCACTGACTCCCATAGCTCGTGCTGAAATTAGAGATCAATTTGATTATTTCTATTCACTGGTTTCTAATCAAGGTTAAAAAATAACAACCATTCAAAATTATGGTTATATGATTGAATATAATTAATTTTCATAACTAAAAAAGGAAAATAATAATCATTTGAAGGCAAATTATTTCCATTAACGTAAATAAAAAATATTTATGATCATCACCAGTTTGGAGTCTCTCCATTCTATCACAGGAAAAGGAGTACACATAATGATTTGGGGAAAGTGGATATAATTTTTGTCTCTCACTTTCTGGAAAAATGGTAAGGGAATGCCACGAGCCATCATGATTTTTCCTATAAAGTTGTTATTTCATCTTCTGCATCCTTTCCAGTTGGGTGCACATGTTCCATAAAGGCTTTAAGATCATGGATTTTATTTCAATTCTCATTTTAATGTGAACCTAAAGTTTCTCTTTGATCCTTCAATATTGCTACATGAGCCACAAATTATCATAGCACATCCTTTTGGGTGATCATTAAATCAAGATCCTTCACCTTCCCAGCTGTTAGGTCACTGAGTTCCTCCATAAAACCTCAGAAGGACATTTCATGGTGATGGGAAAAATCAAATTTGGAATGCTTATCCTCACAAGAAGTGAGGCCATCCTGGGAAATGACAATATAGTAGATGAGAAGATGTAGATGCCAGTAATAAAAGCCACCTGAACCAAACTCAATAAATAACCGACAGAAGATGCCAGTATCGTTAGTGAAGCTAGCGAGAGGTATTTTGGTAGAAAGGGCACATAAATGACATTATGCCTATTTTCGCACTACTTGGTGCCTCCTCTGAGAACCAGGGTCATTCCCCCCCCCCTCCGCCACAACATGTCAATTGGAAGGAAGTTTCATTACCATAGTGGGAAGAGAACTAAGATAGGTTACCCAATATGGGGGGATCTCCTAACCCACAGATGGTTCAACCATTATAGCTAGATGTGGAGGACTAGCTGGAGCTTCTAGGGTATCCTATTAGACTCTTCTGAGGCCTGCATTATTTGGGTCTTGGGAAGTATCCAAAGGAGTAGAGTAGTTTCAAATATCTCACAAACAAGATAGGAAACACTAAATATTCCCCTTCTAGGAGCATCTAAAGGTGGATCGAGTGTCTTCTCCCCATAGGGGAATGAAAATATGGTGTAGCCATCGTGTCCACCAGAGGGATAGGAATAGAATATGTAGCCGCCACACTCATTATAATAGAAGGAATATATAGTATGGTCATCATGGTTGAGATGAGGTGGTGGATAGTTATATGATTCTGGACCCTTAAAATTTGTCTTCCCATCACCCCATTAGGGGAACAACTCACACATAGTTGGACATATTCTAGTAATAGAAAAGTGGATTTCATCCTATTATGGGTGATTACTTCCATAGTGGAACCTTCACGCATCATCATATTACATAACTGGAAATGATTTACTAGATGAGATTCAACCCGTAACTGAATGGTAGAATGAAGCACAATCTGTTGAAGGATCCCAAATTTCTTGGTGAACCAGTAAAGGAGGTATGTCTCTAAAATGGCCAATCAATCTATGAGAGCACTGATTATCCCATCCCGAATCATGATAATGTATGTGTGATCCTCTAAATAACTTACCCTATCACCCCATGGTGACCCATTAGGGGTAGGGTGTAGTGTAAATTTCAATAGACAATCATCATTCAGGAGCTCAATTGCATCGCTAATGCTTAAAGTCATGGGACGAACATCAGAAATGTAGGAAAGGGATGGTTGAATGTCAGAGCGAGCAACCCTTTCAGTGTGTCGATGTTTATAGAAATGGAAGTGTTCTTCCATCAACCCATAAATGATTTCAAATAGTCTAATAAGAAGATGTGGAGGTTTACCTTCTCGTATCTGCCCCAAAAACTCATAAAGGGATAGTGTAGGACAAGAAGGATGAATTGGTTGACCCTCTTCCAACATAGCTTCCATCATTAGAGTGCAAGGCCCACCCTTGGTATATACACCACAGTATGGGAAAATCCATACACTAAAAAAATGGTAAGTAAAACTGATAATCAATGCATAGGTGGTACATCTGGTTTAAGCTTAAATCTCAATGAATTATATCATCCCACTTTGTGGGTAGAGAAATATGACCCTGGAATCTGTCGAGGATAACAAGATGGGTGATTTCGATTATAGAGAGCTTTAAGATTAGACCCTTTCATCTTTATAAATGACCATATCCAATCCATAAATGGGATAATTGAGTGATCCTAAAGGGGGTGTTCAATTAATCCCTCTTCTATAACCAGTTGTCACCTTGTCAATTGGGACACAAGGTCGGTATCATCACAATTAGTATCTACTTGAAGAAACTCGTCATACATATCTACAAGGATGGGGTTCCCTCCAAGATGATGGATGTCTTGTAAGTTGATTTCCACCTCCCAATGAAAATAATGGAGGATGTGTGTGATTGATCACCAGAAGCTCACCATCTCAGGAAGGATTTTGCTTAGAGAGAAAGTTGCGAACTGAGAGACCAAGGATTCCTGATATAATTTCTCCACCTCCACCTAGTCTGGGGACTCTTAACAGGTTTGGTGTACCCAAAATACCAAGGCCCATTTTTAAGATAACCATACTCTAGTTCACAGGTCCCATATGATGCTACTCCCACCATTCGAGTTTTCTCGGGAAAGGATGATAATATAAGTGTAATCATGGGAGACTAGTCTCAAGGCAGAGTTATGACATCTGTGATCACCCGGAGTGAAAGACGATCCATCTAAAATGAACACATTTTCCTGAATCATAGTATCCATGACCTCTCTTTTCAAGGATATTTTAGCCCGATCATGACCTTGTGGTGCTTCTAGGATAATGAAAGGAGTATTGCGGTCTGCCAATAGAAATTGAAGGTCATTAGAATGACCAAATTGATAAAGTGAAAACATCACAGACAATGGGTAAGCTAATAATGCTAGTGTAAAGAGATCTTTTAAGATGATTTCATGAGGAAAAATGCAGGATCTAATACATTCTTTAGTTTCCTCAATCATGGTTTCCATCATCTTGGTTGTTTTCACCAAAAGTTTTGAATGATCCATCATAGAGTACAAAAAAATATCCAAAATTCCACAAAATGTTAGTCCAATGAAAATTATTTTTTAAAGGATACAAAATATTGAATTAATATTTAAAAGAGTGTTTCTACATGGGGATCTGTGTATTGGTTGGGAAAATGATTTGCGGTATCCATATACTGCATACTTCATGATACATTGAATAAATTTCTAAAAGCTATTATGGAGCGTGTACAAATTATAACACAAATTCATGGTATGTGAATGTCTCATGAGGTGTGGGACTACAGAGTGTCAACTTGAGAATATGAGGGTTCATAGAAAGAAGAAACTCTAAACCAAGCCCTATACATGTATATATTCAATGAAGCTATTCTAAATTATCCTTTTAGATTATTAAGGATTAATGTTCAGTTTTCATGTTTATTTTTTGTGTGTTGGACATGCAAACTGTGTTTTGTAACCCTACGGAGTGGTCTGGGTTTTAGTTTTAAATTCCACAATGTAGTTTGATAATCCTAAAATCATGTTCGTGGGAAGAAGAAATTGTGAATAGTTTGGTTTATAGCTTGTAAAAAATCATTTATGGATACAGATTTCACAAAAGAGATGGAACACAGATGTTGAGAAAGACGAGGGATAGTCGAGATCACTTATGGCTATGAGAAAATGTAAAATAAAAATTAAATGGGCACCAATATAAAGGTGTGATCCCTACCTAATGGACCTATCTATTGTACCACAAAACACATAAATTCAGGACTTCTTATACATTGTAATTTTCCCCTCTTTGTTCGGAACAGACCCAATTCTGATGGGGGGAATTTGTAATCTCATGAATGAGTTTCAAAGGGAAGAAAATACATGACCAATTACTTTTTAGAATGAAGAATAAATTTCTATGGGTCCAGAAAATAAATCATATGAAAATTAAATTTAAAAATTTAGATGAAACATAAAGTAATTGAATTTATCATTGAGTTTTAAGTGACCTGAATTCCATCCCAGTGAAGGGTTCACGGAACTCATGACCATGAACCACCAGTTCGTGGAAGGACCCACGATGCACTGGCCTAGGGAGCGATGGCCAATGAACCCAGGATCCCACAAACCATATCTCTAGAAAAAACAAGCATGTGAAGGCCATATAAAAACCATATTGGAAACACATTAGTTCATGGATGAAGAAAATCAGTAGTGTTTCGTGAACCATGACCTGCAAACTGTAGCCTCTGCAAGCCCCATGTGACTGAGTCTTCCACAGATCGAGATACATCACCACGAGCTACTGTAAATGGTGTCTCATGCCCAAATATATTATTTCCACAGTTCCCTATAAAATGATCAAAGGAGGATGAATAAAGAGGATAGATGAAGAAACTGTATACGAGACACCATTAGTTGGAAGAAAGAAGTCGGAGAGGATTCCATCTTTGGTTTTGAATAATCGACAAAGTCCAAATCGCCATCCCCCTTTCTTCATGTTAAGTCAGCCACGAAACATAAAAAAGAAGTAAATTAATAATAATGGGAAATCCAAGAACCTAATTATTGTAATTGAGAAAAACAAATTCTTCATGGATTAACTCCCCATGAATGATAGGTTCCATGAGGCCCTTCTATATGGTGTTCTGAATAGTGTATTTCTATGTAGACTGAAATCTATGTCATGTACTACATTAGTACGCGGGTAGAACCCGATGGGGGTGGTAGATCGCATCCAGGACTGTGTACCCCCATGATGCACAGTGATCTTTTCCCAAGAACATGTACTAATTCAATATATGGAAAGGCCCTCTACCCACATACCCCTGTGGTATACAGAATTCCCCCGCACCTCACATAAGAAATCAATACACAAAAAGGGAATCCTTGGGGATCTTTCCCTCCGGCTCCAATCTCACCCCACCATTTCCCAATAGTCCACCATAGCTCGTCCGTGATCCAGTCCCCCAGCATCAGGGAAAAGCCTCCTCTAAATCCACCAAACCCATATAATCAGATCACCGGGCACATCAGCGTGACCCTACATGTGTACATACCCATGGTAAATGGACTCATGAAATCTCTCCCCACAATAGTTCGGACTCCTTGTATGTTTGTAAGTCTTCATTCCCATTGTAACCCAGATTCCAACCTTGGGATTCTGACGTGAACCTCCACAATATAAGGATTAAGGGTGATCACTTGATTTTCCATTTAATATGGAATGGTGATCTGGCAAAGGGATCATATTCATTCCTTCTTTTGATGAGAGGAAACATTCCTCACCATTCCCTGATCTTGTTTACTGTACTCACCATATGGTAAGTCAATATCCATTTGAGAACTAAGACACATGACCCCTGGTGTGATCCCTCATTGAATGGTTCCTCGCTCTATGCCCTCATGCACAAATACCTCATCTTTTTCTGTTGTAGGCCTACCCTCTCCCGTCTGTAGGAGTAGAGTTTTTTGGTTGGTTGGATCTCTCACAAACTCTAGCTTCCTACACAGATTATTAATCATATTGGATTAGAGATTTGTGATGATTAAAACAGTCACAAAACCCACACTTCAAAACTACAATAACTCTGGTTCTTGGTTAGGCCAGGATACGTTGGATGCCTTCTTGAAGTCCTAAGCACTAAAGTGTGCCCTTTTGAAAGGGTTCACTAATCCATGTTCCCCTAAAATGGAAACCTTCTATAAATAAGCCCCATATCTTCTGAACTGCGATAGATCTGATTCATGATCACACTAGGATATGTAGGATGTCTTCTTGATGGCCCGATATCTAAAGGGTGCATTTCTGAATGCGTTCATAATACCATGTTCCCCTCAAATGTGCAGCTTCCATGCATAAGCTCCATCTCTCAGGAAATACAAGAAGTCTAATTCATAGTTGAAACACGATATACATGAAACCTTGAAGGATCGATCCTTAAAGGGTGGCCTTCCAAACGGTTTCACCAAACTATGTTCACCCCAAATGGGAAGCTTCCACACATAATCCCCAATCTGTCACAAACAATGTGGGCTCTGATTCTTCTACTGAGGATACGTAGGAATCCCGTCATATGTGTGCAATCCCAAAAGCGATCCATCTTCTATCCCCCTAGACAATAATAAACATCATAGCACCTTTTACATGGATTTAGTTAGCATTTCCTATGTAGCATCAAATTCATGCATGCCAATGACGATCCTAGTAACCCGGGGTATCCCATGGACAGACTCTTTAAGAATGATCCATGGATTCATGAACATAGGAGCATAATATAAATCTATAAGAGAGTCCCAGAATTAAAAATAATTCTTTAAAAAGGGTCGATAAGCTTGACCACCCATCCTCTCTCCCAATGGAGTCCTTAAGTGTCCCTGGCCAAATAATTATCCAATGAGCACCTGCCATTGGAAAAAAGGTCAATGAATCATGGATATTAGGGTCGTTGGGTGTTTTTGGATCCAAAAATAAACTCATTGGATACCATCCATGTAACTTATATCCTATGTGGACTAGTTGAACAAGTACTTAACACGATGCAATCACCCTCTAGGACCATTTGATTGTGGAACATCCTTCGCAATATTAAAGGGATAAACTACCCAGTCCCTACGTTGTCAATCTAATCCTTCCTTAATAGACAATGACACCGATTAATTCTGAAAAAAAATGAGGAATATGACATGAAACTATCTACAATAATAAATTAGTGACAATTATCATCATAACATTTTTTTCCAATCCAAAATACTCACACTGGGTCGAAGCAATCACCATATTAATTGAGAATTTCATGAGGTTTTTGAACCATGCAAATTACTCTCCAATGGTCATATTTCTATGTTATAGCTCTAGAATCTCCTGAATCGACACATAGAAGAATTTATAAATATAGTAATAAACCTAGAACAAGTGCTAAAATACTATCCATGTGAGTATAAGTACGTCAAGGATTAGGGTGACTAAACACCACCTACACCATACTACTCCAAGAAGAGACTGGTCATTAGGTTAACCATTTGATTAGTCAGTGCTTGTATGAGATAGAAAACGACAACTAGTGACTTATGAAAATCCATTGTTTCATGTGTTTCATTAACTCCATTAATCATCATCATCATATATCACTTAAACTAACAAAATTCCCCCACCTAGTTCACATCATTATCGTATCCAACTAGAACCATTATCTTTTAATCTAATAAATGAACGTTATATTGAACTACTAGTTATAGGTTCTAGTGAGTAATTACCCATTACATAAACATCCAATAACTAAATGATTTATTAAAAGGATTTCATTTTCCAATATTACATGGTAATTTTTGGGTTAGAATTTTTGAGAAATTGGGAAAAAAATTATATTTCAAACTCATACAAAAATTCGATACTTCTCCTCAAAGTATGTTGTTACACATAAAATGTGTTTTTATATTTAAATAATTATATTATGAATGCTACATTATCTCAATTAAAAAATAGTCCCCATTAATCTTAATATAATACATCTATATCCTTAAGACCAACGAAAAAAAATTTAAATTATTAGATGACCAAAACACAGATTATTAAGTGATATAAACGGATGGTAACCAATTTTAATTTAATAAAATGAAAAACTATATGATTTCATTCCATTTCACATAATAATCTTTTGTCTCAAAATTATCACATATTTACTTTTGGAATAAACCTCTTTCCCTAATGATATTCATAAAAAAAATTAAGAATGAATAAAAGAAATAAAATAGACCACAAATGAGTTGACATAAAAAACCATTTTGATTAGAAGTTCTTATGAATTCCAATTCCATTAATCATTAAATTAATTTATTTTTTTAATAAAAATATTTCTTATGAAATATCTTTTAAAAAATTGAAAAAAAATTAAACATTTGGAATAAATCATTTATTATGGAATCACATAATATGGTAGTTCCAACATTCTTGTAAGAAAAACTCACATTAGTTAACACTATCACATTATTGGATTAATTGACTCAAAAAATATTCTCTTATAAGAACATAAAATATTTTACTTTCCCACATCATAAGAGTAATTGAACCTATCAAAATTATGTTTGTTTTATCTCAAATTAGTTAATGTTCTTTTTTTAACTTATTCATTGAATGGATTTAATGGACCCACCCATCATATAATGGACATTATCCCATAATGGTTTGGGGTTACTCAACAATAATAAATTGATAAATAATATGATTGTGTCATGTGTTACTGTTGTTAAATTTAATAAATTTTTAGGTATAATGAGGTATTTCTAATAAGGTAAATGATTTAAGTTAAATGAAATTTGAATTATAGGAATCTAAAATGAGCCTTTAACAATAAAAATCATCAAAAATAAATGTTGTTTGTAGGAACATAATTATGGGAATCCAACTCACTAGCCTCCATATAAAGAGGTATTTCCAATAAGTGAATGTATCTATGTTAAAATAAATGGGAATTACAAGAGTCCAAAATGTGACTTTAATAATAATAATTATGCTATAAATAAATTCTATTAGTAGGTACATCATTATAAGAATATAACTCCCTATCAACTAATCCATTATTTTCCAATCCATCCACTAAAAAAATTTATTCAAAAAATGAATTTGAAATAAATCAATTGATGGAATAAAGGGATTCTATATAATTTAAACAAATGGTAGAAATATTTAAGGATAAAATAATTATGCAATATCTTATTTTCAACATCATAATGATCGAGTCACATTGAAGATAATGATTTAACCATCTTTTAATTTTCACATCTCTAATAAAATTGATGACCTTGTGCATTTCATTACCCGGAGAAGTAGTCGAACAACATGGTCCATAGAGAAATCCAAATTCCCTGCATGTGAGATCTTTGAGGATGGAACCATACCCTGTAAGACCAGGATTATATCATGATGACCCATCGGTGATACACATGATCTATCTAGGAAAAGGAGAAACCCATGAGATTCTTAAGGCACCACAAGGAGTGTCAAAATTATATATAATACAAAATCATTTAAGAATAAAAAAAATCATGAAAATAAGTTCTACGAAAGCATGATGGAATAAAATTTCTCTATTTATAACAGAAATAATCAATTCAAGATATGACTTAATGTTGAATTATATTCCTTCAAGAATGAACATGTTGATTCAATATCAGATTATAGGACGAATTTCCACGCAAGTTACTTACTTCAGATTCATCATTTACTTGGAAATCTGAAATTGAAAAAAGGGTGCTAAGTCATAATATATAAAAATATAATTAGAGAAAAATACCTAGAATAGGCTATCTAAAATTTTCCACAAGGTACAATCATTGACAGAGATTAAAAATAGATAATCTAGGTTATCCCTGATTTGATTTCAAAAACAAAATTTGACCAAATTATGATTCTGATATATTCCATAAAATTATTCTTGGGTAACATTGAGTGATTCACTCCCTATGAAAGTGTAAAACGAGAGGGATGATATTTTTAGATTCATTATACAGATGTTATTTTGTAATATAACAGTATTTTGATAGAAATAATTTCAAGATAACATCACATTGATATTGTGATCCCATAAAATAATTTCATCATCACCAATGAAATTATTATTCAAAACATTATACTAAATTTTAGTATGAAGATTGTTAATAGGTACTTCCAAAAATTATTTAATATAAATGTTGGCATCTAAAGTCATGTCATAGGATGAAATTTTTCAATGGATAGGGCTATGAAAACAAATATCATTCCATAAATTCAAAAAATAATTACAACATATAATCCAATGAGAATTATCCATGATAGAGGAAAAATAATTCGTAAAGGATGAAAAATGAATGATTCCATATAATTGACCTTTCTATATTTATATTTGAGAAAAAATATTGCTCATAAAAATCAACACCGTTATATTTTCCATTTATATGTTTCCATATAAAACTAGCTCTTAATTCATGATTTATGTTTGTTAGATAATTAATTCATATCCCCCCACAATCAATTGTATGATAAACCATTTTACATGAGACATTATAAATTTTCCATTTGATAATGATACCACTCTAAATAAAATTTCTAATTAAGATGGTGATAATTTTTATAGGGGAAGATCAACATTTGAAAACCATATATGAATATATTAATATGTAAACAATGCTAGATTTATCAAGAAAAATATGACTTTCCATTTGATAAAATTTTACCATCTATTAGGATATATGGTTCCTAATTTGGCTAACATTATGAGAAAAAATGAGCACCATAAGGCTTTCCCCAATACATTGGAACACCAAGATACGTAAAGGGGAAGGTGCGTTAACTAAGACCTAGGTGAATGATAATGTTCACCATAATATATTGTGGAATTCATTTATAAAAGTAAAGATAATATTTATCCCAACTAATTTCATTCCGCAATAGTCTCTCACAATGGAGGAGAAAATTTTTAAATTCCCAACGTTCCATTTATCCTTATAAATAAAAATAATGATTATATCAGCATACAAGAAATTAAAGGTAGTAACATGACATATACCATCTCTGATGGGTGTAATTTTGTTCTCCCTCACCAATATAAGAAGTAATCTATTCATTTAATATTTAGAAATGGGATAAAGAATGACTAAAATTGGACCCCCTATAGAAACACATGCTGAACAAAAAAAATATCCCTCATGGGATCCATTTAATCAAATTGAAATGTGGGATGAAATCAGGAGTATTTTCACCCAAATAAAAAATCAATCATTAAATCCAAAAAAGTAAAAATTCCACATATGATATCCTAATAATGTGTGTCAAATTATTGTTTGACATCTAATTTGATAGAAATGTTACCTCCTCTAGTAGGTTTTTTGAGAAGAATAACACATTATGAGGCCATTACAAGACAATAATGTGTGGATTTACCTTTGAGAAAACTGAAATGATTTGAATAAAGTTTCCTATTGCGAATAAAAGAAAGAATTCTAGCTACAATCATCCCAATAATTGTTGAAATTGTGTTAACAAATGAAATTGTCTTAAATAGGTATATCAAAATAGCACTCATAACATTAATGATCATGGTTATGAATTGAAAATAGATTCCTTCTATAATCTAGAAAACATCGAAAAAATTATTAATCAGTCTACATAAATCAACATGGATAATTTCCTATAAATAGTTGTTAAAACCATCCAACCTAGAGGTTATTTCAAAATTCAGAATAAAAATAGCATCTTTAATTATGATTGTATGAGAAATGATAGATAGAATATGGTTATCCATGAGGTTAATTTTTTTTAAATAATGTATTTGATGTCTCATTGGAATAATTACAGGTACCATAAATTCTTATATAAGAGGAAACAACTTGTTTTGAAATGTTTTCCCCCTTTTTATAGAAGATTCCAATTTTAGAAAGATTGGCCAAAAGCCTATTGAAGTTCCTAACCCTTTTAATAGAGTTCAATAAATTGTTATTTATATCACCACCCTTGATCAAATGAACATTAAAATATTCCATTTGAGTTTTCTCATTAAGATTGAGTAATAAATTCAGATCATGAGTGAGTATATTTTACTACTCAAGAAGTGTAGAAAAATCATTTACATTAATTCCCTCATTGCTCAAAAGAATACCGGTTTAAAAATATGTTATTTTTTCATCAATGAAACTAATAAAATTATTTCCCCATAGATATTTATCAATATTGTGGATCTTGATATTTAAAACAAAAAATATAATCATATTGGATGTTAAAGGAGATCTAATCCTTTTTAATTAATGTTCATCAATCCTGGTGAGTACTCTAAGGATTATTAAATCAGATGGGTAAATGTGTTCTATCATTGTTGGATATAAATTATTTCAAAATGGGATGGTGATCACAATCAAATTTATTGAGGATTGATAATGAAATATAGGACCCGTAATTATGGGATTCATCATTGATAAAATAACTGTCCAATTTTCTTGGAACAACATAGTGGAGGTGCCTGATATAATATTTAATTTGTTATCCAAACAAATGATTTAATAGTGAATAATATAATCAATATAGGATTTGAATTATCTAGTTGGGGTAGAAGAAATTCACATGCCATGAATCTCCTTTGGATATAGAATCACTTCTAAATCCCTCATGAGAATATATGGGTAGGTTATAATGCTTTTTAATCCATAATTACCTGCCAAAGATATATTCTCTATTCATATCCATTTAAGGAATAAATAATGGAAAAACATTAAAGAATTAATTAATAACTAAAATTGAAATTGGTTAACATCTTAGAAGAGAAAGAAAAAGTTATTATTTATAACATATTAACTAAAATTACCTAATGACTACTAGTGTTAATATTGGATAATTTAATTCCCAATATCCCATATGAAAATTTATCAAGAATAGATACCATTTTTGAGAAGATATTATTTGGCTCATATAATTCCAAAATATTTTTTTATGGTTTATATTAAAAATATAAAGATGTATAACTATTTTAGAGTTATAGATCCCATCATTTTTCCAAAAAATAAATTTCATTTGAATTTTGTTTTGGAGGAAGGTATCCCTTTTATCTTCTTAGTGGAATTTGTTTGGGATTATTTCCTTTTAATAATGGATTTTATATCTTCTTTATTATAATTTTATACTTATTTAGGTATAGTATTTAAAGAATTTGTGTAGTAAAAATAAATCCTTATTGTATGTATTCTCACAATTCAATTCAGATTCAATTTTCTATGTTCAAGCAATCCACCCATTATGTATATAAGCACTGGACTCTAAATTAATAATAATAGTTGTTGTAATTGTATAAAATATTTCCCCAACCAATATTTCGTTCAATAGTACGCATTATAGGGATACAAGAACAATGTAAATCCTTCAATGAAGGAGCTCTGGAATAATCAGGATGGCGAAGGAAGCTTTTACACCAAAATTAACACTTTTTTTATTTTGAAAATGGTCAAGATGTAAAATGAGTTACTGCTATAATTGAACCAAAAGAAAGAAACCATGGTTTTCTATTGGTTCACTAGACAAAACATCATAACATTTAATAAATTTTTCATTTCATCAAAAAATAATACAATTTTAATTTCATCCTATTAGAAAAATCATTTTCAGTTATCTCATAAATGTGAGAAGAAATATCATATTACGTTAAAAATAAAAAAATAAAATTAACAATTAGTGTAGGAATATAATATACAGTTGAAATAATAAATAGAAAATTAATTTTTAATATTAAATATGATATTATGTAGGTAAAAACCATTATTATCATATACATTAAAAATAATATTTTTTTTACTTTAGGGAAAATATTTACATGTGACTCATAAAAAATGATAAAAAAAATATTTTTTCATTTTTTAAAATATAGTAAAGATATGTAGAATATTAAAATTCTATCTATGTAAACTAAAAATAATAAAATTCTAGAAAATTCTAAATATATATTGAGAAAAATATTTTTTTAACAATTTCTCAAAAATGATTCAAGGAAAATCCCTTATGCATTTGGTACAATTTGAATCAAAACATAATTGAATAAGAGAACAAGAAGATGATTTGTAAAACCCTTTAGGTTTATTATATTAATTATAATGTACATAAATATGAAATATTATACACTAAACAAAGTAAAAAATGTTCCTACCATGTCATTAGTCCCAATGAAAGTAAATTGATTTAAAAAAATATTTTAGCTTGTGTCTTATGCATTACATACATTGTTTAACTCTTATATATTCAAATTATATTGAAAAATTACTTTTATAAAAACCGTTATTATTTTTATTCTCTTATCATTATCCATTTTGTTTCAATTATATCCTTGTCTTAAATAGATACTTAATTGATTAGGTTGATTTTAGATGTTTTGAGGGCATTCAGTTCATAATCCCAAAACAACATTAGAATGTCTAACAAAATCAAACAAGTAATTTTTCCAAAGAATCTATAATATTATTATTTAAATAATTATAATTTTTTTGACATTAAATTTAATGTTTTAAATAGTTAGGAAATAAAAACATGCAAAACAACTGTCATCACTCCGGGAAGGCAGTAGTCCATACCTACCCATAAGCGACATAATCAATTTTCAGCGGTTGAAAGGGAAAGATTGTCTGCAACATATTATATTTAAAGAATCATAATTATGCCATGAATATCATATAAATTCCAAAAAACCCTTATAATATCAATTCTAGAGAGGTAGTGATGAAAAAGGAATCACAGAAGTTCAAGGAGGTGGTACTCTACACTTATTTCTGGGAGATGATTTCATTTCCCATAAAATGGAAAAGAAATGAAAATAGACCATGGATTATTATTTTTTAAATATTTTCAATATACTGAATATATTATTTCATCATGAATAATTAGTCTTTTATAGATACTGAAGATGAAATAAATAAGAAGTAATCTGTTCAGAATTATACTTTATGGAAATTTTTTTGGCTTACGCCTTAAGCATTATAGGATAGACTTTTGGAAATAAAAAGAACTTATTGGAAATTGAGTCGAAGGATTAGAAGTTATTAATTTTTATTTGAGATAAATGGTTCAATAGTTGTGATGATATATTAGATGATATGATAATTTATAAGTGAGTCAGGATGAAATCTTGTAAATACATCAATTGTTAATATATAATATGTTTTTAACTAATGTTAAAAGGATCAAAAATGAATTAAATTCAAATATAATCATTATTAGTTCGCAATATAATTAGAAAAAAACTTTTATAATAGTTTATATTAAATTTTAAACATTTTATTATGTTTTAACCCCTCATCAACCATATTTAAGTGTAAATGTTGTAACAAATGATTCACATTTTAATTATTATAAAATTAATTTTTAAATTTTAAAGTGAAAAATACTGGAACCCTAAATGATATAAAACAAATATCACTTCAACCTGATTCAATAAATTTTTTTTAATAATTTTCTATTTATTTAAAATTATTTTTTATGATTATATATTATTTTTGATCCTTTTCCGGGTTTCTTCACATATATTGACATAAAATTCATAAGTCAAATAATTTAATTCAAATATAAATAATTTCATGATAAATTATAAATAATAATTATTTAATAAATTCACAGTTAACTATAATTAATAGAAAATACATTTCTTTAAGTTTTATCAAAATTAATGATTTTGTTAATATATTTCCTGCATAAGTGTTATGTCAGTGTTAAGTTAGGGTTCATGTTATAATATAACTAAAAATAAAAAATTAATTAAAATTATAAAAATTATTTATTCATATTAAAAATATAAATTATAACAACTAATATTTCTTTTATCCCTATGAAAACATATTATATATATGAAAATAAAAATAGGGACATTTTAATTTTTTTATTAATATAAAATAATATAAATTTGATAATCAAATTAATGGTGAACCAAAAAGAAATATTTTAAATGATAGGATAGAAATGGTTGAATTACTCTGATATATTTTAATTAATTCAATTTTGGGTAGATTTGGAGACCACATGCCAATGTTTTAACATTTATTAACAAGTTTTATCAATTATAATATTGATAAACTTTTACCATGGTCAGAATTCATTATTACTATAAATTTTATTGATGTATTTAACAAATATTAACCTTCTAATTATAAATTTTAAATATATTTTTTCAATGATAAATTAAATGAATAATCAAAATATAATTTGAATATATATATGCAAAATAAATGAGAAACAATATAAATAAAAATGTTTTCCTAAGATTAAAAATTAACTTATACACAAATAAAATATAATTAATAATCCTATAAAATTAAATTTATTATTTTTAATATAATGGATCAAATGTTAATTTAAATCCAAATCGAAAATAGAATTGTATTATTAAGTCGCATTATTTAATAGAAATAAAGTATAGTTTCACAAAAGTTAATATTTTTTTATTCGCTAAAAATCAATAATTCTATATAAATATCAAAAAATCACTCTTTGATAATTCTGATGAGATTATTTAAAAAATAAGCTTCATTTTAGAAAAAAACATCTATAATTTTAAGATATTATTTATAATTACACAATTGTAAAATTAGTAAAAAAAATTTGAGGAATATTTTATAAAGTATAAACTAATTTTTTTCATTACACCCTTAATTACAATAAATAAATTTATTCTAAATAATTAAATTTTAAATACAATATAATTTTAATATTTTTATTATTTATCAATATTAATTAATTAAATCTATTGTGACAAAAATTTATTTATCAAATAAAAATAGTTTTATAGAAAATGTCTATTTTACATTAACAGGATATTATAATTATTGAAAATGAATAAATATTAAATATAAGAATTACTATTAAAATTATTAATGAAATAAATTTTATTTATTTGTATATCATATTATAATTATTCATACACATACCCATAAACCCAATAGTTTGTTTTTAAATATAATTTTAAATAGTATTATATCATTGTTTGTTTAAGCTTGGGGTTGGGTATACCAAATACTATAACGTATATTATTTAAAAAAAATATAAAATATGGCCTTTCATTATATCCTCCTCAAAAAATTTAATTCTTAATGTTTTAATTTTATTGTGTCATAAAATATTAATAATTCATATATATATATATACACACATTATTGTGAATATTGTGTTTGAGGTCAATACCAGAGAAATTAATATTTAATAAAAGAAAGAACATCTATAAGACACATAATATTATATTATTTTATAGAATAGTACCTTTTTAGTTGATTGTTAATTTTAACATAATACTCAACATATTTGATAAATTATTTTACCATCAAGATATATATATTTACAGAAAATATAAATATTTTATTTTTTTCACTTTAGAAGAAAATTTTATTGTTATTTTATTCTTTGATCAGTTTCCACTTCAATATCATCTCTAATTCTAATAAATTAGTTTGAAATGAGGGGGGAATAGTATGTTTTTTGTGGTGATTATTTCGGTGGTGAATCAGTGGTGTTAAAAATTTTCTTCTAGTTTCCCTAAGTGCCATAGTTTGTAGGTTGGTACATTAGGTCTTGTATTTTGAATTTTTTCATTGGTCTTATAGGCCATTTTCTTATTTTCTAGTCCACTAATCCATTCATTTCTAGGATCTTAACATGTATTGGGATTCCTACAACTTAGTAAAAATAGATGTTTCTTTTTTGTTTTAATAATGATGTTTAGACACAAATCATTTCACATTAACATTCAATGGATCTGTAGATCAATCAAATGATGAAGTGTTCTCTATTCGGTTTATATCTATTAACTAAAATTATAAATTGTTCAATATGAGATATTATAGTATGAAATATGAATAAATATGATTTAATTGACTAACATACAACAACAACCCCTAGAGTTCAACTTCTATCAGTCGATAAAAAAAATAACCATAAAACTCTTCAAAATGTATAATGCAAACGTTAAATCCAATGGAATAGAAATATTAGGTCTAATATTCTTCCAAGATCAAGTAAAATATTTTCTCCTAATAACTATTACAACTCATAGTATTACATACCAATAATGTATATGCCTTAATTATATATTCTCAAAAATATTCTAATCATCTATATAAATAACTATAATCACCAAAAATCCACCATCAAAACATATATTCATCGAAAATAATCTTCAACATCTATTTATCAAATAAAATACACTCATATCCTAGTAAAATTTAAATTAATTTAAACATATGATATTCTAAATATAGTGTTAATAATAAAAAATTAATCACTAAGTCACCAAATAACTTTTCAATATCATGGTTATGTAAAAAATATTTCATATGTTCACAAAATGTAAAAATCATTTTATCATAGTTAACCATAATAGATTATCCTCTAATATATTATTATCCCAAAAATTTTATACAATTAAACTATGTTAAAATCATTTTTCCTCAAATAACCTTTTCACTAAAACAAATTATAACCTTATGGTCCACATATATGCCAAATATTTATAAAAAACATAATAAATGAATCTAAACGAAATCAAATCACATAATATCACAATATAGTGTATTAACATCATTATTTCAGGAAACATTTTTAGGGTTTAGAAATATTAATTTGTCTATTTAAATGATCATCGTTTTTCAAATGTTTGACAGTTTTACTTGTTTTATGTTTTACAAAAGCATACAATGAATGATAGAAAATGGAATGTAATGTAGTGACTATATGAGCTAAAATAAACTTCATGCTATGAGTATCACTCATTGTGTGACACCTAGTTTTTAAGGACACAACAGAACAATAAAACTACTGTGGGGAAACTACACATCATGTGTTCCATCAATATCTCATGAGTTGTTTCAAGATATGGTTTTGGAAGACAAAGATTTAAATTCATGGCGATTACTTATAAATTGATGATTAAAAGATTACATGATGTGTAAGTTTTAAATGTCATCTATATTTTAGTCAATGAAAAATTAAACATGTAGTGGCTGAGTGATTGGTGAATATGCTTAAAAAAAATTTCATATACCATTGTTATTTAGACTTATGGATAAGATTTGGTATAATGACATCGATGAAAAACTTGTACACATTGAGAGATTATTTATATTACGAATTCTCCACTGTTCTTCACAATCATTCTTCCTTGGGGGCCCATGTTACCTGTTCACATCATACATATAATTGGTGAGTATTTATCCCTATTTTGGGTGGTGAAATTGTAAAGGGATATCTTCCATAGTAATTTTTTCTATTTCTAATTCTTGTTTTGGATTTCTGCAACACAATATATTCAATCCCAATTCAATTTTTTTTCATATTTCATGGACAATGATGTATTATAGGGATCATCATTTAATTTCATTAATTTACTTCCCTATCTAGTGTATGAAAATTATGTAATCAAGATTAGTTATTTTTAAATATGGTTTTCAGGTTCCCAGTGTGGTGACTATATTTAGTAGATAGTTATTCAAGTGGTGTAATCAATGGATTTGTGCAGGATACCCATACTAAGGATCCTATCTTACACAATTTTGACATCAAACATAAATAAATAAAATACCAATTTATTCCATAGATCAAGAACCTGAAAATAAATGGACCTTTCATGCCTCATCACTATATATCAAAACTCATCCTTTATGTTATTTGTTTCTATATATTCAAACAATCAATCAATTTCAATTTCAACTTATTAAATTAAAAAAGAAAATATGTATCATCCATATGGGTTTGACACACTGTATTTCCTTGTAATATAATTTCATTAGTTTTTATGTTTTTTATAAATTATTAATCTTTTGTAACCCTATATAAAATTAATTATTTCGTATAGGCTGTCATGAATCAATGAGATTAAACATACAAATTTTAATACATGTATTTGTCAATTTTTTTGGTAATTGTTTTTATAATTTATATAAATTGAAACATATTTTCAAAATTAGTGGAATATATTTTTATTTACATTAGAAATTGAATGAAAATTATGTTTTCCACTATTATTTTATCTAAAATTATTATAATAACATTTTCTTTTGTAAAATTATTATTTTAAATTGTAATTATGTATTATATAAATAATTTTATTAAATTTTACTTTGTACTATTGAAGGTGGATTTCAAATGTTATGGTGGAAAATTGGTTTCAATTCATAATTGGTCTATAATATACAGATTATAGATTTCTTAACTATTGGAGCAACAAATGTCTTTTCATTGTATTTAATAGAATAAAAATTTCTCCAAAATATAGAGAATATAATTTAATTAATTTCATTAAATTAAATTAAATTATTATTTTTATCACCTAAATTTTTTATATAATATATTTATCAAATAAATTTAATTTCAACAATATCTTATATTACACAAATCACACTATTATAATGAACTATGATATACTATTAATATTATAATTAAACCATAATGTGAAATCCTATACATTAAAAAAAAATTATGAATAGGAATAATTATATTAAACATTAAATATAATTTTATTATATAATTAAAAAAATTGACCAAAAAATAAATAATTTTTAATAATATATTTATGTAATTGAGGAATTAATTTTTATAAAAACTAATGTTTTTATGTTTTGTGATAAAATAAAATGTAACACCCCGAGCTTCCACGATACGCTTCTCATTCAATAATGCAATAGCTTGCATTGTACGCAACTTCGAGTTCTAAAACACCGCGACTAATCAAAGTAGCCGTTATGAATAGTAATAACCACTTTTTAAAATTATAGAAATTTTATATTTCAAAATGGACTTCATTTTTGGATTCGGAATATCGAAATTAGCCTATGTTGATTTTTTGGTATTTTTCTGATAACTTCTAATTTTTATGAATAGTGAAAAATACTTTAAAACAACTTTTTTAATAAAAATAATTTATTGTGATAAATTATACTATTTAGTGGTTTTAAGGTATAATTAGAATATATTTTTACCATTTTATCCAATGGTGGTCATTAGAATTAATTTAACATTGAAATTGGACATAAACAATTTCCATTCTTTTGATATAAATTGTTTCTTAAAAACACGCTATTTGTCATAACAGCGGGAATTAATTATAAAATTAATTAATGCAACTTATATGTTTGGAATTTTGTAAAATAGACATCATTTTTGAATTCGGAATATCAATTATAGCTTAGGGTGAAATTTTGGCCTTGTTCTGAAAAACTTCAATTTTTGATGAATAGTGAAACCACTAAGTGGTAGTTAAATAACTGATTTTTCGTTTAAATAAAATATTACCACTTATGTGATTTGATTTTCAAAAATCCGACATACATGGTTGTCATTAAGAAGTAAAATGTGGTTCAATGAGATTAAAATAATTTTTTGGTGAATAGTAACTTTTAAGTTCTTAATCGCGATTAGAGGTGATTAGTGTAGTTTAAGGTAAAAATAATGTTTTAATAATATGAGATGAGATTGAAACTTGTCCTACTCCTATTGGATGAGTCATGGACGACCAAGACAACCCATGGGTAAACTTGGGGACCCCATGGAGCCACATTAGTTGGAAAATGACATTAATATATATTTATTTAATGTTAAAATTAAATTGAAACAAACATGAGTTGTTTTACTAAAACAGTTTTTAAGTGGGGTTACCCAAGTCCCAATTTTGACTATAAATATTCATTAGAAAGCTAAAACTATTTCCTACATCATAGTATTTTTTTTATAATTTTTAGACATTAAATAAATTAAATTATTTATGACATCATTATGATGCAGCGATGACCTCATTATTTAACGATTTAAATAAAATGAGAAGATAATGAAAAATCCAAGGCATACACTTGTCCAAAGCCTATTGGATGAGGATATTTCGAAACCTTATCACCTTAGCCTAGAATTATATAAGTGTGGGACCTTTAGAATCCGAAAAGCATTGTGAAATGATATAACATTTCAATCTTTCCAAAAGTGCCCCTCCTCTCCACTTATAAAAGGCCCCCACCTCTCCCACCTAATTTACACTTTCAAGCCATTTGGCTCGGCCAAACTCTGCCCAAATTCTCTCCCAACATCCCTCAATTACTCCTAGAAGCCTCACTTTGGGCAGAATTCTTCCCAAGGAAGCCTTTGTCTCAAATCAAAAAGACTTACCCGATTTTGAGGTAATGTCTTCTCTAATGTTGTTTTGTTTTTAATTTTCTTCTCCAACACCCTAAACTCTTTTTATTAATTTCTTTTGTAACAACACCAGTATCCTCAATATACTAGGATGTTGGTATAATAAGGATTCGAGCTACACTTACACACACCTACATCTAATGGTTAAAGAACATACGGTTTCTGTGGATGGCGAATTTCTGCCTCACGAAACGATGATTGTTCAACACTCATATAACACCTTCAAAGGTGTCCATTAAGATGTCACTATATTTATATATGATATAAAATATGTTTATGTTTTGCTTATTCTTCTGTATTTCTCATTTATGGCATACTTTATGATTTCCATTATGGGTAAAACACGATAATTTCATTTTAGGAAGTGCGTACTACCACCCCCTCAAAGTGATTTGAATCGTTAATGCCATATGTGGGATGTATAAAGGATGGATTAAATGGTATTATACACTATATTATACTGTAATTATATTATAAATTTATATCATTATGATTTAATTCTATTAAATACGAAATAGAAATGAAAGTAGCGTTCATGCGTACGTACGGCTTACCGTCTCCATGAACGGTGCATTTCATTTCTTATCTCTAAATGTTACGTGACATTATGAATGAATGTATATACTGTATATATGATATATATGATATCTACATCTTGAATATAATTCTGGATATAATGGATATTTCACCCCATGAACAACTTGTAATTATAAGAAGTTTATTTTTGACTCAAGTACCAAAGATCGAAAAAACGACCGTTATTAACTTAAATAATTAAATAATGTTCATAAAATGGAAATAAGGGATATAAAAGGAATAATGAACATGAAAAAGGTTCTTAAGTAAATAGAAATTAACTCTAGTTTATTATTCATGAGGTTAAAGAACGGTCGAGTCAGGACAAGACGCAAGGTAAGGGAACTTCTTAACCCAATTTCTATTCTTTGGGTTAATCTTCTACTTTCAAATTATGTCATGATATTATTATGTACTATCTTTTATTTGTACTTTCTTTATGTTTACTTATAGTGAATACACATAATAGACCTACTTTATAAAAAAAATTATCTTTTTAAGGACTTCATCTCAATCCCCTTTCATTGAGGCATATTTGGTTTTATATACAACTTTCTTTTATACGGTGTATAAACCCCTTTGACTTTTACATTTATTAAAAAGGAATCTTTTTATATGAAGCGTTTTGCTAAACGACAAAAGGGAATGTTTTTCTTTCCGTACTTATGCGGCGACAACGACTTCTCCGCCGCCGTGACCGTTATTTTAGTTTCAGCTTCCTCTAAAAGCCATCTTTTTTTAATGAAAAATAAATACAATGTTTTAACATTCTTTTATTTTGGTATTGAAAATGGTTTTGAAAGCATTTTTATTATATCAATGTGTTGTATTGATATCCTGTGGTTGAAATGCGGAAATGTTATGTTTCCTTTATGCATGTTTTATGTGATACGATTATGTTGTGGTTTATGATATGTTTAAACCTATTCATATGAGGAATGTATTGGACTTAATAAGTGGCGGGTGGAGCCCGCTATAGCTCCTCGATGCATCGGTAGGACTCATGAGACAACTAGATGTGGAATTGCCCGAGGCCCTTTCCCATTTTGATTTATGGTTTTGGCCGAGGCCTTAATCATTTTAGACGTCTTGGCCGAGGCCTTGAAAAAATGTTTCAGAATGTCTGGCATTATACATTCCCTCATTATGAAAGTGGTTATTGATATTTCATGTTATTATTCGACCAGCAGAATATCCATGTGAATAAGTAAATGGAATTATCTCATTTTACTTTTGCCATATTATGTTGATGTTCAAGTTTAAAAGGCTTTTGTTTTAGTTATACATTGCCTTAAATTTTTTTATGAAAGCTTCCGCAATATTTTTATCCTTACTGAGCATCTGAGCTCACCCCTTTCAATGTTCTAATATTTTCCAGGATATGAAGAAGTATTTTATGAATGACCTGAATGGATTGTGAGAAGAGGATATGAGTGTGGACTATGGAGACTTTGTTATTGTAGTTTTTCACTTTATGATGTAATGTAACGTTTACGAATGTTCTAGTGTTTCCAAGGCTACTAAACTAATCGGTCTTTCGAGACTTGATCTTTTGTGATCATGCCAATGTTACGAAGTAATGCACCGACTCTGGGTAGCTGGGGTCGGGGCGTTACTGTTGGTATCAGAGGCAATTTATTACTAACCTTGGAAGCTAGATTTAGATAAACTCTGATTAGAGCACATAGCCCAAAGATAGACTTTGAGGATTAGTATAGAAGAACTTCCTAAAAATTTTGGTATTGTAGAGATTTTGTGAGTTTTCCGAGCAATACATCCCTATCTGGATACGAGCAGGTAGAGGCGGCTCTGGCACAGATGTACCTAGGGGTAAAACCCGAAAACACCGCTTTGAACTAGACTCGAACGGGAACTGGTGCACGACAACGGGCCTTGCTGCACTCTTGGTTACGACACTCCCGGGGGATATGCTTATGATAATTCCCATTTTCTTTACAAACCACTATGAAGGGTTATGAGTATATACTTCCTCAAAGAAAACATTTCTTTTTATGATTATGGATTATATCCCTAAATAGTTCAATTTATGTAAAGTATTTTACAAATATGGAATTATGTATTTTATTTCATAAACTAATCTAGTTTATGCAATTGTTTAGAAATGGCGCCTAGTGGAAGAAATGGAAACCATATCAATGCACGCACTCCATGTAGGGATTGCCCTCCTGCTCAAGATAATTATAGTGGGGCTGGTGATGCAACTGGTGCCGATCAGCTAATCACCATACTGGGACAACTTACTTAGGTTATGAATAATAACCTTACTCGTATGGAGCACCCTGATCCACAACGTGGAGGATCAATGCTAGACCGTTTCATGAGGCAAAAACCACCAACCATCAATGGGGGTACAAATCCGTTAGTAGCTGAACAATGGATAAACTCCTTAGAGAAAATATTCCATGCCTTGGGGAGTAGCGAAAGGGAGAAGGTTGTCATGGCAGTTTACCGCCTCACTGGAGATGCCGATCAGTGGTGGTCGCTGATTCAAAACACAAAGGAAGATGATGACGTATCGAATATGGAATGGAGGGAGTTCAAAGATCTTTTTTAGAAAAATATTTTCCTCGTGACCATCGAGCAGATATGGAAAGGTAATTTCTGAGTTTGAGGCAGAAGGAGGATGAGAATGTCGCAAAGTATGAGGCTAACTTTACAAGGTTAGCGAGGAATGCTGCCGATTATATATGTAACCCAAGGAGTAAGATTGATTGTTTCTTTTATGGGTTAAAACCATTTCTCCGTCGATCATTAGTATCACAATCCTTCTCATCATACGAAGATATTGTCTCGTGTTCTATCAAGACAGAAAAGGAATTCTCTAAGTCTTATGACAACAAAGTAAAGCAAGAGTTAAAGAGTACGGTGGAACAAGAGACAGATAAAGGGAAAAATGGAAAGAAGGATTTTCCATTATGTGATAATTGTGGGAAGAATCACCCTGGTAATTGCCTAAAGAAATGGGAGTTTGTTATAAATGTGGAGAAAAGGGTCACCAGGCTCGTGATTGCAAGGGAAAGAAAGAGGCTGTCAAAGTTGAATGCTACAATTGTAGGGAAATAGGGCATTATGCAAATGAATGTCCAAAGCGTCAGGGAAACTTACCTCAAAAAGGCCAAGGGATCAAGGCCAATCTTATACTGTGACTACAATTGAAACGGAATAATTAATGTATTGGTGCTTTTGGACTCAAGGATTATATTCTGGTTATAAGAATAATGTGATATATATATATATGGATTGTACTGTAGTACTTGTTGATTTCAGTAAGGTTTTAATATGATTAAGGTAATCATATTTTTAGAATGTGACAATAAGAGAAACTTTTCTTTGTTTGGGGAATCTGATGTTACAATTGATTTTGGAATTTAGAGACCTTTTAGAGAAAGTCTGGATGGAGGTATTTTGGATAACTATTAAGGTTGGAATGGATTAAGTTGAACCATGGATAGTATTGTTTAAGGTTAAATAATTTCTGAAGATTATTTTTGGAATATTATAATACTATAGTTTTAGGAAAAGGACAACCTGCAGGGTGGGGAATAACCCGTCGCGTCGGACAAAGCTGCAGGAATCGAACCCACAACCATAGTGCGACAAGCCTTTATTTCCTACCACTAGCCTACAGGAAGTCCCTGGTTATTAAAAAATAGTTTTACTAATCTAAATGGTATGTGTTAACATTTTGAACCTTATACAATTAGCATAAATAGAATATTTTTGAGTTCCGTTAACATTTGGAGTAAAAGTTGGGTTTGTGGTAAAAATTTATTAACGAATGAAAGTATACATAACAAGTATGTATATTCCCTTACGTTCTTAGTAAATCTCCTAAATAAATTCCTCAACATTATAAAAGGTAACTTAAAACAAAAATGTTGTCGGTTAACTTTTCCAACTGGGGATTTAATGACCGTTTAACCAATCACAAGTTTGTGATTTTCTTGTGGTTAAACTTTCTCCTAATCCTGTTTTCTATAACTCTCCATCAGACCTTGATGGTTTGTTTCTCCTCCATATCCATATTTTCATATAATCTTAGAATGGGCTATATCGGGTGACCTTTGTACTTATCCTTCTTTCTTTTAATGTTATATATTTATTAACCTTATTTCCGATGTGGGTTTTCCTCAAAGGTATTTTCTCTTTTCAACCTTTTATTTTCAAAGAAAAATTTCAAATTGCGAGGATGCAATTTATTGAAGGAGGGGAGAATGTAACACCCCGAGCTTCCACGATACGCTTCTCATTCAATAATGCAATAGCTTGCATTGTACGCAACTTCGAGTTCTAAAACACCACGACTAATCAAAGTAGCCGTTATGAATAGTAATAAACACTTTTTAAAATTATAGAAATATTATATTTCAAAATGGACTTCATTTTTGGATTCGGAATATCGAAATTAGCCTATGTTGAATTTTTGGTATTTTTCTGAGAACTTCTAATTTTTATGAATAGTGAAAAATAAATTAAAACAACTTTTTTAATAAAAATAATTTATTGTGATAAATTACACTATTTAGTGGTTTTAAGGTATAATTAGAATATATTTTTACCATTTTATCCAATGGTGGTCATTAGAATTAATTTAACATTGAAATTGGACATAAACAATTTCCAATCTTTTGATATAAATTGTTTCTTAAAAACACGCTATTTGTCATAACAGCGGAAATTAATTATAAAATTAATTAATGCAACTTATATGTTTGGAATTTTGTAAAATAGACATCATTTTTGAATTCGGAATATCAATTATAGCTTAGGGTGAAATTTTGGCCTTGTTCTGAAAAACTTCAATTTTGATGAATAGTGAAACCACTAAGTGGTAGTTAAATAACTGATTTTTCGTTTAAATAAAATATTACCACTTCTGTGATTTGATTTTCAAAAATCCGACATACATGGTTGTCATTAAGAAGTAAAATGTGGTTCAATAAGATTAAAATAAATTTTTGGTGAATAGTAACTTTTAAGTTCTTAATCGCGATTAGAGGTGATTAGTGTAGTTTAAGGTAAAAATAATGTTTTAATAATATGAGATGAGCTTGAAACTTATCCTACTCCTATTGGATGAGTCATGGCCGACCAAGAAAACCCATGGGTCAACTTGGAGACCCCATGGAGCCACATTAGTTGGAAAATGACATTAATATATATTTATTTAATGTTAAAATTAAATTGACACAAACATGAGTTGTTTTACTAAAACAGTTTTTAAGTGGGGTTACACAAGTCCAAATTTTGACTATAAATATTCATTAGAAAGATAAAAAGATTTCCTACATCATAGTATTTTTTTTATAATTTTTAGACATTAAATAAAGTAAATTATTTATGACATAATTATGATGCAGCGATGACCCCATTATTTAACGATTTAAATAAAATGAGAAGATAATGAACAATCCAAGGCTTACACTTGTACAAAGCCTATTGGATGAGGATATTTAGAAACCTTATCACCTTAGCCTCGAAATATATAAGTGTGGGACCTTTAGAATCCGAAAAGCATTGTGAAATGATATAACATTTCAATCTTTCCAAAAGTGCCCCTCCTCTCCACTTATAAAAGGCCCCCACCTCTCCCACCTCATTTACACTTTCAAGCCATTTGTCTCGGCCAAACTCTGCCCAAATACTCTCCCAACATCCCTAACTTACTAATAGAAGCCTCACTTTGGGCAGAATTCTTCCCAAGGAATCCTTTGGCTCAAATCAAAAAGACTTACCCGATTTTGAGGTAATGTCTTCTCTAATGTTGTTTTGTTTTATTTTTCTTCTCCAACCCCCTAAACTCTTTTTATTCATTTCTTTTGTAACAACACCAGTATCCTCAATATACTAGGATTTTGTTATAATAAGGATTCGAGCTACACTTACACACACCTACATCTAATGGTTAAAGAACATACGGTTTCTGTGGATGGCGAATTTCTGCCTCACGAAACGATGATTGTTCAACACTCATATAACACCTTCAAATGTGGCCATTAAGATGTCAACATATTTATATATGATATAAAATATTTTTATGTTTTTCTTATGCTTCTGTATTTCTCATTTATGGCATACTTTATGATTTCCATTATGGGTAAAACACGATAATTTCATTTTAGGAAGTGCGGACTACCGCCCCCTCAAAGTGATTTGAATCGTTAATTCCATATGTGGGATGTATAAAGGATGGATTAAATGGTATTATACACTATATTATACTGTAATTATATTATAAATTTATATCATTATGATTTCATTCTATTAAATACGAAATAGAAATGAAAGTAGCGTTCATGCGTACGTACGGCTTACCGTCTCCATGAACGGTGCATTTCATTTCTTACCTCTAAATGTTACGTGACATTATGAATGAATGTATATACTGTATATATGATATATATGATATCTACATCATGAATATAATTCTGGATATAATTGATATTTCACCACATGAACAACTTGTAATTATAAGAAGTTTATTTTTGACTCAAGTACCAAAGATCGACAAAACGACCGTTATTAACTTAAATAATTAAATAATGTTCATAACATGGTAATAAGGGATATAAAAGGAATAATGAACATGAAAAAGGTTATTAAGTAAATAGAAATTAACTCTAGTTTATTATTCAGGAGGTTAAAGAACGGTCGAGTCAGGACAAGACGCAAGGTAAGGGAACTTCTTAACCCAATTTCTATTCTTTGGGTTAATCTTCTACTTTCAAATTATGTCATGATATTATTATGTACTATCTTTTATTTGTACTTTATTTATGTTTACTTATAGTGAATACACATAATAGACCTACTTTATAAAAAAAATTATCTTTTTAAGGACTTCGTCTCAATCCCCTTTCATTGAGGCATATTTGGTTTTATATACAACTTTCATTTATACGGTGTATAAACCCCTTTGACTTTTACATTTATTAAAAAAGAATCTTTTTATACGAAGCGTTTTGCTAAACGACAAAAGGGAATGTTTTTCTTTCCGTACTTATGCGGCGACAACGACTTCTCCGCCGTCGTGACCGTTATTTTAGTTTCGTCTTCCTCTACAAGCCATCTTTTTTTAATGAAAAATAAATACAAAGTTTTAACTTTCTTTTATTTTGGTATTGAAAATGGCTTTGAAAGCATTTTTATTATATCAATGTGTTGTATTGATATCTTGTGGTTGAAATGCGGAAATGTTATGTTTCCTTTATGCATGTTTTATGTGATACGATTATGTTATGGTTTATGATATGTTTAATCCTATTC
Organism: Viscum album; assembly: GCA_963277665.1. Classification (NCBI taxonomy): domain Eukaryota; kingdom Viridiplantae; phylum Streptophyta; class Magnoliopsida; order Santalales; family Viscaceae; genus Viscum; species Viscum album. The sequence goes on along the minus strand of OY728155.1, from coordinate 440,948,048 downwards.
ATATGAGGAATGTATTGGACTTAATATGGGACGGGTGGAGCCCGCTATAACTCCTCGATGCATCGGTAGGTCTCATGAGACAACTAGACGTGGAATTGGCCGAGGCCCTTTCCCATTTTGATTTATGGTTTTGGCTGAGGCCTTAATCATTTTAGACATCTTGGCCGAGGCCTTGACAAAATGTTTCAGAATGTCTGGCATTATACATTCCCTCATTATGAAAGTGGTTATTGATATTGCATGTGATTATTCGACCAGTAGAATATCCATGTGAATAAGTAAATGGCATTATCTCATTTTACTTTTTCCATATTATGTTGATGTTCAAGTTTAAAAGTCTTTTGTTTGAGTTATACATTGCCTTAAATTTTTTTATGAAAGCTTCCACAATATTGTTATCCTTACTGAGCATCTGAGCTCACCCCTTTCAATGTTCTAATATTTTCCAGGATATGAAGAAGTATTTTATGAATGACCTACAGGGATTGTGAGAAGAGGATATGAGTGTGGACTATGGAGACTTTGTTATTGTAGTTTTTCACTTTATGATGTAATGTAACGTTTACGAATGTATCTAGTGTTTCCAAGGCTACTAAACTAATCGGTCTTTCAAGACTTGATCTTTTGTGATCATGCCAATGTTACGAAGTAATGCACCGACTCTGGGTAGCTGGGGTCGGGGCGTTACATAAAAAAGTAGGGTTTTCATATTTTATAAAATTAATCTGAAAAAATAAACATGATTTTTTGAAATATAAATTCTAGAACAATTTATGAGATAGTTTCATATAATTTTATGAATAAATTAATTTTTGGATGAATTCTAAAATATACATATTTTTATCAGAAACAATAATTTCATTAAAAACATTTAAAAGATTAATTATATTTTAATATGGTTTGAGAAGTTAAATTATTTCAATTATATTATTATGAATCAAATATAGTCCTTTTCAACCAAAATAAATATAATTTTTGTTCATTAAAACTTTTTAATCATTTTAAAATTTTATCCTTGGAAGAACTGTGTTTCATCATGTATGTGGGTTTATTTTTATATGAAATTTTCCAATAATTTGAATTGAATTTGGAAAAATGAATTAAATATTTATAACCAAAAAAATTTATATTTTTTAATATGGTAAAACTACATATTTATCAAAATGAATTGTATGAATAGTGGAAATTAATTTCTATGGTTAAGGTTAAAATATGATTACAGTACGATTAAACCCAAATTTAAGGGTTTGTTATCCAATTAAACATGTCTAAATTCATTTTTAATTAAGTTTTTAAAGCATATCATATAACAATTTCTAATATAAGGTCTTTTGCATACTTGTTTCTTTAGAATTACTTTATTATTTGTATTTAATTTGGGAAAAATCAAATTATTTTATAAGTGTGTTCCTTTCTCGACTTGTAAATGTGAACCCACTCAACTATTCTATTATCACATCCAAATAATTTTTTATCAACCCAGACCTAGAAAAATAAATTCAGTATTTAACTCTTGAAGAATAATTTAGTTTATTCTAATTATTAATCAGTCATATGGATAATTTTTGTTGAAACATATAGAGGTTGTCTAAAAAAGAGTTATCATTCTACACTGGGTGTTTTTTCTTCAACATCCTTCAAATATTATACAACTATAAAGATATAACAATAAAAAGTATCTCCCATGTTTGTGTATGTTATTAGATTAATGTAATAATCCATATCTATCAACTGTTATATCATATGGGAAATGAAATGGTTGATCATGTGTATAGGTGACTACTACCTCATGTACTGATATAACACTTTTTCTGTTACCTCCTCTCATGGACGGATATAATGATATATTTAACAAACACACACACACAAACAGACACACACACCCACACACTGATATATATATATATATGATATTTTTTTAATTAATATACATAGGGAATTTTAATATCACATCTACCATATTACCTTCAAATCTATTAGAAAACGATAACATCACTCATCTGTGCATGTGGACTACAACATACACGAAGTGATGTGAAATGATTTTTTTTATTTTTTACATGGATTATAATAAGGATATATTTAATTAATATATATTAGGTTTATGTTTTAAAAATTATTTTTTAATTTTAAAATAGTATTTACATATCATTCATTTCATTTGTCGAGAAAACTGAAACAACGTTCATGTGTAAGTATGACCTACATTTCCATGAATGGTTTAATTAATTGTATAACAATAGTATATATAGATTATAATAAATACATGTATAATGAATTTATATGATATTTAAATCTTGTTTAACATTAAGGATGTGATATAACCATGATCGAATTAAACATATTGAAAAGAAAAAATGAAAATATACATGAATAACGATGCATTTTCAACTGAAATGTGATTTTATAAAGTAGTTGTTAATAAAATAGTATTAAATGGTCATAAATAAATCATATATATTTTTATATATATTATTATGGTTCTTTAATAGTTTTTTTTAAAATAACCTATATTTTTTATACAGCATCTTTAAACATGTGTGGTGAAATTCGAGGTTTGAGGTAAGGGATTTCTAGTCTCTCTTTTATTTTTGGAATACATATGTCATATTATCCACTAATTTATTTTTTTGGTGTATATAATTACCCTTAATATGTTATATAATTAAAATACCTAACATCATGATAATTAATGTATCATTTTATGTTATTATTTTATGGGTATTATCACTGAAATAGTTCCACAATGATATGAGATTTTTGTAAAAAATTATTTTCTAAGAGAAACTAGCCATATTCAACACCTGCCATTTTATGTGGTCTATATGCTTCCAATTAATGTATATTATATTTGACATAATTATTTTAATGAGGATTCAAATATTTATACAAGTTTATTTTTTCATCGGGATGGTTGGGAAAAAATATTATAGGGGACAATGTTTTATGTTACGATCTAATTTTTTTCAGTAATGCGTAAGATTATGTTTTAGATGATGAATTAATATGTTCTAACACTAAAAAATCTATTTTTGTGTCCTTATTTATTTATAGAGAGTAACGTTTCTACATTCATTTTCCTATTTTTGATAACTAAGTAGACTAAAATAATATTTTTATTAAATAATACATTAGTTTTATCTTTGGTCGAAAATCCTTTTTCATCCATTCCAATGTTTTATAAAAGAAATTAATGGAAAATTAATGGATTATAAAATGATATTGAATGGAATATTTTTACCGGTTTTTTATTTATTTTGAAGAAATGGATTTCATGGAATTTCCCTTTCATTTTATAAATTGGTTATTTTTGACTTTTTACCAAAAATGTGAAATAAATCACAGTGTTATCATATATGAAATGAACGAAATTATACATTTTCAATACTATTTAATTATTTTAATCATAAGTTATATATTATCGAGGTTAGTTTTTTAGTAAAAATAACTTTCTATTGGGGATGTTTTATATTTCCATTTTATGTAAAATATACGAAATTATCTTCAATGATATTGTAATGATCCTTTTATAGAATTTATATTAATGAAGGTCAAAAAAACATTGTATTAATTATATTTTATATGTTATACAATAAAATTGATCAATGGTTATTATTTCTCTATATGGTTTATGTTTATTTTTTTCATAAAAAGTTTTTTTTGAAACTCATTCCTTTACCAAAAGTTATAATATAATGAAATAATAAAATGATTATGAAACTAGTTTATTTTCTAGAGGTTGGGGTATGATAAAAATATGAAATGATTTTTAATAACTTTATTTTTTATGGGATGTAGGATGATTAAATATTTAAATACCCCATTTTTCTTGTTATATGATATAATGAATGTTTTATGATGTTGTGGATCACACATGGATGATATTCATTATGTGACAAGTGAGAAATATATATCCCTCCAATGAAATGGGTAAATTTGGATAACTCATGAGTAGATATGTCATGTGAGATCCTAATTTCATGTTCATTGTGTTATTAATGGGCCTATTTTTATTCCCATAAGTTTATGAATTGACCTACTAACATGATCAAAATGTTATGTTTTTACATGTTTCATTTCTATAATGTTATTTGTAGACATTGTTTCATCTCTATAAACTTATGTTCATACCATATTTCATGTCCATAAGTTTATTTTTTCATCATTCATCAAGCACATAATATAATGAGTGATCATTTTTCTATTTTTAGATGTTAATAATGTTATATGCTTATATATTTTAATATTCTTATGTATATGTTAGGACGTCGGGGATTTTTTTATTTTACAACATTATGGTTCCTTTCTGGTAAACTATCAAGAATTATTACATGAGTATTTTTTAACTTATTGTTTTAAAATTTTATATTCGTATTTTCATACCCTTAAACTTATTTTATTCTTATGTTATATTTGATATCTCTTCTATTTACCTTCACTACGAATCTGAGCTCAGATAATATTATGATCCCTTTCCCTATGTTTTAAATAATGGTTTTATATACAATAACTCTAAAAATATTACTATGTTGGATTAGTTTTATGGGTTATATTGAAGATATTATTTGGAATATAAATATTTAGTATCTGTTGTTAAAATAAACTAATCATATAAGGTCCTCATGGAAGAATTTATGAGATTTAATGAATATTTACCTAAAATAATGTCATATTTATCTATGAAATGTCTATCCTTCTATAAAAGGTTGTATAAGAAATGTTTAGTAATCCATTGGAACTATAAATCAATAACATAACTAAGAACCTTAGTGATAATTATAACGATATGTTTTATTATATGAAAATATCATAGAATATTAGAGAAGGGTATAGTGAGTAGTATTAATGAACATAAATCTTTGTCTAGATACAACAATTTGATGTGAAATTAGAATAGATATATATATATATATATGGTTGATAACATTAAAAAGGGTGAATTTGTATTTGACTTGATCATCACATAATGCATTACAATGATCCTTGTTACACACCATATTTGACACTCTCAAGGGATATGTTTTGGAATTCATAATACTATTTATAAACCATCATGAAGGATTTTAATAGATGATGAATAATAATTAAATAGGATAAAACTATAGTTTCTTAGATAAAAACATGTTTTCATGATATAGGAATATTAAAAAGGATAATGTTTTCCATATGGATTATTTTTACTCATATGGATTATTTTTTTCAATATTAATCCTTTTGTTTTTAGTTAATGGTTGAAACCCAGAGGATTCATGTTAACAATTATTAAGATGAACCATTTTAAGATAATGAGAATCTGGATTTGATGATGACTAGATAAAAAGATACTGTGGTTATTCCTAATCATCAATCATTATATATAAAATACAATGTGATATTTGGTGGAATTCCTAATGAAAAAAATATGAGGAAGATGAACTTTTATGAAAGTTCATGTGTTAAAGAACATTTGAGAATGATAATTGATATTTTTACATGTAAAAAATTGTGGTAGTAAGAACCTAGATAAATATAACAATGAATGGAATTATTTTTTCTATGCTGAGATTACAATCATATAGGAATGGATCTCCATATATACTAATATCTTGTATGTGGGGAACTATGGCACTAACCAAATTAATTCCCTAATCCAGGGGTTATCCCCAAGACCATCAAATGAAAGAAAATTTTCTAACTATTTAAAAAGACGTATTTAATTATTTTATTGGGATTAAATAATAATTTTTTATAAGTATTTTTAACAATGGTATTTTGGTTAAAATAAATTTAAATCATATAAGGATCATGTTAATTTTTTTATAATATATGTATTAAAGTATGTTTAAATTAAGTGTTATGGATGTCATTTTGTGTTAAAGAGTTATAGGATTATCACATGTTTGAAATCATAAATAACACATTTTAGGTTTTATATAATGGGATTTTAATGTGATAAATCCAATTTTTGGATATGTGTTATTATGAAATTGTACAAGAAACACATTGGGTTTATATAAATTGTTTTTTTCGAAAGAATGATATTTTAATATGTTTAATGGTATAGATAACAAATAAGTTTTTTATGATTTTGGAATATTAAAATTATTTTCACAGATGTTCAGCATTTTTCTTGGGATATTATAAAAACGGTATTTATATATTTTTTCTATAAAAGGACAACCTATCACATAAATCAAGGCCAGAAGGATTGAACCTTCATCTAATGTGATATAAGGGAGACACCATCCAATATCTTATGTATTGTCTTGGTTATTTTGAAATTTTATTTTATAAAATTATGTGATAGATAAATATTATGTTTGTTTTTGTAACCTTTTTTTTAAATATTACCGTGGTTTTTAAAAAATATACGGGGATGGAATGTTCATCATCAAAATTGGGGGTTTATGTGAAAAAATACTCAAAGGATGATTTGGAGTGGGCTAAGGAAATGTTTTAATTATATATTTAGAGGAATAATCATTACATATAAGTGTGTGGCATATATATCATTTAAAAACGTTTAATGTATATATTCACCCATAAAGAGTTGAACGTGGCCCAGAGAAGATGGTTGTCATTGAATAATGGTTATGAATGCTCAATACATTACAAACCTAGGAAAGTTAACAAGGATCATGGTTCATTGAGTCAAAATGATGATTCAATCTTATATATGATGGGGTGACAAAAAATCCAATATTTGTGGATTTTAAGTGGATATATCTAGAAATCATGATGGAATGGGAGAAATAATAATTTTATCAAATAAGAGTTTAACTATAAATAACCGTAAATATTAAATGAGGAATTTAAGGAAGATGTGGAGATATATAAGAAGTTTATAAATGATCCAATTTTTACCCTTGATTGTGATATATTTCTATTTTTCGCGAACCATATTTTTTTCCATTCAAACATGATTGATAAAGGATCCTTTATAAGAATGTAGTTGTTGTTAATTTTATATTCATCCTAGAAGTGAAAAATTTGAATCACTATTTGAAATATTATTTATAGTGGTTTTCCATGAATAGATATATTGAAGAGTTTATATCTCATTTCATGTTATGTTATCAATTTAATTCTCAGATTAAAATGAGTAATGGTATGTAAAAACCAATCCCAATAATATGATACAAAAGGGAAAAATAAACATGGATTTGGTTTTCAGGATCACCAACACATATAAATGGATAAAATCTATATATCATGTATTTTATCCTCGTAAAAATACTAAAAATCTAATTACTATCGGATAATAATTATATCTATATCATATATTTAGGATATACATTTATTATGTGGTAACATTTTATGAAGTACCATATTCTATTATATCTGAAAGGATCTGAGGTTCACCTTGACATTCTGGCGATGTCTTCAGTAACAACATGATACTGATTTCAGTATCAATACAACATATAATACATACATATATTGTTATCCATAAGGAATCATCCAAGAACTAGTTTATATATTGGGATCTTGGTCAATGGATTTAAAACATGGTTTACATTAACAAATTACTCAAGTATAGTTTTCTTACAATAATATCTTTCACTCTATCATTTATATGGATCCTTATGAATCCCTCTATTGAAATATTTTTAAGCATACAATGTCCTTGATTGAGTTTATAGAGTAAAATATATATAGGTACTGGATCTATATAATGAAATGTAATTGACGGTTATATCTATTAATCAATACATAAGGGAAACATAAAGTCAATAGAAAATTTATGCTAGTAACCATCAATATGATGTTTAATTTAATGATGGTGAGATCGTGTTTCTATGAATTTCTAGATGGAAGAGTGTTTTGAGATTTAGAATAAAAATAATGTTTTTAAATATTTTTATTATATATTTGGATATTATTGATTGATTTGGGATGCTTTATTATCTCAAGGTGTATCCACTAAACCTTTTTCAAGTCCAAAATGTCATCCATCTATCTTTCCTGATGAAGTACATACTGATTCATTCACTTGTACTAAACATAATTGTAATACCAATGGATTGTGATATTTAGTACTTTTTTAATCATTTTTATACTAAATCAAAGGGAATAGTTTCATTGAAACTAAACCACTCACCTGGTTAAACTTTTGTTGTGAAACCACCGAATTGAGGATGCTTCATCAGAACCAGGGGATAATATGAGGTAGTATTATCTTTATTTTCTGTATTAGGGTGATGCATTTATATGGATAAATAAATTTCAAGGGGGTATAATTTATCACACCAAGATTTTATTAAATTGTTTTATAAAAAAAATTAATTTCTTCAATATCATTCCATACACATACCACCATGTTTTAGGAAACCATGATACACTATTAATATTATTTCATAGACGTGACCATTAAAACCAAATAATGAAAAATATAGATATGAATAGTGATAATGAATGTTTTATAATTATGTGAAAGGGTTTTATATAAAAACAATATTGACAAAAAATATACTTCATTTTTAGTAAATTCTTTATATGCTTTGCCAATACCTTTTTTCTCAAAAAAATGGTTTCCTTATTTTTATAAAAAAAATAATTAAAAATCATGAAAATAGCAGAAAATGAATTTTACCTACTAGATTTTTTAATTCCACATATTGAAATTAATTTTGAGTAAATTTATTAAAATTTTCGGTAAAAATAATATTGTGTAAAACTATAAAAAGTACAACTTTTTTTAGAAACATAATTTTCATAAAAATAATTTATAAGAGAAATATTATTTTGATATTTTTTAATGAAATAATAATTAAATTATATAAATTTTAATATAATTAATGTAATTTTAGTCATATAAATATTTATTTTTTATGTCAAAAAATTATATATTTATCATGGTTTTCAATTTTGAAAAGCAGATTTTTATTCATATTAGTGGGATTGAATTTAAATTTAAATTTTAAATTATATGAATGGAATTTGTAAAATTGTTTTTCATATTTGGAAATAGAATTATCAATATTCTATTATAATTTATTCTTAATATTTTTAAAAATTATTATTAAAAAAATTAAAAAATATTTAATATTGTTATGGTTAAAACAAGTTTAGTGGGGATAAAACCAAAATATATGGGTATGTTCACTAGTAAAACAAAACTAAATAAATTATTTTGTCATATTTAAACATTTTAATCTTTATTAATATAATACAAAGTAATTTTTATGCATTTTACTTTGTAATGACTCTTTCATTTTTGATTATTTTGGGAAATTTTGAGGTAGTTTCCATGTTGGTTCCATTCCCCCCTTATAAAAGAACACCCTATATCCTCTTATATTATCAATTAAAATGTATAATTTTTAATTATTTATCCACCCAAATATATTCCTTAAATATGTCTCCACATTCTTGAGGACTTTTTCATTATTATTCGCTCTTATGGAGGATTTTTGTGCCAGCATGATGAGGTTGTCCGAAAAAGAGTTGTTATCTGTAGCCGATTGTTTTATGTTTTTCTTCTTCCACCTAATTTGAATATTCTCTTAATTCAATGGTATAACATCATTATTGAATAAAATATACATATATGTTATTATGTTAATATAATTTCCCATATCCATCTCCTCTTCAATCAAATTTGAAATGAAACCACAGATTGTCTATATGGAGGATAACCACCACGTGAACTGATGTAATTCGTTCTCCATCACATCCACTATTGGTTTTATATAATAATTTATCGGAAAATTGTAAATTTTATTTTTGAAATGATAATTATTATATAATTATAATATCAAATTAATATTCGTACATTCCAATTATCTCTAATGTAATAACATTTCCCATATATGCATGTGGACTACGGTCTCTATGAACTATTGTGATATGTTTTTTATTTTATTTTTAAATAGATAGTCATAAGGATAGATTTTATAAAAATTTATTATATATATGATATCAAATTATTATTTAGTAGTGATTTAATAATTATCTATTTTTCTTTACATCAATCGAGAAAATGGAAATGAAATTAATGTGTATGTACGACCTACAGTCTCCATGAAAGGAGTAGTTCATTTTATAACACAAACATTTATATATTACAATAAATAAATATATAATTAAAATATCATATAAGTGTATATAGGATAAATGTTTTTGGATTATGGAACCATGATAAAGGTAAAATTACGTAAAATATAAAAACAAAACATACATGAAGATGTGAAGCAGTTATTACCCAATATATTATTTTAACAAGGAATTTGTTTTTAAGTGTAATAAATGGTCATAATGAACTCATATATTATTTGAGATGTATTATTAAAGTAATAATATATATATATATACAATAAACATTTTTTTATTCTTCAAGAGGTCTGAATGTGTATGAAGTATGTAGATACATGAGAAAATGGATTTCTAACTTCTCATCAATTTCTAGGATACATAACAATTATTCAAATTTTTTATCTTTTTTTGGATTATATTCTTCCTCTTAAATATTATATTTCATTAATATCATTATTTTAATGATAAATAAATTTTCATTTTATACTATAATTTAATTGATAATGTGATGAATTGTTTCTAATGTCGTAATAGATTTTCATATCACTTTTATTTATGTAAGAACAATGTAATATTCACCACTTGTTTATTTAATGTTATATATATATGGACCATGATATTATTTTATAATTGTTATTATAAATATTATTCATAATTAAATATCCATCTATGATAATTTATTTCATGGGGATTATGAATCAAATGTTACCATGGTGGTAATGGTTTTATGTTATAATATCACCGTTTTTTTGAAATATGAATCATTATGTTATCAAAGATTAAATATTATTGTATACCTAAAAAATAATTTCATTTATTCTCCACTAGTAAATTTAGTAAAATATATTTCTCTATTTCACTTTTCACTCTTAAATATATATATATATATACCAAATGAATATTTTTATCAGAAAATAATTCATTTTTCATTTCAGTCTAAAACATTTTTTTCATCCATGTCAATTTTTTACAAATATGTTTTAAAGATTTCTTTTATTATGAAATGATTTTTTAATTCAATTTATATATATTTTTTATTTTTTTAGAATTTTTTATGAAATCCTATTGGGAATTTTCTAATGAGATTATAAAAAATCATAAAGGAATATTTTTTATCATGTAAAGAATTAAATGAACTTACCACGGTAATGGACACTCAATTATTTAGACATTCTCTTACAATGTGTAGTGGTTATTTTCAATGAAAAAAATTCTTTAACATTTGGGAAATATCCATGTTCTAAAAATTTTATTTTGAAAATTGGAATGATATATTCCTCATGAATGTTTTAATAATGCTTTTATTGAATTTATATCCAATGAAAATAGAAAACATTGGAACTTCTACTATTTTAAATGGGATAAGATCCAATGGTAAAATCCATATTCTTTATAATGATGGTTTATGTTTAATATTATGATGGAAGGAGGTATCGGGAACTAGTTTTATTTTCATGGTTTATGTTATTATGAAATAAATGAAATATTTATAAAACCCATATCTTTTCCTTGAGAAAATATGTGATGAAAAGTTTATATATTTAGAAAACATGTTTCATTTCCTTAGATTATTCCATGTGGAAGTTTTTATATAAACAATTTTATTTAACTGGTTTTGATATGATGAATGATTTATTATCATCTGTAACAATGAATTATAATTTTTATAATATGATGAGTGGGACCTATATCTCCCTATAATTTAGAAAATAAGCCTTGATAACTCATCAGTAAATATGTTATGTGTGATCATTATTCCTTTTTTGTAATGTTATGAGTGGACAAGGTTTCATGCCCATGTGGTTATGAAAAAACCCAATTTCATATCCACAATGTTATGTATCTACCATGTTTCTTGCCCCTATGGTTATGTTTTGACATTGTTTCATGCCCATAATGTTAATTTTTGTCCATATTTCATGTCTATAGTTTAATGAGAGGTATGACTTTATTTCCTTAAAATAATATGTGGACATATTTCTATTTATACATTTCCACAATGTCTTAAGAATAGTATTATCCACATTCTTATGCCTATGTTATGTTCATGTGGATTATTTTATTTTATTCCTTTATGATTCATGAATTATAAACTCCCAATAAAATTTTCATGACTCTAGGTTATATATGTTATGGTTTTGAAATATTTATCCCATGTTCTGATACATATACACACATGTAATTCACATGTGATCATTCTTGTCTCCCTTTTTACCCTTATAGAGAATACGATCACATCATTTCGTATCTATAATTTCCCTAGGGTATTATTAAATCTTTTACATATGTCATTTCTATGAAAATTATTATGTTGGATTATATTTATGACATATATTGAAGATATTTTGTGAAATTAAATGATTGAGTATCTAGCCTTCAAAGACACTAATACATTATGGTAATCATGAATGTTTTTTTAGTATATATTTAATATTAATAAAATATAATTTAATAATTGTGAATTAATATTCTAAGTTTTTATATTGTTTTAATGATTCCCCAATCGAAAATATAGCTCAATATGGAGGAACTTTTGAAGGAAGATTTATGCCTATCCCCATACTACATTTCAAATACTAAATCAAACCTAATATATCTTACTTTAATTTTCACTATTTTTTAGGATTTCATGAATACATGGAATATTTTTCTTAATAGGTGGTCATATAAATCATCTATAATAACTTGTATGATATAATGATCTATGAAAATGTCCCTTGAAATAAGATTCTCATCTCCCACTTCTAGTATGGTTTACATTTATTTTGGGGTTATAATATCTATAACTATTGAATACAACTTATTTCTTCTTATGTTTTTATGTTATTATTTTACATATATTATATTTAATCTATCAGTGGAATAAATATTTTTTGTTACCAATTTTATTCGTTTCTTATGAAAATCATCTTCGTGATTATAACTCTATCCATTTGAGAGTAGTTGTTTTTGTGGTGAAAATTATTCTTAATTCCTTAATTATTTGTTCGAAATCCATGTAATAATTTTAATTTATAATGTAATGATTAATTATATTATTTTTTAATGTCAATATCACTCAGATGATAGATAAATTTACCATTATGATATGTTTTTGTGAATCGTGAGAGAAGAAATTTAACTTTCAAATATAAACAACTCAGGATCAGATCATAAGGTTAAAATCTAATCACCAAAGTCTATACATTTTTGTTCACTTATTTTAGTTGATTTTATAATGTTACACAAATTAATAATTACATTTTGGAACCAAATCAAAAAAAGTTTTCTGATTGGAAGCTTCAAATTCAGCACAGGGTTTGTTGATGTGCTTTCATTTATAGTGTTCAGGGTGAAACTATTAGGGTTGAATGATTGAATAAATTTTATCTTAAGGGTTAATGTATAATTATTAATTAAGGTGAGGTTATAACTTTCATAAACACTAATAATGGTGTTTTTAATGTAATTATTTTATCTTTTGTTTTATTTTGTTTGGAAATCCCTCAACCATACCCCCACAACAACTTTTGTAAAAAAATCAAATCTTTTGTTTGTATGATTCTTACATTTTACGGGATATTTAATTCATATATTACTAAATATATATGTCATATTTGAGCTATTTTTATTCACTTATTAAAAAAATTACCAATATATTGAGGGATCATGTTTAAATGCTTATCTATTTAGCATTATTTGTGGAGAGGAAAGTGCTTTCTTCAACCCAATTTTTCTTGGGATTAAAACAACTTTTTCATTAAAAATTTATTAAATGAAAAATTAATACAATATTTATGGACCATCCTTACATGAAAATTAAAAATTTTCTAATAATAGCTAATAGGGAATTTCATTTATTCTTGTATAAGTAATGCATATATTGATTTCATTAAGGAACTCAAAGAAGATCTTCAGTGCCAATATCATGGAGCCTTTGTCAATGAACTAAAAAATTATTATAGTATTTTCCTCAGTTTCATTAACATGGTGCCAATGATCAAAAATAGTTAAATAGATTTAATGATGACATTAAATACCTGGAATCTACATTGAAATATGCATCCCTCCCATAGACCTCAAACAAAATTCTAATGGCCAACCAAGAAGCAAATTCTCATAATGTTGACCAACTAAATATTTTTGGACATATATTTTGAATCATATAAATTTTATTTTAAATTTTACTCAATATAAATTCACAACCATAATTTTTTTTCAAAATTATATAGAATGTCTTCCTTTGTATGTGATGATGATGAGGATATATTGACCATAATATAGGAGAATATGGTTCAAGAATTTGGTGGGGATGATGTTCCAGGGGTTGTGAGAGCTGACATGAAATCCAATACAAATAAGAGGGGTCAAGATTATTTGAACTATTTTTATTTTAATATTTTTCATAAGTATATTTAAAATTATTTTCCCTATTATTTTTATATATAATCAACATTTATGAAAATACCCTTGTGGGTTTTCAAGTAAATCAAAAAGGTAGTAATGGTTAGAGAATAATATGAAGTGCTCAGGAATATCCGGGTGATGTGATTTCCTCCACTATAAGAACATGAATGAAAACTGATACAATTTTGTGATTCCTACTTTATCAATGAACAACAAATAGTTGAATACATCATTCACTAAGGAACACCTGTTTTTACTATTTCTATAGATCCAATGATTTCAAAAATATGGATTAATATTATAAAATTATAATATTTGAACTCCATTATTCTAATAAAAAAGTAAATTTTGAAGCATATTGCTTAGAGGTAGAATCTAATCAGTGGAGGAAAATAGTGAAGAATATAAATCAAATGGATGTGTCAGAATCCATTGGATGGGAATACTTCAAAAATTTCTTTTTGAATTATTCAAGATAAAAAGGCAAAATTAATCAATGGGGAATTATAAGGTATACTATACAAGGAATGTGTGTTATACTTAAAGATTTATTATTAGTTTTATTTGATGATAGATCCATTATTTGGTGAATAAAGAACCCTTTAATAGAATTATTTTGAAATTCATGACTTTGAGAGCTATGAATAGGATGATTTATGTGCTCACAATGTCGAAATAGAGATCTGAGATTCCCAGTGGTGTTTTAGTAAGAATGAGAAGAAGATAATGATGGAAAACAATTTTTGGAAGAATATAATTTAGACTAAAGTACAATATCCCATGTACAAAATTGGGGGCAGAATAATTTGGGGAATAGTTTTCAATTAATTAGAATGTGATATGATGATGTAATATATATTCATAAAGCATGAAAATGTTGGACATATGTAAATCACAAAATCTATATTCCAATGATAGAGGGAAAATGGTGAAATAAAAAATAATAGTGTAACTATTCAATTGTTGGAACATATGAATTTATTTAATCAATGTCCAAATCAATAGAAAATAGATGGAAGTAAACATCAACATGTAATATCCTAGGATTTGAGAATAATTAGTAATTAATAAAATGACTTGTTTTATATTTTAGATTATTCAAAATGAATATTGATTTATTAATTATTCCAAAATATATAAAATATATAAAATATATAAAATATATATTATAATAAATTATTATATAATACTAACTTTGTTATGAATGATATGTTAAATTATTTCATCAATTTGTTTTTCATATCCTACGATTGATATGTTAATATTTAAATATATATAATGATATATATTAATATATATAATTTTATATTACATTTTTTAAAATAATAAGATATTTGATTTGTAATATTTAATATATATATATATATATAAAATAATATGATATATGAAAAGATAATGATGATTTCTACATAATCAAATTTTAAGAAAATATATATTGTTAAAAATCAAATAATTTTTATAATTTTTACATATGTTTATGAATTATCTGAAATCATCTATGAATTTAACCACAACAACAATTTGTAAATATAAAAATATAATTAATTAATTTTTAATTATACGTAGTATAAGAAACCACTGTATTATTTCAAAAGTATTTTTTTATAGAATCTTATTTTTTTCATATAATTTATTTTTTTCATTTATTTATTACAATTATATGAATATGAAATTAAAAAATAAAATTTATGATTAATTTTATAAAATAAATAATAATTTAAATTGGATAAATAAAGAAATGAAATAAAAATAATTACAAACAAAATGAAAATGTACATGGGGTTTATCAGTAGGGAATTGGGATTAGGTTACGCTTAGGAGAGTGGAGGATTATGTCGATTTGAAGGAGTCCATCCATTCCCATCGTTATAGTTTCATCATTCAAATGAAGTCCAAGGTAAAATATGAGCTCCAATGAAGATATTTTGGCACTGTGTTTGGAGCAACATACTGGTAGAATAAGTTCTAGCTCCGTTGCCAATAAACTAGGTGATGTCGAAGATGATCTGAGTGAGGACAAGATCATAATTAGGGTTTCAATCTACAGTGGGGTAAGATTATCTTTTTTTTATTGTCTAGATCTCTGAGTATGAATTTTTTTAGTCACCAAATATACTAAAATCAGTTTAACAATGACATATTTTGTTGATTCCATCACTTTAAGAATCATTATTTTCATTCAATTACAGTTGATGTTTATTATTATTTAGGTAGATATTTGTCAAGTTTTGATTAATTAAAATGCATAAAAATGAATGTTATCTCATTTGTCAACGATTTTTATCGAATTCATATTCTTTCAATGAACCATCATGAAGACTCTTCCAACTACATTGACATCTCATATAATTTATTCCTGTACTCTGATTTTTTTCTTTAAAATAAATGACAATAAATCATATATTAGATTCTAGTTATAAAATAAAAATAATTGGTTATATTTTTAAATGATTAAATTTATAAATCTTTACATTTTTTAAGATGGTCTCTTATAATATATATACATGTTTCAATCAGATGACCCAACTTTCATTACAAAAGATGTGAGAATTAAATTTTGTTAGGAATTTTAAATAAAATATTTCTTTAATATTCATACAAAATAGATTACAGTAACATTTTTTAAAATATAAATTTCCTCTATACTGCATTTTATTTCTCTCAAGGGAGTGAGCAGATTAATTTTATGATGTAGGGAAATTAATTGAGTTCTGTGGAAGAAGAAGATCTGATCTAAAAATAGAAAATGAATGTGATTTCTTATATTTGATTTGTCAATTTATTTTTCTTCCCAAATTATAAATATTCATAGGAAATTTATTTCTTCCACGGGTTCTTCAAATCAAAATAAACCTGATTTTATCTTTTGAAACATTTATAAATTATAGTAAGGGTTTATTTTTTTAAAACAATTTATATTTTATGATATTATACCAGATTATATATTTTAGTTTTGTGCTTTTAATAATTTATGATATATAATTTTATTTCTATGTAAGGGGAGTTTGTTCATTTCAAATTAAAATCTCTATTTTTTTGATTTTATAATTAATTAATTGTTTTGATTCTATTTTTTATACTTGCCTGAACTCGAAATCAATAATTTTAATTCCCAAATTGAATATTTTTGTGTTTTATTTATTCATGATATATATATATAAGTGAATATATATACTTCTTTATCTTTATGCGTAATATATATATATATATTTAAGGTTTATCTTTCGTACACATAGAATAACCTATACAAGTATCTAATTATGGGTGTAACAAACTTGAATACATGTTCATCAACCATATATATTAAAATATATTTTTTAACAATAAAGGTAATTGGATTATAATTCGGGTTCTATGATTATGTATATATATATACATATTAATGTTATGGTCCTTTAATCATTAGTAAATATATATCTTTAATGAACGAATGATAATACTTGGTAAAGAAATCCTTTTTTGATAATTTTGTGCATGATGAATAATTTTGTTTTTCTTATAATTAATTTTATGAAGTAAAAATTATATATTCTCCATTGCAATTAGTTAATACCAAATTTTGATACTTCATGAATTAAATAAATTAAACAAACATGTCTTTGAAATTTTTATTTCTGTGAATTATAATTAACATCCCTTGTGTTTAATCAAAGTTTATGTATCATAATATTTGGTCATACTAAGTCGGACATGTAATTTTCCATGAATATTTGTATTTATATAATAATATATAAATATAAGTTAACATGTTTATTTAATATATGATTATATACATATACATATATTTAAAAATCTAGTGGAATTTTATATTTATGTAATGAAATATTAAAAATATTTTTATAATAATTGTACTTGATAATTGTAAATATAGTTTGTATTTGGGGAGTGAACCTAATCCCTCAAAAATTGGGTAGGCCTAAGATAGCCTTCTGTGATTCATGTTGCCAAAAAAATTGATTTCAAAATCATGCATATATGTTTTTCAGAAATATCGTTGGATTATTCTTATTGAAATTTGATGCTAAGTTTTTTAAAAATTATGAAGAATTTTTATTACATAAATAATTTATATTTTATTTTAAAGGTATTATCTGAATGTGTTTTATTAAGATATTATCCAATTCATTCTATGATATAATTTCTCAAAAATAATCAGAAATAAATATTTTTTAAAATTTACATAAAAGATTTTAAAAGTCCTTACTGTGAAAATAAATCCTCACCCTTTGTATTATAATTATTTTTGAGATAATATAATTGAAGTTTAAAGGTAGGTGTCATGATTTTTGGAGTTATTGTATTGAATCATAGTATGTTTTCATTTATTTTTTTCAACTCTGATAAATGGATAGTGTTGTGTAATCTTCAAGAACATAGATCAGTAAAAGGCCCTCCTTTGTTCAAGGGATTTTGAGTCCATGTATGGACTAATATACTAGTAGAATGAGTTTGAAGTTCATCACTAATTAATTAAGTGATTTCAAAGATGATCTAAGCGAGGTCAACATCTCGGTTAGTATAATTACCTGACCTTAAAACATAACTTAATGATGAATTAAATGAATAATTTATGATGAGGATATTTTTAGGTTTTGAGTTTTAGAAAATTATGAAATAACATATACTTCACGACTTGAATAATACATGTAGACACATCTACTCAGTTTCCATTTTTTTCAAAAAATAAAAACTCATGATGAAAATAGACTTTTCTAGTTCTATATTTGAGACAACATGACTTTTCATGATCCCATACTTGACCTTATTCCACTTTATGTCTTGTGAAAAAAATTTCAAAAACCTGGGATGAGCATAACAAGCTCAGTAAGGGATACACAAAGAAATAAAACTGATAGTTTTTCAAAACAACTTGTAAACCATTAATACTTTATCATGAGTAATACATTTCACCTTTATGAAGTAGTAAATACTCATCACTAAATAAATTATCATTTCGTTCAATTTTGAAACCAAAAGATTACCATAAACCCCATATAAATATCACGTAACATATAAAGGTAAAATGGGACATAAACATTCTTAAGTGGAATAACCATATGATCGACTTCCACACAAATCACAATATGGAATAGCCATACATCTGACTACCATACACAATGTATTGGATTTTATAATGTAACCACCCATCCGAGTTTATCACGACACCACACGCCACATGGTTTATCACGTAACCACCCATTAAATGTCTTCGTACCATTATAAAATCATAACAGATAAAATATTGAAAATATAAACATTTAACTAATAATATTTAATTTGAAATCATTAGAAGTAATTTCAAGATATTTAAATAATCATCCAACTTCAAAAATTATTTTCAATACCAAAATACCCAAAAAGGGAATAAGTTTTTTTCTTTTTCATTTCAGAAAACATTAATTAAGTCTTATAGAGGAAGAAAAATAATGATTACGGTGACAGAGAGGTCATTGTCACTGCAAACATTAAAAATATTTAATTTTTAATTTAGTAAAATGAATCGTAGAAAAAATATCTCCTTTTAATGAATGTAAATGTCAAAGGTTGTTATACAATGTATAAAGGATAGTCGTGTATTAAAACAAAATATGCCTCAATGAAAGAAGATTGAGACAAAGTCCCTTACCTCATGTCTGACTTGACTCGTTCGTTCTTTAATCTCCTAAATAATAAAATAATGTTATTTTCAATTTTCATAATCAATTTTATAAAGTTTATAATTCTTTTTATATTAATCGTTACCTTTTTATAAATATTATGTAATAATTTAAGTTAATAATGGTTGTTTTGTCGATATTTGATACTTGTGTCACAAATGAACTTCTTATAATTACAACTTGTTCACAATGTCAAATTTCTTTTATATTCGGAATGATATTAATAATTTAGAAATCATATATATCATATATATATATATATTATATACATGTATTTATAACTGTACATAATATTTTTGAGATAAAAAAAATAAATACATCGTTCATTGAGATAGTAAGGTGCACGTCTGTATGAACGCTACTTTCATTCCAATTTATGATTTTAATGGAATTAAAACATAATGATACACATTTATATTATAATTCCAATATAATATCAAATATATAATATCATATATAATATCATTAACTCTATCCTTTATACGTCCCATGTATGGAATGAACGAGTCTTATCACATTGAGGGGTTGATAGTCCGCAGTTTCTCAAATGAAATTATCGTGTTTACCCATAATGGAATCCATAAAGGTATGCTTTAAAATAAAAATACAGAAGCCTAAAGAAAACATAAAAATAATATATATTATATATAAATACAGTTCCATTTTAATGGCCACCATGATAGGCGGTAGGAGATAATCGAATAATCATCGTTTCGTGAGGTGTCAGTTTTCCATCAACAGAAACAGTTTGTTCATCACCCATTAGATTAAGGTGTGTGTACGTTTAGTTCAAATACTTCACATTATAACATCCAAGTATATTGAAGAAACTGTTTTTTATAAATTAAATGAATAAAAATAGTTTATGGGTTGGAGAAATAAAATAAAATAAAATAAGTTAAGAGGAATTGTTACCATTAATTTGGGTAACTTCCTTTGGTTTGAACCAAAAGGAATTCGTGAAATGAATTTTGCCTAAGGTAAGGCTTCTTGGAGGAGGATATGGATTTATGGAGCTTAATTTGACAATTTTTGGATTATCCATGAGGCTTGAGAGATGTGAGGAATGAGTAATAATTGAGGGCTTTTTATAAGGGGGAGGAGGGGCTCTTTAGGGAAGTGTGAAAATATTATTTTATTGTATAATTATATTCAGTTTATAAAGGTCCAAAATTAATTAAAGTATAATATTAGATGACTCATTTTAAATATAAAATTATCCAATAATAATTGGATTGGTTTTGGATATTTTTCAAATATTTATAATCTTATTTATTTAAATATTTTATTAATGAGGTAAATACTACATCATTATTGTGTCATAAATAACATAATTTATTTGACATATAAAAATTATAAATAAATTACCATGATTAATGAACTAGTTTTATATTTCCATTTAATATTTATAGTCCAATGAAGAGCTTATATAACCCCATCTAAAAATTTATTTACTAAAAGATATTTGTTTGTGTCATTTTTATCATTACTTTTAGTTAATTATTCTAAATTATCATTATCACTCCCATGTGGCTCCATGGGTCCCAAAATTGACCCAAATATGACCATGGTCGTAAATGACTCAACCAATAAGAATAGTACAAGTTCTATGGAAATTTGGTATTATTATAATATAATTTTTAGCTTGAATTACCCTATTTACCTTTTACCTCGGTAAAAAAAATTCATAAGTTACTATTCAACAAAAGTTATATTAATATTATTGAACCAAATTTTACTTACTAATAACAACCATTTATTTTGGAATTTTTAAATTCAATTCACAGAAGTTGAAAATTTTCATTCAAATGAAAAAGTCAGTTTTTTAACTACTATTAAGTGGTTTCACTATTCATAAAAAATTGATGCTTTTCAGAAAAATAATAAAAAGTCTTCATAATATGTATTTGAAATTCCGAATTCAAAAATGATATCTATTTTACCAAATTAAAAACATATAAGTTGAATTAATTGATTTAAAATTAATTGTCTTTGTCAAAACAAATAGCGTGTTTTTAAGAAACAATAAGTATCAAAAGATCGACACTGGTTTATGTCTAATTTCATAGTGCAATTAATTCCAATGACCAACATTGGATTAACTGGTAAATATATAATCTAATTACACTTTAAAATTATTAAATACATAATATTACCCTATAAATAAATTAGATTAAAAGGCACTTTGGGAAAAAAATTCAGTATTTTTCACTATTAACTAAAAATAGAACCTTACCCGAAAAAGACCAAAACGTTACCCAAAGTAAATTTTGGTGTCCCGAATCTAAATAATAATTTTTTATTGTACAATAAACATATAAAAGTGTCCAAAAATAGATTTAAAAGAGGGTTCTACATTAAACAGAGTTAAATTGACCTTGTAAAATTAATTATGCTTAAAATTAGATTCATTCACAATTTAAGCCTCCAACTTTTAATTAAAAAACATGTATAATCATATTATAGTTAGTTATATTCATTCCCACCAATACAATGGCTAGTAGTTTACTACCATTTAAAATAATAATATTATATTCTTAGTCTGCAATGTAAGTCTTCATATAAAACCGTTGTTGTGTATCAGGTACACCATTGAACATAGAAACCCCTCTAAAGTAAAATTAATATTCAATTCACAAAATATAAATAAAAAATAGAATGTATTATTTCTTTAATTACCTAGGATATTACATCCTTCTCCCCTTTTGATAATTGTGTCCACGCAATGTTATTCAGTTATCAAATAAGTGGGGGGTATTTATCCCTCATAGAATTTTCAAATTATCACATTGCCTCTTAAACCATATGGTTTTTCTACAAAGCCTTTACCTGGTGAATTACCTTATTCTTGAAAACTTTCCCTCTATGGTCAATAATCTGGACTGGGTGTTCCAAATATGAGAGATTCTCTTCCAACTGAATGACCTCTAGACTTCAAACATGAGGTGGTTCTGGTATATACTTTCTCAACATTGAATCATAAAAAACATTGTGTACCTGGGATACACATGGAAGTAATTCCACTCTGTATGCATCTGATCCAATTTTCTCCCGGATTTCATAATGTCCAATGAACCTCAGATAATGAAGAGATTGTGAAATAAACTCTTACCTTGTACTTTTCCTTGGTCGATGGTAGGATAACCTCATGCATAATAGTTAGATACTTGTTATTAAATTATACAATAATCATATACAAAAATATGAGATCATATATGATCTTTTAATATTTCTTTGTTAATAATATTTTAGTATTATCATCGTTTCGGTTGTTCACTTACTCGGTTTCTATTGTATGTTTTTTCACATAAGTCGAGATTGTTATCTATAGGTTTTATATTATTCATATCCAGAATGATATCATGTCCTTAAACATTATTTGTAATCATAAAATGAGAATTATACTTGAATGGATATGATGGGGAATGAATCTCATCTTGTTCGTGGAGACGGTAGTCCGTACGTATGCATTAGTGAAAATATCATTCTTTTGATATTAAAATAATATATAATTGTATAGTATATCATATATATAGAATCATTATCATGATATATTTATTATTTACATAAATTACGCATCATTATCATACCCATCCAAATAATAATGTTTTGAATAACAATTACACCACGACGTGGATAGGGTAAGCCATACGTAGGCACATATGGTGACATGTCATTCAAAGAATGGATAAAATACTGAACATGGTTTTAAAATATTTATAATAACATCACATTATATAAGAGATACATGAGTTATTATTTTAGAATGGAAATAACAATGAAAGAAGAAGTTGAAGAAGAAAGGAACGTGAAAGAGGGTGGTGAAAACAATACCTCTTCTTCGGGTTCTTCCAATTGATTTGATCAAAAGGGCTCCTTATGTTGGATTTCTGATCAAAATAAAGCCTCTAGGTTGAATTGAGAGAATTTTATAGAATCATTGGGTAGTGGATGGCCAATTCAAAAGACATTGAATGTGTGAATTAGAGGGAAGGGTAAGTTCCCTTTTATAAGAGGGGTGAGGGGAACCTTAGGAAAAGCTAGAAATAATATTTTTATAATAAATTAATTTTAGGTTTTTAATGGTTCCAAAGTAGATTATGTAAAGGTTAAGTTGGGGATAGGTCAAAAAAAAACTCATCCAATAGGTTTTAGACGGGTTTGGGTCACTATATTAACCTTATCTTTTAGCTTTAACTCTAAGTTAATTTGTTTGACATTTACCATGTCTCGTTGTATTTTTATGTTATATAGTTCATAAACATACTATAAACATCCATGAAACCCCCAAGTGGTCCATTAATAATACACCTATCATTTTATAAGTCTTATTTATGAACCTTAGTTTCTTAGGAATATAATTTAAATTAATAATATAATATTATTATTTAAAACTACTTTATGTCAATTTTGACACTATTTAATAATTGATTTTTGTTAAAGTCTTAAAAACTTTATTAGTTAGAAAAAAAATTCATTTAAAAAATCCTAACATGTCATATTAATCAATAATATTATTTTATGGAATCAAAACATTCAAATTATATTTATGTTAACATTTATAATAACAATTATTTGATTCTTTCTTTAGTATTGAAAATATGAAATCATTATTGTGTCATAAATAAATTTAATTATTCAATGTTTAAAAATTATAAATAAAATAAAATTATGTAGGAAATCTTTTTAAATTTATAATAAATATTTATAGTCGAAAATATAACATAGTTAACTCTATGTAAAAATTTTTTTTCTAAAAGATATAGGCTTATGTCATTTTTTTTATTTACCTTAACACAATTAATATAAAGTGTCATTATCACTTACAAGTGGATCCATGGGGTCCCAAAATCGACCCGAATATTCCCATGGTTAGACATGTATCAACCAATAGGTTTAGAACACGTTTTAGTGTAATTTATTATTATTATAATATTATTTCTTACCCTTATTTACCAGATTTACCCTTTAACCACGATAAATAAAATATTTCTCGAATTAATTATTCAAAATGTCTAAAAATAAAAGTTAACTATTTACACAGTTTGGACCACCTGATTCTAAATATAGAATGCATTTTTCTAAATTCTAAACATAGAATTGGTAGACATTAATTTAAAATTAATTCTTGTTGTCAAAACAAAAAACGTGTTTTTAAGAGATATTAACTTTTAAAAGATTAGCATTTGCTTATGTCGAGATTAAATGTGAAATTATGTCTAATGACCAACATTGTATTAAATGGTAAAAATATAATCTAATTATATTTTAAAATCACTCAAATTCATAATTTATCACTATTAATTATTTCGATTAAAAAATTTGTTTTTAATTAAAATTTATTAATTTTCACTATTCATCAAAATATGAAAGTTATCCAAAAAGTAACAAAATTTCACGCTAATCTAATTTTGATATTCCGAATCCAAAAATGAAGTCCATTTTGTAAGATAATATGTATAAAATTTCAAAAAGTGGGTATTACTATTCATAATGGCTAGTTTGATTGGTTGTGGTGTGTTAGAACATGATGTTGCTTACAACACACGCTACTGTATTATTCAAAGAGAAGCGTACCATGGAAGCTTGGGGTGTTATAGGAAAAATATCATTTAAATGAAAATTTCAGTTTTTTACTACTACTATGTTGGTTCACTATTCATAAAAAATTAATGATTTTTAGAAAAATACCAAAAAAATACGCATAAGCTGTATTTGATTTCCCAAATTGTAAAATGAGTTCTATTTTACCAAATTCAAAACATAGAAGTTGAATTAATTAATTTAAAATTAATTCCTATTGGTAAGTCAAAAAAGTGTGTTTTTAAGAAACAATAACTATAAAAATATCGACACTTTTTTATGTCCAATTTCAATGTGAAATTAATTCCAAAGACCAAAATTTGATTAACTGGTAAACAAATAATGTAAATAATTTTTTTTACCAACTAAAAAGATAATATATCCATATAAATAAATTATATTATAAGTCAATTTTGAATAATAATATCGTATTTTTCACTATTCATTAAAGATTGAACATTACCAGAAAAATACCAAAAATTTACCCAAAGTAAATTTTGATGTCCCGAATCTAAAAAAGATTTTATTTTTTTTCAAATAGAACATAAAAAAGTAACCAAAAGTAGATTTAAATAGAGTTATCCATTAAAAGGTAATAAATTTACCTTATAAATTAAATTGTTCTTAAAATTAGACTCATTCACATTTTAAGCCTCTAATTTTTATTTTAGAAACATGTATAATTATATAGTTGTTAGTTCTATTCATTCTCGCCAATACAACGACTAGGAATTAACTACCTTTTAAATTAATAATATTATATTATTAGTGTGCAACATTAGATTTCAAAGAAACCCATTCTTGCGTATCGGGTACGCCATCAAACATAGAACCTTTAAAGTAAAATTAAGATTTAATTCACAAAATATTAATAAAAAAAGATAATGTATTATTTCTTTATTTACCCTGGATGTTATATTTAGGGTCTTTATCATCGGTAATGTAGTTTTATCTTGTTTTTTAGATTTATGAGTATGTATGTGTTTAGTGGGAAAATTTACTAGAATGGGTTTAATAGTATCATATTTTGTCAATTCCATCACATTTTTTCTGAATCATTATCTCCATTAAATTATGATTTTTCTCTTCCTTTTTGGGTCAATATTTGTCTATGTTTGTTTTGTTAAAATATTTGAAATTATTTTTGTCTCTTTTCTCAATTATTATAATCAAATACATCTTGATTCAATGAACATTTGTGAATACTCTAAAAATTACATTGACATCTCATATATGTTATTTCCAAACATTGATTTTTGACCTCCACATCAATGAAAATAAATAATAGATAATATTATGGTTATCGAATAACAATAACTAGATATATTTTTAAATGATTAGATTTATAAATTTTTCCTTCTTTAATGATGTTGTCTGATAAAATGTATATACACGTTTCTTTCAAATTACACAAATTTCATTACAATAGATTAGATCATTAAAATTTATTAGCAAGGTGAATTAAAATATTTCCATGGTTTCAATATAATTAAGAGTGAAACATTGTTTTGTGATAAATTCATATCTTCTCTAAATAATTATATTTTCTTCTAGGGAGATATGTGATTAAGTGTTTGATGTAGAAAAATTAATTGAGTTATGTAGATGAAGATGATTTTCTATGAAAATCAAAACTATAAGGGATTTCTTATATTTATTTTGTCAATTGATTTGTCTTCCCAAATTATAATTGTGTAAGGGAAATTTATTTCAGTCGTCGTTTCTTCAAATATGAAATCAACATGTTTTTCACTTTTGAATCTTTGACAAATTATAGTATGGGATCATTTTATTAAAATGATTTCTTTTTTATGTTATGAAAGTAGATTATATATTTTAGAATTTAGATTTAAATTAGTTTCAAGTAATAATTTTATGATTATGTATGGGTAGTTTGTTTATTTCGAATTATAATCCATATTTTTTAGTTTTCAAATTTATGAGTATTTTGATTCCATGTTTCATAATTCTATGATGTTCAAATCTATATTTTTATGTCTAAAATTGAATATGTGTGTGTTTTTTTAATCCTGATATATATATATATATGAATATGTATAAATTTTCATGTTTAAGCTCAATATATATATATATATTGAAGAGTCATTTTTCATATTATTCGATTAATCCACCCAAGTATCTAATTGGTGGTGTAAGATACAAGTGTACATGCTAATCAAACATATATATAAAAATTATTTCTCTAAACTACTAGATTAATTGTTTATAATTTTAGTTCTATGATTATATATATATATATATATCTTAATGTTAAGTTCCTTAAAACATAAGTACACACACTCACACACACACACATATATACCTCCATGAAAGGAATATTGTACTTTGTCACAAAGTGCTATTTTTTTAATTTTGGGTGCGACAAAAAAGTATCTATTTAATATGATTAATATTAAGAGAAAGAAATTATTTTTCTCTATTAATATTTGATTATACATTCATGTCATTATTATATGCATAAAAGAAATTAAACATACATTTAATAGAATTGTTTAATCATGTGATTTATAATTAATCTCCCATGTGCATAGGAAAAGATTATGTGTCATTATATTTGGTCGTACAAAGTCGAACATGGAATTCCCAACGAAGTTTCTTATTTATATAATTATATAGGAAAAAATATTTCATGTTTATTTCATGTATGATTATATATATATATATTTAAAAATCCTTTGAATCTGTATATATGTGTAAAAAAGCATAAAAATGACATTTAGAAAATCCGGCACTTGAGTATTGAAAATATGGTAGGGAATTGGGGAGTGAACCCAATACCTCAATAAGTTGGTGAGCCCAACATATACATCAACTTTTTAAGTTGAAAAATTTCTAATATTTTCAAAATATTTGGTATATGTTTTTTAGAAATATCACAGTTTTATTTTTAAATAAATTTGGGAGTATGAATTTCCAAAATAACGAAGTATTTTCAATATGTAAATATTTTCAATTTTATTTTCCGAATATATTTATTTATTTTACTGACTGAAGATTTCTATAAATCATTTCTCAAATTTAATTTCAATGTAATATTTTATAAAAAGTACTTCAATGATTTCAAAACCCATTACTAAGAATTTGAATGCTCACACATTGTATAAAATGATTTTTTTCACATGTATCATAGAAGATTAAATGAATATGTCATTTCTTTTGGAGCGATTTCACAGAATCATAGTAGGTGTTTCTTTTATTTTTTTCTACTATGAAAAATTTAAGGTGTCGTCCAATACTCTAGAACCTAAAACAATAAAACAACCTCGTTTGTTTTTAGTGTCCTATAGTTATTTTGTTACTTTTATAAAAACAATTACTGAACATTTTCAAACATTGATTCTGAAAGAGAAATCTCGGGCTATTATACAATTCGAACAGAGTCCCAGTGAGAATGGATGTTCATATTTAACAGTTCAGGTTGTAGTAATTTCACTTTATAATGTTGTGGAATGTAAAATAAATGTACACTCAAAGCTACTATAGGAATTGTTTTATTATGGTTCTATGAATAATTTTATTTCAGTCATGTTTTCAGTGAAAATAAACTAAAACCAAGAATATCTAGTGGTATAGATTTCAATTAATAAAGGGAGGAACTATTTAGGCGTTAAATATATATAGGGATTCCCCTGTATACTTTGGCATGTACAATCTCCATTAAAACATGCCGATTATTTTGATGTTTTAATTTAAAAAAATGTTTGGGATATATTGGTTTTCAATGTATACTACAATGATCAAATATAGAAATAAGGATATTTCAATAGTCTTGTAGGTAAAGCTCCATTTTATCATGTAATGACATATTTCCTACTCTGATTCTTTCCAAGAACTGCCATATATTCCCTAATTTATATAAATGATTGGTAAAAAAGAATAATAATGAAAAATTATAAATATTTAAGATATACACATTATTTTGGAATTAATTGATTTCTTTCTTAATGAGTTAAAATGAACTCCCCTAGAAAGAAAACTAATTTTATCAATGAAATGCATACTTATATCATGGTGATCGTACCAAGATTCACTGTGTCATTTTCTCCATTACACCATGTTATTAAACTAAATTTTTTATTGGAAATTCATAATATAATTAAAAAAATGCACTCCATGTTGGATTCAATTTTTTATATCACTGTTAAAAAAGGAAATTTTACTAGTTTTTATAATTTCATTGTAGGTGGAGGTGATTTGGAGGACCCATGATGATGTCTAGGAAAAATGGGCCAAACTACGCAAGACCCAATCACACTAGTGGAACCATCTGCTCACTTATACTATATCGTGAATCAACATAGGATTAACCTTTGGGGGATGGTCCAAAATTCATTGTGAAACATTTCATATGAAGGTTTCCAAGACACATTAGTCCATATAGTAGCCTAAGCATCCTGATCTGTCCAGCACATCAAATCTTCACAATGTCAATTGAGGTGTTCTGTATTTTATCAATTTCTTGAGATTTATTTTTCCAAATTGTGCCAAAAGTTCAGAGGAGGGAATAAGGATTTTTGGTGACATGTTTCTAGTTTTTTCCCAAGAATTATTCGGCTGCCAAGTTGTCAAAAACAATCAGCTAAGTGGTTTTACACAATCTATGTGCCCAAAACAACCATCTATTTTTCCATAAAATGGAAGCTTCAGATCCTCATTTGTGAGGTCGGATAAGAGATTAAAATAAACCATTTTTAAGTCCTATTCGAGTCTCCTCGTCGTACGTGAATTTATGGAGGCCCCTATCCTCATAGAGGGATCAATAATGAATAAGGAGTTTCACTCGAGCCTCATCCTCCACCCGATGGAGAGCTAAACGGTGGATGATAATTTCGAGGGAGCTACACAAACATGGGATGGAGTTATAGAACATGGTCTTCTACTGGTTTTTTACAATTTTTTTTGATGAATATATCACTTATTTTTTATCTTGACATGCTTATCCTCTGATTACATTTCATTTCATATAATTAAGTGGAACACTTTTTATTTCAACACCGATTGGGTTGAGATTTCATGTGGAAATCTTGGGTTGTTCCAATTGGGCAACACAATAATCCTATTAATCGCACACATACATATGTTTAAATTATTCTTTGGAAGACCTTTTATTCTATTATTTATAACCAAATATGGGAAACATTATTTTTGTTTCACGGGGTGGTTCTTTAAGCATCATTTTATGAGGCAAGAGCAGAGTTAATATCTTGACAAACTTTAGCAAAATAATTAAATAAAATCTTGTCAAATTCTCAAAAAAATGAACTATAAAAGTTTTGCAGTAAACATTAAATGATCTCATTCTCTCATAATTATAAATTCACCACCTTTTTTATCATCTTTGTAACTCTTTATTTAATTAATTTACATAAACCTGTTTTCAAAATCACCCTCATCTTTTTGTACTTATTATTAAATAAAAATTCTCTAAAACAATCAATGCTCCTTGAGAGATAAACTAGTTTCTTGAATATAATATAAATTTATCTTCAAATCCTAACAAATTTGATGTGTGACAACAAAATGATCAAGTTTTGGCATCATTTTCAGGGAGTTATTTGGTTTTAGTGCATGTTTTTTTATAATACTTTTATAAATTTTGTGAATGTTTATTTGTTTTATCTTCATCCTTTACATTTATTTTTTTTATTCTAATTTATTTCCCATGTAGGCCCTTTTTATGATTCATTCTACTCCGTGAGACTTACAACCTTTCAAACCTGAGCCAAAGAGAATCCAACATCAGTAACAACAAGATACACCAGAGGAACCTCTAAAGGAGGACACACAAAACATCAACACTCATCTTAATCCTTCTTCTTCTTCTTCAAGAAACCCCATTAAAACTAAAATTAACATGAATAACATGGCGGAAAGCAATCTAAAACAAGAATGTCTTACCTCACCAAATGTAGATATTCAACCCACTTATATTCAATTATAAGGAGAGGCACCCAATTTTGAACTAAAATACGGTTTAATTCATCTATTACCTAGATTCCATGGAATTCCTAGAGAGGATCCATACTAGTATTTAAATGTATTTCAAACTGTGGGATCTAAAATAAAACCTACAAATGTGGATGAAGAACATGTAAGTCTTATATCATTCTACTTTTCTCATGAAAATATCGCAAAAGATTGGTTATATTATGTAAATTCCATAATAAGAGGATGGGTGGACATAAATTGCCTTTTCCTGGAAAAAAATTTCCGAGGCTCTCAAACTGCTACAATAAGGGAATAAATTTGTGGGATTAGACAATTTCTAGGGTAAACATTACATGAATACTAGGAACTCTTTAAAAGTTTATGTTCAATTTTACCACACTACCAAATATGTGATCAACTTTTATTTCAATATTTTTAAAATGGTTTTATCCCTATTGATCAAAATATGACTGATGATGTTATAGTTGGTGTGATAGTTGATATTAACCCCATTGACTCAAGAACCCTGATTGAGAACATGGCACAAATCACACATCAATTTTGTTCAAGGTTTATTGTACCGATTTGAGGTGTCCATGATGTGAAAATTACGAAATTCCAGAAGAAGGTGGACACAATGTTTGAAGAGGTAAGTACCCTTATTCGACAAGTTGCTCTTTCCCAATAGGAATCCCAATCTCATCCTCTTATCCATTGTGGTATATATTCTTCTAATACCCACTACTATGACCAACATACTCAATTGAGGAAAACATTTGAGAGTTGTGAGGATATATTTCATGGCCACCCCTATAACCAACCCTTTAGGGTTGAACCTTACTATCCATACATCCTTGTGTGGATGGAGAACTAATCCTATAGGCAAAGGGGGTAATCAAACCACCCTCAACCACAATGGACCCAACTAGGGCAGAGTATTCATCAACCACCACCACTCATAAATCCTCAACCACCCTAAGGACTTTCCAATGATCCCCTCTGAAACCCTAGCCTATCCTAGAAGATATGATGATAAAAATGGATTCCCACAATATCAAATTCCAAAAAACCACTCAGGCTTCCATACAAGACCTCAAACCCCAATTAGTCCAACTAGCTAATTTAGTGGGTGAAATTCAATGTCATGGGTCAGGTACACTTCCCTCTCTACCAATAGTTAACCCTAGGGATAATGTAAATTATCATTACAACGCCCTTAGGAGTGGAAAACAATTATAAAGTAAAATGAATCCTCTATTATAGTCATCCCCTCCTGAGGAAACCTCCATCCCAACCATTAAAAATGTTCCAAATGATGAATAACCTTGTTCTTAGAGAATCCCTTCCAAAGGAAACAGTATGTATATTGATGATTCACCTAGCCCCACCAATCCTCTTCCATTTACTCAAAGTTCCACCCATCCACGAAAACAAAAGTAAACTAAACATGATAAGGAAATATTGGAAATTTTCATGAAAGTGCAGGTTAACATCCCATTGATTGATGTTGTGAAGCAAATTCCATAGTACGCCATGTTTCTAAAGGAGATGTGTACACAAAGGAGACTTATAGGTGATGAGAAAGTGATCTTGGGAAAGAATGTTTCAACATTGATAGAGACATCACTTCTTACCAAGTGAAATGATCCTAGAATATTCTCAATTTTGTGCACCAAAGGGGACTATTCTTTTTCTAATGCAATGCATGAATTAGGTGCCTCTATAAATGTGATTCCACACTCCATTTACTGTGCATTGCAGGTCTGGGAACTGAAGGCCACTGAAATTGTTGTTCAACTGGACAACTGGAGTACCACAGACCCCTCATGTGTTTTAGAGGATGTTCTTATGAGGGTTCAAAATTTAATTTTTCCTGCTTGATTTTATGTGCATAAAATGGAGGATGATAGAATGAATAGATATTCCCAAATAATATTGGGGAGGCACATCATTAAAACCGAGAAAACCATAATTAATGTTCATAATGGTACAATATCTAGGGAGTTTGGTGGTGACATTTTCCACTTCAACATCTTTGATTCCATGAAGCACCCCTTAGACGAACATTACTCTCTCTCTATTAGTTCAATTGATATACGTCCATCCCCTAAAAAACAAAATTCCACTCCCCTAATACCCTTCTTGAGTTTCTTCATTGATTTAAATTCTAGGTAATGAATCATGCATTAATTATTACAGTGGTCTAGAAAAGGGTCATACATGTTTATGAATTGATAATTTCTTGAACACTTAGTATCCAATGACCATTAATGATACTAATAAGCTTGTAAAAGATCATTCCTCATATTAGGTTGATACCATTGTGTAGTTAGATGAGAATAGTAACCTCTCACTTTCACACACTCACCCTTCAATCCAAAATCGACATGAATTTGAACTGAAACAACTACCTCAAGCATTTAAATATTCATATCTAATGAATGGAAACAAGATTCTCATCATCATTTCTAGTTCAATCCCTCATGAGAGTGAATTAAGACAACTTGATATATTGAGGGAGAATAAACATGCTTTGGGATGGACACTTGTTGACATTCCTAGTATTTTTCCATCAATTTCTACACATCATATTTTGTTAAATGATGTGGGTAAACAATTGAGGCATGAACAATGTCTACTGAGCCCAACCCTCCTCGAAGTTGTGAAAAAAGTTGGTAACAAAATTATTTGCCGCTGGAATCATTTACCCCATCTTTGACAGCCAATGGGTCAGTCCTACTCTAGTTCCTAAAAAACTGGCCTTACTGTTATAAAACATGAAAACAATGAATTGGTTCCAACTCATGTGTAGAATAGTATGAATGGTTGTATAGAATATCGCCGACTAAACCAACACAATAGGAAGGACCGTTTCCATTTTCCATTCATTGAAAAAATTCTAGAGAGGCTAGATGTTAAGTCCTACTATTGTTTCCTTGATGGGTATTATAGATACTTTCAGATCCATATTTCCCTCGAGGATCAGAAAAAGACAAAACATACTTTCCCCTTTGGAAAATTTTCCTATAGAAGGATTCCATTTGGTCTATGAAATTCCTTGGGTACATTCCAATGATTCATGGTTAGTATTTTTCAGATTATCTAGAGAATTACAAGGACGTATTCAGGGATTATTTCACAGTTTCTGGATCCTATTTTGATGAATGTTGGAGTAGTCTTTCTTTATTCATATGTATTTGTATTGAAATGAATGTTTTATTAAATTATGAGAAATTCAATTTCATGGTGCGACAAGGTATAGTTTTGGGGCATGTCATTTCCAGGTATTGAATCCATGTAGATAAATCAAAAGTGGATGTCATTTATTCCTTACCATTCCCCAAAAATGTATGGGATGTCTGGTATTTTCAAAGTCATGCTGGATTTTTCCATCATTTCATTCGTGACTTTAGTAAAATTTCCCTCCCCCTCTTCCAATTACTCCAAAAGGAAAGGGAATTTGTTTTTGATAAAGAATGTTTGGATGCTTTTAATAAGTTAAAATGGAGTATCACATCACCCCTATAATCCAACCACCTCCGTGGGATTTATTATTTGTGCTCATTGTGATGCCTCTAATTATGCAGTTGGGTTATTCTTATCACAAAGGGTGGATCGACCTCTATAAGTCATTGCCTACACCTCACGTACTTTGGACCCTACCCAAGAAAACAACACCACAAATGTAAAAGAATTCCTTGCCATTTTATTTTCCTTGTGAAAATTCCCGTGATAACTTTTTGGTTCCAATGTTATCGTGTTCTCAGACCATATAGCCCTCTGGTATCACATTAAGAAACTGGATGCCAAGCCACGTCTCATTCGCTGGATTGTCCTCCTTCAAGTATTTAGCCTAGAAATTGGAGATAAAAATATAGCCAATAATGTGGTGGCTCACAATATCAGTAGGATTCCACCATCCTCGGACATTGACTAATCCCCCTTTATTCATATAAATGATATGTTTTTCGATTAGAAATTTTACCGAGTGCACGATGTTATTCCTTAGTATGTTGAAATTGTAAATTATTTTGTTGCATCTTGCATTCCTACTGATTTACATAAAACACTAGCCAGTCATTTAAAACATGATTCTCTTTGATACATTTTGGATGACCCCAACCCGTAGCTCGCATATAGTGATCAAATACATAGGTTTTGTGTTCTCAACAACGAGTTTCTTTCTGTCCTTTGATTTGGCCACACTCTTTCTTGGGGTGGTACTTTGGTCCCCAACAGACTGTTCGCATGGTCTATGATTCTAGTCACTTTTTGCCAACACTTTTTCAGGATTCCCATGAATATTTTAAATCTTGTCCTCATTGTCAATAATTTGGGAATGTATCTGTAAGAAATGGAATTCCACAACAACCATTGATATTTCATGACATTTATGATATTTGTGTCATTGACTTTATTGGTCCATTTTTCAATTCCATTGGAAACTTGTACATTATTCTGGATGTTGATTACATGTCAAAATGGGTATAGGCCAAAGCTACAAGGACTAATGATTCTGAGGTATTTGTAGAATTTTTTAGAACCCAAATCATCTATAGGTTTGGATTACCTAGGTTCATCATTAGTGACCAAGGTTCTCATTTTTTCAACTGAATAATGTAATCACTTTTTCGTCAGTATGTGGTTGGTCATAGTGTGTCTAATGCATATCACACATAGACCAATGGTCAAGCCAAGGTGTCAAATAGAGAGGTAAAATAGGTTCTTGAAAAAACAGTTCAACCAAATAGAAAATACTGGAGTCTTCGACTTGATGATTCATTATGGGCCTACCGTACTACTTTCAAAACTCCCATTGGAATGTCACCATATCATCTTGTGCTTGGAAAGTGTTGTCACCTGCCTGTTATGATAGAGAACTGGGCCTATTGGGCCATCAAACAATGCTATTATAATCTTTCATGAGTGGTTTCTTAGAGGATGTTGCAGATTTTGGAGTTGGAGGAAATGAGAAGATATGCATATGAAAACTTTAGGATTTATAAAGGGATAAAAAAGGCTTCCCATGACCATATCATACTTCATCATCAGTTCCACATTAATGAGAAGGTCATCCTCCATAATTCAAGGCTGAAGTTGCATCCATGTAAGATTCATTCCCGCTAGTTTGGCCCATACACTGTTATTAATGTACCTCTATTTTGTGTTTTCAGGTTTAAAATGATGAAACCATGTAAACATTCAATTTCAATGGGTAGAGGCTGAAGCACTTTAATGAAGCCCTTTCGAATTTGCCAATGGAGGAAATCCATGTCCATAATGCTACATACCAGTGAAACACACCAGGTTTTATCCTTCCTTCTCACCATCTCAATTATTACATTGAAGACACTGCAGATTCTAGGTATGGGGGGATGGTTACAAACTTGGGTTAGATAGGAGTTTTCATCATTTTTTCTTTCATCTGTTTTTTCGCCTTCTTTATGGTATTTTCAATTTTCCCCATCTTGTTGAGTTCAATAGGATTTCCATTGTCTTTCTTCTTTCTTCTCGTTTTCTCCTTCTTATGGTATTATCATTTTCCCCCATCAAAAATTTCAATGTTCCAGGATTTGGTGATCTTAAGGGTGGGGGGGAAGTAAAAATACCATAAATAATGGAGAAAAATAATATTTGTATGAATTTAACATCAGGGAGTTATTTTTAGTGAATTAGTATTCATTCGATGATATAAATGGTTGTATCACTATGAATCATTTATGATGATTGATGCCCCTTGTGTGAGTAGAATTTGGGAAAACTGTGACACTAAAATCTGTATAAATTTTTCATGAAACCACAAGGTTTGAATATTTCTTACTAATTATAAGGTTAATATATACTAGATTAATATTCTTCAGCATGAAATGATACTTCTATATGTTCGTTCCTTATATGATCTATTTCATTACTGTATCTGATTAACATATATGCGTGAAACTAATGTCTGATTGTTGTATGCCCTAAAAAAGGTTGTGTCTTGGGTAGGTCAAAAGCCACTCATCCTCAACATTTGATATTGTTATAACTATTTCAATTAGTGTCATGAGGAGATAAAAAATGGTTTAGAGATGTGTGTGAAATTTTTTCAAAATGAAACTTCTAAAAAACAAAATTAATAAATGAGGGGAGTGATGAAATGTTCTACATATGGGGATATCTAGTTTTGGAGCTTAGGGTTTGACTTCTGGGATTGCTTAAGTAAGTGGGTCTTGAAATATGATTCCAATGGATGTATTGAAGGTTTGGTGAAAATTCATTTAAATGTGATTAATTTCAAAATAACCTATATTTATTGGATTGAAAGTGGAAAGAATAGCACAGAATGGTTCTCAGTCACACACATGGAGAGTTAGTGGAATGGTTGACTTTTGAATTCCATACTCAATTTTGTGTCATGAATCTCTTTGAATTTCATTGTGATATGATTTATGAGACATCTTTTTTCATTTTCACTAGGAAGAACTCCTTTGTGTTGCTCATGAATTTACCACATTGCTTTAATGAATTAAAAGTTTCTCAAATGCTAAATATTAATGATGTTGGGAATATATACATGCATCATTTTTTTGGATATATGACTTTTCCTAGGAGTGAAAATGTTTAGGTGTGGGGGTGTGATCATACCATAATTCACTATATCATTTTCAACCTTAAACCATTGTATTAAAATGAATTTGTATAGAAAATTCAAAATATAATAACAAAATGCACTCCATTTTGGATTTAATTATTTTTTGTTTATCACTATTAAAAAATGTAATATTACTTGTTCTGAAAATTTAATCAAAGGTGGAGATGAATTGGAGGACCCATGATGACGTCCAGGAAAAATTGGCTAAACTGCGCACGACCCAAGCACACTAATGGATCCATCCACACACTACTACTATATCATACGCCACAATGGGATGAAATTCTGTGGTTAGGTCCAAAATTCAACTAGATAATTTTCATATTAAGGAATCAAAGACTCTTTCATCCATATAGTTTCACAACCGACCTAATCTATCCAGCACATCAAATCTGCACAATGTCAAATGTGGTGTTCTGTATTTTAAAAATATCTAGATCTGTAATCATCCAAATTGTGCCAAACATCAGTGGAGATATTAAAGAGGTGGGGAAAAAATTATTGTATTTTCCAAATTTATATTTGACTGTCAAGTGGTTGAAAACTATCGGCCAAGTGGTTTTACACAATATGTGTGCCCAAAACCACCTTATATTTTGCATCTAAAATGGAAGCTTTGAATCCTCATTTGGTAGTTCAACCAAGAAGTGAATGTATTCCATTTAGATGTCCTATAGGATTACCCACCTCATCCATGAAGTTATAGGGGTCCCTATCCTCATAGTAGGGTTATGGATGAAGAAGGAGTTCATCCTGAGCCTCCTCCCCCTATCGATGGCGAGAAAAATGGTAGACAATAATTTCGAGGGAGCTCCACAAACATGGGAGGGATTTCGAGCACATGTTCTTCTACTGGTTTGGTATAATTTTTGTGATGAATATTTTACTTATTTTTTATCTTGACTTTATTATATCCTGATTACATTTCATTTGATATAATTATTTAGAACAATTTTTATATCAACACTGATTGGGTTGATATTTGAAGTAGGAATCTTGGGTTGTTCTGATTAGACATCTCAAGAATCCTATTAGTCTCACACATACATAAGATTTAAGTATAATTTTTATACCTTTTATTATATGATTGATAACAAAATCATGGAAACAT
Source organism: Viscum album (assembly GCA_963277665.1). Taxonomy (NCBI): domain Eukaryota; kingdom Viridiplantae; phylum Streptophyta; class Magnoliopsida; order Santalales; family Viscaceae; genus Viscum; species Viscum album. Next base: position 440,908,714 of record OY728155.1, on the reverse strand, counting down.
GATTGTTGTTTCTAGCGGTGGTTCATTAAGAATCATTTGAAGAGGCAAGCAGGGAGTCATGATCTTGACAACCTTCAACCAAATAATTAAACCATACCGTGTAAAAGTTTCTGAAAAATTAACTATACAAGATGTGTAGTGAATTTGAAATTTTCTTCTTCTATCATAATTATTAATTCACAACCATTATTTATCAACTATTTAATTCTTTAATTAAGTAATTTACATAAACATGTTTTAAAAATGACCCTCCTCTTTTTGTACTTCTTATTAAAAATACATTCTCTAAAACTATCAACGCTCCTTGAGAGATGACCTAGGTTTTTCCGTAGACTATAAATTGATCTTCAAATCATATACAATTTTATGTTTCATGACAAATCAGTCACATGTCCAACATAAAAGACCACTTAATTATTTTCATACATAGAGTTATATGAATTATATATGAAACTTCTGGATATTTAGGAGAAATGATTCATTTGAACAATTGTGTCTCCTTGAGGTTCACCAATTCTATTTTTTAAAATGATGGATCAGTCAATGTGACAAATGCATTGATTATAGGGAAATCAATGAGATCACAATGAATAAAAAATATACATTTTTATGTATTGATGATTTGTTTTACTACCATCATGGAGATCAATTATTTTCCATGATTAATATTTAGTCCAAGTATTATCAATCCTGGCTGAAAAAAGAAGATATCTAAAAGGATTCCTTCTAGATAATATTTTTACATTATTATTGTATTGTTCCCACTTCATATTGACTAATTTTCTTCCTATATTTATTTATTTTATAAATATATCAATTAAGGGATACCATGGTAAATTCCTCCTAGAATATATTGATAATATTTTAATATATGAAAAATTATATGAGGATAATAATATCCATCTAAGGGTTATATTGTGAACTCTGAGGATGGATATGTTTTTTGGTATATTCATAAAATGTGTCTTTTATATACAAAAAATATTATTCATGGGACTCATCATGACCAATGAAGGAATACTAATGGATCAAATAAAGACAAATCAAATTGATGAGATGAAATGTCCTACTACTATAATTAATTTTTTTTTCTTTATTCCATTATAACATTATGTAATGTTACTGAAACAATTCTCAGAGAACCATAATCCAGTAAATATGTGAACTTTATAGGGAGTTTAGTTTATCATTAAAAAGTAGTGTGACCAGTGTTTTCATGAAATAAAAGTAGTTTGGTTAGTGCACATGGTGTAAATTTACATTATAATGATTGGAATATTTTTCATTTATTATGTATGTTTAAAGGGACTAGAATATTCACTAGTTAAAAATGAAAAGGTGATAACATATGCACCATGATAGATAAAGTCTAATAAAAAAATTACCCTTCTTATGATCTACAGTTATATAAAATTATATTTTAATTAAATATTTGGGTAAACTATCATCAAGAGGAATGATGTGATATATACACTGAACACCAATTTTTGAAGTATATATTCGGAATTAATGAAATCAAAAATCATTCAAAAATACTATTAGATATAATCATGTTTTATGATTGATCTATTCAATACCATGTTGAAAAGAATAATAAGGTAGCTAACACTCTATGAGTAAAATAACTAGAAATTCTATCCATGATGTATATTTGAAATAAAATATATCTATAGAAATTAAATGGATGGATATTGAAATCACAACGGTAGGGAATCCATCTTAAGTGGACTAAATGATTTCCCAACCATCTATACAAGATATGATGATGGGGGTAGAAATTGATGATTTAGAATAACAATATAAATCTATAGTGGTAATGTTGGGAAAGATTCATGATTTCCATATTGATGAAAATTTCATCTTTTGTCTTATAGCTAGACATTGGGATCCTTCATCACCTAATATAAATGAAACACTATTGAAAAATTCACATAGCTCGTATTTATCCATCCACCGTAGAAGTAAATAGATATTTATTAAATATAGAGAGAAGTTACTATGTGGAAACATTGAGGAAGGAGATCATAGAGTATATATGAAATTACTTGAAATGAAAACAAGTTACAATATAGAGAAAAATGTACATAAAAATGATTCAACAATTTCCCATAACCATATGGAAATATGATAATTAAATATTTAATTCTTCAATGGTCTCATGAATACATATAATGAATTAGTGAGATATGGGTGGTGGTGGATCAAATCACAAAGTCAACCCACTTCCTCATTATTTGGGAATATTTCTTTCTCGACCAACTTTTCATGATATAATTAAAGGAATTGGTGGGGTTTTATAGGTTACAACATTAAATCATTGATGATAATAACCCTAGGATCACATCAAAATAATGGGGAAGTATTTTACATACATTGAATATGAAATTTATTATCAATATAGACTATCAAAACCAACTTCAGGGACAAGATGAAAGAGAATTCAGACACATTAAAACAAACTTAGATCATTCACAATAGAACATAAAAGTGGATAAGATTAAGATCTATCATTACTTGAGTAATCATAAAACAAAATCTTTCCCTCATGTATATACAAATACATATATGAGTATATTTTTAGGGAAGTTATGTAGAAATATTTCTTATTGGGATTAATTTGTTTAACAAAAGCTACTTGTACCCAATCGTCAGAAATAGATTGTAGAAATTTACCATGTTATCCAACAACACATAAAAGTTTCATATAGTTAGTAGAATAATAATACTAAAAATTATCGATTTGATTTAATGTTTGATGACAAAGAAATGATTTCCCTTATAATATCATCATTGAAGAGTGTTTTGTAGTGTGGAAATAACAGGGTGATTGTCCATATCTACCTTGGCCACTATGATATACTTGAACAATTAGAATAACTAGTCTATTAACATTTACATAATTATAATAGGGATCATGTTCATTATGGGCTCTAAATATAGTTCATGTATAATTACATTCCTAATCCCTCACATATAATGAATCCGTATGTGTTACAACATGAAAATTACCACTCTAATGAGGATAAGTCATTGAATATGTTGGAACATAATGAGGAAGATCGTCGAAACAATACAACTCAGATTATTAAAGTGTTGTGAATTAACCATAAATATGAAATGTAAATGTCAATGATAGAGAAAATAATGATACATAAGTACCCTAAACTATTCTTACCTGATAAAATGACATGGATTTTTTTATAATATTCTTTTAATATGGGAATAATTTATCAAAACAAGAATATTATTCTATCAATAATAGATCTATTTGCACTAAATACCTTTATACTATGTTTTATTTTAAAATAACATAGATCAATTGTTTTTCTTAAGAAAATTACACAGAATGTGTTAGCATGAACTAATACTACTAGTAATAATAAAGTTATTAAAAACACATACTAGAAAACCGAAACATGCTATTCCGTTATATAATAACATTAAAGTCAGTCTAAGAAACACCCAATAACATAAAAAATATTACAATGATTAAAATAGAAGATAAATAAGGTAAAATATAGAACTTTTGGTCTCTTTTATCCTTAATAAACATCACACCAACAAATGTCACTTCCATGGATGAATATATTATTTGTAATAAAATATTAATTTTTGAAACAAAGTTGAACATTGATATAATATATATAAATAATGAAGTGTAACAATGATGATTTTTTTATAAGGTAATATTTCATTTCATAATTAATTCAATTAATCAACATAATTGTTGTTCATTATGTTTATGCAGACACAATAAATAGGTATTAGGGGTTTTTAATGAAATAATAAAGAATATATTATTTCGTATTATATAACCATAGTCTCTTAAAAATATATTTTTGATATATCTATAGGTTATATATAGAAGTTATTTTCATGACATAATTATATAAAACACTATTTTAAATGATAATATATTTTACCAATGTTCTAAATAATTTTGTATGGTTTGAATTTTGTTTTTCTATAAAATTTCAAATTTCCAGTAACTGAAAAATTTTATTTAAAAGTTTAAATTCTCATATATAGATAATGAATTTCATTAAATATATTCAATTTTTCACCCACCACATAATCATAATCTTAGGCTGATTTTTCTGTGAATTTTCCCACAATGTTGGGTTTTTTGGAAAAATGGCAAAATTTCTACTTTACAATGTTGTGATTTTAAAACAACATTATTATTTCATAATGACTAAAAGAATTATTAAAAAATTTATTCCAAAAAATATTTCATATATATATATATTAATTTGAAAATATTTATATTAATATATTAATATATAAATTTATTAAACAAATTGACTGTAAAATTGTTTTTGAGAGAAAACATTATTTTGGGTTCAGTGCATTAAATATGATAGATAGAACATAATTGTTGTTTTGGAAGGATGTTATGGTGCATCTACATCCTATCATTCTATAATGATGAATAAAATTGTTAAAATTCATTTAACCCAGAAATGGAAATTTTTTACAACAGAATTACCAAAATTTAATCCTCTAAAACTAAATACTCTTCAGGTATAAATGAAAATCATTACCCTTTTCTATCCGCTATAAATTAATAAGAGAAAATGTAATTTCCATTTTTCCTCCAAAATAGTTCCTCTATAGTTCCATCATTTTCTCATGGTGTCGTCACCATGTTCTTGTAATAAAATATTATAGGCAACGGAATTCTAATATTCATCCTTTTCATTCAAGTAACACATTTATGATAGTCATATTAATGTCAAATATGTAATTATTTCATAAATTGTTTATCATTCTATTACATACCCAATGGTGTTATATAAATAGAAGTCCATCATTCTCTCTAATTATTCCCTCACATTAATCAATGTTGTGTACCATAAGGTTTTTGAAATAATTAACTTAATTTATCAACTTTACATGAGAATTTCTAATATTTATTATAACCAAACAACATATATTTCAGTTTTAATTAACCAATATGTATAATTAACTTATTTATTGGGTATTTACATGTATTAGACCTGCATTAACTTCTATTTCATTAAAAATGAAGTATTATTAATGTCTTTACTCACTTATTCAACCAATTATTTTATATGAAACTCATTCATTATTCTTGTTGGGTTATTGGTAATATTATTTATTGTGATCAATGATGCCAAAATGAAATAACATATTTGAGGGTTTCTCCAGGATATTGATCCAATGAATTTGGTATTGAACTAATTCAAAATATTACATGTTTTATATTATCATGGTGAATAATCTTATTAATTGTGATTTATGACACCCTAGAGATAAAATATTCTGATATGTTTATGAATTTATCATCTTTAAATTTTTAAAACGTTACATGTTATTATCTATATTATTTCTAGTATTATATTCCTTTAGGTTCAAGTTATCATGGATTATTGATATGCATCATTGTTATATGCTATGAATATCATCTCTATATACCCTTCCAGGGATTTATGCTCATGCTTTTCTTTTATTTATAACCACAAGAGATTAGATATAACAACATTATATTTGTATGAACCTATGAACTATCATATCAACATGATTTTAATTATATATATTTTACATGTACTATGTTCCTATTTCCAGGACCCCAAAACTCAAATGATCCTTGGTATTATATTATGGTGTACCTTGAAGTAAAATATTTATGAAATAAAAAATAAGATAAAATAAAATTTTTTACTAAAAAAATTAAAGGTACCCTAATGGTTTTACCAGATATATGTTTCTATAAAAGTTAGGAAAAATACCCTATTATTGGTATAAAATATGGAGTTGACATAAAGGGGTTGAAGGGATAGAACTAAGGTTATATTGAGGTCCTTAGTAGGAGTGACTCCTTTTATTATGTTCTTCTTATTGGATGTATATATTATTTTACAAGAAGTTGATATTTTATATTTATTTATGGATTTATAACTTTTATATTATTCTACTATTATGTTATAGAATGATATGTTTTGTTATTGTAACAACCCAAGATTTTATGGAATATTTCTCATTTGAATATTTGAAGTGTTTCCTATATAGTATTACAAGAGTTGCTGAAATTATATGAATAACGTCTTTACATTATAAAATTAGGAACATAATATGGAATTAAATTTAAATGTTATTACCATTAAGAATTTTAAATTCACTTAAGAAATTCTATTGATCCTGACAAACTATTTTGAAATATTTTTATATAGACAATATTTTAATCTAGTATGTTTTATGAAATGATTATTATTTATTATTAAAAAATTAATTTATAGTATAAATTCTATATAAATATGGTTTTATGATGATGAAAATTAATTCAATGGTTATTAGTTGATTAGCTAGGAAAATAAAATAATTTTAAGGTAAAAATATATGTTTTTTTAAAACGTTCTTATGAACAGAATGTGTTTTTATCTAAACAAATCATGAAAATATAAAAATTTATGAATTATGTTCATAAAGTTTTTAATAATATATTAAGAAATTATTTATAATAGGAATCAAGTGGTTGTTACTAGTAATTTAATAAGAATAACTTCAGTTTTATGATTAAAAATGGGTTTATTTAAAAATGGATTTCATTGAAATTGGCAAATTTATTTTTAAGTGAGTTCATAAATGATAATAAAATTGAATCATGAAAAATGAATACAATATTTATAATTTTCCTAATTAACATTATATAATATGTTATACTTTATTTTAATCAATCTTGAATAGTATAAATAATAAAAATGTGTTACTATGGTTAAGGTTACATTGTGTTTATTAGGAGTTAAACAATGATATAATGATAAAAATTACACATAAACATTTATAAATATAATTTTTAGAATATATTTTTAGAATATAGTATATTAACATTGAGGTATTTTATATTTAATGCCACATTCAAAGTATTTGATGGATTCTATTATTAAAATCATTTAAATAATTCAATGTTTGTCCCTATCATCTTCAATAAATGGGCACCACTTTTCCAACCTTTTTTAAAAACATTGGTCACTCTGTATCAAAACAATAATATCACTAAACCTTCAAAAATTATTTTAAATAGTAATTCTGCTTATATTTTTCAGAAAATATCCATTCAAAAATCCTTAATATTCGTTTCAACGGATGAAACCTAAATAAGAGGTGTATGCCTTTAATAAAGTATTTATGTTTCTTTCCTTGTAAAAATCATAAAAATAATCAATAATCATATAAACATGAAGGAATATATATCCTAGCTATAATGAGATGTTTTAATCATATATTTCAATTATTTTGTACTGCCTTCCAATCCATTATAAATTGATTGCATTACTCGTGCGTACATGTGAACTACCACCTCAATGAAGCAATGTGATTATTTTTTTTAATTTTAACATTAAAAGAATGGTTAAATGTATATATTTAATTTATATATATTATACTAATGATATAATTATCATTATACAAACATGAATTATTATATCATTTTCATTAATTCTTTTCATTGAAAAGTGAAAACATGACCTATGTGTACTTGTGGACTTCCAACTACATGAAGTTGTATAATTCATTATTCATTAGTGATTATATGAATGGTTATTATAGTTTATACAATGAATTAATATTTTAAATACATCATTATAAATATTATATATATTATTAAACAATAACAAATCTAAATGTTCTATACCCATCATTCAATAACATTTATGATAATAAAGCCAACTATCACCAGAATGTTCAATTTGTTGAAGAAATTATAAAATAATTCATAATTATAAATTATAAAAGGAATGGTGCATATTTATTTATTTATTAATATTATTATTAATATATTTAAAATAACTGAATATTTATTATATATGAGGATTGAACAAGGACGATACATGAAAGGTTTTCAGGTAAGGGTTTATGTTATAATCTCATTTATTTTGAAGATTATATATGATAATAATCCATTGTGGAAAATAACATTGATATTTTACATTAAATACAATTTTGATCATTCTAAATTGGTAATACCTATTATTTTCACATAATATTAATATTTTCCCCACCTTTTTTAACAGGATAAATAATTTGTTTTAAAGAAAATATGAAATTTTTTCCTCTTTGGTTGACAGACTATTTCTTCAGTATACATGCGCTTAAAAATTATTATATGTTTGTTTGTAACATTAATTTAAATGTTTTAAAAAGGTGAAATTCACAAAATTTTATATTATTCATAATCTTTAAAAATCAATATATATATATATAACATTTCAGAAAAAGTGGATTTTTGAATTTTTTAGAATTTAAAATGATGTTCCCTTTTAACATTTACGACATGAACATATTTTACACACACCATTAATATAATCTGGTTTAATTATTCCATTAAAATATTTCATTTAAGTAATTAAAAAATCCTTTTATTAATATTTACATTTTTTTGTTTTTAGAGACACTGAATGAAAAGGATATTTTCCCATTTTTAAAGAAATGAACAAATGATCATATAGAGGTAATTTTTATCAATAAAAACACCCTATTAAATATTTTATTCTTTAATTATAATATTATATTATTATAACATCCATTATATTTACCTATGTGTATTATCATGAAGATGATTTACGGATTATTCTATTGAACTGATTTCATTCCCATGGGAAAATTTATTCATATTGAAAAATTTAATGACACCAATTTTTCAACATGTAAATTTATAATGGAATAATGGAATGTTTATGAATCATGTTTAACATTTACTTGTTTGGATATGTTGAATTTATGAAGGTTTTATGATCCTTTTTCAAAAATATTTTTTGACTTTATTATGTTATTTTTTGAAATATATTTATATATCCCTCAAATGCATTGGAAAATAATGATATTTAAGGAGATAATATGGACCGGAATGGGGATTAAACATAGTTCATTAAGGGATAATGTACATTATGATAATATTTTGTGGGAACCGTGAAAATTAAAATTATAGAATAGGGATTTAACCCCATATAATTTCAAATATATGATTTTATAATAACATGACTTAAATAAAATATTTCAATACAATACATTATCTTGACCTTTTTCTCCTAGATTTATAGTAATGAGGGAAATAACATTAACAATAAAACCTATTTTCTTTAAGAAAATTGGAATGGTATTCCTTTATATCTCTAACTAATCCATACATAATGAGTGTTTAACATATCCCATAAATTCTTCATATTAGAAACTATTCTAGATATAACTTACAGCTATTGTATTTATTACCTATGGAATTTGAAGCATGAGAAATGAGTGAACAATGATCTATTATAAGGTTAAATATACGATAAAATTATCATTGATCAAATGTGGGAATAAGATGATAATATGGTCTTAATTTTTATATATAACAATATCAAAACCAAAAAAGAATGTATTGTATGAAATGAGTTTTGGAAAATGTGTAGTCATAATAAAAGACTATAATTAAAAGATTTCCAAAAAATATTCCAATATTTATACAAGAGATATCAAAATTGCTATTAGAATAGGTATAATGTGTGTAGTAACATTTAATAAAAATTATATATATGGACCATTTTTATTAATAGATATCGTGGCATAGTTGATTAGGAAAAATGAACAAATTCTTTTATTAGAAAGGTAATCATATATATTGTTCCATATGGTGGTCCCACATCATTCACCTATTTCCTGTAGTGTATTGGGAATCGAAAACTATTTTATATTCAGATATATCATCACAACTCGTTTAACCATTTTCTCTTGGGAACTAAATCATTACCCAATTAAATATAGAGCTATATAAGACATGTTTGTCCCATTGAAATTAACTATAAAAATGTGTTCTACAAAAACTCAGATCATAATGTACCTAAAGAAGTAGTACTGGTTTCATATATCACATTATAAAGAACCCATGGAATGAAAATGGGAATCCAATGATAGAGAGTATCATTATATGGAAATAAAATTAAATTATGATAATAAAGAATGCAACATTTATACCCTATAGATAAAAGGGTATCACGATAACATAATAATTTCCCTAATAAACCGATTTATAAAACCAAGTATAACAACATTAAAATAAAAGAAACAAAATATGTTATTTATATAGGAATCAAATTCGACTAAAAAATAAGGTTATACCCCAATGATCATATTGAAAGACAATGTAATTAAATATTTCATATATAAAAAGAAGGTATATAGTTGAGAATAAAAATATATCCAATGAAATAATGGAATATTAGAAGTATATTAATATAGATGTGAAATATATTATTCAAATAATGCTTCAAAATGTATCACCCAAGAAGGAATCAAGAATAGAATTGTTTGATATCAGAAGTTCAATCCCCCAAATTAAAAAATATATAAATTTATTACAAAATAAGTCATTTTACAAAAATCCAATGAAATTAAATAATTTTCAATATGAAATGGTAAATGATAGAAGAAAATTAATAGTGAATTTATAAAATATTTTAAAAATTAAAATAAAAACCACGCATACCAATTTTAGAAGTTACTTTTTAGAAAATTAAAGAGAAATTTTTTGAAATAATTTAAAATTAAAATTATTATCTGAAAATTAAACCTTGAAAATGACATAATCTTTTCTATTTGTGTTGTGAATCAATGGATAAAAACTTATTTTTAAGGTAACTTTTTTAATACATCGAAAATTTATTATTCAAAACCCCACTTTTTGAAAAAAAAACTAATTGTGTATTTCTTGAATTAAAATTTCTTATAAATAAATTGTATTAGAAATGAAATTTAAAGTATTATTATGACAGGGGAAACCAAAACATGGAAGAATATATTATAATACAAAATTTTGTAACGCATTGAAAGAATATTGGAGATAACCAATACCATTATAGAAAATATAATCCATAATGTAAAAAATATTATAAAGAAATATATCTGGGTGGAATTTTATTCATATAAAAATACTGATAGAATAACATGTAATACAATCAATGGGAGAATATTCAATGATTATTTCAAATAACTACATGAAAAATATCACAACATAATAAATCGATGTTGGTTTACTAAAACAATATAATTTTGGTAAAAATTGAATTAATGTGGTTTTGAATAATGTATTATGATTTGGACTATTATATCCCATTAAATAGAAAAATAGATGATAAAAATAATCCATGATATGTAACAATATTATAAAACGATAACATGTCAAAGAAAATGAATTATTTCTCAAGGAATTAGAATCGAGACCATGAAACCCTTACATCCACTGTAACAGTTTAATAAAAACCATATGAGATGTAAATAATTAAAAATACATTTCAATATAATTAAATATAAAATAATCATGATGAAAATTTGAAACGGTTTAGTTACAAAAACATGAATAAAAATGATGTATTTCCTAAATGTGAAACAAGAAATTTAAATTTGAGACAACTAACCCATAACAAAAATTTCTACAAAGTTGAAATGAAATTTCACCATCTTTATAAAAAACAATACCGTTAATCCCCCATTTCATAAAAAATTTCATATATATAACTCTTTATAAAAATTTATTTTAATTATGGTCTAAATTTTTTTTATTTGGTTAGTTTCTATTTTGGATATCGAGTGTGATTAGTCATGATTTTTTTTAATATGTTTTGTAATTATGGTGTTTTCCAATATTCTACTACCGAATTTCATAATTATCATATCATAAATTAATCTCTAATTTATGTTTCACAATTATTTTTAATTTTATAATTTATGTAGGGGGAGTTATCATTATAAATTTTAATGTTGAATACGGAGAAGATCATGTTCCGATTAATCTTATTGAAAAAAAAACATGTTTTCTAAAATATATAGTTAAATATCAATATTAAAGTTCATGAACCAAAAATAATAATTATTTTTTTATTTATATCATATATTACCTTAAATAAAATTCCAATATTCAACCCTAATATAAATTTATATCATTAGTCAAATTTTTGTTTAAACCAACCTAAATAATAACAAACCCTAATTAAAAGATTATTATTATGTAATTAAGTTGTAATATCATTATACTAGAACAATAATGATATTTATTAGTTTTTGTTACTGGGTTATATTATAATTTTAAAAAATAATTAGTATCATATAACGTATTATTTTATTTCAAAGTACAATGAAATAATTAATATCACATAAAATAATCTTTTGTAATGTTTAATTTACCATCATTTTTTTTTGTTAAATTTTTTAATATTTTTAAAACTTTTCAACTAGGAAACATAATAAATTTATAAAAAATAGATTTACCCATTAAACCCATTAACATGTCCATCTATGTAATGTGATGATCAAGAGATAAATGGAAATAAATTATTCTATATTGGCGGTAGTCAACACATACACATAGATTATGATTTAATTTTAAATAGAATTGGGAAAATGAGTAATATGGTTTATCAATTAATAATATTGAATTGTTTATAAATATAATACCTATATATTAAATTATTTAATAGATCTATCCATTTAATATTGTGTAGGAAAATGAATCAAACTATATCAAGGATGGGTATTCTATAAGATGGAAAAATGTCGATTACATTCCACATAATGGAAAAAGGAAACATTGTTAACTATTATAACATAATTATAATAATATAAATGTACATAAATGATACTAAAGTTATAATTTAATGATTAATTTTTGTAATTTATTTAGAATAATTTTAGATAATGAAATTGAAATAGGAAAGTATATGTTTGAAATATTTATGTCACTTTGTGAATTATATCTGTTTTGAATTTGGTTAAACAATCAAGGTATTAAATTTTGACATGACAAGGACCTGGACAAGGAAAATAGAACATTTTATGGATGTTTTCTATATATTTCATACCAAAATAAGCGGGTTTTGCTGTGAGGGAATATGATGGGAGGATGACCCCTTTTATAAGTGTAAACATATAGAATTTCTATCAATAACCAAAAAAAATTTCTAACGGGAAGTCAGTCAAAGGTAAAAAAATAAAATATTTAGAAATAATTTCGTGGATTAGTGATATGGTCAAGAAAGTCCTCAACTACAGATTCTAAAGCATATTTTAATCATTTTTGTGGACTTTTACACTATGATTAATCAATTTTACCATTGAAATTTTACCATTGTAACATTTCATTAGCTAAGGTTGATTTTATATTATAGTTAAATATAAATTCTCTTTTATTTTATAATATAGAAACAATCCTTCAAAATTTATAAAAAATAATATTTTACTCAAATTTAAAAAAGTGATACAATTTTATTTTTTAAATAATAAATATGTAATGTAATTAATTATTTTTATAAATTAATATTACATATGATTTAAAATGTAATATAATAGTATAAAAAGAAGAAGGTTTTGTTTAAATAAAAATTGACTTCCTAAATTAACATTTGATATGTCAAAATAGTATCATCAAATTTCAATTCATAATTATATATTGATAATGACATAAAATTTATTTTATTTTGAAAAAAAGTTATTATCCTAAATCCAGAAAAAAATATATAATTTCATAAAAATTAAAAACAAATCATCATAATATAATACTAAAATTATAAATAAAAACATAAATTTATTTTTTAAAATTCAATTTCTATACTTTTCAAATTTATAATTCATATAAAATTGGAAAATTTAATGATATTTTATTATATTTGGAAAAATAATTAAAAATGATTGTTGATCTTATTCATGATTTTAATATTACAAAAATACTAGCATTAATAAAAAAATATTATATTTCAATAAAATAATAAATCAGAAGTATCATAGTAATAACTATTTAATAAAAATTTAATTATAAAAAATGATATATTCAAAAAATAAAAAACGTATTGAGTTATTTTTTAATCAATAAAATTATATATTAATAAATCTCGTAACTCAATTTATTCTTTTCAAAAAATCTAATTAAATGTTCAGGATTGAAAGATATAAATATATAATAATTACAATTTAGTTTTTTGTTATATGTCTCGAGAAAACCATAGTTACCCATCAATCAGCCACCTGGACAAGTTCAAGATGTAACTGAGGTGTGGTTGTAGTCAACTATGGCTGGGAAGCACTACTAATGTATTGGAAAATAATTTTTGGGAATTATTCCATCCTTAATTCAATAACTAATCCAAGATACCAAAACTACATGTGAAAAAGAATCATAAATAAGAGGATTTAGTCAATGATAAATCAATGTAATCATCCCATACATAAGAGGGAAGTAGAAAATAGGTGAATTATCAATGATGTTAGACACAAGTCGATTCAAATACAATCCAATACAGGTTGGATAAAATTACAATAGAAACATAAAATATCCAAATGTACCATAATCAGACATTATATCTCATATGAAATTTTTATCACATCCCACATAATAACATAAGGGTACCTATTTCGAGGCACCTGATATGAAACTAGAGGATCTAAATATACTAAATATTATATAAAGGTTGTGAGAGAAATCAAGCCCAATAGGTATGAAACACAATGTTTTTTTAATTGTTACAAGAAAACCAATTTATGATATTTTGAAAATATAATTAATAACTGGGGGGTAATGTAAAATTACTTATAAATAAAAAATCACACCAACAAATATTTTTTATAAAAAATCATTTACTGGGATTAAATGTTCAATGTGACTTGAATTACACCTTTTTTTGGGTCTTCACACTCATTTTTAGAAACTATTCTTAATAGATTCTTTCAAAAACACATCACTTTATATTTTTTCTTAGAAACATACCATGATTAGAAAACCTTAAGAAATAATTATCTAGTAATAAAATAATTACCCAGTGTATAATGATTTTTTATAAAACAAAATACCTCATAATCATCTATACAAGCACATACACCGTCAAGAAACCAAATATGTTGAAATAGGAATTATCATAATTTATTGCGTCCCATGATGGAACTACACCCTGTATAGTGATTATAAAAACTCACTGGGAATAAATAATGTGAAAAATGGAATATAACCATAAGGGTGTAATTTAAATTTTTTCTAAAACATCATTTTTAGGATAACTAATGAATAAAAAATGTTTGGATGATTTTTTTAGCCATCCTAAATCACAAAAAATGAATTGTTTACTCATCCCCTTATGTATCATCATGGAATATCACTCGTTCTTTCCTCCTAAAATATCACTTGGTCCCTTGTACGGTATTATATAGTCATTTTTAGTCATTCTCCCAATGCCTCAAATAGTTACATTATAAAAAAATTAAGAATGCATGGACCCATGACTTCTCGTGTTCTAATATATGCCTAATATTCCAAAAAAAACATAGCTATAAAATCCATTTCTCAAGAAAATTTTAAAAAAAAATTTATATTCATGTCATGAATCAATAAATAAATGAAATAATTTAAACCCACATCTATTTTTCAAAATCATAGAAACTCATAGATCCATATGAACTGTTAAACAGAATGAATTTATGATAAGTCCATTTATATATCCACTTTTAGCTAGAAAATACCCTAAAACCTTATATATCATTAGAATTGCATGAAATATCAATCATAATTAAATATTATGGATAATTATTAGTGAAAAACCAAACATGAAAACATATTCAAAACTGGAAATTAAAGCATTTGGGTCAGCGAATTTTTGACGGGGTCCCATCGTAATTACTCAATAGAGAAAAGTGTGTTGCAAATTTTTTTCTTCAATGGTTTATAAAAAAACTATTATTGATTGGGACCATTCCTGTTGATAATTGTTTAATAGGGTTTTAAAAAAACAATTTCCATAGGCCATCACAAACACTTATTTGTGACGGGATTAAGTACACTTCAAAAGAAACATAGAAAAATAAAAGAAAATTTATATTAATAAAATTTAATAAAATATTATTATTATTATTATTATTAAATAAAAATAGGAATACAAAAGAAACCTAAAAATAAATAATTAAATTATTAAAAATATAACTAAAATAATTAACAACTATATAATAAAAAATTATAAAATGAAATATTCTCACCAATATTTACTCATAATAAAAATAAAATAACAATTTAATTATAAAATAAATAATATGAAATAAAATAATAAAAGAATATAAATAAAAAATAATAAGGATATCAAGAAAATTATAGAACCAAAAAAAGAAAATCATCACAATAATATAAAAATTACACTATATTGAAATGATAATATTTGGATTAAAAAAAGTTCAAAAAAACATTTACATTTATTTTTTTATCAAAAAAAGTATATAAATCATTGAGGAGATCATCTGGAGGATATGGAGGAGTTATATGAGCTGGTGGAGAGAAAATAATCACTAAACCATGGGTTATACATTGAATGTACTCTACCATCTACTTGTGTTGCTGCTCTCCCACCGACACATCTCTTATTATTTTTGTTGTAGCTTCTGTCAAATGATCTCTTCTTGATCCCTAGCCATGGCCATTATAATCTCACCCTGAGATTATAGCTTCTCCTCATACTATGTAGTAGATGATGAAGACTCCCTAGTAGCTCATCTTAAGCAACATAAAGACACCACAATGGTACCATAGTATCTCACATGTGTCAATCGAGATCTGATACCATCAACTTATCATTTCTCAAAGGAATTATATGTCTCATGCATCTATGCTTCATCATCAAATCCAGCTACACTAGAGGAATATTCCTCTATTTGGGTCAGACACTCATCATATATTTAAGATTTACTTGCCTCATATGACTCCTCTAATTGTTGGTTAAAATAAAAAATAACCAAAATATTATTTTCATGTAATATTAATTCTCCAAAAGAAATTCTATAGACCACTTTATGATGTTGGAGATCACTTATAATCTCCCCAATGAAATGATCATTGTAAATTATCCTATAAACATCAAAATCTATATTATAAGGTTTTTTGACTACATATATGATTATAAAATAACATTTTACATTTAAAGTTACATAAATTATTAAAAAAAGTATATACCAAATGTTTCTGATGCATACTGAATATATGATTACCAGATCGATGTGTCACCTCCTTTATCTCCCCATTCCATCAACCCAATGATGATATACATTGAAATGTTTCTCCCATCCATTATGAACATATTCTAGCCTAAACCATATTTCAAATGAAATGTGGACGGTGGGCACAACAGGATTGATCAAAATATGTGACGCCATCTTTTTTCCTTTATTCCCTCCTTGATTATGAACAAAGACAAAAAATATCACACATACAACCCTCCCATGCCTCCCAGATAGAGTATTTTATTATCACATTGATGGGATACCCTAAAACCATCAAATAATTAATTGTATATTGTTATTAATTAAATTAACTTCAATGAAACTAGTATTTATTTATGTATATCCAATAATTGACACATATAGTGATGATCATCAATGGAAATCTGATCCTATGTAACCAATTCTCTAGAAAAATAATTCCATAATATAGCACAACCCTATTCATAATCTATATAATAAAATCTATGAAAAAAGAGACAAAATAATGAAAAAATTAGTTTATAAAAGTATTAATGAATGTTAAAAAAACTATCTATATTAAACAATAGATCATACCTCGGCATGTGTGGATCAAACATATTTCTTAGACGTCACACTTATATAAGATCAGAAATCATCAAAATAAAAAAATTGCAACTTACTTGAGTCATTTTTGAACCTTAAGTAGTACTAGGGTCAGATGATTTACCATCAAGCTTATAAGTAGGTACTACCACATGAAACTTGTGAATTAAATAATAGAAATGTTCGTCACCTATCAAAAAACTGAAATAAAAATTATCAACAAATAACTACAAGCTTATGTTGGATACAGATATATATTATTTATGAATATAAATAGTATTTAATTGTGTCAATCATCATCCTCATATACAAATATGACCATCTCAATTTATTGAAATTCCTCGTCATTATCATCAATTTCCACAGGAGTTTTACTATCATCATCTATTGCTATTTGAAATCCAATTGTTACATAAATGACATCATCACCTCCTTAGACTTATAAAAATTATGTTTAATCATTGATATTAATGTCTCTTTGTTGAAAATATGGATTTGGTATTGTTCCTTGAAAAAAACCAATTCATTAAACTTCAACAGAGTGAAAGAACACGCGAGCCTATATAACTGAAAAACCAATGAAATTAAAATGTTGTTACATAATTTTGTCCTACATAACATATATCAATTATTTTTTACAATATACCGTAAAATTAAAGTTCACATTCTCTAAGATATTATCCTATTATAAATAAATAATTACTCATTGATTTTTAATTCTACTTATTCACGTGTCGGAAATCAAAAATAATTCACCACATATGAATTATAAGATTTAACCATATTGGATGGGGGTAACCAAATACAAAAAATATATCATAAAATTTTTCAGCACATTAAGATACCTAAAATTTTGGAAAACATTTATCAATATAAAAAGTAATAAATTGACATTATATGTTTAACCATACACAATTTACATCTCTTGATTTTGAAACTAGTATGAATAATTGTTATATTGATGTTCTTCATAAGAAAATGCTCTAATTTGTTGATATTGTGTCTTGATATGATTATCATATAATATAAATAAAAACTTATATGAATTAACATAAAAATATGTATTATAAATAATATGGGAACTCATCATTAAAATAGTGAAATTTATTAATAGTTGAGCAGAACATATGTTTGAGCCCGTTGATGTTTATCATCTGAAATCCTTCATTCATGAACTCCACCAATTGATAGTTTGAGTTGATTACAAGATAATAATTGATTTCTCATTTTATCATCATAATTTCCCCTATTAAATCACAAGAGTTTATGTTTTTATGGATATTAGGAATGAATTTAACAAGAGAAGAAGAATGAAATTTCCACATGAAAATTAGTACAGGATATTAATCCTTCAACTAATGATTTCTAATAAACCATTTACCTCAATTATTTCACAAATCTCTCGAATAGGTAAAGACATCAGAATGGTACTAAACATCTATACTTTTCTTTATGTGGAAAATGTAATATCAAATGTTCTGTTGATTAAATTAATGTCCGTAGAAGATTTTTTTTCATTTTTTATAGAATCAAAACAACATCTTATTATAGTCTACATTGTGCATCATAGTCTGTTGTCACCACACAAAATTTCTCAAAAAAATATCATATTTATATTATAACATACCAAATAATAGAATTCAACAAACCTCTAAATCCAATCAGTATATGTATTTCCAATATAACATAACAATCATGACCTTTTAATTCAGTAACATGATGCTTTTTGATAAATCAAACCAAATTAGAAAAATAACCATATAAAAGCTTCAAATTTTCAATCCACTTGAAAAATAATAAATGATCTACTTTATAACTCTATAATATGCTTTAGGTTACATTATCTTCTGGATTTGACATTTTCAAATAGTTCACATTCTAGTCACCTATAAATTTGGGAAAGATTTAATCCTTCCTATACATTATCTTTAGTATTACTAGGATTTTCCAAATAGGTATAACATATATTATCAAAACAGTTATTTTACATATTCATGAAATCCCACATTTAATAGAATAAAAAATCAGACCAATATGAAATATGCCAAAAAATTATCATTTTTATCCAATTATGTTCTTTTCTAAATCTATCTATTTTCTATTGATTTATAGTCAGTGAAAAAGTTATGGGAGTTAATAAATAAATAATATATATTAACATAATATCTATTATCATTTTTTTATGTCCATCTTATACAATTATACTATTTCTATAATGATTTTTCTTCCTCTAAAAAGGATGATCTGTTGGAAGAGGGTTGTGATGACATTCAAAATAAAATTATTCTATTGATGTGCATAAATACATTAATTTATCTCATAGAGTTTGAATATTATTTTGGACCATGTACACTGCAGCCACATCAAAAACTAAATTTTAAAATATTGATGTATCTAGAACAAAATTATTAATAACTTCTATATAACTACATTTGCCATTTTTATACCAAAAGACAAAATCTTTTAATTATATATATATATATATATCACACTAATATTCTCAAATTTTTCAAACATCATTCGATATCATTTCTTATATGGACACAAAATATTCACTTCAGAAACAAATTTTGATTTTAATGAAGAAAGTTATCAAATTGTTTCAACACCATCAATATATAAATGATTTATACACAATATGTTTGGATTACTGTGATTATTTATGCAATATGGGTTATATGATAAATAATTTTCTCAACTTCCTTGTTCTATATTTCTCTATCAAATATAAAATAATTTTTTTTAAATTTTCTGATATATGAAAGAGAAAATCCAAAATAGAGAAAAACATTAAAAAAATAGAATAGACATGTAATAACAACTAATTATTAAAAATCATTACAAATAACCACTATTTATTATTAATTATTACTAATTAACAATAATTAATTCTAATTAAAGCTAATTAATGCTAATTATCAGTAATTGTCAATAAGTGTCACGAATTATTAGTAATTATAAACACTTATCAATAATTTTTTCTAAATAATACACATTACCAATAATTAATAATTAGTATTACTATTTATTACAATATCATACTATTTATTTCTAATTACTAATTATTATTTTTAATTCATAATAATTACCACTATTTTTTACTAATTATCAGTCATTACAAATTATTTTTACAAATTACAGAAAAAATACCAATTATTGCTAGTTCTTTCTAATTAAACTAATTACTACTAACTACCAATAATTATCACTAATTGTTACTAACAATTACTACTTATTACTAATTACAATTACTTATTACAAAGTATTACTAATTGAAACAAAATGATACTAATTATTACAAACTGGTACTAATTGTTACTAATTATTACAAATTTTTAATAATTTATAGTAATTATAACTAATTATTACTAATTGATACTAATTAATACCATTTACTACTAATTAACGCAAAATAATACTAATTAATAAAAATTCCCAATCATTTTTACTATTTACTATTATTTTTTTCAAAATTGAATTAATTTTTACAAATTAATTTTATTATTAACTAATAATTGATAGATTTAACAAAATACCACTACTTATTACTAATTAGTGCTAAATTTTTCTAATTACAGTTATTTTTTCTATTTATTTATGTTTTTTAAAAATTAGCATTAGTTATTGTTAATTACTATTAATTATCACATATTATTCCTAATATTTTTAAGTGTATAACAATTTTTTACAACTTACTTCTAATTATAACTAATTACTTCTAACTTTAACTAATTATCATTAGTTTGTTATAATTATTTTTATTTATAACTATTTTTTACTAATTACTATTAATTACTACTATTATTCAAAAAAAATTAAAATAATTACTATTAATTATTAATAATTACCCTTTATTTTTACAAATTAACCCTAATATTTCTTAATTATCTTTTTATTATTACTAATTATAAATAATTATTACTAAATACTACAAATTATTTATAATTATGACTAATCACCACTAATTGTTACTAATTATTATTAATTATTACTAATTATTTCCAATTTTTACTAATTGTTACAAAATATTACTAATTAAGGCTAGTTAACACTTGTTAAAACTAATTAATTCTCATTAACACTAATTAAAACTAAAATTCACTAATAATCATTAATTATAAAAATTTGTTTTCAATTATCACTAAATGTCAATAATAGTCACTAGTTATTATTAATTTCAATTAATTATTGATAATTTTTTTTAATTATAAACAATTATTACTAATGACTACTAATTACCCCAACATATTACTAATAACCAATAATCACAACTACAGTTTACTAATTATTACAAATTATTACAATTTTGAAAAATTACTACTAATCACTACTAATTAGTAGTAATTAAAAATAAATATTAATAATAATTAATAATTATTATCAATCAATACTAGTTTTTACTAATTAATGCTAATTATTAATAATTACTATTAATTATTAATAATTAATGTTTTATATCACATATTATTTCTAATTTTTAGTAGTTTATATTAATTTTATTAATAATTACTTCTAATTATAACTAATTACTAGTAATTTTTACCAATTACAACTAATTTGAAAAAATTATATTCATTTATCACTATTTTTTACAAGTTAATGATAATAAATAAAAATATGATGCTTTTATATCATAATTAACGTTAATAATTTATAATTATTTCTAAATATTACTAATTAGCGCTACTTTTCACTAAATATCATTAATTTTCACTAATTACTGCAAATTTCTAATAGTTACAACTATTTTCCTGTAATTAAGGCTAATGTTTACTAATTACCACTAATTGTTACTAATTAATTCTATTTATCACCCATTATAAAAAAAATTTTAGTTTATTACAATTTTTTACTAATTACTTTTAATTAGATCTAATTACGAATTTTTTTTTCAAATTTCTGCTAATATTTAATTATTATATTGATTTATCAATATTTTTTTTAATTATAACTAATTAGTAATCTTTGCATACATTTTTTACTAATTACCATTACATTTTTATAATTACAACTATTATTACTAATTAGCACTAATTTTTACAACTTAATAGAAATTATTAATAATTACCACAAATTATTTCTCATTTTTATTATTTATAATACAAAATTACTAATTAAGAGTACTTTTAAATAATTATTTTGATTTATCACTATTTTTTTAATTACCCTTAATTGATACTAATTACAGGTTTTATTAGTCATTACCATTTATTATAACTAATTATGATAATAAATGCTATTTAATGCTAAATAAATATAATTCTTTCAATTAAAAGTAATAACATTCTAATTACTAACATTACTAATAATTAAAAAAAATATTACTTATTTAAAATAACTACTAATAAATATAACACATTAATTATAATTATAAAAAATTAAATATAATTGTTAAAAATATTTATAATTGACTCTAATTACAACTAATTTATAATATTATATTCTAATAATTAACAAATTAAATAAAAAAAATTAAAACATTACATAAATACCTCAAAAATGAAGCTTTGGTTCACTACAAACATTAGAATATTCCTTCCCTGAAAACATCTATACTCCTACTTGAAGAAGGAGATAAGAACTGATGAAAGGAGAGGAGATTTGGGAAATGGAGAGAAAACAATTGTCTGGTATATATAGGTTTGATTAGTAGCACTTAGACTATTTGCGATGAGACTCACTGAAATTAGTTCCCACAATAAATTCTTGTGATATTTGTTAAAAAACTAATTCAAATCGGTCCCATCACAAATTCTCACCTTCAAAAAGATTATTTTCCATGGGTTAATTATCCTATGGTAATTAGTGTCATTTGAAATGGGTCTCATCACAAATAGTTACCGTAATAAATGTGGTGTTTGAAAAAAAATTTCGATTAGTCTTGACGCAAATACATACTAATCGACAAAGTATTTGTGATGGGTGAATGATCCGGTTGCAATTACCTTTACATGGACGATGGTACATGCGATAGGACATGGTTCCCAACAGAAATACCAATGTTCCACATTTTGGAAAAAATTTACACTAATAGTATTTGTGACGGGATCCTAGTCTCATGGAAAATAGTTCATTCTGAAGGACTTTTTGGGATAGCTGTAGGGATCATCGCAAATGACCTGTCACAAAATGCTATTTTTCCCATAGTAATTAGAGGTTAGCAATTCAAAACATCTTTAAATAGATACATAGTAATCAGCCAATGTGCTAAACATGTATTTATTAAAGGTATGCAATGACTAACATATTTTTATTGTATTTATGTCTCACTCAAAACCACTCTATAATGTAATATTTTGAATCCCATTCATAAGAACCTTCCAAAAAAATCTCTCAAATCCATTTGGAATAACTATTTCCCTAAAAAACACACCTTACATTAATATCCTCATTGTACTAAAAATACCCCTCCCATGTTCTGATCATGAACTGAATAAGCTCAAATCATTCTAAAATAATTAACACTCTCTAATTGAAAATCCTATATATAGTTTTATTAATGCTATTATAATTTCAAAAGAGTTCTTAGGTTCCAAAAACAACTATGAAGGAAAAATACCACACCATTCACTTGACATTGTGTACTGCATTGGATAAAATTCCATTTAAAATACCACATTTTACATGAATTCAACCTTTGGATAATATCATTACATGGAATATCATGTCAAACTAGAAATTCATGTTGATAAATATTTTGCAAATAGAAAATCCACTGGGAGAACATTTAAAAAACATCCAGTCCATCATACATTGAATAATTTTTCAAAATAATTCATTTTAATTCATCATTAACGTAATGGAATGGCAATATAAAAAATTCACAAAAATACATGAGTTATTTCAATGAAACATAATTCATAAGTTTTCACTGACAACAACAACCACTAGATTTAAAAACTAGAGGGCCCCACATGGAAAAACCATAAATAAAAAACACAAATTCTCCATAATCTACAATAGATTAATCAAAAACCCTATCATGGGATTCACAAATCAATAAAAATAAATGAACAAGTATATAAAATGGAAATATAATGAAAACCTTTGAATATATCAATATTTCATTGATAGAAGTCACTACAGAATATAATAGATCCTCCACGAACCAAGGGATGAAGCTCAATAACAACGGGGATTGGGTTTTTCATGATATGTATAAGAAAAGGTGGAAAAATATCTAGAAACTCATATGATAATGAGGTTAATATCCAAAAAATTTAATGATCATAACAAACTATGTGATTTGGATTCACTATTTGGAAAACAACCTTCCAAGTGTTTGGAAGCCACTGTCTCCCCAATTTCAAAGCTACATCATTACTTTTGAATCACATAGGGCTACATATATATTAGTTAAACTATGTGAAATACCTTTATCCCCAAAGCATCCCACTAACATGATTACCAACATCATTAAAGAAATAATGCAAAAAATTGGATCTATTGAATCTTTTTCCTCAAATGCGAGGATTTTGACATCTGGTACCCAAGAATTCGAAGAACATATTTATAGATATATAAGAACCCAAATTAGATATAACAGTGACTCAATGTGTGTCACATATATCCCCACCATTCCACATTCAACCACTATAAAGTAACTATATGAGAAGGATGTGAATGCTAAGAGTCACAATCATGCATCATGGAATGATGTGAGTTAGGAAATTATGAACATTAATGATTTAATAAATGTTAAATTCCAAACACCATTGATTCCTCTACATCGAATCATCCGTTCCAAAAGAACAATAGGTGTATCTATGAAAAACAAAATAAAAAATCTTGATTCATGGAAAAAAGGAGAATGATACTGAACATTGGTCTCCCTTCCATTTATAAATCCCCAAAATTTGGTAACCCAAAATAAAAACAATGAGAGATGAAAATTTCAACAATTAGAGCTCTAATGCAAATATATCAATTGAATATACCCAAATCTAATATGCATACATGTTCATTAGAGGACTTATTATAACACAATAGGTGAAAATAACCTTAAAAAATCAATCATTCATAATAGAACAACTATGAGGGTATGACTTCATCGAACAAAATATACATCAATTCCCCATGGGATAACTCATAGTTATTCCAAAACAAGAAAAAAAAGGCCCTTGACATGGGTCATTGTACATAATGGGTAATCTATGAACTCAAAAACATAAAACCATCCCATGGAGAACCTCGTAAATCTATCACTTCTCAGTGAACGAAAATGAAAATAAAATATTCATCCTAATTTCTCAATCATGGAACCAAAGGTCACTCATGCTCATCTTAGTAATAAAATTGCCTAAAAATTTTTAATTCATACGAATCTGTTGGATGCATGAGTAGAAGGAAACCAAACACAAAGCATACACTCAGGCTGAAATATATGAAGTATTCAACATAAACATGAATAATCACACATAATTTCCTAATAGAATAAATAAATCATCTCAATATATTGTAAAACATTTTCCTATCAACCACCACTTAGGGAAACCACATAAAAATCCCCATAACATCATAAGGCTTCACTTCCAATTCCCAATCCAAAAGGATCCCACTAAAAGGAAACCAATTTTTTTTGTTGATGCATCATAAATATAGGAATGTTAATAACCCAATATTATTTAGAGAACTTAGACTCCAATCCCCCAAAACTAATCAGAGCCTTGGTTCAGTCAAAAAATAAAAATGATAAATAGAAAATATTAATGAAACCGAATTAGAGAAACTCATATAAACCACACTTAATCCTCTTCCATGAATTTTTTGATATTCCCATACTATAATGAACTGACCCTAGTTTCCATCAGACTGGGCACCCAACCCAATCCTCCAAATACCCGAAGGGCGTTCTTGATCCCCACGAGTTGGGGACAAGTACCCAGGCATGAAATGAAAAAATCGAGTGAATGATTTCTCCCAAACTAAGAAACTATATGGAATATATATACTGATCGAGAAAATAATAGTGGAAGAACATCTAATATATGTCATTATTGTGAGAAAAATAGAAGATCTAGAACAATTGTAACAGTAGATAAAACTCTATGAGACAAGAAAAACCACAAAGGTCTAAAAACCAAATTTCTTCTTCAATTGATTGCATAGACAAACTCCCACTATCTCACCAAAAACTACCCAACCCACTAACACGAACATCTCCCCCTAACTTTGTTGACTTTCTATTCTATCCACTAAATGTCAAAAAAAGATCTACGCACCAAGGAAGTTGTGTGTAGGGTGTAAACTAACTTTCTCAGTAGGATACCAATTTTTTTCCATAACTAGTCTATATATTAAAAGTAACGTATTTGCATGTTTAAATACAACATGGCCTAATAAATTATTAGAGTAGTTCTATATAAATCATGTTAAATACTTCCCTTTTTCAAAATTCTAAATAGAATAAGGAATATTAGATATAAATCATATATTTCTATATCACTTTCCATGAGCATGAATGGGCATATCATGGCTAAATCAGAAATCCAAACTATTCAAAATAGAAGCATAGGTATCACAACACCAATGAATACTACAAGACTAGGCAACAAATAACTCATACCCCAATAATAAAGTGCACATATTTGATCCTAGAACAAGTTTCCTAGGAATCATATGAATAACTCATGAGTAAACACCCCAAAATGATAATATTGGTCCCCTAGAACAAAAAACCCGATGAAAAAGT